>JAKELP010000007.1:642500-1267500 GCA_029929735.1 Mimosa pudica
AATTTATAACTTTTGTTTCTTCAATCCGATCCCCACACGCTACTTTCCGCGTACACTCTACATTCCTTCGCTCCTCATTTTTATCAATTAGCACTATATTGTTACTCAATGCTACTCTCACATGCATTTTTGAATTTGAGTTCTAAGTTTTCATCTGTGTAGAATAGTTAGTGTTGTAAACGCTTGACGAAAAAATAGCTAGTGAGCACAGGAATTGTGCTATTTTATTAAGGTGCTATGTGGACTGGGGATATCCTACTTTATTCGATCGGGAGTAAGAAAAGTTTTATTGGCATGAACGGAATTGTTATATATGGCCATCTTTAAAAAATTGGTCTACTTAATAATATTAGATCCTACATTGGATTTGATGATGCGTTTTCATTTTAGTGATTTTTCACGGTTAAATAAAATAAATAAATGAAATTATTTTAGAAGCTCTATACTAGTTGAGGACATTTGTGTACAAAGTAAATGACACTACTCGAGTAGATTAGGAACATTGTTGTTTTTTCATGGCAAATGCTTTTAACGCGTCATCTCGCCTATTATGTATTCCCATCATCTACCAAACTACTCACTCCAATCCCTAATATAAGAGACCAAAATTTGAATGATTTTGATCCAAAATTAAATATAAGAGTTCACCTCATATTTTCTCCCCATTTAATGTATTTTTTTTTCCAATTTTACTCCTAACTCACTTTCATATTTATTAATACTTATGTATTTCTCTTTCTTAAAAGTATCATAATAAACATGAGCAATATTATTAGAAAAGAAATATTAACTCCAGTCATTCAACTAACATTCACATGTTTTCTTAAGAAACATTTTTTTTGCTTCTGACTCTCATATTAGAGACTCCAGAGGTAATATTGTACTATGTTTACAAATTTTAAATTTATTGTGCGCGTGTTTGTGGAACACCTTGATTTAGGCGTAGATTGATTGACGCGCGTATTAACTCGCGAACAGTCATTCTTAAACATGCATGTTGTGGAATGCATAATTAATTTAAGTCATCGGATATAATTGGATGCATGCAACTTTTTTTAATTTTAGAATTAGATTGTCCCTTCACATGGAATCTGACAGAAGGACCGCAGGCTCAACTATTGAGTTTCTACTATTACTACTTTCTACTGGTACTTTAAACATCCTTGTGCTGTTTCTAATGATGCATTTATAAACACTCTCGTAAAGTAGTACTGCTACTGATTTCTAAAATTATAAAACACATAATCAACGCAACGCTCAGTCACACGCAAATCGATATATCTTTAAAACAAGACAACATTGGATACACAAATATAGTTACTGAAGAACATTGGATATATGGAAACATAATGAAGGTCGTCAAGTGTCATCAAGAGAAATCTCTATCCACGCTTGGTAATTGGTAGTGGAAAGAATTCAAGCATTAAATATTTTTATGCACTTGCGCAAGGAAATTAATTCAAAGGGCAACCACCCTTGACTTGAAACAGAATGCCCATGAAAAGCTTAGATGGTTGGGTTTTGGCGAGGACTAATTAAATGCACAACGTCCCCACACCTCTTAGTGTACGTACGTTGCACCTGTTAAGGAGGAGTTTTGCATACATTGCCCTGTATTTTTTTCCACTAATAAAACTTGTTTAGTAGAGTAACATTGTTAGGGTGTATGGCTAGCTAGCACGTACTAGCACAATTGTTTCTCCACTGGTAATTAATAAGACTTCATCAATATAATCATTACTCCGTATTATTAATTACCGCCGGTGTTAAACATTGTTCATTGAAGATGGTTATGAAAGGCGTTAATAGTTATCCATTGTCCCATGATATAGAGTTCTTTTTTTATGATCTTATCCCAAAATATCAGATCTTGTTTAAGTTAGAGTGAATAATAGATATGTTTTTTTTCAATATTGAATTCATCAATGCATTTATATTTGATCCTTTCTCATTGCTTTATTTTTTCTTTCACTTCACTGATTCCATATACATACTCTTTCCTCCTATTTTTATAATTATGTGATTTCTTATTCTTCTATAAATAAATGCATTTTAGAAATAAAATTATATTTCATGTATATTTATATTTATCTTTTTAAACTAATTTTAACGTTTTTCTTTTGGAAAATGTAATTCATATCAATGTATATATCTGATATTTTGGGCTTGACGAAGTTATGGGGATATTTGTTTTTCTTCGTTGAATTTTTTAAACAACGTAGAAAATCGCGGTTAAAGTCTAAAAGAATATGTGATTTTCATGAGATCAAGGAGGATAACGAGACCCACGCAAGCAAGAGGAGTGTGAAGGGCAAAAACTTCATTTTTTTGTCAATATGTGGGTGAATAACACGTGCAAAAGCAGGATGAAAGGTTCATTCATCGCTTTCTTTTTTGCGAATTGATGTTTTGCGTCTTCTGGTGATGACATTTCTAGCCACCTATTTTTTCTTAAAAAACAAATCTCAAATTTGTCTGTTGTTTTCTGAAATCAGTTTTAAAGTCGTAGATGGTTTGTACACTGATTCTAGCGCGCCGCGTGCGTGAAGGCAAGTTGTAGTTGATGAACTTCTGATATATGTTCAGCATATTCATCAATTTCAACTACCAAATCTGAAGGTTATACCATAGGTTATTCACCTGTTCAGAAATCAGTAAATTGTTCTTTCCTGGAAAATTCAGTGATATATTAAAAATTATTCCGTCGGGATTCATTCAGCTATTTTGACTGCATTAATTAAGTATAATTAATATTATTACATCCTTTTTTCATATAACATCCTCCCGTTTTAAATATAGAAGCTGACTGTGCTTGACTTTTGTTTCTAAATATTACCTTTTTTGTTTAATTTATTATATTTACAATTTATTCAAACAAATTTGCTTCACTTATAAATCGGTAATTTGGTATATGATTGACATCAGTTTTTTAGCTATCATGTAAATTCATAGAACTATCTGGATATCTTACTATCCCAAATTAATTAACTTTTCGTCTTTATATTTTATGCTTTGATTCGCGAAGCGGACCCTGATATGCTTAAATTTCTCGACATGAGCATGTATATGTTTTTTATTCTTTTAGTAAAATTCCTCTATATCTACATGAGGAGGGAAACTGCACTATGTCCAACAAAAGTAGATGCCCTTCATGCGCACTAAAATCTCCTTTAGTTTCATCCATTTTACCAAACCTCGTCCCAAAAAAATTGTTCAAAGAAGAAAACCTAACCCTTCTCCATGGATGGATTCCTCGTCTCAATCGGATATAGGTGTTCATGAGAGCTTATTATTCATCGAATAATTCAGTTAGCTCCTCTTTAGTGATAAGTATATATATCCACTTGGTGGCAACATTGCAAACAAAATAGATACACAGTTGCCCAAAACATGTACAATAGTTTTCTTATGAGACATTTTAAACATAATTAAAGTGCAGTGCTTGAGACTCTACTTTAATTGTGATTCTGTGTGACTTTATATATACATAATATACTCCCTACGGTCCTAAACATATGATATAGTTAACTTTTTGGAAAATCCTAAAAAAATCAAATATGTCGATTATATATAAATTGATTTACTTAATTTTTTCTCCTTAAACTAGTTTATTAAACCTATAAACTAATGACTAATTTAAAAATATATCAATTATGTCATAATTTAATAACATATTTTGTAACCTTAACGTCTCCAAGAAAAGTTAACTAGATCTATCTTATATTTAGGACCGGAGGAGTATTGATTATGTCCCTACCACGGGACCTATAATTAATTTTCCTATTATTATGTTGTATGAACTTAAAACCAAAATCACAAATTTCATTAAAAACACTCAAATAACAAAATATAGTTCAGTTTGAAGCTTTTGAATACAATGCCAATCACCATCCAACATATCTAACGTACAATAAAGGATAGCTTTCACATATAAATCTTAAATAATTTATAAAATTAATTTACTACCAAACTATCATTCCCCACAATTATTTATAAAATTATCATGGCATATTATTACTGTAAACTCATATCTTTCCAAAATAACAATAGAATTTTCACAAAAGCCTTCCTAAGGCCGTTGAGTTCATTTTTGACACACACAATGAGTGGGAATAAATAACAGAATTTCACCTAGCTAGTGGTCAATTTTTCTGAATTAATTCCTCTTGACCAATTTGGTAGTCCAATATTGCTTATTATTTGAGCCAGCACAATCCCAAAAAATGCATGCATGTCTTATAGAAGGACATATTATTAACAAAGTTGCCCAATTGATATAGGTTTATTATAAAACTAAGGTTGAAATTGTTATGACATAGAAATTAAACTGATGTTAATATATGCGGGTTTGAAAGGCATGCAATAATGGATCGACTATGGAAAAATGGGTGAGGGTCCTCTCCATTAAATTTTCATCTATATCTAACGATATCTATGATCTTTATTTTGACGAATAGTGTTATGAAAAATATGTATTTATTATTATATATATCCTATAATTCAGAAAGTTGTTAGATTAAATGATGGATGAATAAGAAACACCCTTAGATTTAAATGGAGGGGAAATGGATAGAGTCCTTAATGGATAGGCCCCTTGCCCATGAAAATCTATATCAAATTCCCTAACATTAATGGCGACCTTTACAGTCAGAGAAGAATTGAGACGTATAAAATTGCGACACATTGTTGGGATGAAGTCCATTTAAAAACTACCTATCTAGTTGGGATTATACGTTAAATTTCGATTCCAATCAAAGGCCATCAAAAGCAAAACAAGGCTTTTCTAATCACGGGATCATTTTTAATTGTGGTGTTACGGGGGCCAAAAATCAGCTTGTTCACTAACTACACACGTACCTTGTTCGTTCTGATTTCATGCTAACGACAAAGCACATGCATATTCACATTTGCCTTGGCCATGAGTAGTCTATTTTCGGTGCCTTCTTATAACTAGCTCGCACTGTCACATTAATGCTGGGACAACTAGCTAGCTAGCTCACATCACTGCAACACTTGTCTCTTAGATTTTGCTAGCCTTCTTTTTCCTGCACACATCAATCTCACCAGTTATTATTGTTACTATTGAATGGTACTGCTAAGTGCTAACCCAACACATTTTCCTGCATGCTGCATGGAAATTGAGGTGTACATTATTGTGTTAGTCGTACTGCTTTAAACTTGTCGATTTCACGGCTATCTAATTCATACTGTAATGTGATTTATCTAGACCAAAACGCTTGATTATTAGTTAACAATGATTGGTCAAGTTTGACGTGACGAAGTGAGCAAGGAAATTTGAGAGATGAAGAGATTAATTAGAAAACTTCAAATTCGAGTTTACACGTATAATTAGTCTAATGTACACGCAAAGAAATGCCTTGTAAACCAATTATTAATGAATTATTGCTCAACTTGACAACGTGTCTCTTTGAAAAAAGTTGAGTCGACGACCTGTTTAGATTCAAGCTAAGTCATGTACATAATCTGTCAATCTTTATATAAGAATTTCTGGCTGGATTTATATGCTTTACTCATTTTTAGATAGGGCAAAAACCCATAAATGATACATAACTATTGGCCAAGAAACAAAAATAATACTACCTCCTGTCCTAAATATAAGACCTAGATGACTTTTTTTGGAGAGATTAAGGTTGCGAAATAGGTTATTAAATTATGACATATTTGATATATTTTTAGATTATCCATTAGTTTATAGGTAAAATATACTAGTCTAAGGGAAAAATTAGGTAAATCATCAATTTATAATTAACTTATTTTGCTTTTTTAGGATTTTTCAAAAAAGTCAATTAGGTCTTATATTTAGGACCGGAGGGAGTACATAATTATTCCAAGGTACAAAAATGATACCCAACTTTTCCCATGTGATCAAAAATGATATTTTCACTAATATGACAATAATATTAGACATGAAATGTCCAAAATGCCTTTCATGTCTAATATTATTGTCATATTAGTGAAAATATCATTTTTGATCACATGGTAAAAGTTGGGTATCATTTTTGTACCTTGGAATAGTTATGTAACATTTTTTTCTTGGTCAATAGTTATGTACTACCTCTGGTCCTAAATATAAGACTTAATTGACTTTTTTGGAGAATTTAAGGTTGCGAAATAGGCTATTAAATCATGACATACTTGATATATTTTTAAATTATACATTAATTTATAGATAAAATAAACTAATTTAAGGGAAAAATTTAGGTAAATCAATTTATAATTAACTTATTTTGCTTTTTTTATAGGATTTTCTAAAAAAGTCAATTAGGTCTTATATTTAGGACCGGAGGGAGTATCATTTTTCGGCCTTCACCCTTTTAGATATAAGACCTAATTATTTAATTTGATTAATCTTTTAGATATAAATTAGTTTAAATTATATTACCAAATCTAACTACCTACCTTTATTCACACGCACTTTTACTTGTTTGTTATTGCATTGGGTGGGATTGTTAGGGATAGTTTTGAAAAAAAATGACAAAAACTATAGATATATCTTAAATTTAAGAATAAATTCACCCCCAAAAAAGTCCTATATGTTTAGTAGATAGAGTAAGTGATATTTAAACCAAAACCACTCTGTATATTAATACTCGATGATTTAGCAGGAACATAAAATGTAACCGTCGCACTTGAACTGGAACCATAAATTGATTATGACTGACGGGGCAGTACACCCAAAATTTATTGATTTCTGACCATGTGATTACTGAATCCAGACACCAATTTAATAGGGCTGGTCCTTTTTTTTTTTTTTGGTTAAAGGGCTGGTCCTTTTCACTGCCATTACACGGAACTCAAACATTGCATGTATTCTCTTCTTCTACTTTATATAAATTTGAAGGTAAGGGTAAGTTGTAATTCTACGGATTGACACAATTCTATAAGGAGCAGTCAATATATATGAATAACAATTGAAATGTAAATTTGCCAATGGATTTTTATATGAATAACAATTGAAAGGTAAATTTGCCAATGGATTTTAAAATGAGTTTGGAATGACTGAGGCCGTCAACTTTTAGATATCGATCATTTGAATTTTGCTTGACTTGAAAGGAATGTTACCTTTCAATTGTCAACGTTCACAAATTTTGATGGTGCAATCTGCATCCATTTTAAATGTTCATTAGAATAATTTTCTATTTCAATTGGTATTTTGTACTGATTTCACTCTAGACAGTTGTAAATTGATAGGATTATACTTTATTTAAATTTTAAAAAGAAAGAATTACGGCTACACCTTAACCTTTGAATACACACACATTGCCATAAATAGCACTCATGTATCACAATCATTAATGTCTCTGTTCATTTAAATTTTTCAATCCGAAAACTAGTTGTCTGAACTAGTTATGAAATATGACTGTTGCAATGGCAAAAGAAGCAGGGCAAAAAATAAGCGTGAATGGATATCAAAACAATTGAATACTTCGTCTCCTCCTAAACAAGTAAAAATATTACGCCCAAATTTCGAATTCTTTCAGCCCCGGGACCCTGCTGGTATTGAGAATGTCCCTTCCTACCTCTTCATTTCACTTACCATTCCCACGTTGGATCAATTCATGAAGAAGGCATGCATTCAGAAAGATATTATATGTACCATTAAAATGTAAAAAATATTTAATTGAGATGCTGAAACTTTCAGGATCGTTGCATGGGTATTGATTCATCATTCATGATGAAAAGTCGATAGGTTTTGACTCTACTTATAAACACTGTTATCAAAGTTAAATATGTTTGAGTTTTAAAGACACGAATAATTTAAAGTAATTAAAAAAACAGAAAAATTATTTTGGTATCAAATTTTCAGATTCACAAGCCTTTAAGCTCTATTATGATTAATAAAAATTTAATTGTAACTTGCGCGGCTTCTTTCATGGCCCTCTATCCTATACTTATTAATTCAGTAGAAAACGGCTTACTGGCTTGACAGGAATGGAATGGCTTCACACTCAGATTACTGCTCACTTTAGCCGGTCCTGTTTACTTTGCCACGTTGTCAATGTTCGGTGCATGCATTGTATTGGAAGTTGAATATAATATAAATATAATATAATATAATTATAATTATAATGATAATTTATTGCCTTTCCTTTCTTTTTTTTAATCAGCTATTGCCTTTCCTTTCAGGAAATATTTGTTGTTATACGCCAGCTGTCCATGAATAGTCACCATTTTCAAATTTTGAACTTGTCCTTATCCTCATTAAATGGCTCTCATCAACCAATTTTTGTTCATTCTCCTTTCCTGTTGAAGGTTTTCATCACTCGTATCTGCTTCTTTCTCATCGTCGGGAGCTGTTTCTCTTTTCATATTTGCGGCCACTAAATCCAATAGCCTTGCTGATGGGTTCCTTGTCCGGTATTCCTCTGTCGCTGCATCAGATCTCCGAAGGCCGATGTGAAGGAGTACTTTTGTTTAAAGTCGACACAGTATTTTTCCCTCAGATCATTCATTGTTTGCCAAATGGAAAGCGTTTGAAGGAGATGGGTTCTGTTAGCGTCGTCGTTTATGATCGAACTGTAAGTGCAATATTTTATAATAGTTTATTAATTTTAGTTGATGTGAATATTATTTTCCATTTGTGACTCTGTTATTGTTTGTTTGGTTCAGGGTTCTAGGACTTTGGTTTCTTTAGAAGATAATGCATCTATTTTGGCGCATGGTGGTGGCCTGATTGAAGGAATGTGTTATAGAGCTACTAAATTTGTGGTTAGGCGTCGTGGAAAGGGTACGGTTTTCATGGCCAATACCATATTCTTTTCTTTAAGACAACTGTGGTTGAGAGGGCTTGGGAACTTTTGCCAGCACATGCATTCAACTTAATCGCTGTATCTGAATTTGCTAATGGATATCCACTGGATCTTGGGCTGATAGGTTATATCTGCAGGGCTGTTCAATCTTATTTTGCTTTGATTTGTTGCATTCATATGTATGTATAACATGTTTTGTGGTCTTCAAAATATTGTGTAGATTTTTGTGGTTCACTGGTTACTATGTATGAGGGTGGCGTTGAAGATGTTGATGGTGTGTATGGAAAAACCTTGTGCATTAAATTGCAAGACAAAACTGTACATGAGTTCTGGTATGTGCATTATTTTATGGCTTTTCATGTTTTTCCTGCCGTTTATAGTGATAATTATTTTAATGGGATTAGTGTGGTTCCTTATTGCATTTTTTGAAGGAGATGGACTATGGTTGATTTCTATGCTTTTTCAGGGGAAATGAGCTTGTGTCATGTTACTTGCATGGTCAAGTTGCTGCTGAAACAATGAGGGCTGCTGAGTGTTTAACTGAGCCTGAAGGGATGTTTGTTATTATACAATATGCTCGGCCTTCCCTTTCTCAAGTTGGAGGTAGCCTTGTGTTGTTCATTTATTTGCCTTTTTATTTTCCCCTGCCTCAACAGTGGTTGTGTTATGTGTATGTTGGTTAGGCAACCCTGTTTTGTCCTCTTTTTGTGATGCTACTCGGGTGTTATTTGATCCCATGTACCCTGAGGTCCTCCGGCAGAGATCAGAGATGCTTGGGGAAGATTTTGGTTTAGGGTCGCGCCTGGATTCACCAGAATCTATTGCTTGATGAGAGAGTTGATGTTAAGGCTCCTTGAGGAGGGTGTGGACTTGCTGAGATGCTTTTGTGCTTGGTTGATGCTTATGAACTTTGCTTTTATTATGGCCTTGTAATGTTGTTATTTTTGCTTCTTATTTGCTGTAGTGCTGTCAATTCTCCCTTTGTTTTGGTGTCTTTTGTTTAGACCGTGTTCTTTTTTGTTTATCCTAGACTACTATCTATGTTTCAGGCCTAATTTTTAGAGTTGTTGTGTGATATGTGCTGCAAGTCCTATCAATCACTCCTAAATTGTCCTTTGAAGGCTAATGATTTCATTTAGCCGTCAAAATTTGAATTTTAAACTAGTCTTTTGCTTTTGTTGTTATTTTTTTGGTGATTCATAACAATTATCGAGAGTTGTAACCCTTTTTTGGTCCAGCAGAACAAAGATGCTCTTTCCACTCTTTTTTTAATACATATTTCAGTTTAAAATTATTATTCAGGTCCACTTTATCAATTTTATATTATCCTATTATCTTACTGTTCTAATTCCACGTATTTGATGCTAAAAATGTTGAAAAAGTTTACTGATTTGTTCTTTTGTTATGTTTTAGACAACTAACAAATCTGAAATAGCTATTTTATTCTTTCCAAAGGTTTAAGGGAGCGGCATTTATCATAACATGTGAACTTGTAAAATTACAAACAATGCATGGCTGGATGTATAAGGGATGTCCAAAATGTGCACCTAAACCTACAGTTGAAGATTCAGTGGTTGTGTGGTGGCTGCAAGAAGAAGCTTGACTATATTGAACCCAAGTATGTGAAGTGATTGATGTTCTTTGGCTGATATGATGATGTATTGTATGATTTTAATTGTGGTTTTCGTGTGGTATTATTTCAGAATGAAGGTTCATTATATTATTAGAGATGATAGTGGATCATCTTCTATTGTGTTTTGGGATAGACTTGCAAGTCAGCTCTTTGGAAAATCTGCCACAGAAATGAAATTAAAGCTGGATGAGGCAAGACATTTAATCCAAGTCATTTGTGCATTTAAATATAGTGTAACTGTCATTCTAATTATTGAATTATTAATTTGATGCAGGAGGATAGGAGTTATGATTTCCCTGATGAATTAGATGATGTTGTTGGGAAGAGGATTGTTTTAACCCTGAAACTCAATGAATATAACAAAAAAACCCTAATTCTAGCATAAGTGTTGTCAGTTTTAGTATATGTCAAAATTTGATTGACAAGTTTGATGCTATTGAGGATCAGGTATACCAGCCTATATTTCATTGAAAGAATTTAAGTTTTTTTACTCATATTCAGTTGTGTTAATTAATTTCTAGATTCTGATTTCTATGGTTTAAAATGTAGGTTAAACCTATTGTTGACTTAAGTGATCAGGTATTGTGTTTTAGTTTCTTTGGTTGAATATGTCATATTCATTAAAATATTCAGCTCATTCTTATTATTCATGTTCATGTTTGATTGGCAGCCTGACTCTGATTTGGTTGCTGAGTGTTCTGGTGGAACTTATAGGGGAGTTGGAGTCAAGCGCACTACTCCTTCATTCATGGGATCTAATTCTGATGCTGCATGTATTGTGGAAAGTAATGTCATTAACTTGGAATCTGGAAAGGAAAATGAGGACATTGAGGCTGCAGCAACATCATTTGAATTTGAAATAGTAGGTGAAATAGCTAAGGGTAAAGGAAAAAAGCACCTTCTGAAGGATGATTCTGAACCTTTAAAGGAAATTCAGAATATCAATATCCCTGTCCAGAAACTCTTGAAGAGTATTAAGCAAGAGAAAATCTGATTTTCTAACTGAAGTGTTTGTGATGGTCAAGGTTGTTTCTGTGCTTCGCATGGTTATGTCTAAGTCTGTAAAATAGGTTATTTCTATATGTTATGTTGTGGTTTTATGTAAGTTTAAGACTATCCTTTTGATATAATGTGTAATGGAGGACAAACCATTGGTAGGAAGTTCTTTGGTTTATCTTGTATTACCTATGTATGGAAGTATAAGTTTATGTTATTAGGTTTGAAATATGAAGCATATTAATATGTAAGGGTGACTATGTTTTATGATGATGTAAAATATTAATGAAGCATATATATTTTTAGTAATTTGTAGTTGTTATTATTATTTTTGTATTTATTTCATTAATTTGTTTTGATTAAAATCCATATCAATCACTATAATTAATATTTCACTTTTAATTGGTTACTTGTACAAAGCAAATGGAAACAATGGCGGATATTACCTTCAAGTTTTATGGTAAAGTTACTAATTTCCAGGGAAAAAAATTGTGTGTTATTGATTTACTAAAATAGTAAATTTTAAGTGAAATTAGTGGTAACCATATCAAATTAATTAAATATGAATGTATTAAATTGAAGTCATGTTAACATAAAATATGAATGACATTCATAAATATGAATGTATTAAATTGAAGTCATGTGATGTCCTTTATTTAGGTTCATTATACTGTAATTATGCTAATTTACTCTATAATTTATCAATTGTGTAGTGTTTTGGTTTAGATATAACTTGAATGATTACACTGATATAGGTGAAGGAAAAAATTAACAATGTTAACCTTTTATACTTAATTTCCTTATCATATATTTTTTATATATTTTTTTATCATTGTCTCAAACTTATAAATATAGCAAAATTATATGTTTTGGTTGTTTTCATATATTTTTCTATTAATGTTTTTATGATGCCCACAAAATTATAACTATGACTTATATGAAGTATTACTTGACTAACACTGATCAATATTTATATGTATTAAATGTTGATAATTCTTTTCACTTTGAATATAAGTTTATTTTGTGAATATGATTAAGTTTCTTAATATTTATTTACTTCCTAATTTATATTAAAATTTTTTTTAAAAAACCTTATATTAAATATTTGGTTTTGAATTCCCTATGCCTTTTATACTTAAATAGTTTATACATTATTAGGAAGAAAATACCCGGTTTTATTCTCCCAAAATGAATCTAAATTATGTTATATTTATGTACATAGATTCTTTTTGGGAAGAAAAGATTAAAAAGTTAATCACAAATATTCATTATTATAATCCAATAATATTTCTGGAAAGTGTTTACAGTATTGAATTTCTGAACTTCTAGAAAGTGTTTACAGTACTGAATTTCTGAACAATTTGACATTTTCTGGTATTCCTCCACATAAGTTGACACTAAAAATTGGTACTCCAATAATGTTATTGCGCAACATTGATCAAGGGTCTGGTTTGTGCAATGAAACTCGACTTCGTGTCACTCATCTTTCACAGACAGTGATTGGAGCTGTTACACTCAATGACACTAAACCAAATCAAAACGTTTTGCTCCATCGAGTTAACATGAATCCTTCGGAAACACGTTGGCCTTTTCAAATGCAACGGCGTCAATTTCCAGTAATTGTTTCATTTGCTATGACTATCAATAAAAGTCAAGGTCAATTATTGAAACAAGTTGGCCTCTATCTGCCTAAGCCAGTGTTTACTCATGGACAACTATATGTTGCTCTATCTCGAGTTAAGAGTGTTGATGGTCTCAAGATCTTAATTCCCACTACTGATCAAACCCGGTCAACAACAACACTCAATATTGTGTATCCTGAAATATTTAGAAATGTTTATAGCTGACTTTGTTGTTGGGCTTCTTTGTAAATTAATTGATGTATAAAACTTGAATGTAGACTTAAATACTATTATTGACTCAATACTTTTGTTTATATTGTTTATTTATTTTAGTTTCCCACCTTTATTTTTGTTGCCACCGCTTTTATAATTTTTCTATGTTTGCTTGAATCTAACTCCCCCGGCATCGCCCGGGGAAATGCAATCTAGTTAAAAAAGTGTACATCCACATCACACAAAACAAAATGGCAGGATTCAACTTGAAGAAATCACGGGCAAAACACCCGTAGACTATTAATATTGTTTGGAGGATTTTTCCTCATTTTTATCAAAAATATGGATTGTTCAGATTAACTTTCCATAAATTAAATTTATCAATGCATTTTTATAAAACTATTGACAGAGGATCCTAATTCACGATCAAATGGGGCGTATGTCATTTGTGTAATTTATATTTATTGATATATTTTCATATAAAATTATTGATAAAGCTCCTAACTCATGATCAGTAGGGGCAAGTCCCTCTGCAATGCAGTGGGTATACAGGTGTGAACCGGGAGAAGGGTCTCTCCATTTATCTTCTCTCCGTTTTTCTCCATTTTCAGCTCAAATGTTAAGACTTTAAATGAAGATTTCCCTTATTATCACTAAATAACAAAACTTTTTGGTGGTTCTCTTTTTTATCAGGAAAAGAAAGAAGAGCAAAAAAAGTACCAACCCTCCTCTGTGCAGGGCAGGTGCACTACAGAGCAGAAAAGCCATGTTCGTTCATATACTGTATGATGAGAGGTCGTGGGAACGAAGATTTGGCACTCTCATTTTCCTTTTACAAATTCGTCAACTTAAACACTCTAGCATGGCAATGGTATTGTAATTTCATGGGCTTGCACTTAAGTGTTTACACTGGGTTGGGAGAGGCTAACGGTGCCACTTAGTTGAGCCCATAATCAACGCTAATGCGTTAAGTCTATAGACTTCAAGCCCCTCAATGATGGATTTTTTTTGTCAAAATGGTTATTAGCTGGATCCCGTGAATGTCAAACCAAATTTTAAAACAAGTTAGATGAAGTTAACTTTTTGAGAGGGAGTTTATAAGTAAAGTAGATTATTTTGGAGGAAAAAATAAAATATAAACTATTTTTTTACTTTGCATCATTAATTTCTTAAAGAAAAAGTCAATGTGATCTTATAATTATAATTAGAAAAGTATGTATGATGAAAAACTAAATTTTAATATGATTTTCAAGTAAATGTAATCATAAAATATCTTATCTACATACCTATTGTGCCCAGGTAGTTTTTCTTCACGAAAAATGAATGTGTCTGTTAGTTGATCTGAATCTTGGAGATCATTGGATTCAAAACATTCTCGAAGATAATGTTTTTAAGCGGTAGAATATGCTATTGACCGTTCGCCCCTTCACGATTTGTTATGCTTGATAAGGATATGATGAACATTTATATGAAATCACATGTGCCAATATGTAGTGAGGCGACTCCTATGAGATCATGGCAAAATATCGAAAGCATTTGGATGCATTAGTGAGCATGGTCGTTTGACATGCAAAAACCATTTGTTAACAACAGAATCATGGGGTATAATCAGACTTATAATGTCTCTATCATACATCTAATAGGTGAGGCGTCCATAGGAACACCGACATGTTTGTGTTTTATGTGTTTTCAATATAGTTTTGGTAATTTTAAAGTTCGTTGAGCTATCAAATATAATGGCTTCATCCATGTGTGTATCTCACTTCATTGTGTTTTTTTTTCACACACGTGGGGATTTATTAGAATAATCATGAATGAGTGTGTCAAAAAAAGAGTCTTTCTTGTAAGATTTAAATGACTTAAAATAGAGAGATATAATTGAGAACTTATGTCCTTGTAAATCAAGGAATTTAATTATGTGTATTCATGAATTGAATACATGATCATGACTATTGAATTAAAGAGACATATTGGTTTGGGTGGCATAACTTCCTTGTCTATAAAATACCTCCAATCATAACACCATTAAAAAGAACATACTTTTGTGTTATAAAAAAAAAACACACTTTTCTGAGAAGATAGAATATAAATCATTGGATGTCTCTTGTAGAGTTACTCGCCATTTTTGCAGCTTATTTTTTTTACTCATTTGATCTTTGGGAGTGCTGCAATATTTTTTTTTCTCTGTGTGAGATGAGCCCTTCAAAATTTTTAATTAATAGTTTTTTTTAGTTAGTTAAAATTTTTAACTAATAGGAATATTAGCACTTGAGATGAGAAAATTTTTAACTAATAGGACTGTGTTTTATCAGAAGATAGGATTGTTGTAACATACTAGTTACATAGATAGAAAAATATCCTTAATTAGATTTAATTAGAATCAAATTGTTTTTTTTTATTTTTAGATGCGAGTTATTAACACTAGAAACATATCATGACATAAAAAAAATTTCCATCATAACAAAATTTTCCTAATATTATTCTCTTCGAAATTTTACCCTCACACCAAACGAATCTAAAAAACAAAGATAAAATATAAACTAAAACATCAAAATTTACCCAACTACTAGAAAAGAAAATCAATTCAAACACGTTTACATTCGTTTCAATTCATTTAATTCAAATTCTATAACCAAGGACACGATGTCATTAAAATTCAATCTCATATAGTTATCAAAAAAAAAAAATCAATCTCATAAAAAACGATACACTAAAATACTATAAAATTTACCCAGCTGCTTGAATAGAAAATCAATTTGAACACAAACACACCTTTTTCATTCATTTAATTTAAATTAAATAATCACAGATACAGTTTTATTAAAAATCATCTAACATGAACTATATTCTAAAACTCTTTATAAGAAAAATATATATATTCTAAAACATCAAATTTTCCCTAGCCGCTCGAATAGGATATCAATTTAAACACATTTTCAATATTTTTCCTCACTCACTTAATTTAAATAATTAAGAATATTATCTTATATAAAATGCAGAACATAACATACGGAATTACATATTACTACTATCTATCGCCAGCACCCGAGCCCTAATTCTGCCATTGCCAATTTGCCATGCTTAAGGAAATCTGGCGCATCGTAATAGTAAATTAACTTAAAGCTTCCAATTTTTATTTTTTAATTAATTGTTTCGTTATTTTCTGCACTCCACTCTCTCGCTCTCTCTCTCCCTGACCCTGTAGCGGCGTAGGTTATACTGTAGGCAAAAGGCAAAGGCAATCCCCTCGCTTGCCATAACAAGACGCTAACGTGCGCACCCTACTGTGCACAGGATTGCGATTATTCCTTTCTTTTTTGCGCCACCGTTTCTCCCACAAGCTCGCTCTTCACCACATCTCTTAAGGTCATAGCTCATACTTTCGCATATTAACACTCTCCAATTCTTTTTCTCCACCACTTCTTCGTTTTTCAAGGTAATGGCCCTTATTTCACTATTAACTCGCTTGTACACTCACTGATTTATAGAATCTTAATCGTCAATTGTGTATTTGTTTATGTGATTAAGGATTGCCTTCAAATTCTCCTGATATTTGTTTTTGTGTTTGTGTGGTTGATTTAGGATTTATAGTGAAACTCGGGGTTTAACTTTTTGATGGTTGAAAAGTGGAATGCAATGATTCTTATTCTGAATTGGTGCATCTTGATTTGGGCGTTGAAGTTGGGCTGAAGGAATCATTGTAATTGACGATTTTATTGGTATTCTTCTAGGGTTAGATGAAAATGGATGGGGAAGTAAAGAAGTCTGTGAGTAAGAAAAGATCGAAAACGGTTGAAGTCGGTGTTGATTCGGATGATAATGAACCTATTGGGACTCTGTTTAAGCTGAGGAGGCCGCGTATTTCCAAGAATGTTAATTCGACTTTAGAGAATGCTGAGGCTTCTGGGAAGAAATTGGTTGATGGAGAGGAGGATTCTGGGGGTATGGATGATACCTTAGCTAGTTTCCGGAAAAGGTTGAAGGGTCCGAAGAGAAATCAGGGATCTGGAACCACCAGAGGAAAAAATTCTGCTTCGAATGTTGTTACTAGTAGTTCTATGGATGCTTCCTCTCCATGTGGGGGTCTGGAAAATGTGAAGGAAGGGCTGGTTTCACGTAATGATGGATCTGATTCGATGGCTGAAAAAGTAGGAGGCAGCAATCTAGGCAACTCTGAGCGACTCCCCATGGATCTTAAGGGAAGTGACGGTAAAAAGCTGGTTTCATTGCCTGATTATGGTTTACAGCACTCTTCTGAGGAACAGAAGGAGGATTCATTGTCTTCATTTTTCCAAAATGCACAATCTAATTTGAGTCGGAAATCCCGTGCATCATCAAGTTCAAAGCATAAAACTGGGAGTCAGATCTCAGGCGATGGGTCGAACTCTGTTTTTCGGAAAAGTAATCCAGAAACTGTAGAGTCCAGGTCTGGCTGTGGATCTAAAACTGATTCTGCCTTAAAATCAGGCAGTAGAATTGTGAAATCTTCTAATGATTTGCCTCAAGGATCACATTCATATTCATCTACTTCAACTGCAATGGATGGTGAAAATTTTGGTCATGTCCACCTTCAAGAGGAAATTTCCAAGGGAATTTTTCATTCAGACATTAAAAATGGACTGGTAGTTGGAGATGGCCAGCAACAAGTTCAACTTGGCAATGGTTTGGAGCCTATGACTGATTTCTGCAAGGAAGACAGTCAGCAATCATCTTTTGTTCAACTTGGAGATGCTCGCTCTCCTTTCCACCAAAAGGTTACAATTCAAGAAGTAGTTGCTAGTGATGGTTCGCAGAAGTGTTCTGTTAGGCTACATGGTCTTGAAGAAATGGTTGACCCTGCCTTACTCTCAGAAGCGAGGGGAGGGCCATGTGGCGACAGCGAAACCAAGTTCAAGAAAGCATTAATAGATAATCTGGCTGTAGCCTGTAATGATACGAGAGAAAATGACTGTCTTACTTATTCGGAGAAAGAAGTTGCCTCACATCCTTTAGTCTCCGAGTCCTTGAGTAGGATATGTGAAAATTTACCAAGTAATAATGATCAGCTGGTTTCTAGAAAGGATTTGGAGGGATCCTCTGGATATGCCAAGGTAGATGGCGGTAGTCGTGATACAAAAGATGAACTGCATTATCTTGTTTCTGTCGGTAACTTGCCCCTAATGATGTCTAATGAAGTTGAGGAAAATAAATTGGTTGCCCAGTCTTGTGTCGTTCCAACCGATTCTACCGTGTCCATTCAGAAGTGCAGCTCAGTATTACATCAAATTCAATCTACTAATGGTACATCTGAAGAGGGTTCTCTTCCAAATGATGATCATCTTTATGCCAAGAAAGGAGCTGATGGAACCTCACCACCTGCAATTCTGGAAGAAACTGATAGTTACGCAGAATATGCTGTTTCTGGGTCTGAGTATTCTGACAAACATGATAAGATTTCAGCTGTGCAGCGTGCCATGCGTAAGGCCAAAAAGCGCAGGCATGTGGATATGGCTTATGAAGGGGATGCGGATTGGGATATTTTAGCAAGCGATGACCGAACTCTCAGATCAAGAACAAGGAATGGTTCCTTGTTGAATACTGATGATGAGCCAGAAAGTGTTGCAGCAGCTGTATCAGCTGGTTTGAAGCCTAATGCAGTTGGTCCGGTTGAAAAGATAAGGTTTAAGGAGATCTTGAAGCGCAAAGGTGGTCTCCAGGACTATTTGTATTGTAGGTCAGTAGTCAGCTTTTTATCATGTTTTTACACGTGCTTGCAATTGGTATTTCCTACTGTCCCATTATTGCAACATTCATTTTGCATTACAAATAATTTCTCCATTATTGGTGATTGCCAGAAAAGTTAAGGCCTGTTCCTTTTGATATTAGCCCTGCTTTTATGTAGAGAGGCTAATTCGAACCTATGACCTTAGACCCCATGACAAGCGAACTCACCGCTAAGTCAAGCTGACCCTTCAAGCATTGAAAATGTTATCATAAAATTAAATTAAATCTGGAAGGCCTTAATTTAATATGGATTGTTTGGATTCATGATGAGTGTGGAGTGTGATTTTGACACATAAGTTATTTTCCCTAATTCCTGTTGCTTGTTGTCATCGGGATTGGCTATTCTCTTGTTTAGCATGTTATTTGTTATACTATATTGCTTTTGTAGAACTGTGGTTGGTCTTACCTTTTCCTTATTTAAATTTAGTTTCTTCTGTAAACGATGGGGAAATTGTAGGACATTGTTTCTGGATTTATACCCTTCAGAGTCACTAGCAAAATTATAATACAAAGCAGCCTTGAAAGATATTTATGAGCATAGAATTGTGTATTGAGGATTAGCTGGATGATGTTCATTTAAGTTTTTTAACAAGCTTTACTTTAACGGCATTTACAGGAATCAGATCTTAAGTATTTGGAGCAGAGATGTCACTTGCATTTTGTCTCTTTCTGATTGTGGAGTCAGTGATACTCCGTCTGAGGATGAATCTCCCCGTTCTTCTCTTACTAAGGAAGTCTATGCATTTCTCGATCAATGTGTAAGTTCATTCGGTCATTCCTCATGTTGCTTTGTTATCAATTTCATTTTCTGTAATCTTCTACTGAGAAAATTAGCACTGTATCTCATAACTGAAGCAATTTAAATTGTTTAAAACATTTGGCAGGGTTATATAAATGTTGGGATTGCCTCTCACAAGAATGCTGGAGCCAGTGCTGGGAATAGTTATCATCTTGTAAAAGAAAAGGGATTTGAGGACAGTTCCACAGCTTCCATGGCTGACTCTGAAGATGGAGTTACCTTCATTGTCGGTCACGTTAATAGGTCAGATATTTCCATGAAAATGGATGGTCTTAAAGTTGATGATTCAAACTTAGCACCTGAAGCTATAGAAGGCAATAGGTATGGTGATCCAGTGGTGTCGGATCAATCAAATGTACTGCATCACAAAGAAAGAAAAATTGATGGTTACCAGGAAAATGATGGGATTCAGGCAGGTGGAGTTGACCTCATAAACGTTAAAAATTCTGATCCTTTGTCCAACAATTCTGATTGTAGAACGACTTCTGTTGCAACCACCACTGAGAAAAGCAATGAGTCTACTGCTGTGAAACATATCTTAGATGATCAGATACCTGATCCCTTGCAGTCCAATTCAGAGGCTGCAAAAAAAATAATTGTCATCGGAGCTGGTCCTGCTGGGTTAACTGCTGCTCGCCACTTGCAACGTCAGGGTTTTTCTGTAACTATACTTGAGGCTAGGAATAGAATAGGAGGGCGTGTATTTACTGACCGCTCATCTCTTTCTGTTCCTGTGGATCTTGGTGCTAGCATTATCACTGGAGTTGAAGCTGATGTGGACACCGAGAGAAGACCAGACCCTTCATCTTTAATTTGTGCTCAGTTGGGCCTTGAATTGACTGTGCTAAAAAGTGACTGTCCTCTTTATGATATAATAACAGGACAGAAGGTTCCTGGTGACCTGGATGAAGCAGTGGAAGCTGAATATAATAGTCTTCTGGATGACATGGTATTGCTTGTTGCCCAGAAGGGTGAACAAGCTATGAAAATGTCCCTAGAAGATGGTTTAGAATATGCTCTTACAAGGCGCCGAACTACACGCTTCAGTAGAAGTAGTGAAGAAGTTGAGCAAACCAATTTTGCAGATGTGTCATTCAATGTGAAAAGAGGTGATGCTGATGAAGGCATTAGCCAGGATGAAATTTTGAGTCCTCTAGAACGGAGGGTTATGGATTGGCACTTTGCTCATTTAGAGTATGGTTGTGCAGCTCTTCTTAAGGAGGTTTCCCTGCCCTACTGGAATCAGGATGATGTCTATGGTGGATTTGGGGGAGCTCATTGTATGATTAAAGGGGGTTATAGTGCTGTTGTTGAGTCTCTAGGAGAAGGGCTTACTATTCACTTGGGCCATGCTGTAACAAATGTGTCATATGGTAGGGAGCCTGGCCGGAGTGAAATAGTCAGAATTTCTACATCAAATGATAAGGAGTTTGTTGGTGATGCTGCCCTTATCACTGTTCCGCTGGGGTGTTTGAAGGCTGAAACAATAAAGTTCTCCCCACCTTTGCCTCAGTGGAAATGCTCTTCCATTCAGCGTCTTGGTTTTGGTGTTCTCAATAAAGTGATTTTGGAATTTCCTAGCGTGTTTTGGGATGATGCAGTGGACTACTTTGGAGCAACAGCAGAAGAAACTAGCAGGAGAGGTCACTGCTTTATGTTCTGGAATGTCAGGAAAACAGTTGGGGCTCCTGTCCTCATAGCGTTGGTTGTCGGTAGGGCTGCAATAGATGGTCAATGTTTGAGCCCTTCTGATCATGTCAACCATGCATTAATGGTTCTCCGTAAGCTTTTCAAGGAGGACTCAGTACCCGATCCTGTTGCATATGTTGTGACTGACTGGGGCAGGGATCCTTATAGTTATGGTGCGTACTCATATGTTTCTGTCGGAGCGTCTGGGGAAGATTATGATATAATAGGGAGGCCAGTTGATAACTGCTTGTTTTTTGCTGGTGAAGCAACATGCAAAGAGCATCCCGATACAGTTGGTGGTGCAATGATGAGCGGACTCCGGGAGGCTGTGCGAATAATTGACCTATTGAACACTGGTAATGATTATACTGCTGAAGTGGAGGCAATGGAGGCGGCACTGAGACAGTCAGATACTGAAAGGGATGAAGTTAGGGATATAATAAAGAGACTTGATGCGGTCAAGCTTTCTAATGCCTTGTTCAAGAGCTCTTTAGATGGTGATCAAATCATTACTCGATCTAGTCTACTGAGAGACATGTTCTTTAATGCGAAAACCAGTGCTGGGCGCTTGCATGTGGCCAAACAGCTGTTGGGTCTTCCAGCTGATATGTTAAAATCCTTTGCTGGGAGTAAAAGGGGGCTTACTGTTCTTAACTCATGGATTCTGGTACTTTTTTTATGCATTACCCTCAAATTTTGTTATAAACTTTTTGATGGATCGTGCTTGTGCTTGTTTTAATACCAAACACTAGAATCTTTATGTTATGGTATAATTGAATCTCTGTAAACATATCTTCATAACTTTTAACAGGACTCAATGGGGAAGGATGGGACCCAACTCTTGCGGCACTGTGTGCGTCTCCTTGTGCGGGTTTCAACTAATCTGCTTGCTGTGCGCTTATCAGGTATATATATCTTATGTGTTCTTTGATTTGAATATGTGCTTGCTAAGATGTGGGAAATTTATGATTACTGTATCTTTACTATGTCTAGTACTAATTCTAAGGCATTAAAAGTTTACCTAGATGAGGATTGGTGCAGGGAGGAATTTCGGAGTGACAAGAATAACTTTGATATGTTGGAATGGTCCATTTCCGTCTTTTATGATCCTCCTAACAAAACCAATAACTATCAGCTAGAGACTTTAACTAATTTTTTGTGTTTATATATGTGTGTATTTCTTAGTTTTAGAAATGTTTAGTTACGTAAGATGCAGTTATTTGATAATCAATATAAAATATGAAAAGTATCTGGAGCCAAACTATGAATAAGGTACAAATAGTGCGGTTTATCATGGGCTCTTGCAAATTCATGTGACCACTGAGTTAATATGATCTCTGCCATTTCTCTTATACTTAATGTTAATCTTCTCTGTATTATGGTTTAGGCATAGGGAAAACAGTGAAGGAAAAAGTATGTGTGCATACTAGCCGTGATATACGTTCTATAGCAAGCCAGTTGGTCAGTGTGTGGCTTGAAATCTTCCGCAAGGAAAAGGCTTCTAATGGTGGGTTGAAGTTTTCAAGACCCAATGCAGATTTGTCAAAGAAAAAAATTCTGAAAGATTCAACCTCAGGAAAGCCACCTCTGACCATGCATCATGGTGTTTTTGAGAATAAAGGAGGTTTGCCAACTTCTGCATCTGCTGGTAATGACTCAAGGCATAGCGTAAATTCCTCTAGGTCTCAAGGTTCAGTAGGCAGAGCAGTTATTGAGGAGGAGGGTAATTATCGTGTTTTGTCCCAAGAAGAACACGCTGCCATTGCTGCAGCAGAAGCTGCTCGTGCTAAAGCTCTTGCTGCTGCTGAGGTATGTTTTCAATGGAATTGTAGTTCTTATGTTGAGAATTATTGATGTGGTGCTTAGGTACTACTAGAGGTCAGTTGATGTGCAGGAGAAAGACCTTTTTACCACTTGTAAATTTGGATACCGATTTTAATGTTGTGCCAGAATTCAGAAATTCTGTGTTTAATATGTTTACAAAATGTGAACCCGTGCATGCTTTCTGTGATATATTTTTTGCCTTCCATACCCCTATAGCCTATTTTTTTCTCTGTTGAATTGCACATTAGCCACTTGAGATCAGTTTGAGTTTAGCCATATTGTACAAGGTACTATTGGATGACCATCTAATCCTTAGCTCATGTTGTTGATTGTATTGTTACTCTAAAGTTTATTCAACAACTTCAACAGTTATTGTGGATTTGTGGGCAGTTGGGAATTCGTAATTTCTCTCCCCTCCATATGGATTGAGATTCTTGGTCTTTGTTTGCATTCATGTTTGTCCAATCTTCATTTTTGTGGTATTTTAGATCAGGCTAAACACCTCAAATTATATTCTAAAATATGGCCCTCGTTTATCAATCTGGCTCAGATTTGTTTATCTCTTCGTTGGAGCTATGCATTCAGCTGTTGTTTTCTTGGATAAATCATACTCTTGGTTGGTGCTTTAATTACATAATATGGTTTTTTGGTAGGAATGAGTATTTTAATGAAGTGATTTTGTGCTATTGCAAATATGAAGCATTTGTGGGTATTGATCTCCCTTTCTGGCTTATGTATTTTCTTATTTGGCATAGCAAATATCAGGTTTCTCCATGCTTTCACAAACTTTTCTGGTATAATATTATCCATGAAATTCGTTTCTCTAGCAAGTGATTCATTGCAAATATCCCCTTCTCGTTGGATCAAATATTTCCTATCCCCATCTTGGTAGCTATTGTTCTAGGAATATTCATTTGTCCTTGTGTCTTGCAGGCTTATGCTTCAGCAGAAGCCAGGTGTAGTACACTGCTGCAGCTTCCAAAGATACCCTCATTCCATAAATTTGCTAGACGTGAGCAATATCCATTGAATGATGAATATGACAGTAGGAAAAATTGGTCTTGGGGGGCTTTAGGAAAGCAAGATTGTATTTCGGAGATAGATTCTAGGAATTGCAGAGTTAGGGACTGGTCGGTTGATTTTTCTGCCGCTTGTGTTGACCTTGACACTGCCAAAATGTCAGTTGATAACCTATCACAGCGGAGTCATTCAAATGAGATTGCCAGCCATTTGAATTTCAGAGAACACTCTGGAGAAAGTGTTGCTTTAGACAGTAGTTTATATACAAAAGCATGGATTGACACAACTAGTGGTGTGGGGGTCAAAGACTATCACGCCATTGAGAGATGGCAATCTCAAGCAGCTGCAGCAGATTCTTATTTTTCTAACCCGACCACACATTTGAAGGATGAGGAAGAATCAAATGCCTGTTCAAGACTGCCCAGCTGGAAGCGTGATTGTATGGCAAACGAGAGTTCTGTTTCTCAGGTTACTGTGAATAAGGAGGCCTCAAAAAATCATTCTCGAGGGGCAGATCGCATTAAACAGGCTGTTGTTGATTATGTTGCATCACTACTTATGCCCCTTTATAAAGCAAGGAAACTAGATAAGGATGGGTACAAGGCTATAATGAAGAAAAGTGCAACTAAGGTTATTTCATACTTTCAGTTTTTTTCGCTCTTTTCTATTTGCTAAATTAGCATGCTACAGCTATGGTTTGGTTGGGTAGAAGATTGTAAAGAGTAACTTATATATTGTTCTGATACTCTTAATGGGACTAAATTGACCTCTTCATGCTCTCAATTTTTAGGTGATGGAGCAAGCCACAGATGCCGAGAAGGCCATGGCTGTTCATGAATTTCTAGATTTTAAGCGAAAGAACAAGGTATGTGTCCTGTCTTTGGCCTTGTGACATAAATAAACATTTGTCTAGCATTGCTGCTGGTGTTTTCTTGCCCTCCACTTGATTCTAGAATTTTATATTCTTGTTGATGGTGTTGAAATGAGTTCCTGCTGGAAAGACAGCTCCCATGGTGAGAGGTCGCTGAAAATTTAAATATTTGAACTTGTTTTCTTATCTCTGTTTTTCACAATGTTGATGTTTTAGGAGGAAAGTCCTTAGACTATTGTCATTGTTTCTTGGCCTTTCAGCTTTATTAACCTCATGCCTAAAATGCAGATCCGGTCCTTTGTGGACAAATTGATTGAGAGATACATGGCAGTGAAGCCAGTTGCGAAGTCTTAATATTCACAAGTTAAAATGGCTTGCGACTTGGTGCACGTATATGTGAAGGACTGAGTTTCGTTTTCCTTCATTTCTCAGTTTTGACAGCCATGGACACGGCCTTGGATGAGCGTTGAAATCTGCCAGTGTAGTTGGTCAAGATGGTACCACCGCAGAGGCAAATAGCCTGTTCATTCAAAAATCGAGTGGGCTTCATTGCAAATATCTGTCCCTGGCAAACTAAATCAGATCATTTATTGTGGAATACTCCATTAACAGGCTACTATAATAACAGGTTCAATGTCAGTTGGTCCCCCCCCCCCCCCCCCCCCTCTATGGCAGCACTGGCAGGTTTGAAGGAGATAACAGATTGCATTTATCCATTGATTCATTTTTCATCGAGGTTGTCCCCAGGGTTGAAGGTTTAGGCCCTGTTTTTATCAAGGGGTTTCTCGTTACGAGGACATTACTTGATTATCTCAATTGTTTATTTGTACAGCTTAGGATCGCTTTAGTGATTACAACCATATACATCTCAAGAATCATTGCTTTTATGCGTTTCGGATTGAAATTATGCAATCTATGAGATGCGAAAAGTTTAAATTTTTGAAATGTGCATTCGAGAGCTAGATTTATATTTTCAACTAATAGACACTTGATAGATAATACAAAAGTATTTTCCTCCTTACACTCTATTCAAATGTAGAATAAATATATTCATTATAAGTTATTAGCCTATTTATAGAATAGTTTAAACTTGTAATTTTTTACTTTTAGAATTAAAAAACCTTTTAAATTTATCTATGTAGTTAATATTTTTATAAATTATCCATCCCTTCTTTTTCTGCGCAGATCGTTTAAGAATGTTACGAAATGATGGGAGACATTTGAAAAATATTACACTCGCGGTGAGATGGTTACTTTGAATGTATCTTTTATAGTTTTATTACTTTTATATGACTTTTTAGGACCACCATGTGATAAGTTTGGCCGATCCCTTGTGCTTACCTCTTACACAATTTGCTTTTTGTTGCTAGGCTGACAAAGATTATCATCCCCAGATGGGAGGTATTCTCTCTTTGCGTTTTGATTTGATGTTTATTGCAATTCTCTATTTACTTTACTAACACTGTCCAGCTGCTTTGTGCCGCGCTTCTGTATGTTTGTCTTTTCAGTGGCTTGTGTTGGAGGCTTGACTGGTCTCTTGTATACCTCTACTTTGTAGAGCCGGTGAGTAGACATTTTTTTTAATGGAAAGCTTTTCCCCCCTTCTTAGTTCAAATGTTCAGGCAATCTTATGTTGTACTTCGATCATCATATATGGGTTGTCGATGATGGTAGGGTGAAGCATATAATGACGTTTTACGATGGCCCTCTTGATGCATTCGCGTACGCTTGTTTCCACAATTCCACCCTCTAAAAAAATGATTATCGAAAGGTAGCAAGTTCTGTTTAGTTGCCTTCTTCATTCTCGTTTATCTTGGGTTATGTCACGGGGGTCAGAGATAGTTCTGTGTGTTTATTTTTACCCTCATCGTATTGAAAGGCAAAGTTAAAGGGATGGGGAGGTTGAAAGGTAGGTATTATCGTCCGGCTTGACCACTACAAATCTCCTTTTGTCACCATAGCCAGTATATTATTATGGCAACTTAAGAAAGCTTCCCTTATTGATATTACTAATTCAGCGATTCTCATAGCTGGTTCAACTTTGAGGTGTGTCTTGTTTGAAGAAAAATTATGTTGGAAAGAGGTTTTTATTTTTGAAATAAAGAGCTTATCAACCCAGCTTCTCCCCAAACTATTTTTGGTTACCCAAGGTATCCCCATCCGCGTGTCAAGTGAGACTAATCCCTCGCTGTTCTGAAGTCCCATATAGGGTAGACAGCTGGCCCGTGAATTTGCTCCATTCGCAAGAGTTAAGGATCGAACCCCCAACCACTTGTTTAAGGGATGAGAGTACTTACCACTCACGCCAACCCGCCAGGTTCAGCTTCTCCCCAAACTATTGATTATGTAGAAAACAACATTAGTAAAGGTAAAGAAAAAAGAAAATCCAAACTCTTTCAAATACAATCCCTTAATGCAAGCGAAGTGATACAAGCTATTGGCAAATTCAATGGAGAGCACTAGGACAGGAGAAAAGAGAGATGTTTTGACATTTAATCTCTTAAACACATGTCTTTGTCAAGATTAATATTGCTCACTCACTTTGAACAATCCTACAACCAATAGAATACAAGAGCAAAAGCACTTCACACCAATGGAAATCAAATAACTTATTTCAATTCTTTATCAGAAATCAACACTAATTTTCAAAGAGGAACACGCCATGGACTATGTGTAATTTTTTGCCACCAAAATTACTCTGGAATTCAGCCATGATGTCAATCATATAAAGCCGAATCATGAGAGTTAAATCTTCCAAACATAATGGTACCAGACAGCCTTTAGGAAATTGATATAAAAGAAACAACACTGTTAAAAGAGAAATAAGCATTACCCAAAACAAAACCACCCTCCAACAATTCTAGTTGAAATCCTTCATACGAGTATCTATCATTAAGAAATTGGAGTAGAACTATTTGTCTCTTCACTAGCATTTTCACCACAAAACGACCCTATGTCTAACTACACGTCAAAGCAGCCAAGGCCACTAGGGCCACAAAAAAACGAGAAGAAAAGGAAAAAAATTCCGTTGCCGGGAATCGAACCCGGGTCTTTCGGGTGAGAGCCGAATATCCTAACCGACTAGACTACAACGGATCGATGAAATAATATTATCACATAAAATATATAAAACTGGCCCTCTCCCGCCTTCTCCTCCCGCCATTCCTTCCAAAATGACCAGAGATGAGGGCACCTATAGAAGCCATTTCCAAAGTTCACTGTTTAAGCTTAGCTCACTCCCTCTCATGGAAGCTTTGAATCGCGTTGGCATTGGCCTCTGCACTAACCTATTTTTTCCACCACCACATTCTCGCAAGCTTCACAAAGCCAATCCTCGCTCGGCCGCCACGTGTTCCGCCAGCAAATGGGCCGAGCGTCTCATCTCCGACTTCCAATTCCTCGGCGACTCCTCCTCCTCCTCCGCCGCCGCCACTCTCTCTCCCGCCCTCCCTCGACTTGACCCTCCCGAACGCTCCCTTCCCATCCCCCTCGACTTCTACAAGCTCCTCGGCGCCGAGACTCATTTCCTCGGCGACGGCATTCGTCGCTCCTACGAAGCTAGGGTTTCCAAGCCTCCCTCCTTCGGCTTCTCCCACGACACCTTACTCAGCCGCCGCCAAATCCTCCAAGCCGCATGCGAAACCCTCGCCAATCCTTCCTCCCGAAGAGAGTACAATCAAAGCCTTGTAGATGACCAAGACGCCGCCATTGTCACTCAAGTCCCCTGGGACAAGGTCATTTCGATAATACTTCTACATTTGCCACGTGTCGATATTACAGCGTTAGTTATATTACTCTGTGATTGTGGCTTGTGTAGGTTCCTGGAGCTCTGTGCGTTTTGCAGGAAGCTGGAGACTCTGAGTTGACTCTTGAGATTGGGGAGAGTTTGCTGAGAGAGAGGCTGCCCAAAGCGTTTAAGCAAGATGTTGTGTTGACCATGGCCCTTGCTTACGTTGACTTGTCAAGGGACGTCATGGCTCTCTCCCCTCCTCTTTTTATTGCTGCATGTGACTTTCTTGAGAGAGCATTGAAGCTCCTCCAGGTAATAATATTCTTACATTTTAATTTTACATATGTCTCTGTTTGTTTTATTTTAGAAGTTGTTATCACTTGAGCATTTTACATATGTGATAATTATCAATAATACTCCCTCCGTTCCTAAATATAGGACCTAGATGACTTTTTTGAAAAATCCTAAAAAAAGCAAAAAATAAGTTAATTATAAATTGATTTACCTAATTTTCTCTCTTAAACTAGTTTATTTTACTTATAAGCTAATGGATAATCTAAAAAGATATCAAATATGTCATCATTTAATAACCTATTTCGCAACCTTAATCTTTCAAAAAAAAAGTTATCTAGGTCCTATATTTAGGAACGGAGGGAGTAATTAACAAACGAGAGTGGAGATAAAGTATATGGTTTACTTGTTGAGTGGTTATGTAGGAAGAAGGGGCCAGTGGTCTAGCACCGGATTTACAGGCTCAAATCGATGAGACGCTTGAAGATATTACCCCGCGCTGTGTGTTGGAACTTCTAGCGTTGCCAATAGGTGATGAATATCAGTCGAGGAGGGAGGAAGGTCTTCATGGTGTGCGCAACATTCTGTGGGCTGTTGGAGGAGGGGGAGCAGCCGCAATTGCTGGTGGCTTCACACGTGAAGGTTTCATGAATATGGCCTTTTTGCATATGACAGCAGCTGAGCAGGTACACATATAAAGTGCATTTTGAAGGAATTGTTTTTTGGCGCCATTTTGATTTCGTTTTTCCCTTGAAGGTTGATCTCTTTGTTGCCACGCCAAGTAATATTCCTGCTGAAAGTTTTGAGGTGTATGGAGTGGCACTTGCATTGGTTGCACAAGCTTTTGTGGGTAAAAAGCCACATCTTATCCAGGATGCTGATAACTTATTCCAACAGCTTCAGCAAACTAAAACTTCAACTGTTAAGAATGCTGCCTCTATCTATTCTCCCAAAGAGAATAGGGAGGTTGACTTTGCTTTAGAGAGGGGCCTCTGTGCATTGCTTGTAGGAGAGCTTGACAAATGTCGATCGTGGTTGGGGTTAGACAGTGAAAGCTCCCCTTATAGAAACCCATCTATTATGGAATTTATTTTGGAAAATTCAAACGACTATGATGACAGTGAACTTCCTGGACTTTGCAAATTATTGGAGGCATGGTTGATGGAGGTGGTGTTCCCGAGATTCAGGGATACTAAAGATATAAGATTCAAGCTTGGGGATTACTATGATGACCCTACAGTGCTGAGGTATCTGGAGAAGCTGGAGGGCACAGGTCACTCGCCATTGGCTGCTGCTGCAGCCATAGTGAAAATTGGAGCTGAGGCTTCTGCTGTTATTGGTTATGTGAAGACTAGTGCTATTAATACATTGCGAAAGGTGTTTCCTCCTATTGTTTCTGATGATCAAGTTGAGAAGCCTCTCGGTAACAGTGAGATAGATTATTATATTCCTGAAAAAATGGAAGATCCTCTGATACTAACAGACCAAGATAAGTATGCTAATGTGGAGGTCTCTGGCATAAAGAATTCTGGTGAAGCAAGTGAAGATGAAATTATTACTAACAAGATTAAAGAGGCAACAGTGAAGATCATGTGTGCTGGTGTTGTGTTTGGACTAGCAACTCTGGTTGGCCTAAAGTACTTCCGTCCTAGGAGTGGCTCGCCCACTCTACCGAAAACAACTGGTCTGGCAATGGCCTCTGATGCTATCAATGGTGGTATGGTTTTTTAACTCTTATATAGACATCTGCAACTAGGAGTGATTGGAAATATTACATTCTTAATTCTTGTTTGTTCTCTGACATTTAGTGTGGTGCAAAGTGTAAACTTCAGGTGATTATCACTCCCCTCGGGTATATTACGAGATTTGATAAATTCAAATGCACAGGTTCCTTAGGAGATGAAAAATCTGGGGAGCTACTACCGAAAATGGATGCTAGAATTGCAGAATCTCTGGTTCGCAACTGGCAAAATATCAAATCCCAAGCTTTTGGAGCTGATCATCGTTTGGAAAGATTGCAAGATGTAAGCAAATCTGATTAAATTTTGTATGATAAATTTGCTGATTAATGATAATAATCTTTTCTGATGGTTGAAGTAAATATGGTTGCATCTGGAAGTCCTTGCATGTTATAGATCCTATGTGATTTCTGAATCTAATTTAGCTTGCTCTCGGCTGTTAAATAGTATGGAGCAATCAAACTATTAACCCATTGTTTATCAAGATCATTATTTTGGTGTTGGAAACATCAAATTATGGAATCTTTAGCTTATTGCTATCTCACAGAAGAATTGAATTAATATTCCAAAATATGTCAGATCGTGTGTCATCTGCTAATCATGAGCCTCCGCTTGCAACTCTTTTGTTTTGCGTTAACTTATGTATAGAGGATCACCAGCGCCTTTTTGTATCTGGGATTCGTTACTGAAACTTTTGAATGAATTTTATATTTATTACCATTTTCTGAAATTTCTATTCTGCTGGGTCAGTATTAAGATAGTGAGTTTCCTCCCCCACCCCAACTCTGTCCCATGTTTTTTTCCTACCATATTACTCTTATTGGGATAGTTGCTATTTCTGTGAATTTTCTTTCCTGCCTATGGATATTGGTGTTGATATGAAGCACTGATAGGTTTTGGATGGTGAGATGCTGAAGATATGGACTGATCGTGCAGCGGAAATTGCACAGCTTGGTTGGTTCTATGACTATACCTTGTTGAACCTCAACATTGATAGTGTGACTATATCGCAGAATGGAAGGCGAGCAGCAGTTGAAGCCACTCTCGAAGAGTCGACCCACCTTACTGCTAATGGTCATCCAGATCATAATGCCTCAAACATTAGAACCTACACTACAAGATATGAGTTGTCTTGTTCTGGATCTGGGTGGAAAATTGTTGAAGGAGCAGTGCTCGAGTCATGATCAGATTTTAATTAGCCTTTTGTATATATTTTACTTGTTTCCATCTGTTTTTTAAGTTTGTTTCCACAATCATCTGTGCATTTTTTGGGTGTGGATAAGAAATCATTTATCGTTTTGAATCATATCCAATGTCACCTGAGTATTCAAGCTGTAAATTTTCCAAGTAGGTTGGTTATCAGCCTACCTGAAGGCGACAAATTTGCAAATATGGGTAAGGATTAATAGCAGTGCGGTATTAAATGGCAGCGAGCTTAGAAGTGTTAGCTGTGGATGGTGACTTATAAGACACGGTATGTTTCCGATAAGAGACAAGAAATAAAAGGTAGAGGTGAAAAATGTTAAAATAGATAGGAAAGAGCATCGATAGTGATACTACTCCCTTCTCTTATAAATATAAGTAGGCTTATTTATTTAATTTGATTAGATTTAGAATACTAGTTAAGTTAGTTAGAATCAGTTACTATTAACAAAACACTTTAATCATTTACCCTTATCCCCATATTCTCTCTATTGAAGAACATCAATAGCTATAATTTAGATAAAAGTTGAGATACAATAGAGAGGTATATTGTTATTGGGAATGAGTTAATCTCTTATCGTTTTAAAAAATGTTGGCTGCTGTCTTCAGTGTAAGAGTTAAATAACCAATTTATAAAAATTTTAAAAGTGAAATATTTTGTTTAATTGCAATGACAAACGTAGCAGATATTCATTACATAATATTTCTCTAGAATCCTTTATTTTGATTTATTTCTATCAAATTTTAAATTGCACGTAAAGTCTCTTTCCTCTGCCATAAGAATATTCCCCCATTGATGTTGCATTTGTTTACGATATGAGGATGCTCGAGTTTGTGATTGCGTACGAGTATTGGACAGTTTTTCACCATAAAATATACTGTGTGGAATGAAGAAAGGGGAAAGGAATTCCAAAAATTTCTGTATCCGCAAGGAAGGGTCTGGGCTTTCATCGCTCGGGTTTTGGTGGCGCTATGTTACAGCCTAGAGGAAAGCCCAACTATTTGAAGTTATCTTTCTCAGCTTACTTGTAGGCAAGTGGTGCACGCAATAAGTTGAATGGTGGAGATTGGGGAACAATAATATTGTGTTTTGCAAATCCCATTATTAATTACCATTTATTTCCGAGGCATAAACATAAGCAGGGTTCTTCCTCTCGGCTAGATAAACTGTGATCCGCTTGTGCTGTGTAAACGTAATTGGGATCATTGAGCGACAGACCCACTAGTTTCGCCACAAGCATAGCACTCTCCCAAACGTGGTACAAGTCCTCTGTACTAGTCCATACTCGCCAAGCCAATTGTATGCTTCTCTGCTTTATCTTCACATCAATGCCCCACTTCTGATAAAGCTCTTCTCTTTCCCTGGAGGTAAACTTCTTGTGGACTTGCTTGCTTAGGTGTTTTCTCTCTTGGTTGATAGCCTTCAGGCTGGACAGAAAAATAAAATTAAATCAAGGCAATAAAACATTAGTAACTTCCAAGAACCTTCGGACTTTAATAGGTCAAGCAGATTGTAGTGCATGCGAACTACATCTTATGTTAATGTAGTTGTGAGCACAAACAAAAACAAAAATACATGTGCAGGCATATTAACAAGTTACAATGAGATTGATTATGAGCGCGCGAGAATGTAATACCTTGAATCAGCTGAGACATTCCGGCCGTCTACTCCCATGAACTCTTTTCCACTAGAAAATGCATTCTTTTTAAAGGACAAACGTCTGAGCTCCATGTTCAAGAATACAGAATCCGGAAGTTCCCTCTTCAAGAGAAGTAAGAAATAGGATCTATGAACCAAAGGTTCATGGCAGGCATCCCAGAGCTCGATTATATATCTTTGGAGTCCTTCAAATTTATTCGGCAACATAGAGTTTGGCATTGAGTTTGGCATTTCGCGAAAGGTAATACTTTTTGCTGTATCCGTACGATTATTGAAGCCAGCTGCCTTTGCCTTTACCTATCACATATGGAATCAATTAAATCATGCATATTTTTTTTTTCGCGCCAACAAACGACGACCAAAGGCTTCAAGAAAGCTGAAAGGCAAGATAAAACTTTTGAAATCTACGATAATATGCGCATGGGCGGAAAATTTATTTATTAACTACTAACTACTAATCTTGTGCGTTCACTTCCCATTTTATAGAATAGTCATCTCCCGATAGACAACATTTTCGCCTTTAAGTGTAAAATCTGACAGGGCATCGGCCATAAATGTAACGAGCATTAAAAAATTAAATAGCGTTTCAGTTAAAAAAAATTCAATAAGATTAGCAAACTCACGGGATCCCGTAGTTCTAAAGCAAACAAGTTTTCAGGCCTCCTCCAAGACAGGTGTGTGGATTATAGAAACTTTAACTATAGTCCCCAGGAGGTGGCAAAGGACAAATTGGACAGTAGTTTCAAGTTGTATAACAAATGCATGCAAACAAGTAGTGCACCCTTGCACTTTATATATGGATAATGCATGCATGCATACAAACTGAGTATTCGAATGTCTCTTCCACCATGCACTTACACCTTTTCATTCCTCCGTCAAACAACATACGGAATATTTGAACATTAATATTCATATTTGAATCCAGAATCTCATTACCTGCTACCTGATAGACAATAATATATTAATATTCATATTTTTTTTGCCATATTAATATTTATATTTAGGTTCACATAATTCATTATTTGAAAGTGCTAACCACTCATCACCTATACTCTTATTATAGCCAGCTATCAATTAAGGAAAAACATTATATATCATGAATACCACGAAAAGCTAAAGATGATTGACATACATTTGAATACTATGAACAAGGGTATAGGTACTTACCATAAGATCATCAAAGTCCTTCTTCAATGGCGGCGCTTCCTTAGATCTCGTTTTCATTTTCACAGCATAATTGAGGACGCTAGCAGTATCCTCTGTATCAGAATCCATAACAGATTCTACTTCACCAGTAGAGTCCACTAACTCGTGAATCCGGGAACGATTTTTGTGAGACTTTCTTTTCCTGGTATGTAACTTTGGCGCAGAGACCTTGTCTTCAATGCGTACAGAAGTTACAGAGCATTCCTTGACAGCCTTAACAGCTAATGCGTTTGTTTCTTGTTCCAACACATCCAATTTTGAAGATGACATGTCTGAAGATATACTTTCCCGATCTATTTTTTTGTACTGAGAAGATGTAGTAGCCAAATTTGGCTTGCAACTTTTGTTTCTACTGGATGGTACGTTTCTAGAAATAGCAAGGGGTGATTCTGAAGACTCGTAGGACTTTTCTGAGAGGCCAACAAGGTGGTCAGTGGTCAACTGAAGCTTGTGAATTTTTTGTTTTAGAGCATTAGGGCTGTCATCGTCAACTACATGATTCAGCTTACTACCATCCTTCCTCCGTATGGACGATTCATCATCTGTTTGATGACAGGTTTTCACTTCTTCAATATCAATGCATTGAACTTCCTTGCAGCTATCTTCCGATTCCACACTAGCTCTGCTCGCTATCTTATCAGACCTGACAAACCTAGGGGTATTGATAACCAAATGGAGTTTGGGTTCAGGATTTTCAACTTGCCATTCATGGTCTTCATTGTTTAAAACCACGTCAGACATTGGTCTGTTGGGATTTTCAGGCAAGTCTCCAGAGTTGAGATCCTGATCAGAAGGGTTTGAATATTTATTGTCTCCTAGAAATGGATGTTTCCCTGACTGAAGCAAGGTTTCCAAACGAGATTGATAGATATCACGTTGCCGAGTTAATTCCTTGATCTCTTCATCCATCTGTGCAATTTCTCATTTGAAACAAAACATCAGTTAAACTCAAGAGAATACAATTATCCAGATCGTGTTCTACCAAATGTAAACATGTTTCTTTTCTTTTTACTTCTGCATTGAACTTGTTTATGGTTGTTAGGCGTCAACTGGCAACACAAAAAAAAAAAATCATTACAACATTATAGTGCAAACCCATTTGATTGACCCTCACCTGTTTGATCAGAAGTTCTCGCTCTAGTAAAGTGGGCACAAAGTTTCTGAGCTCGTTTTCCATTCTGGTCAACTCCTTCTGCAATTGCTGTACCAAAACCTTGTCTGTCATTACAACATTAACCTGCGCATTTGTAGCCACTTCCTTTGCACAACCAGCGAAGAGTAGGGGACTTCTTGATTGCTCAACATGACTTCGTGCAGGATTGATGGTGCAAATGATGGCTGTTCTAGCGTTACCTCCAAGAGAATTTTGAAGGATTCGAGTTAGCTTAGATTCTCTAAAAGGTATGTGTCCATTTCTTTCCTTGCTGCGTCAGAAAAGGTTACTTCAGCTATTGTTGAAATTTAACCAATTAGTTAGTATGGCATCAGAGTCATATGTTCACAAAACTTGTACCTTAATTTGCGAATTACCGTTCCAAGTGTAAGTAAACTGCGATTTATGTGGCTACCTTCTCTCAATCTTGCACCAGCAGTCAATGCTTGAGAAGCTCGTTCACTTCCAGCAAGATCGACAAAATTCTGTACAATGCCACTCTTCAATTCCCTGGACAACTATGAATATGTGGGCTCTAATATAAAAACAAAGAGTTCAAAGATATTCTACCACACTAGCTACAAGGTTCCCAGTACTTCCAGAATCTCCATACTGACTAGGAGAACTTTCGACTGTCTGCATGAATTTATAATTTTGTGAGGAAGAAAAACTACGTATTCTCAATTAATTGATAAGTGTAACCATGAAGAAAATACCAAACGGATAATTTGATGAGATCTGGAACTATTTTCATTCATGGATGTCTCTTCTGTTGTCCTTTCAGCTGCAAAAATGCGAACAGCGCACAAACAAGCACATAGCTTTACATTATTTTAAAGCTCACAAGAAAGCGTCAAAAGCAGCACAAACAAAAGGCTCAATAGGCACCAATACCAGCACAAATGGAAAGGAGTTGCTGAAAGTCGCTCCACTCGGTCAAAGTCTCCTCTGTAAGCTTCTCAATAACTGTCCCTTTCTGTTTGCAGTGCAAATATTCATGATCATTCAACATTAATACTCAACTACCAAAGACAAAAGATCCAACAGAACAGTAGAAACTAATACAAAATTTACCTCTGGATCATCAAGAAGTCTGAGTGGGCCACAATCTACACTGAGAAGGTCTCTCACAGCTTCATTATAGATCTCCATAGCAGAAAATTCCAGGACAAACTCTTGTTCTTTGTGCTGAGAAACATGTAATCTTTTGCCTGATAAGTCTATAATCTATTTCTTTGCAAGTGGAGACAGACTAAAATTGTTTTTGCATACCATGTTTGTGTAGTTATATATATCTCTCACTGCATATTCAGTAATTCCAGTCATGGTGTATGTCTTTCCGCTGCTTGTTTGCCCGTATGCAAAAATGCTAGCTGAATCAGCATTCCATCCACAAATAAGTACATTTACAATCCAATACAATGAGAAAAGATACATAATTACTAAGCTTAGAAGTTTATCTAAAGAGGACTACATACAGTTGATACCACTGACTGCTGAGAGGGCAATTTCCTTAATCCCTTCCTCATACACCTGCTGTGTAGAGCAGTCATCCCCAAATACCTTGTCTGCTTCCAAAAGATTGGTCAATTAAATAGAAATGAAGAAAATGAAAATAGGTGATAGTAATGCTAGCATCATTTCACTTCCCAATTACACTGAAATGAGAAAAAATGAGATGCAAAGCAAGTCCAGTATGCTAATGTTGTAATACAGCACAATAAAGTGCATGCTGCTACCACCTTTTGCAACAAAAATTGCATACAGCCATAAATTGCTCTCGAGAGCTATTTATTCCCATTAGAATCAAATCCATGAGAAGGCACCTACATTTAAGGCCCCGTCCAGTGCATGTTTTTGACAGGCCATTTTAGCATGGTTTCATAAGCTATACCAAATCAGCGAGTCATAAAAATACTACCTCCGGTCCTAAATATAAGACCTAGTTGATTTTTTTTTGGAGAGATTAAGGTTGCGAAATAGACTATTAAACTATGACATGTTTGATGTATTTTTAGATTACTCATTAGTTTATATGTTAAATAAACTAGTCTAAGTGGAAAAAAATTAGTTAAATTAATTTATAATTAGCTTATTTTTCTTTTTTAGGATTTTCCAAAAAAGTCAACTAGGTGGAGCGGAGGGAGTACTAGCAAGCACCAAACATGAATATGTGGCATAGTTTAAAGCGAGCTCGCTCTAAATGATGGCAATCACAATGAAGATTGAACCAAAAAGGTTATGTTTGAAACAAGGTGAAATGCGAAATGCTGGAATTGATTCCGCCATTACCAAATGTATAGGCATCCAGTGACGACGACGATCGTTCTCGTTCTCGTTCTGCGGGGAAATGTTTACATCTAATGGTGTTGCCATGGGTGCAGTTCCATGCTGAAACATCAGGCCTCGCAATAATTTCATTGTCATTCAAAGTCAAAGGCCTAATTCTGATGGCAACAAAAATTGTCTCCTCCTCGTTCGCATTTGATGGAGGCTCCACTTCCGCCATCGATAACAATGTATCTCTCGATACAATGGCATTATATTCCACATGCAACATCAACCTAACCTCACATCATTTATTTATTCATTTGTTTTGTTTTGTTTTGTTGAAGAGGAAGAAAAGAAAGGGATGGAAAAGCCGTTGCACTTTTTCCCTCCCTCGACCAGCTAAAAAAGAGCGCCAAGGCCATGAAAATCAGGTTGGCTCTCTCAACAACCATATTTACTAACATATTTACAGTTTTGGGTTTTGACCCTCTCGAGCCCAGCCTGTACTGTAAAGTAAAGCCCCGTCCGTTCTGTTCATTTCTAAGTGATCCACGCTTTTTATTTTCCCTCCCTCCACCGCCTCCCCTTCACCCATTATTAACATTAGTATTAGTATTAGTATTAGTATTAGTATTAGTATTAGTATTATTTGAATATTAAAATTGTAAGACTAATTTCCTAAAACTCAAATCCATACTCATGGTTTGAGAGAGATTTTAAAATGTTGATAATTTTACAGTTTTACCTCTTAAAAGAATTAGTTATATGTTAAACCAGTATTTGGTCACCAGAAACTTTAATATATAGTCCATCTTCCCTAAATATAAAATATCTTTACTTATTTTGTAGAGGTTAAGGAAGCGAATTAGAACACTAAAATATAACATACTCCCTCCGGTCCTAAATATAAAACCTAATTGACTTTTTTAGAAAATCCTATAATTAAGCAAAATAAGTTAATTATAAATTGATTTACCTAATTTTTTCCTTTAGATTAGTTTATTTTACCTATAAACTAATGTATGGTACAAAAATATATCAAATATGTCATGATTTAATAGTCTATTTCACAACCTTAACCTCTAAAAAAAGTCAATTAGGTCTTATAGGTAGTATGTCACAAGCAATTAGAGTATATTTTAGTTTATAAATAAAATAAATTAGTTTCAAATAAAATAATAATTATAAGTAAATTTGAAGTGCTTAATTTTGCTCCATTAATTTCTTTAAAAGTGGTCTGATTAGGACGGCAGGAGTATCAGTGTATTACCGAGTCATATTTTAATATGTCCCTTACTATCAAGCTTTTATCACATTTGATATATTACGTTGCATAGCAATTTACTTACACTTCAATGAATATTTGACATTTCGATAAAAAAATGAATATTTGACATAATAACAATAATAATGCAATTGACAACAAGTTAATTTTGACCATCCATTAAATGACACAACATTCCACATTTGCTACTTTTTGGACATTTCCATGACAAATATATTATTCCTCAAGTTACTTTTGGTTTTGGATACTTACTACAATATTATTTTGCGGCTACTTCCAGAGAAAAAATGGACCTTAATACTTTCAAGTTTGGCTTGTAAACATGCAAGTCAACCTGTAAATGTGCAAGTTTGACCTAATGAATCGTTATATATGTCTTATAAATATGCAAATTTGATCTGTGCATATGAAATTTTTGGGAACTCTCGTTCATTTTATTGGTTAGGGTCAATGGGTAATTTTTCCTTTTTTTTTTCCTTCTGGGGGTGTTACTTTGACAATTATTCATTCTACGAACAGTATTCAGTTTCTCCATTCGTACATCAGCTACTGAAGCTATCCTATATGATAGCAAGATGGCTGTAAGAGTTAGAAGCCTTGAGGAGTTTGAGTTGCAGGAAGTAGGTGGTAACCATCAAGGAGTAAGTTTGAGGGGATATAGGAAAATTCTGCCTGGATTTTGAGTGGATACATACCAATTCGTTTGTTAAATGTCTTTCATGGTTTTAAATTAACATTATAGCTGGTTTAGCTAATATAGTTTGTTTGGGGGGGGGGGTGGGTTGGATTGCATTGGAAGAAATGGCCGGTTTATAATTATTTTTTTATTAAAAACCATAATTCCATCCTGAGCAGACAAGGATTTTATAAAGAAAAACAATTCGAAAGATTGTAAGAAATTTTTCTAACAATTATTAAAAAATTGCAGCATTTTATTCTTATTTTTATTTATTCAGTTACAAAACCACTTTATTTTTAAGCTATATATTATTACCATTACAAATCTAACTTCACTGCTTCTATAAATAACAACACTAGCTATGTTAAAATAGGGTTTGACGTGGGGATGGGGGGAAGCATGATGACGAACAAGTGAGTTTTCATCAAATTGTGAGTAACAGCTTTGCCCCACCAGTCTCTAGTACGCTTCCTGCTTCTTGTAATATACGCTCTTTGAAGTCGTAGGCTTAAAGGCCAAGGCACAGTATTTCAGAGGGTGCCTTATCATTTGCTGGGTTTAGATATACCAAAGTTTGGGAGCGTGACCAACCATGCAGCAATCAAACTCCTTTTCCACTGGTGGCACACGATGATGATGAGCCATTATTAGGTCTCCATCCCCTGCATTGTATGGGTTGGATTAGTTCAGTGCAGGCTTATGATTTGCGTGCATTTAAGCTACTACCTCCGGTCCTAAATATAGGACCTAGATAACTTTTTTTTGGAGAGGTTAAGGTTGCAAAATAGTCTATTAAATCATGACATATTTGATATATTTTTAGATTATCCATTACTTTATAAGTAAAATAAACTAGTTTAGTGTATCAAAAAAAATAAACTAGTTTAAGGGAAAAAATTAGTTAAATCAATTTATAATTAACTTATTTTGCTTTTTTTTATGATTTTTCAAAAAAGTCAATTAGGTCTTATATTTAGGACCGGAGGGAGTATTACATTTTAGACTTGTTGCGGTGACATCCTTAAAAAATCTGCCCAATACCTATATAGATGTCACTTGTGACTTGTGAGAAACTTTTGTGTAATACAAAAGAAAATTGGGATTTGGTTATGACAACTTTTTCCTAGCCGCAATTTTGAAAAGATCACTGTTTTTGCGGTCAAAAGAGATGGAGTTTAGTTAACAACAGTTGATTTGTACCTTTTTATGTTGTAAGATTCAAACAATTGTGCGAATAAACGGTGAATCGAAGGCGCTATTTTTCTGTTTGATACTCATTTCTTTCCAAAATAATTGCATTACTTTAGAAAGTCTCAATTGCAAGTAAAAGCAGTTTTTGGCGTCAAATACCACAAATAACGCTCATACGCTTCTCGTAAAATCATCAAAACCCAACAGGAAATTCACAAAGGACCCTCCTGCTGCTTCACTACTTATTGATCATTCAGATCTGTACGTGAAACTAGTCCGAGATGCATCTTAATTACTTACAAAATTGAATAGGTTTATTTGAAAAATGTTTTTAAAGTGATTCCATGCATATTTGGTACCTAGTAAAATCACTCAAACATAAGGCTAATCCAAAACGACGTCTAAATATATTGTAATTTATAAGAGATACTCAAAAAATATTTAAAAAACAAGTAGTGGTTGAAAGGGCGCGCATGCAGAGAGAGTGGGCGAGGTGAGAGGGGGCACGGGGAGAAGTGGGGACAAAGTGAGCTCTAAGGCATATATATCCTTTTTATGTAATAGAGAGTAAGTAGTCTTTCTGTTCTGCTAGATCTGACTCCTCGCTGAGGTTGGCTGGTTGGCCCATCATACTCAAAACATTCACGTACAACTTGTCCTATTTAAGCTGCCAAGTTCCAAGACTAGCTTATCAGCTTATCCCTATACACCACATCACCTTCATCCTTTCTTTATATCTTAAAACACATAATGGAGAAGCTGATAATATTTCAGCTCCTTTACTTCATCCTAGCAATGTCAATCATTGGGCTGAAAGGCGATGATGACAAGCTCCATAATGTCACTAATGTTTCTAGCCAACGTAATACAACACAAGTAAATGACCAAGACACAGGACACCTCAACAACTCCCACAATAAAGCTGTTTTTAATACAAGTAAAGGCAGCTGGCATTATAGAGGAAAAGGAGGAGGAGGAGGAGGTGGAGGAGGAGGAGGCGGCGGTGGCGGTGGCGGTGGCGGTGGAGGAGGAGGCAGTTTCAGGTGGGGATGGGGAGGAGGTGGCGGTGGCGGCGGTGGCGGTGGCGGTGGAGGAGGAGGAGGAGGCGGCGGGGGATGGGGATGGGGAGGAGGGGGAGGGGGAGTGTGGAAATGGGGATGTGGAGGGGAAGGGAGGAGGCATCATCATGGGAAGAAGAGGGAGGGGAGGGGAGAGTATAAGATGGGAGAATTTGCACAGTGCATGGGAAGGACAAGGTGTAGGGGAATGAGGCTGGATTGCCCCCTCCATTGTGGTGGACCTTGTTTCTATGACTGCCTCTATATGTGCAAAGCTCATTGTCTCCGTCCATGACTCTTTCATTCACTTCATCTCTCTAAATCATTGATTTTTGTCACTACTGCTGAATTAGTAGCTTCAGTTGCTTAGCTTGTTGTTATGTTATTGGTTGGTTGACATTGATTAGGGTCCAATTAAGCCTAACCGTTATTGGCTTGTGTGTTTAGTTAATTTCTTGATCATTGATGAGATGATGTGTGAAGTTTGATCCACCATGTACCACTGGGAATGTATTTGGAGCTAGTGTTGTATTATCATCACAGTTCTGCCCTGGGCCACACTTAATGAGCTAGTGGTGATGATGATGATGGATTAGCAGCATTAGGAGAAGTGTCTAGCAAGAGTAGGACTGCCAGCAGCAGCATTTGCATCCCTCCTCTGCTTGGTTTTCTGTGTAATTAGCGTACCTTGATTAATTAATTCCAAATGCATAGTTCCCGTCTTCCCGAGTGGAATCTTGTGGTTTGTCAGTTTCATTTTGTACCATTTGATTTCAGTGTTAGTGGAATCGATTTTACTTCCCTATATAAATGTCACTAAGTTCATATACCTAATACCACTACTTTTCTTCCTTGTGTGTGTGTTATCTTGGTTCAATTTGTGGGGGTGTTTGCAGATTCCTAATTTCCTTAATGACAGAGGGGTTGCATTGGGTGGGTGAAATTGATTGTTCTTTCTTAAAAACAACGACAACAAACAAGAGGACAGTGAATCAATCAATCCCTTCAATCATGTTAAGCTTAAAATAGAATGCATGCCTGTACTCTATAGTGGTACGCTAAATACTGCCCTTCTGTAACTGCAACCACCACCTGCTTCGTGCCTTCGCCTATTTTTCTTTAGGCTGTCCATTCATTTATTTAACGAGCAATTCTTCCCATGCAATGCACGTGTGAACAACTTTATGTGAAGAAAATTTGAAGAACCATTGAAAACCTTAAATAAAAAATTAAAGTATTAGTCTCAAGTTTTTTTGAGGGAAAAAAATAGCCGAGGGCAGCACAGCTCATCCAGATATACATCCCTTTTGTATGAGACAACTCATCATTGTGACTTGTGAGCCAAAAATGAAGAGATTTGTAAAAAATCAAAAGAAAATTAAATAATGTCATCATCATTGTGAGACAATTCATCCCTTTTGCCACAACGACCAAATAATGTCAACTCCTACAAAGGAAAAAATGCACATAATATATGTCTCTGATGTTTTCAAAGCTCAGCATCTGCAAAAGAATAAATTATTAAAGTATATGATATGAAGTGGTAAGGGAGGTACACTGAAACAACTTGTGCACATGAAAAATAAAAACATGCAATTTGTTTATTAAATGGCAAATAATATTTTTCAAAATTGACTAAACCTCGATCAGCACAGCATTGAATCAAGAGGAATTTGAAAACATTGTTCGTTGTTTTTGAACTGAAAGCGTGGGAAAGTATAAAGATTCAAGATCCAAATAATAACCTGGCCTGTCTTTAATATTATATTGATGATCAAATATCGTTATACGATCCACCGATAGTATGTAAATGAATGAAGACCAATACCTTATCAAGGTGCAGGATATTTTTGGGGCATTATGAAAAGTAAAGAATCAGGGATAAGGACGCTCAGGTTGAATAAACTCTCATGAAAGTTTGCCTTCAATATATAGCATATTTACCTTTTAGAGCAAAATATATTAAGTACTCCCTCCAGTCCTAAATATAAGACCTAATTGACTTTTTTAGAAAATCCTATAAAAAAGCAAAATAAGTTAATTATAAATTGGTTTACCTAAATTTTTCCTTTAGATTAATTTATTTTACCTATAAACTAATGTATAATCTAAAAATATATCAAATATGTCATGATTTAATAGCCTATTTTGCAACCTTAACCTCTCCAAAAAAAAGTCAATTAGGTCTTATATTTAGGACCGGAGGTAGTATTAATTAACTTCTTTTTTTTCTAATTGAAATATATAACAATATCATATCGTTTATACCGTCAAATCTATTGGAAATTAAATCCTCTCAACACTTTTCGTCTGTACACACTTTTAATTTTTTCTTGATTGCGATCCAATCCGTGGGGAGATTTTATAAATTAATGAGCATTAAAGTTGATTCAGTAGTTTTCATTTACTGTTATCATCAGTACAATGCATTTAAAAGAAAAAATCTTAATAATAAATAATACTCGTATATATTTAGTTTAATGTTATAATTAGCCATTTTTTGCTATACAAATAGAAGAGTGTATAACTACTAGGATTGGAAGACAGTGACGTTAACGTTTTATACTACCTCCGGTCCTAAACTTATAATTAGCTTAATAATATTTCTTTTTTGGAAGAGAGTGACGTTAAGCAAAAAATAGAAGGTAGTATAATATAAGAGAATTTTATATCCTACCTTAACGTCACTCACTCCTCTTTTTAATATATTTCCAACGTAAAAGAAAATTTTCACTTTTTTTAGAAGTTAAGGAAGATAAATAAGTCATTTAATCATAACACATTTTATATATTAGTATTAGATTATTTCTTAGCTTACTGATTAAATTAATTAGTTTCAAGCAAAATAAATAAATTTGTAATTAATTTATTTAGGTTTCTTAAGGTTATAAAAAAATTGAACCATCTTAAATTTAGGAATTAAGGAGTAATATTCATCAAGAAATTAATGTGTTAAAAAGAAAAGGAAGAAATTAAGGAAAATTATCAAGAAGTTTTTTTAAAAAAAATATTTTAACTAATTTAACTAACACTATTAATATCGCAAATAAGAAAAAAAATCTATACTTATAATTTATAAGTAATAAAATATCCCTTTCATCAAGGAGTATATCATTCGCTGTAATGCCTAAAATGTTGGATTGGATAAAATATAATCATTTTTGAAAGCCATTATCATTAACTCGTAATTGAAACTTAAGCTATTTCTCTCTGCCTTTGCCATCATTTTTCATTCTGAGATGCTGTCTGCAGTCTACCTACTAAGAGTACTATGCAACTAGTTGAACTACTATTCTAATAGATTGTTTCTTTTGATCCACAAATTTAAGAAAGGGCGGAATGCTTGCTGTTGCTGACAGATCTTCTTCAATTCGACAATCAACTCATTCATTCCTTACATAGGCATATAGCAACTAGACAAACAACAATGCAAATTTCTTTTTTAGGCTCTTGCAAACTTTGTTAACATGGATTATATCAAATATTCTCTTCCTAATGCAATTCGTTTGTTGGTGAAATCTCAATGGAAGAATGCACTTTCAGTGGATAAAACACAGTTATCGGCTAATATGACGATTAAATACAAGATTGCTGAGAAGGTTCTCTCATGTTTCTTTCATTCTACAAGCCCCAGCATTATGTAGCTTCTTTGAGCTTTTCTTTTCCTTTTCTCTAGCTTTATTGCTTTTTATCTTTAATGATATAGAAACATTTTCTTTTTAATCACAAATGTCTTTTTTTCAATTAAAAAAAGCAACTAGTTGAACCGAGAATTAAAAGCCTATGCAAGTGGATGAAAGGGGGAGAGAGTGCTAATTTACACAGCTCATAATTCCAAAATCTGTCTTTCAGTACATGTGTTTTGCGCATACATATTATCCAACTAGAGCTACCAATTCCTCCTTATCCTGGCATAACACTCGACTATGCTTCTTTCTAGTTAAGGGTTAGTGTGGATGGATGAAATTAGAAATTTAGAATGATGGAAATAAAATTGGAAATGAGCGTAAGAGGTAAAAGATGGAAAGTAGAGTTAATGATGAGATCTAAAGTTTGTAGGGCCAAGAAAAAGTGTGAGATGGAGAGAGAAAGATTGTGCACCGAGATATATATAAATTACCAATATATGTTTCCAATTCTATTTCCATTTTCACAAGTTCCAAAGGATTGAATCTTTACCAATGGGTAGTTGGTTGAGTTGGTAAGTGAGCTACAACCCCGTAAGGATTAAAACGCGTGTTCGAATCCTAGGAAGCACTCTCATTGGGAGAGAGGACAACCTTGTCTATGTGGGCAACACTCCTACCCCTCGAGTCCGGATTAAACCGGGCGGTGATTAACAAAAAAGAAAAAGGATTGAATCTTGATTGGGCTAAAAACCAGAAGTGTTTGACAGACCATCCTGTTTCTTAATCTAAATCTCCCGTTTAGTTTTTTCCCCCCACAAAAATGGATCGATTTTAACTTTCAAGCCATCATATTCCAATGATAGTTTACCAAAATAGCAATGGGGCAAAGTGTCAATCTCTGGCAAACTTGCAGAGACAGAGATCTAATCAGAGTTCCCAACACACTGCATAAAACTATCCTTTAAGGGAAAAGGTCGTCAGAAAGTGAAGTCAGGTCATGCTATACGGCGACGCCAAACCGACTTTTTCATGTCTGAAACGAAAATAGAATGATGGAGAGAGGTTTGACCCCTGCACATGAATTTTCACGTTCAGACAAATCCATATGCCATCCATTTAATCCCTTTTCGCCTCTCATGCCCCCACCTCCCATGTCTCTTTCTTCATCTAATCCCATCTCCATCATCATATTCATCTCTGCAATCATCTTCCACGTCCTTTCTTTTTCCTTCTGTCAAGTCTTGCATCTACCAAATCTAATCATGCAAGGAGGAACTATTTACAGTTTCATTTTAAGGTTGCATTTAACACAATCACCATTTTCTAAGCTTTAGTCCTGGAAAATATTCATTAACATGTAGCAAAGACTATTTCAAGATTCCAGCAAAGTTACTCTCTATGAACATTCCTATATACAATGGTACTTGCAGATTCTGCAAATACAGTTGGAAAGAGAAACACAAAACGATCAGCTCACAGTTCAGCTGATAGGAAGCAGAGTACAAGGCAAGAAACAGACCATCCAGAAGGAGACCAAAGTAACATTGAAATTATAAAAACAAGGGTAGCGTGAAATTTAAGACGGATAAGGCAAACGCAGAGGAAACAAAAGAAAAAGAGGGAATAACCCCCGACAAAAACGGATGATACAGAGGCAGTGTTTCTGGACAAGATTCGATTTTGAGGCTTCATTTCTACCAAAGAAATCTGGATCTCTTGGACCCAATAGAAGGGTTGATTTGTGGAACTATGAAATTATCATCCCTCGACCTTGATCTGCTGGTCTCAACATCATTGGACGTCTCTTTTGTCTCTTGGAACTTGATCTGCCTATCCACTTGTTGAGTAAACAGAGGATTAGGAGCCTGAGGCACCCACATCCCCATATTTTCAGTAGGCAAAGAACCCATTTTCCCCTCAATATTAGCATCGAACATAGTCATCATATCATCACCCTGCAATTTATTAGTCCATTAAAAATGTCAGATCCGATTACAAGGAATACAACGTTAAAACCACAGCTGGAAACATTAAAATATATGATTTTCATATCACACACCTTACTGAAACCGAAGGGAACAGAAGAAGAATCGAGAAAATCATCGACCTGCCAACCAGGTAATGTTTCTATCAAATACTCAGATATGCTGCTTGTGGAAACGATCCCTTCGTGTGTTGACAAGTTTCCCCCAACCTTGTTAACTGTGGCATGTGTTGATGCTGTTGAAGGTGAAGGCTTGTCCATTGAAGTGGGATGTGAGATGACAGAAGAAGTAGAAAAAGAGTTCTTAGGTGAGCTTTGCAACTTGGAAACAGACATAGAATCAGAACCTTTCGTCAAGACAGGATTAGAAGTGGATGGTGAATAAGGCGTGGAAGTAGCTGATAACTTGATCCCAGTTATGAGAAACCTATTATGGTTTCGAGTGTGCTCGTTGGCTGAGTGAATCGGCGTGTCACAATCTTTGCATAGAATTGCTCTGTCCTGTTGACAGAACACGAAAGCTCTTCTCTCCTACAAGTTAAGAAAATCCCACAAAGGAAAGATATTAACTTGCATAGCTAAATACTAAAAAAGTTGCTTTGAACTTGAAACATACAATCTTCAAACAAGGAAAGTATATTACCAGGCAAATATCACAGAGAGGGGATTGGTTGGGAGAAGGGCGGTGGAGAGAGAAGCGGTGGTGCTTGGAGGCGAGCTTGTTGGCATGGTGGACACGGTGGTCGCAGGCGTCACATAAGGCGGCTTCATCGGCGGTGCAAAAAAGGGAAGCCTCGTTGTTATTACAGACATCACATAGAATCTTCATGGGCAGAGAGAAAGATGATGGACGGAAGTGAGAGAAATGAATATGAGTGAGCAGTGATTAGGATTTAGAATAGAGAAGAGAAGAGAAAAGATGGTGAAATGGGAAAAAGGGGAAGAAGACTAAATGGTTTTGCGATGGTGAAATTTAGATTAGTACTGTGTTGTGCTGGGATGTGGTGGACCAACACAGTTTGGTAGAAGGGTCTAATTACTCATCGCTCTTTATCCTAATACTGTTTTTTAATTTTTACCTTATTTAGATACTATATGGAAAGGAAAATTGGTGTCTAAAAGGTTAGAAATATTTAAGTCATTGATTGTTATTCAATGCCGTTTTTTGCTTTTAAAATAGTACCAGCTGTAACTTTAAAACTTCAATGAATATTAGCTATTTTTAACACAAATTTATCTTTCAATTTTAAAGATAAGGTCAAGACAAACAAATAAAAATATCTTGCCATTTTATATAACCAAAGGTATTTTAGACCTTTTACTTTTGCCTAGTATTTTAGTCATATTACAGCCAAATGGCCTTCTTTGCACTGATTATCATTCTGTTCGTGAACAACTTTTAGCTGGAAAAAGCTCAATTGGGGCGGAGAAGCTATTTTCTACACATTTATCACATTTAGGTAATACTTCCATTGTGATGAGTTTCTCTTCTTGTTGAGCTTCTAGAGAGAAGCAAGATTAAAAAGCTTCTAGTTAATTTGTTAGACCTCTTGCACTTTGCTTCACGAGTTTTCTTTCTTTTCTTTAGGATTTTAAAATCCTAACAACTATTTTTGTATAGGTATTAACAACTTCGTATATGTATTAACAATTTTAACAACTCAAAATAAAGAATTCAGGATTTTAAAATTTAGAAGGTACTTTTTTATTCATTATTGTCTAAAAAATATCTTGTTTATTTATGGCATTCTCCCTCAAAACCAGATATTCATCTAATGACAAAGACTAAACCGCTGGATTTAAATTTAAAGGGGAAATTTACCCTAAAATTAATATTGTCATGAGTTACAAAGGCCTATAAAGAAATCACTTCTTCCTAATGTAAAATGTTATGTAGCTTGAAGAGATTAATAAAGATAAGTATATTTACTTTAATATAATATATTTTACATGATATCTTTAAATTATTTTTATGAAACGTTAGATCATATAACATTTATAAGTCATACAAAATATTATAAAGACTAAAATTAATGTAAGAAATGAAATAAAAAATATCTCATATTTATATATGGCATTTACCTTTAAAAGTAAAAAACTAAACGTACCATCTAATGACAAACAATAAAATCATTGAATCCAAAGTTAAAAGGGATATTTACAGTAAAATGAATATACATATAAACTCTCCAATCAAATTCTGTTTCGAAGATCCGAACAGCGATGGAGACTAGTGATATTTAAAATATTGTTCGTACAAGAAAGTTGCCTGTCAACTACATTTACATGTCAGAAAATAAAACTACATTTACATGCACAACTATGAATGTCAGAAAAAAAAAAACTACATTTACATGCACAAACCGCTTTCTTCACTTTCATTTGCAAACCAAACACGCCCGTTCTGCCCATACATTGTTTGATTTATTGACAAAGAACTAAAGATAGTATCGCACAATTCACAAAAACCTGAGATTGCTCTAATTGATTGCTCTATGAACAGTGCAATTCTAGTTGTTGGGTCAAACATGCTTTAGACAGCAAACTATTGCTCGAGTATCATTTGAAACAACTACTAATGATTAATATCATTTTGGCTAACTAAATTTTAAACTTGAGCAAAATGATCAACAATGTCAAATGTTTCTAAACAATAGTTATGCACTTTTCACGTATCAACACGTTATTGGTTCATATCATTATTTTGAGTTAATAGCATTTCACGTTGATGAAGTATATATCAACATGTGACACAAGCTTAGCGCCATTTGGCTACACTTGGCAGTGTTGGCCGTTTTATTCATTTTTAAAACTACAAGATGGTGTTTATTAATAATTGTTCTAGACAATACGCATGCAATAGTTTATTAGTCAAGATGATATTCAACCTAATATTTATAGTTAACTTATTGTAAAAAATATTAAGTTGGTTTATCATATTATTGTTGGCAAAATACAATTGTATGAAAAAAAATGTTATTAAAAAAGGAATGATATAACTTTCAATCAATTTTGATTTTGATCCCTAAATTTTAATACCAGTTCTCTCTTTCTTTGACCACGATAGAAACTTTATAAAATAATTTGAAAAATCAAGGACCAATAACTATAAATAGCCCAAAGTTCATGGATTAAAAATAAAAACATATATCTAAAATTCACGTATCAAAATCACCAAGTTAAAAAATCAAGATTAAAATGGAATAAAAGTTTCGAAATAAAATTGTACTCTATCAATCAACTAAAAATGACAAAAGCATGAGAAGTTTTGGTTATAATTACAAGGTCCATCATAGGCAATTAGACCCAGTCACAAAACCATAATGGGAAAAGGTCTCGACTCAATAACCCACATACTACGATATTATTAAAAAAATTGGATTGGATGTTCATCTTACCTTCCACCAATATCACATCATCCTTTGAAGCTTGTGATTGTTTGCCACGTACACATTCACATGTTCCTCTATATTAAAATGCAACTAAATTTCTACCCACCCTAACTCATGTCATGTGTTAGACAATGAGTAAAAATAAAGGTATAACGTCAGGAACAATTTTTGAAGTTAAAAGGTGTTCCATTGTTGATCATGTTAATTAATTACTCAAAGCTAGTCGTATACCTTGCAAATTAGAGCTAAACAACAAGGTGGGTTGAAAATGCATGTGAGAGTGGATGAGCACTGCAAATATCCGTACGTTAACTAGGACTTTCATATTTCGGATATACTCCGAAACACATTAAATATTCTTGTATATAGAGTTGTATAAATTATAGATACAGAGTGCTGGCAATAAAAATTAAAATGTTGTTTATAATTATTATCCCGCAGTTGATGGGATTCGAATCTGATTACGACTTTTAATCTATCGCTTTTTTTTCTTGTTTTGGGGGACGGGACATGTAAATAGTAATTGATTATGACGATTTGAATATTAAAACAGGGAATAAACATAAACTAAGAAGAAATCGTACTTATTTGGTTCATCGATTGATGCATGTGTAACTCAACGGATATTCATCCCAATGCTTCATGACCGCAAGCTACTGCATCGCCACCTCCAATTCACATTTACTATCAAAATAGGAAGACGATAGACATCTGAATCCTCCCATTTAATTTCTAAGATGTACTTCTTTTATTTATTTCTAATATGTTTTATTGTATACAGATATCACGGAACAAAAAAAATTTTAACTGCCAACTTTTTAAAACATGATGTTCTTTTTTTTTTTAAAAAAAAAGTAAGTTTTGGATTATAAAACTATATTTTTTTTGCTCAGGAATTATAAAACTATATTTAAACTGTGCAACTTTCATCAGTAATAAACGACGAGCCCAAAAATATTTCGAAAATATTAAGCACCTGAGGGAAATCATAATTCATACACATTAGCTGTTCGGCTGTGCCACTCTGAGCATCTGAGCTCAGATGCGACCTTTTCTACGATAGAGTTTCTCCTATCATTTTGTGAAGTTTTGTAACTTGCATTTAAATAAGCAATGACGTAAATATTATCACATGGTTGACATTTTTCAATTATTTAGAGATCGAATATATATATATATATATATATATATATATATATATGTGTTTGATTCAAACTCTAAATACATTTTTGTAAATCAGTATATTATATTATCAAATCATCGGGAACAAATAGTTGTCATCATTAGCATGTATAATCCACATACGATGTGATTCATTTCTTTTTCTTTTTTTTTAATCACCGCCCCGTTTAATCTGGACTCGAGGGGTAGGAGTGTTGCCCACATAGACAAGGTTGTCCCCTCTCCCAATAAGAGCGTTTCCCGGGAATCAAACACGCGTTCTCATTCTTACGGGGGTTGTAGCCCACTTACCAGCTCAACCAACTACCCATTGGTGATATGATTCATTTCTTAAAACACACAGTTGCTCCCTAATTAGCGTTACTTTCCAAGTTGAAAATCAATTTAATACCCGTTTATGGAGAAACTAACCCTCCCGAGTAAAATCTATCAATGCATAGAAATTAAAATATATAATTATTCAAAAAACTTAATTAAGATCTAATAATCTACATTATCTTTTGCACTCTGATCCTCAAATCAATCACCGGTGTTTGAGTGTATACTATGCAAAATTGAGGTTTTATAATTTATACCAGAACCATTCAAATTTTAAACTCTTATATTACGGACCAGAGGGAGTATATTAGTGGCAGAAAAAAAACCACCATATTGACATTTTTTTGTTCAAACCACCATATTGATATTTTTGTTGGTCAGATCACCATATTGATATTCGATACATTGGAAACTGGATATGTACACATCTTTTATGTGATAGTTATCTTGCTTAACTAAAAAAAAAATAACACTATTTTTCATGAAAAAACATTAACAAGTATAAAGGCGTGTGCGCGGGCGATGAACGGAAAATAACAACTATTTGCCTTTTCATTTGTACAACAATCATTATATACTATGCAAAATTCCCGCCTTCAACGTTATTATTTGCTTTTCTATGAAAAAAATTATACAAATTTAAAAAGAAACTTAAAATGTGGCTAATAGTGAGCGTGTGGGCGTGGTGATGAAAGGTAAATAACAAATAAAAACCTAACTGGAAAATTTATACTCCCTCCGGTCCTAAATATAAGACCTAATTGACTTTTTTTAGAAAGTCTTTAAAAAGGCAAAATAAGTTAATTATAAATTGATTTACCTAATTTTTCTCCTTAAACTAGTTTATTTTACCTATAAACTAATGGATAATCTAAAAATATATCAAATATGTCATCATTTAATAACCTATTTCGCAACCTTAATCTCTCTAAAAAAAGTCAATTAGGTCCTATATTTAGGACCAAAGGTAGTACTATTTAATAGAAACATTTAGCTAAAGATCGAATGTATAAATTAATTATTTTTTTTTTTTGGGAGGGGGGGGATTAAGTAATGGGGAAGGAGAAAGTCTCTATTTGACGCCTAAGGATGAAGTTTCAGATTTTTAGATGGATTGTCTATTATGTGATATCATATGAAATTGACTGTTTAACGCTGAAAACAAAAAAAGAAAGTTGAAAAAATGATAAAGATGGATTTTATAACTTTTAGAAATTATCAAAATGAAAATTGATTCAAAAGACATAATAAAATGGCTCATTATTAATAAAAAGTTGCGTGAATATTCAAAACAATTTAGTAGGCCATCAGAGTTCTAGCAATCATAATGCAACATTTTCTTTGCCAAAGATCATAATCCAACTTTTGAATATCAGATAAATAAAATTTTTAGAATATGACATTAATAAATTCGTGTTCTTATAATTATTTCTGTTCGAGAATTTTTATTTGAATTTTTAAATTAATTAAAGGGATGAACAAGTAACGTTTTCGATAATAATTATGAGAAAGATGTTAAAAGTATATTTTATCAGTAATTTTGGAAAAATTATAGACACTCTAAAAATTATCGAGAAATGAAATATATAATTTTTTTTATAGCTGCTAGTATATATATTGTCCCATTTTAATTTTAATATTGTCACTGTTAGCCCGTTGTCATGTAAAAAAGAAAGAATTTCAACCCTTTATAAGAATTAACTTGGTGTTGATGGTTTAATATTGTATTTGTACTGCCTACAAAGTTTTGATAGATTCTTTTTTTTCTGTCAACAAGACATTATTAGGGATTCTCAGTCATTAGTTATTTTCATTGCACTAGCTTTTCCAAAGAAGACCAGTGTGTCGACTAGTGATCAAGCATCAACCTCACATAATTTCTTACAGACAAACCAGTGGAATATTTTGGTAAAGAGGTGGAAACTTCAACGTTCTTCCCACTGTCGGATCCTAATTTGTTTTGAAGTATCCCTTCTTCAATGTTTCACTTGGAGACGATATACCATGCCTGGTAATCTTTTTGCTATGAGTTGTTTTCGTATTGCTCTCAATTTGATACATCAGTCGGGCTTACCAAAGTAGTATCTCAACATTTGGAATGTTCGTAAGCGTAACATTGACTTCAATCGTTGGGCTTCTTCAGCTCACATGTCTTTGCCAGACATATTGCTTCTCTAATTCGACCTTTCAATTTTATTCCTATTAATTTGCTTGCAGACGATCAATTTTCCGCTTTTCCTTTTCATTTTCATAATATTGTTAGAACTATGTAATCTACATTAATTAATCTCATTTTGCCTTTTTCTCAAAAAAAAAAAAATTAAATGTTAGAGGGACAAAAGGATGTGAACAATAAGAAGCAAAATCAAAATATATAGTTCTGCAGGGGAGGTGTTTATAAATTGAATTTTCGGGCCAATCATAAATTATGAATTGAAGATGAAAGATCACATGATGGTGCTCACCAAATGCATTTATCATGAAGCATTATGGAGAGCAGAATATTCTGGGAGAGACAGGCGCAATGAAGGACCCACCCAGCTGGGTGGCCCACTGGCCCATCTCTGAATTTTACACCCCTCTCCTAACCTAAATATAAGATGGAGGATAAATGTCCATTTTACCCCAGAAGGGACTGCAAAGCAAAGGAGCATTGAATGTTCTAAAGTAAGATTAGGAGCATATTTACTTTAGAAGTATGTAAATTGTACTAAATTTACTCTAACAATTTAAAATGTTAGCTTTGTTAACCGAGCCGGTTAACTTTGATAGTTAAGTCTCACTTTTTGATTCACCGATGTTTACATGGTTGTCATCATGTACAAGTCATCATTTAAGGTCTGTTTTTGCCTAAAATGTAATTATCAAGTACTCCCTCCGGTCCTATTTATAAGTCACCAACCGCCTAAATTGTACATACCAAGGAATGGAGGTTAATGGAAGTTGGATCATTAAATTGGTCTTATTTTTTTGTCTTTTCCATTTTTGCCCCTCCCACCTTTATCACTATGACCCACTACCTTTTCTCTCTCTTCATTAATCCTCTATCTATAAAAGTGTTTCTTTCATCTTCTCTCTCTTCTCATTTTCCAATGTTCATTTTCCAATGTAAGGGTATATTAGGAAAATTTTAATAAATGAGTTAGTTAGTGGTAGTTGGTGACTTATATTAAGGACCAAAATTTAGAGGCGGTTAGCGACTTATAAATAGGACCGGAGGGAGTAGTGTTTTAAACTATGAGGATAAATTTACTATTGTTTGAATATTTTTGTGATAAAATGAATCTTATCTCTAAGATCAAATTAACTTTTTTATAGACATTAATGATACAAAATAAATTATTTCAAAGTATTAATATTTATATTAAGCGTAATAGTAAACAATAAATTTTTTTATCGAAACAACAAAATCATTTGACACATTATTAGACTAAGATACATAGACTCCATATAGTCGCAGGCTGGAATATTGAAAGGTGAAACAGTTAACCTCCTTTTTAAAAGTTTGCCTCCTATATATGATATATAATTCACCTATGTCACTATGTAAATTCTCCCTCGATACATTAAATTCCTTTATTTAGCTGAATAGAGTAAAAGGGAGAATTTGAATGCAAAAGGGCAGGTTGAAAAATTTGTTACCCCACTCATAAATATAAAATTTCTTTATAGTTTTTTCATTTTTCTTTAGATATCCTTATAATTTTGCTAGGTTGTTTTGATAATATCATGTGATTTTAACTAACTTAATTAATTTCCTTAATCTTATCAAATTAAATGAATAGTTCTTATATTTATATTTAGAATCTGAATAATAATAAAACTTTTCCTTCGTTTTTTATTTAATCCAATGAATAGAGACCGTTTTCATCAAAATCCTCATACTGGCCGCAGGATTAAAGTATGGGTATGGGACAGAGCATCCCCAGATTCGGCCAGTCATGTCTAGTTACAATTATCGTCTTCTATTTTGTCGACAATTCTAATATGCAATTCCTGGATGTGCCTGCCACTGTGTAACGTCAACATCCTCTAGTACAAAAGCAACCAAATCCAGCGTTCATGCTGAAGCTTCTCTTATTAGTTACTCCCTCATTTCCTAAATATAAGATCAAATTAGTAAATTTGGAGAGATTAAGGAAGACATTCTAATAAGTTAGGATTACATGAAATTTTCAAAATACCCCCTCACATAAGTGTTAAAATATCACCTTCTTTTTTTTTTATCATAAAAATATCACCTTCTTCAAACCACTATTCTTTGGGTGAAATGAGTATAGGGTAGTTTGGGGAAAACTTGAGTCAAATTAGAAAGTGATCTTATATTTAGGAACAAGTTCTCCTCCCTAAAGTGATCTTATATTTAAGAACAGGGGGAATACTACATATACTAACTAGTTGCCCACCACCAATCGACTCGGTATCTATTAAACGTACAAGTTGTTTATCTGACAATTTGTACCACAAACTATATTTTATACCAATGACCGTAGTAGTAGTACTACCTCCGATCCTAAATATAGGACTTAATTGACTTTTTTTTAGAGATTAAGGTTGCGAAATAGGTTATTAAATGATGACATATTTGATAGATTTTTAGATTATCCATTAGTTTATAGGTAAAATAAACTAGTTTAAGGGAAAAAATTAGGTAAATTAATTTATAATTAACTTATTTTGCTTTTTTAAAGATTTTTCAGAAAAAAGTCAATTAGGTCTTATATTTAGGACTGGAGGGAGTATATACAATAATTTTCAAAAGAAATGAGCAAGATGGGGAAGTTACATTAGTGTGTTTGCCTATTTGGTAAGTATGATAGGCATATGGAAGTAAAGAAGGTTGGAAGCGGGAAGCGGGGGTTGATGAATATCATATTATACTTTATATTAAATTAAGTACAATAATATTCAAAGGTGAGCAAGATGAGGAAGTTACATTAGTGTATTTGCCTATTTGGTAATTATGATGGGCATATGGAACTAAATAAAGTTGGAAGTTGGGGTTAATAAGTACTCCCTTCAGTCACCATTTGACTTTTTTTCGAAGTTAAAGAAGTAAATTATACTGATAAATTATAACATATCGCATTTGTAATTAGATTATATGTTAGTTTAAGAGTAGAATTAATTTGTATTGAGAAAAAAAGATAATTATAAACATTTTAAAATGATTAATTTTACATTCTTAATTTCTTTAGAAAAAATCAAAAGGGCACGTACACGGAAAAGAGTATTGTACTATTATTAAAGAAGGACTATGTGTTATAGCTATTTGGTGATTATGAAGGTTTAGTTAACTAGTAAGGGGTTCACCCAAACTTACTTAAGACTAGTGTTTTCATCTCTAGTTAGACATTAAGTATGTTAAAACTCTTGGTTGACTCTCTATTCATCAATGTGCCCCCCAATTATATATATTTCAGATATGAAATTAGTCTTAGGTCATTGATATGCTTGAGATGGCTTGCCATGCCATAGGATACTCAAACAGAAACCAGGTGGTCCTAGCCAGCAACTGCGAACGAGATCCTATATTCTCGCCCATATCTTCTGTTTGGTGGATCGCCAACACACAGCCCACTCTTCTCTGCGATGATGATTCTTTATAGGGGACCTTACGCACATAAACAATAAAGTATATGTCACTCCACGCATATTTAATTCTTGGAACCTTGATCCGAATATTCGCCCTTGTGCTCCACTAGTTTATCTAAGCCATGGCTGTATTTAATATTCTAATAAAGAACCTCACTGATTGAGGGAAAAAAAATCAGTACTAAAATAAAATGTTATTTCTTGATTTTTTTTTTCCCGGAGAGCAGATGTAAGTGAAGAATATTGCCTTAAAATATACAAAGAACCTCGTATATTGCTGCACCTGCACTTCCTTTCATGGCCCTCTTCAGTCTTGCAAAGAGATTTTCATCTCCCATGGTTAATCCGAAGTGAAAAAGTTCAGTAGTTCCTGTTGATGTTAGCATGTTCGGCTGGCTTTTTTTCGCAGCAAATAAGTCCTTATTTTGACATTAAGGACTTATTTTGAGGGTGATGATTTTTTCACATATTTGGTCGGGTTTCTTTCTCATTGATAAGTAACTTATTTGTATAAGCTGAAAAAGAGCTTATAGTGACTTTTAAGTAGCTAAAAAAAGAGCTTATAGTGACTTTTAAGTAGCTAAAAAAAGAGCTTATAGTGACTTTTAAGTAGCTAAAAAAAGAGCTTATAGTGACATTTTTTTTAATCAAAGTACCCCAAATTCTGACATCATTTACATATCCAATCACAACTAATCCAAAGGTACACAATTAGATTTATGAAAAATATGTCACTTATAAGTCTTTTTTCACACATGATTTAAACATAAATCTCAGCATACAACTTGACTTATACCTTTTCATTTTTTTAGAGAAAGCCAGGGGATAGGGAGGAGGGAGAAGAGTTTTTGCCACATCACTCTAGTGGAAGTGTATGAAATGACACATGATATCTACGTAGACATGTTTATAACAATATAATACTCCCTCCGTTCCTAAATATAAGACCTAGATAACTTTTTTTTGGAAAGATTAAGGTTGCGAAATAGGTTATTAAATGATGACATATTTGATATCTTTTTAGATTATCCATTAGCTTATAGGTAAAATAAACTAGGTTAACAAAAAAATTAGGTAAATCAATTCATAATTAACTTATTTTTTGCTTTTTTTAGGATTTTTCAAAAAAGTCATCTAGGTCCTATATTTAGGAACGGAGAGAGTAGTTAATATGACTTTTGATCCTGAATGGAAAACATGTGCACTTATGACCCAAAAAACAACTCACAGTACTATGTGACCTTTAAGGAAAAACACGTGTACATATAATCCTCAACCCTTTTTTTGGAAAAAAATACTTTTTTTTTATTTAAAGGGGCAAGCACTAACGGCTTGAGGTTACAAGCGGGATCGAACCCGCAACCTCCCACCTAAAGGGGAGATATCATACCACTGGGCTACAAGGCCCTTGGTGGAAAAAAAAATATACTTTTCACATAATTGTTGAGCATATTATTCACATATATGATATACCTCATTGCTCACTTCGTTTTTCCACAAATGAAAGGGAAACCATCTCACGAATGAAGGGGGGATGCTCAAGAATTATTTGAACACTAATGCATAAGTTATAATTTAATCAATTAATCCTTCGATAGTTATATTGAATTATTTAAGTATTGATTTTTAAATAGCGTGCACAATGAGTCAATCCATTCTGACAGGGAGCCCAAAACAAAACTGATGCCTGATACATTAGACAAACATCGTATTGAACAGCTTAACGACTTCCCGAAGAATTGTGTGTCACAATGCAGTAGTAAACTACAAGAAGCTGCCATGCATTCACATTCAGACGTCATATTATATTTTTTGCGACCTTCAGCTGTCAGTTCAGGGAGAGGGGCACGTGTTGTCTTAGTCTATAGCTCAATTGCACCTTGATGAGAAATAAATACATTATTACAATGAAAACTGATGAGCAGAAAATTATGCGTTGGGCTATCTTTGCCACAAAACACAAAATGCGCCAAAACGCTGAAGCCCTTACCCGGGAAACTTTGTTACAACCTTAGACATACAACAGCCGTATCACACCTTACCAAAATCAGAAAGTGCAGTTAAAATAAGCACTTTCTACGCTAGTGACATCTCTTGCTGTCATTTACAATTTGACACTATAGAGTTTGGTTGCTTTCGGTATTACCATTACTATCCAGGTACTGCCTCACACGACTTTGATTTATCTCAAATATGAATGGCACGCCCCTTATCTGCAAAAGTAAACATTTATATATACAACTAAGACTTGTAGAAATTTCCGCACCGACTTGACTGTACGTTCCCCATTCATATTAGTAACCCAAGTGACAGTTGGCAGCTTCTAAAAACACCAGCCCACACCCCCAAAAACAACTAAACAGTGGGCTAGATGATGACAAACAGATAACATCTTTCTATAGCAAAGAATGCATTCGATACTTTTCATATCCATAATGAGGCTACTCGTATTAATTACTGATGTATGAATACAAAAAGCTTCAGAAACATACCTCGATTAAACAGCTGGAGCTAAGTTGGTGAGACTGACCAAAATGCACTTCTTTGTTATTTACCAAGATCGAACTCTTCTTGCCGAGGTTTTTAAGGTAGAAAGATCCAACTGTATCCATTTTTATAATCGCCTACAAGATGAGCAAGCAAAGATAGAACGTGAACAAAAATGCTAAATCCTTTTATCCTTTTATGCAGCAAAGACATGAACTAGCCACATCTCAAGTTGTTATTTGCCAGCCTTTTCTTGTGTGTGCGCATTTTACTTTGGGAGGCCGCAAGAGACAAGATTTTGTCCCTACGATCAGTCTATAGTGCTTATCTTCTCAAGTGGGGACCCATAAAGCAAACATCTAGAATATAATTGGTATACTACAATCTCAAATAAGATAGTATAACTTACATACTAACGTATGAAACACATAGTTTAAGGCCATAATAAGCAATTGTAGTTAACATAGATATTAGGTATGAGTATGACAATGAATGTTATCTTAAAACCGGATGATATCAATGTTTGGTTGCCCTGTTATTTTATGTCTGTTCCTGACTTAAATCGTATCTTGTAAATTTATGTTAAATGTAGCAATGTCAGAAAGGCAAGACCAAGTATAAATCCAAACAAATAACCATTCAAGCATTTCCTAAAGCATGTGGAAGTGATTAGCGTATCATAACTAATTTGCCAGTACAGTCTTGTCAAAGTTATTCAGTGAGAAGAAAGTACTACACGTCTTACTTGCCAGAATATATGATACAAGCCAAAGCCGGTAAATATACTAACCTGACGTCGAGATATTTTGTTAGCATTTAGTCCATTGCATAAGTCAATGTCAACGGGGGCATTTTCGGTTGCCCGACCAAGTATAACCTAAACAGAAATTTAGCCACCATCATCAGAAATGTCCAATAGTTGGAGCTACTTTGCAGATTCAATTTCAGTTAGATGATAGTATTATGTCAGACAGAATACTCATATACTTCCAATCTTTTTCAAAATAAAAAATCACACACACACACACACACTGTCAACTGTACAAGTTACTCTAGGCTCGTGCCTCATGTATAAAAATAGTGTATGTCAATAACCCTTTTCGAAGAAATATGCTTGCAATTGCAGGAAAAAACTATCATAATATGACCTTATGGAATCTTTGATTTTCTATCACCGAAAAGGAAAGAAAGAATCTTTAATTTTCATCTCTATAAAAAAGGGGACAATCCAGTTTGATTTTCACAACTATGCTTCATAATTTAAATCACATCACCACAAATACTAATAGAATATCTAATTAAGAAAAACAAATCACAAGCTTGTTTTTTTTTTACCTCGCGAAAATCAGAAGTTTGCTATGCATAGAAAAATCAACAAGAAATTTTAAGATCATGCCAGGTTGTATGCAGGTCGTGCAAAGAGTTACAGTATTCAAATACCTCGGGCTTCTTTATATAATGCTTCAAATGGCGACCATATAGCATAGCAAATGCTCCATGTGAAGCAATTCTTCTATGCCTATAGGAATCAGCACTTTGTTCCAGCCTGATGATAGTTCGCTTAGCATCCTCATGTTGATATTTGAATACTAAATTGTCAATATAATATATTGTTAGGTTACAGTATAGGGTTCCAAAAAGAAACAATGATGAAATTAAGCGCATTAAGTTTAAACAGATGGGTGAATATGACACTCACATTTCAAAAATTATTGGAAACATGGAATTAAAAGCATATTGATGGGAAATCAAAGACGTAAAGTGTCAAATAGTTTAGCATTTTATTAAATTCATTCTGTGTTTTAGTAACTGCACTTTATTTTATTAACTGTCTAGTATATTCCCTTTCCAGCACCCTCACCAAGTGGGGACTAGAACTAGGTTGACCCTTTATGGGATTAGGCTATTTTATTAATATTGTATTGAATAGCCCCATGCTTATTTTGATGTGAGGCTGTTCTTTGTTTGCTCATTGAATCATTATTGAGACTTCTTGCGGTCTGATAGAACCACTTTTATCAAAAAGACTTGTAAAAGAAAACTTAGGAAGATGCAGGAAAAGGGAAAGCAACTTTCTGTTGATCAGAACACAGAGCTTGGGATTTATAACATTAATGAGAAAGAAATAGAGAATTAGACTTGCTATAGGCCTGGTCAGGGAGAGGGTAGTATTTAGGACTTTGAATGTTACTTTTCGGCTAATAGTAGTGGTTGGAGTTACCTAGAAAAGGCTGGTCATATTTTGTATTAGCTATAAAGTGTAATGAGAAGACACTGGCCTCTTAAATCCCAGTGGCTTATGTTATTTTCTGTGTTTTGAGGACTAGTTTCAGCTTTTCGAGATATTTCAGTGTAATGGGAAAATGATTTTAATCAAGATCAGTGAAGTCACTTTGAAACAATAATTCATTATTTTGCAGCTTGAATATCAAAACCTAAGGATTTCCCTCGTGTGTTTCTTCAGCTGTTCTATTATTTTTCTACTTCTTATTAGGAGGGCTATAACACTGTCACAAAATTCTCCCAAAATCTCCCTTTTCTGTCTATCTCTTTTCTCTGTCTCGCCCTCCCCCTGGCCACACATCACAATGGTAACAAATACCACCTTCAATACTGATGCCATTAATGGAGATTGGCTATCTTCAGTATAAAAAACCTGATAAATTCAACATAAAACCCAGTGAATTAAAAAAGAATCTTCACCTTTCTCACTACAATGCAAATCCTGGTCATCAGGATCCAAGTCCATATCAAGTATCTGTGGAAGGAAAAAATAAGTTCAAATTAACAACAAATAAGCAAAAGGTAAAACTAATAGTCAATTGAAGTTATGGCATCACATGTCTTACCATTACTTCTACAACAACAAAAACAACAACAACCAAGCCTTACCATTGCTTCTATGTCAGAATAATAAGGAACATCATCATCACTCTCTATATATTGCTCTTCTTGGTCTAATGTTGGAGGCAGCTCAGATTCGACAACTGAAACTCCTTTTTCAGCATGTAGCAAATGTTGATCTTGAACAGGTGCAACTGAATCGTGTACCATCTTGCCAGAGGCATTAGAGTGACAATAATTTCTAAAGCCGTCTGAAAAATGAGTTTTCCCATTTAAAGGATTTGACAAACCATTGTCTAATTGCATTGCCAAGTCATTATCAGCAGCCTCTTCCTTTACATTTGCATGTCCTATAGCCTTCATGCTTGTACTTGCTGAATGAAAATCAGCTGAGCCAGTAGAATCCATCACTGCACTCCTTGACACTTGGAGGGAGGTATGTCCATTGGACAACACGCATTGCACCTTAGAACCAACACCAGGACCAGGCAAGGGAGAAGATCCCACTAAGTGAGAAGATATATGAGATTCTCCACAAGTTTTTAGAGTTCTACATCCTTCAGTTCTGAGGCTCTGTCCAATATCCTGAACCAATGATGAATTTGGTTTATTGGCCTCTCTTGAAGACTGTTTAAATGAAGAGGGAAGAGTTGAAGGAGGCGCGTCAAAAGGTAAGAAGACGTCCTCATTTGATGGAACATCTGGGTCCTCAGTATTGAATGCACAGCAAATTACTCCATTAGTTAATTCAGGAAATCGAGGGTCTTTAGCCATGGTATGAGATGGCGTTTGGGCATCTGATTCAGGAGTTGATTTTAAATCACTAGAGCTCAACACTGTTTTGTTATCTGCCTCATGACATGAAATAGATGGTTTATTAAGTGAATGTGAAGCCATGGACATCACTGCTTCAGTTACAGTAGACATCTGATCTGGGCTAACGTCATCTGGCGAATTTAATAGAAGTGAACTAAGACCATCATAATAAGACTTGTCAAACCCATCTTTTCCACCATCGTCCATCAAATAGAGTTCTTCCTCATTAGTGAAGTTCAAAAGAGAATCGGACAGTTCTGCCAAATAGGCCTCCCCAGAAGCAACTGAATTTTTAAGGGCATCACAAAGAACATTAGGCTCTTGGATGTCCCCACCTGCTCTCCACATGGGCAATTCAGAAACTGAAGGAAACTGTGAGGTGCTAAATGATGTTCCACACTCTAAATCAGGAGAATTAAATACATGATTTCCATCTAACTCAGAACATAAATTACCAGGATCACCAGTAATCTGATCAAATGTTGATAAAGGCAGTGATGCCAAACTATCATCTCCTATTAGGCTATCTACAGGCAATTCTTTTAGACCGCCAAATTCCTCAACACCTCCATCAAAAGACATACTATCCCCAAGGACAGGAGGTTCATCTTCAAGTATATTTTTTTGCTCAGTAGCAAAGTTCTCCTCTACTGGATTGTCAACATCACTGTAATAGGTATGGGCAGCAACTCCGCTGGTTGCAAGATAACCATCCGCCATAGTTTCCGGAAAAGCAACGCAAACAGAATCATAATTTGATCCTTGGAATCCACAATGATTTGGAGCAACACCATCAGGCAAGCAATTTTCAGAAAAATGATCAAATCCAATCCTGGCATCATCATTGTCGTGTTCCAGACTCATAGGAAGAGTCAAGTCAGCGAAATTGATTGCGTCATTCAATATCCTTTTACGCATTGCGTAGTAAGAATTACGGACACACTCAGCTTTTCTCTTAAGAGGGGAAAATTCCCTGTCTTTGGAAAGCCCAAACTTAGTGAGCTTTGATGGTAGAGACAAAGCAGAAAGGTTAATATTTTTCATGCGTTCAGAGGCGTGTTCAGAGATGTGAGGATCATAGAGTAGAGAATACCAACGGTCATGTATTTCTCTGATGGAAAACCTTCGAGAAAATTGCACCGCACCTTTCGCAAGGGACTCTAAGGAAGCACCCGCCTGCAAACACGAATCCATGAACACATGTCCCAAACTACGGTCCTTTCTTGAATTTGGCAATACTATACTAAAGTAGGAGAATAAAACATCTCTCTAATATCAAACGCAGCCAACTTCAAAATACTCCATTCGTTCCTAATCATAAGCCAACTTTGACCTTTTTGAAAAATTTAAAAGTTACAAACTTAATCATTTTAAATTGTTTAAAATTATCTTTTTTCCTCAAAACTAGTTTATTCTAGTTATAAACCAACATATATTGTAATTACATTGGTTGTATGTTGCAATTTAGTAGTCTAATTTGCTTCCTTAACTTTCAAAAAAAAAAAAAAGTCAAAGTAGGCTTATAATTAGGAAGGGAGGGAGTAGCTAGGGAAATTCACCAACTTGGCTTCGAGATAAGTTGTTGGGTTCATATATAGTGGGTAGCAAATAAATATGGTTAATTGCAGAGGCAATTTGGAAGACATGAATGTTCATGGTGATTGAGCAATGAAATTGAAAAGAAGAAGAGAAGTGAGGAGATAGATAGATAGATAGATAGATAGATAGATAGATAGATAGATAGATAGATAAAAAGGAGGGAAAGAGTGGAGAGTACCTCGACGGAGTTTTTGAGAAGAAGGTCGTCTTGGGGGGACCAGGAGGAGGCTGAGGCTGAGGCCAGAGCTACCATTATTATGATTATGATATGATTGTGATGATTTTGCAAACGCACACTTTCCTTCCTTCCTTCCTTCCTTCCTTCCTTCCTTCCTTCCTTCGTCTGTGTGAGCAGAAAGTGAAAGTGCGCGCTACATTTGGGGCCAGGGTTCAGCAAGGGTTTTAGAAGGCCAACCAAAAGGACGCCAAATTAATTAAAATTAAATCTAATCAAATTAAAATTCCTCCTCAGTCCTCACACTCTCTCTGTTTTTTTCCAAATCCTCACACACACTCTGTCACGTGCTGTAGATATTAAATGCGGCTAAAATGACAAATTTTATTTTAAGAATATAAGAAAAATTATACTTCCTCTGTTCTTAAATACGAGTATTACTTTAGTAAATTTGGAGAGGTTAAGGATGACATTGCAATGAGTTAGGATTACATGAAATTTCCAAAATACCCCTCACCTAAGTTTTAAAAACTTCAAACCACTATTTTTTGGGTGAAGGGAGTATAGGGGTAATTTGGGGAAAACTTGAGTCAAATTAGAAAGTGATCTTATATTTAGGAACAAGTTCTCTTCTCTAAAGTGATCTTATATTTAGGAACGGAGGAAGTATTAAAATAATTTAATTTAAGCAATTTTATATTCAAACCTAGATTAACCATTTAAAATTTTTAAGTTAAAATTTTCCCTTAAATAAAAATAACAGTGTTAACAAAAAAATAACTAAAAGTGCGCTTTCCAAACATATAAAACTAAATTGACATTTAATCGACACATAAGGAGATAAAAATATACTTTAATTTTTATTTGTATAATGTATTGTATTATTCCCTTTTTATCCTATATATTCAAAAGCCATATGTTACATATTCAATGTTAATATACGATTTAATTTTAATTATTTTCTTAAAATTAACATCCTTAAGCTATAATCTAACTTAATTCTGAACATAATTACTCTGGCACAGTGACAAGAAAATTTTAGTAATAATGTTTTTTCAAAAAAAAATTTATATAAAGGTCATTGTAATCTATTTCCTCCCTATTTTCTTTCCTATCACTTTGTTTCCTTTCTCATTTTCCTCCAAATCCAAGAAAAAGAGTAATTACTAATTACCATCTCCCTAATTGACACGAGTTTAACAATTTTAACATAACGAGAGGGTTTATTTTCAATAAGCCCGAGCCCATGAGCTGGAAATCCCACTCGTCACACTAAAATTGAACATGTTGGATATTGGCCCAGAAGGCCGTATTGTTCATGGCATTGGAAACTGGGTTTCTAATCTCAGCCCGAACTATTAAAGTTACACATTAGTGTATAGCTTGTTAACCGAGACCATCGGCTTTTCATCTTTAGTTCTGTGGCCTTTTTGCTCATCTAGTTTTGTTTGTGTTAACAACATCGTTGTGTTTAAGAGAAGGAATTAATTTCTCACAATGTGATGAGCTAAAGTTAGTTAGGAGATGCTGCTACCCCATATAGTGCCAACCAACATTTCAGAAAATAATTGCCTTACATACATATGCTTAGCGGGGAAAAAAGACCGCTTGTGTTGCATTGCATGTGACCTTTTTCCGAAACGTTGGCGAATATAATTATAGATAGAAGTATAGAACCACGTTTAGTAACTGGTAATTATATTGACCTTATGGTATAGTTTAGATGTAAATATATATATTGATGTACGCTTCCGGTCCTAAGTATAAATTTATTTTGACTCTTTTGCAGAAATAATGATGCAAAATTAATCATATGATTATTTTTTCCCACAAAAACAATTTATTCTACTTATAAACTAATATATAATCTAATTACATCGGCTAAGTAATCTAATTTGCTTCTTTTATTTTTAAAAAAAGTAATAAAAAGGTTTTCTATTGGACGGGGGAGTACATGGAAGTTGGAGGTTCAGTTTCCGCAAGTTCGTAAACATTATTGGACCACTTACGCTGCCATTGAATGAAAAAAAAACAGACGTAAAAACAAATATATAGCTGGGTTTGTCGCGTGCAAGTGGTTAGGGAGCTATCGTTTTGATATATATTTTCTATGATCGGTGACGTTTCCAGAATTATCTTTCCATCGTTCTCCCTGCGTTTTTTTAAAAAATAATCCTAAACTCATCTTTCAAAGGTCAAATGAATGTATACGCTGCGCACCAACCTTACGTTTGCATATTTAATGTTATAATTTGACTTCTACAGGTTTTTAAGCTCTGATTTGTTTTGTCTTATTTTCTTTAAAGAAAATATCTAAAGGTCATTGTTTATTTCTTTCTGCAGCCATTTTTCTCTGGACTTACATAGCAGATAAATACTGAGAGCGACGAGTCTTGTCCCCTACGGTTAAGTTTCATAAAAAAAAAAAGCAATAAGAAAAGCCGGAGTTTATCTGCATCTCCCAGCTAAAAGTCATAATAGCTCTACCTAATACCTTTGATTTTGATATACCTACATTTATTTAGATCTCGCCGTGATAAATATAATCCAAATTTCAAATAAATATATATAAACTCAACGATGCTCTGTGATTTGCACATCAAATCAAATGAATAATCAACGCTGAGCACTATTTGTCCTGTTTTAAGGGTTACTTGCTGTTCTCCATGCAATTTGCTATTCTTTATTACACATTTATTAAAGAATTGATTTTGGGTTGTATCCAATTAGGACTTTGATACTGTATTTTAATCCGAAACTGATGGAACTTTCAGTTCTCCAAACGTTTTCCCTGGTCAGTTGGATCTATAAACTAATAGGAACGACCTTCGTAGATGTATTTATATAGTTTTTTTTTGCCACGAGATGTATATATATTTAGTTGCATGATTGGATAATTACAGAAAGGATATTTCAATATAAATTCATAAGGGCGAATTAGGTAGGCTTGTGCTTAGTTTACTACTGCATATGAAATTAATATCGGAAACTTGGCCAGGCTTCATATCAGCTAGCTTCAGTATGTTTCCCTTTCAATTACGCTGACGCCATACTGAGGACGATTCCACATGTGGCTTCTATCTCCAAATTGCAGGTTTAGCGCATTTATAAAAGTAATGTTTTCTTAATTGGTTATCATAATATGATATATAAGCGTATAAAATAAAGGAGAAACAAACAGCTGTGATAAAGAGGAAAAAATAGAGTGTCTTTAACGATTGCACCATGGTAGGTAACACTATAGGTACCTATTCGTACGTGATAGAAACATATATATATATATATAAGACAAACAGAAGCATCTATGCATCTATATAAGTGCGTGCGTGCGTGTGTAGTTAAATATATAGGTCGATCTCATGAGTCATGAGCGCAAACTCAGAAATCCTAGCTTATAATAAACGTAACACGGGTATTTTGCTATGCCATATTTTTTTGGATTTGGATTTTCTTATTTTGCTATGCCATATTTTTTTTGATTTGGATTTTCTAAGCCTATATTTTCTAAGTTTCTCTAAGCCTCGCTTCATCCTCACCCTTCTTTTAATCTAATGGCTTGTAAATTGACACATGTTGTGGCCGATGTCGAGGACGTCAAATGTTTGGTGGAAGGCGGCGGTGGCAGAGAGAGCGAGCAGGTTGCGACGATGGGGGTGGCCTGAAGGTGGTGGTCAGTGGTGGAGATGGCTGTTGATGAAGGTATGGTGGTTGGAGGCCGACGAGCAGCTTGAAGAGAGATCTGAACAGGAGAGAGAGAAAGAAATGAGGAAGTTGTTAGGAATGAGGGAGAGAGATATGGTGGGGTGGGTGTAGGAGAAAATTTTTTTTCAAATGTTACATGTGTCAATTTGTGAGCTATTAGATGAAAAGTATGGTGAGGATGAAGGGAGACTTAGAGAGGTTTAGAAAATATAGGCTTAGAAAATCTAAATCCTATTTTTTAGCTTCTAAACGTGTGTGGGTGTGTACATATGTGCGCGTGTATGTTAAATACTGCTTAACTTGCCGGTTATTAAGCATATATAGTGAACCCATGCCAAACAAATGCACATTAATTGACCAAGTTTACTTGTATTAATTACATTTTGTATTCCGCTGTGTGTATGTGTGTGTAGAGATAGAGAGAGTAGTAAGTAGGTAGGCACAATTGAAACAATTAACAAGTAAATTGTATGTTTACGTGAACAAGTGTATTGAATATATAAAGAGTATCTCGCTCCTTATCTCCACCGGTATAGGTAAAAGAAATTTCAATACTTTAATGCGTTTCGATGAACTTTTGGCAGCCCAAAACTATTCAAATAAACTTAAATAAAGTACGATTGAATTTCTTTTGTGTTTGGCAAAGTTCTTGGCCTAGAGGCAGCTTAAAATTTAGTTTAGGGTGAAACCACTTTTTGAAATGAGCTATATACCTAAACAATAGTTGATTAATTTCCCAATTCGTAAAATCTGCTGGTTGCTGCTGCCGTTAATTAATAAATGTTAAATTTTTGATGCAACAACAAAACTCTGTCACTAACCCACTATTTATATGATATATAGATAGTAATACAAGTACAAGTAGATATATAGAAGACAGAAAAATATAGCATTGCATACACACACATACTACTTTTGTGTCCGTGATAATGAGGTTTAATTAAAGGGAATACTGAGTAACCAATAAGTAGTTGAGTGAACTTAATACTCTACGTAAGATGATGAGAATTTTTGTTTAAATTCCTGGAATGCTCTCACTGTGAGACGATATAACACAACACTCCTATCCTCGAGTCTCATGGGCATGTGTGTGAGGGTCAGGGATCGGTCAATACTGGGAACGTGGTAAATGAAGAAGCAAACTAGCGATGGGGTCATTATCGGGAAGAAGCATGTTAGAGTTGAGGAGAGTGAAGAGAATAAGGGCCAATGACACGAACACTGAAAGAGCGGATAGTATAAGCGTCAGAAAGTCTGCGATATCTGCCTTCACCCTATATGCATATTCCGTCGCTGCAATCGCCAGAACCGTCACCGGAAACGAATATGCCCACCATGCCACGTTGAATCTTCTCATCGATCTTCTGAACAGCATTGGCCTGCATATCTTCTCAACACGCAACATATATTTTTTTATTAATAATTTTTTTCAATTGGTGTTTTACATAATTGAGTATTTAATTTGACCATCACACACGAATCAATCTGCTACATCAATAAACTAAAAACAAACTGTTTTTCTGATAAAAAATTAAAAGCAAACTGTTCAATTTTTTTTTTGCCAGGGACAAACTGATATTTTATTATTGATCCAAAAGTGAACACGTGAAATGCTTCTTAGATATGACTCAAAGAGTCACTGAAATTAAAGTTAATCAACGGACCATAAATTGCTGAATTTACATGTTCACACTTAATTGATTACAAGTTCATGCTTCTATATGGGTGGGCCTATATAGTAAATGAAATTTAATGATCTTTATATGTGCCTTGAATATACAGTATAAAACTGTTTTGAGGTCTATTTTGAGTCTAACTTTTCACTCAAAAACTATTTTATTTGAGAAGTTTTTTAAGTTTAAAGTACCCTTTAAACTTATAAACATATTAATAATGCCCTATTTTATTGGAAAAAACCTATGCTAACATTTGAAAAGTTGGTGTTAACAATTAGTATTTTAACAGGTAAATTGCTCAATTTTATTACTTTAAAAATAAAAATGGACACAAAATTATTGTTGGAACAAAATTGCTCTTTATTACGAAAATTATTGGGGTAAATAGAAAACTTTTTTAAAGATACTGAAATAGACCCTTCGATTACATTACTGAATGTGTGTGTGTCTCTTTACATAGAATGAATTCCTGACACAATTATTTCGTTGCCATGCCCCTAAAAATTACGTTTTAACTAAAAAATTGCATAAAAAAGGTTCCTTCACCTTCTTTTTGATGGAAAGTCCTGCAAGCATCCACGTTAGTTCACAAGCATTTATAGGTGAGAAGGTAATCTTGTCGAAACATAAATTAACTCAAAGTAAAAAGCTTGGTACTATATGGCCTTTGGTCACAAGCAAATATTATGAATGATCCTCATTATTTATGTATTGTATGTATAAATATTCGTGTGTTTATCCAATACAAAATTCATTAAAATATAAAATGGATAGCAAAAGTTATGTGCATCTTCTCCACTTTCTCTTCTCTTCTCTCCTCTTTCCTCCGTTACCTTAAATTTTCATGGTGTTTGGGCCAATTTTTTGTTTGATTTCACGATTAGATCTTGCGTAAAATTAGGGACGTTTTGATATATTTTATAGACAAAAATGATTTATTCTTCAATTTTATAGGATTTTCAAATATTTAAAACTTTAAATTCTGTATTTTTTTAAGTTAAAACATGAAATCGTTGGAAAACCATGCTAAACTAAAAAGTGAACGATTTTTTATTCATAAGATATCAAAATTTCACTAATTTTATGTAAAATTTAATGGTAAAATCAAATAAAAAAGTGACATAGAAACTAGGAGAATTTAGGGTAGAGGTGTGAAGAAGAGGAAACAGAGAGATTCAAATCTCAAAAGTTGCGTGACTAAATAAATGAAAAACATAGAAATTTTTTTAATTTATACTAGTTTCTCAACCTTTTCTATGTTTTATATTTATACTAACTCAAGTGAAAATTAAATTAATAACTTAGGATAGTACTCTTATATTATACATACTCTTAAATGTCCATGTATATATCTATTAGAGTCAGTAATATAGTCTCAACTCACATAAGTTAGTGTACAAGGTTAGGATTGAGATTCTCTTAACTGCTACCAGTGAGAACAGCACCATATATAACTCGCGTGCTTAGGATAGCCCATGGGTTGGCCAACATATGTTTTTACGACAAAAGAATGAAATAAAAAATATCTATTTGATTCATTAAAGTACTTTTTTAGATACAGTTCATTATACGAAAATTATGTTTGAAGTTTTTCAATATTCAATCCAAGTGAAACATATTGAGAGTGAGTTATAAATATCTTATTTTATTAAGGAACAGAACTAATACAAGTATACAACACACGCACATATATATATGCAGGAAAACAAAGATGCGCGCGTGTATTTATATTTTTTTTAAAAAAAAATGTGTGAGTTATGCAGATTACCAGGGAGGTGAAGAGGAAGAGCGAAAGGAAGAAGAGCATCTTGGAAGCAGTATCAAAATCACCAACAATGGAGTGCCAGGCCAAGCTAGCAACACCAGGAGCAGCAAAGAACAAGAAGAAAACGGGCCTTAGCAGAACCGGAAGGCGATCACCCCCTGAAAGACGCTGATACAACGTCACAAATAGCACCAAATAATGAACCATCCCCAGCGAAAACAAGCACATCGCACTCTCCCTCCAACCCATTCGAGCCGCGGCTCGAGCCCCCACCAAGTTCCCTATTACCGATAACTGGCTCGTTGGGTTAGCCACCGTGCACAAAAACCTCTTCCCCTTCGTAAACCATTGACCATATATTTTCACGTCAAGAATCACCACAGGCACCGAGAACACCCACCAAAGAACCAAGTAAGGAGATGTGTTAGGTGCCAGCCATGGAGCCGACTGTAACAAAAGAAGCCAAGATATCCATGGAGCAAACAGATAGTTAACACCTACATGGTGTAAGAATTCTGCCTTTACCATCTTAAAGTAAAACATGCACCTCAATAGATAAATAATAGAGAGCAAGATGAGAACTAAGAGAGAAAATGACCAAAGTACTAGAAAAGCGGTGGGGTGGAACATGTTTCTCAGGTGTCCTAGGATGCCTTTCTCATGATCTCCTGGTTCTCCCAACGTCTTCCATAGTAGAGCTTGTCCACCAAGGGAGAGGCTTATTCTGAAATAACCTGCATGAAATTTGGTTAGGATGGAATTGACTAGGGACATTTTTAACCAGCGTTTTGCTATTATCAACGTGATAGAATCGTGATTATTGTGATGAGTATCGTCAGTAATATTGTTATGGCTGGTATTGGTAACCACGGTGGGGTTGGTGGTGTTTGTATCTATTACAAGCTGGATCTCACTTGATGCCATTGGTGGTGGTGGCAAAAGGGAAGTAATGAATATACGTGACTTTGTAAGCGCGCATTTCTCAGTCCATATATATGCTATCTTTTTATAGGACAAGCTAGGCAATAAGCGGGGCGTATTGAAAAATGCCAAAACAACCAATATTTAATTAAAGGGAGAAAATAAAGTAGTTGTTTTTGGGTAGGATTTGTTTGCTATGCGGGGAGGGTATTACGTACGTTGTTCTCGTCGTTTGTATAATCTGCTTATGATTCATGCATTTGTTGCCAATATATCTATTTTATACTACATTGTTTTTTGGGTACAGGTTTTACCTGCGCACCAGTTAAAGGATTTCTCGAGAAAGCTGGCTGGCGTTGATCTCTAATTGCCATCCCTCTCTATCTCTTATAGTTCAAGAATTATATAAACAATTTAATTTGTTGCTGAAAGCATCGGGAGTTATGATGAGGAAATTAGTATTTCAGTTTTAATTTGTACCACCACGGAATCTTGCAATTAACAAAGAAAGACAACTGAAGGTAAAAGGGGGACCATCTTCATTCTCCAGCATTCCATTTACTCAAACTACAAGTGGGCCAAAGTTTGGGCCACATTAATTAAGAACGGCCCACAAATTATACCAGGGCCTTCATGCTTTTAGTCAGCTGTGCTTATGCTCTCCTAATTTATCTTAGGCCTGTGCGAGTAATTATCAAACGTGTGTTGGTGCTTATCCTGTTGTTTATTTGAGATATTTTGCCTTTTTTTTGTGTTTCTGTGCTTGAAGCCTTGAACCTTAACTATTCCTTTCTGTTGTTCTTTGAAGAATGCTGCTGAAACATAAAAATAGATAATTAGCTGTATATATGCATAATGGAGGGTGTGGTTAATAAACGTGCATGAAACGTTAATTAACAGTATCAACTCTATTTATAAAAAAATTTAATTGTGTAGTAAAGTTCCTTATTCGAAAGGTACTAAAGGTTGGCGGTAAAAGATATAGAGCTATCTTTGATATATATTGGAGATAGTATATTCTGGTAAAGGGCTGAAAAAGCAAAGAGAGGCCGGGATTTTTTTTTTTTTTGAGTCATATGCAGAATTTAATTAGCACTTTTGATTGTTGCATATCTTTTTTGAGCTGAATTGTTGCATAAGATTGATGAAACCCTTTGGAAACTTATTCATCATGAGTCCTTTGCCATTTAAGGAAAGGAAGCAGAAAACTTGTGTCAACGTCTCAACGAGTCGGTCCCTACTTAGCTATGACTGTAAACTGTGTTGATAATTAAAAAGATAATGCAATTAAATTTTAAAAAACTAGAGAAAGAAAGAAAAAAGGGAGGGGGGAGGCGGGATAAAGTTCTTCCTTCCTGTCTTATGATGGAAGTGAAAGAATCAAGTATTTTGTCCCTGTTAACAAGAAAAAGGACAGAGGCCAAATCCAAATTAAATGGGGAATAAGTAATTGTTGGGTGGCACGAGACACAATGACAAGTAGACGGCACAGGGTAAAGTTGGCCATGAGATGAACATAAAATTGGGTCTACATCTAATATGAGCGGAGCGGGAGCGGCCATCATTATTTAAGCACACTTTTACATTTGGTGGGTCCATTTCTGCGTAATGCCCATTCTCACACTCTTCTATTCTCCGATTCTCCGAAGATGTTCCTTTTCAGTTTCTTTCTCCTCCCTCTCCCTCTCCGTTTTTTATTTTTTTAATGCCAAACATTGGTTGCTAAGTTTTTTTTGTTCTCTCGGGTATAAAGGCACAATCAAAAATAGGCAAAAGTAATATAAGTCGCCACAAATGTATCATCCGAAAAAGTCGAATACTTCATTATAATGCTAAGACAATAAGTTTGGAACTATATGTTATCATCAAGCTAATACTTAGAAAAATACAAAAAAATGAATGCATTTGATACTTTTAAACTGGTTTTTTTATTTGTTGAAATATGGACTGCAATTTCAAATTATTTTTAGAAATCTGAATGCAATAGATACTTTAAAATTTTTTTTTATTTTTGAAGTAAGTGTAGCTACAACAGAAATACCGTTATTTGTTAGGGTGGAGTTGTAATTATTTCCCTTGATGATGTCATGGGTATTTTGATATAATTGGTGTTATTACGACTAATGCCCTCCTTGAGATTTTTCTTGTCTTTAAGAATTTTATTGAGAACCATTCTTGCATATGCGTTCCTATGGAAGTATGTTTAGTTGCCAAATGGATTGTCAAAGTTTCACCAGAAGTGTTTCACTCCTTTAATTTGATTGGGCTACTCGACCTTCGTCACAATTACAAGCCTTTTTGGTGTTTAGCTTTGATGCATGTATATTTGCTCGTGTGTTGAGTTCTTTGTTTACCAAAGACATTATATTTTATCTTTCATCTTCTATATTAGATTTCTTTATTTAAGGCTTTCTGCTTGTTTGTGTCCTGCATTTGAAACTCTCGGTGGTTTCAATTTAATTTATTTGTTGGCAAAAAAAGATATGAGTAGAAGGTAAAAGTTGAAATTAATTGCTTTGAATATTGATGAGAAAATGGCTCGAGAGTAAAATTCTATAGGAGGCCGACCAAAAACATCGCTCATTCAGCAACCTTAATAATTGCAATATTCACCGTCAACTAATTAACTTCTTCGCGGAATGCATGAAATATATGAACATAGGTTACCCTACCTTTTACCTTCCCTTCGCTTTTTCCTCATTTTCCTTTCACAATTGTAATCAACTTTTAGATTAATCTTTTTTTAAAAAATATTATAATTATGATAATTAAAAGTTTCATAAATATCCATTTTTAAATCACAACCGTAAACTGTTGGCATCAAATTTTGACAGATTAAATTTATTGATAAAACTATAAATATTATAATAATATACATTTTTATAATACAATTAATCTGGACTATCGGATCAAAGATCCAATTATGTAAATCGGGAAATTAGAGAAAAAGAGAGGATCTGTTTTCGAAATATATACCCTGCTGACCAAATACCAAAAAACAGCGGACGCTTCTAAATATGAAGAAATTAAATCAACAGACAAATAACGGATTGGTTTGAATAATGCAGGGAGCTGCAAAAATGGGGAGGAAACTTTAAGGGAAAAGGCCCCAACCAAACAGAAAAGTAGAAACATGGTCTAAAGTCTAACTTAAATTAAAGGATACCTTTTATCTCATACAGGAAAAAAGGAAAGGTACAGAAAATACTGGGATATATGAAATAAAGTGGATAAACAAACAAGAGACAGAGGCTAAAAATTACTTTGTAAATATGGAGTGCTATGTACGTCGCATGTGTATCCCCATCAAACATATAATACGCCGACTTCTCTTAGAGCACCAGTTATCCAACTTATTAAAGCGTAACTGAAAAATGAATTTTCTGGGCACTCAGTGGCATCTCAATAAATAGCCCTTCCATCAAGCTGACGTGTTTAGTTCTACCTAACCGTGTATATAATGACATGATAACCCTCAAATTACACAACTAGGATAGTTAGGCTTATATTATAGGTCCCAAACTACGTAAAAATTCGAGCTAGCAAGTAGGACTGTAGGAATCGTACAACGTAGAGCTACTATGATATCACCCACCGCCAGTATGAAGGTATAGTCCCAGAAGAGCACTGGACAATGATGGCTCATTAAAATATGTTATATTATTGGGCCAGCCCAAACCGACCATTGAATTGGTCTAAACCTCAATCATGGTAGGAAGACGCACTGCTGGAAATTTGAAAACTCAAAAAGTCACGTCTTCTCAATTCTCATGCCAGTCCCTCCTATCATGAACCGTGGATCACACACCAAATTCAAGACTCAAGTGTACCTAGTTAGCATCATAATTCAATCCCAAGCTCAGCTTAATTGCCAATTAGTCATATGGGTAATTTTATGCATTTTTCACCGTTTAAATGGTTCGGTTTGATTGAGACGTGCTCATTACATTGATTAAGTCCCAACCGAACTTGTTTGTTTGCTTTCCGGATACATTTGACTGTAAAAGTCAAAAGGAGGTCAGTTTGACCAGTCTCGAGGACTCAGACATGCGGCTGGGAGGCACCGATCACAACGATTGAGCACATGATTATTTCCATTTCGGCCACCCACTAATTGGCGCAATCATATTATATATAATACGTACGTATAGAATGAGGGATGGATTCAAGATTTATAATAAAAAACAAGTCAATGATGGTTGAAAGAAAAGATAAGGTTAATGAGTAGGATGTTGGAGAGTCCAAGGGCAGAGGGGCGAAAGATTTGTTTTCTCGGGCCCCAAATTAGAAATAGATAATAACAAATTAAATAATGGATGGAATTATTGTGGGAAGGGAGGCTGATTGGGAAGGACAGCGTACGGGCAGTGAGCAGCGCAGCAGCTTAGGTGTGTTTTATATAATAGAGAGCCAATTATTAGAGGTGATTCTTAATTAGCATATAGGTTTTTGGACCTCCAAGAAAATAAGATATAGGTTTGGGGCGGGTTCACGTGATGCACTTATTTCACTCTTTGATGGGTGGATTCCTTAACCCGCAACATTATAATTCCACTCTAAAACTAATTATTAGTACTAGTGTGCTCGTTTTTTGTGTGCCTCTCGCTTTCTACTTTGACAGCTAGCTAAGAGGTGTTTTAGTGTTTACTCCTTATTTATAAATTGACCATTCCCCAACTTTGAGTAATTCTCTGCCTCCCTACTGTACGTTACGACGACCATTTACTTGTGGAAATTCGGCGTTCACCGCCTCTTAATCACAAACAACGACAATAACAACTTTGTCTTTCATTATACTCGATCTCACTGTACCAGCACACCGCCTGGGTCCAGATCCACTCCATTTCTCCCCCACACGACAATAATATTATACTACTAATTAATTTCAAATGCATGCATGCATGTTCTACTTTTCTTCGTTTTATCTGTGGTTAATATTTTAAATTTTATGTCCTAACGCGGGATTAGGACCTGTATATATTTATATATATGGGTATAGACAGTCAGCAGCTTTTTCTTCGACTCCACGATTGTCAGGGCATCTATTAGTATATCATTAATTATTGTTTATGTATAAACACAGAGTCCAATAAACGAATTATATGTCCTTGATGCAGTGTTATCAACGATAAGAAATAAATTATTATACACCTTTCATCAAAAAAGAAATTAATTATGCACCTCTCTAATTGCTAGCCATGTCACTCCATCCGCTTTATGTATATAACATTCGCGCGTTGACCTCCGATAACACAATGTATTATACATAGGTCGACGTTTAATGCTGGAAGTTCCCCCAACCAAGCTTATAACAATAAGTTCATATCATGATTCATTTTAAGAGAGCAAAACTTTTTTTAAAAAAAAAAATATAAGAAAGTGTTGCAAAACTGTGAGATTTCATCATTTGCTGAGTGACATGCGAGTTAGGGGTGATTTTATGGGGCTAGAAGCGATCGTCTCGATGATAATTATTTCAGATACACTACTTTTCCATGTTTCATGTGAATATGGAGAAATCATGAAGGAAGCAACTACGAGGTCTAGCAAGCGTTAAGGGAACCGTTCAATATGGTCATCATCGTAATTGAAAGTAATAATCACACATTTTGTGGAGGGTTTTATTATGCATGTTGCACAATGTAGGGTCTAAATTAAAATCCAAGTGGTTTTTAATAATATGCTTCAGGCACGGGCTGTGGCATGTTTGAAAACCACAGAAAACATTGACATTGATAATCTCGCCGGGTATACACTTTCAAAACGCGCATAAGAAAAGAAAGTCTTATATTCCACGCACACACAGTCACATGACTACTGTCCAGCTAATATTAAATACACTTAGTCCTTTAATTTTTAATCAAGTCAACCGACGCTTAATAGGAAGTAATTTACGAATGAAGAAGGCCCGGGTATTACGTAGAAGACAACACCGCCAGGAGGGGGGGCTACTATTTCCTGCATTGTGTGAAGTGAAAGAAAGCCGAATTTGACGTATAGGTGTTGACCTGTGTGGGAAAAAGTTTTTTTGAAAATGTAAATGGTAAAACATTAAGGGGTAATAAAGAAAGTGTTAATAATGTGAAATTGAGAGTCAATCATATAATGATTAGTGAAAGAATTTTTAGTGGAATACGAGGCATGAGCCATGAGGTGAGGGAAATAGGAATGTATAGGAAGGTAAACCCAAGAATACAGGGCAGAAGGTCAGGTAAAATACACTAGCCCCGAGATTAACCGCATTTAGTTGCAGAAACAGTTTGGTTTTTCCAAATTATAGTAAAAAAAGCAAGGGGTAGAATGAGGTGAAATAAAATAGGTAGGATTGAAGGGAGCCGTAGGATAAGAAGGTAATGATGAAAAGCAAGAAATGAAGGGCGATGAGGAGGTGAGTGTGAAAAAGCGGGGTGCGAGTGCATCCATGTGAGTGACGCATACTGGTTTTATTCCACTAAGGCTTCATACAATCTTAATTATAGGGGAAGGGTCAGAGAACGTACTAGCGGGTTTTCCGGTGTAAGGACAAATAAGGAAAAACTCTAGTCTTGACACGTGGACGAATGTGGTCCATCGGATGGTCAAAAGAAGACTAAGATTCACTCGCCCCGGCTGAGATCAAATTGAACTGAAAGACAACTGTAGTGAAGTGGCCTGTGATAGATTTCCATGTTCCCCCACGCACACTCTCTCTCTCTCTAACTCCATAACACAAGATAACATTCTGAGACATAAATTAAAACCCAGTGAGTATATATGAGTGACTATAAGGAGAGAGAGGAGATGAGTTGGTGAAGATAAATGAGAGAGTATAGTAGAGTAGATGGGTGCAGTTACCATGGCGGCGTAGCAGAGGCTTTAATTCCGTGCCATAATTACTTCCAACAGAGAACACAATTGCACAACCTCAAATACTCCTCCTTAATTTCCTTTAATTCTGTCTTTTGAAACTGCAGCTCCCCTTCAAAAGCTGCAAATATCCCCAACCATAACCAGCAGAACCAGAAGATCATACTTGAGACTTGAGTCGCCCCCACCACATCCATCCCAAAAATATATATATACTTATAAAACAGCCAAAAAGGATCCAGCCGGGTCAAATAGTAACCAGATCAAACAAACCCAAAAGTTAGGACAGCTGTACACATACCACACTCTCTCTCACACTGATCTTTTAAGATTGGGGGGAAGCTAGTCTGCTATGGATTATTGTATGCCTCAATTGGAGAGTGTATCAGTTATTATTAGAGGGTGCAACAAATGGCAGACTTCTTCTCTCTAGGCCCACACCACAACAAACAAGAAGAAGATAAGCATAACCATAACAACAATAGTAACAACAGCCTATACTTGTTCAGGAACGAGGAGATCTACAGCAAAGGATTCGAGATATGGCCACAACAGTCATCTTCGTATCAGCCGCATCACAGCCTGACTAACTTGTACTCTTTTGGTGCAGGTCCTAGTAGAAGAAATAACTCCTCAAACGACGACGTCGTTTCAGAAGACGACTCAACGAGGTTCGGATTCACAGTGATGAGGTCAGGAGGGGGAGGGTTGGGAGGAGGAGGAATGAACTGTCAGGATTGTGGGAACCAAGCAAAGAAGGACTGTGCACATCTGAGATGCAGGACTTGTTGTAAGAGCCGAGGGTTTCAGTGTCAGACACATGTTAAGAGCACTTGGGTTCCTGCCGCTAAACGCCGTGAACGACAGCAACAGCTAGCAGCTTTGCAACACCATGACCAACAATTTAGGGGAGATCACTCAAAAAGACACCGAGATCATCAGGCTTCGGGTTCTACTCTAGCTTGTGCTCCTTTGATGCCAGTTTCTACTACTACAGGTGGGTGAAATTTTGTTTTGTTCCATTATGGGTACATAGATATATACTTATGAGGGTTAGAGGGGGGAAAAGAACATGATACCTATAATAACAGGGATAGTATTGGTTGCGGAATTTCGGGTTGAGTTCAAGCTAAGTCATATGAAATGATATAGACTAAGGAAAATTCCCCCCGAGATCTTGAAAAAAAAAAGTCTTTTTATCACTATGTACACCTATACTGATGGCATATATATCATTACAGTGTGAAAACTAGATTATTCTGCTACATACATACTATACTCCTCGTCGTCTTAGGTTGCTTTCTCTCTCTTTCCTCTTCTCCTTTCCATCACTGTTTTCAAGTAAAATTGACGAAATAAAATTCCTTTGTGACTCTTAGCTTGTTAATTAATAGAATAACCACACATACACACGTATTACATATATATAGATTTCATTTGCTTAGCCATGAATTTTGTGTGTGTTGATATGTGTTTGCTAGGGTTGGAGCTTGGACACTTCCCTCCTGAAGTGAGTTCTTCGGCGGTGTTTCGTTGTGTAAAAGTGAGCGCAATGGACAGTCCAGATGATCAGTACGCGTATCAAACGGCTGTGAACATAGGAGGGCACCTTTTCAAGGGAATTCTCTATGACCAAGGCCCTGAAGGTACTTACACCACCACAGGTGGAGAAAGCTCCTCCGGCGGAGGCGGCAAAGCTCAACACTTAAATCTAATAACCGCGTCGGCCGCCACGACCTCCACGGCGACAACCACGGCCAATCCCTTTGATCCTTCTTCACTATACCCAGCTCCTCTCAATGCCTTCTTGGCTGGTACGCAATTCTTCCCACCTCCAAGGTCCTAAACTCTACTACTACGTACACGTAGCTTTCTCCGGCAACGTAACTCATAATGAAGTCATGCTTTTATTAATGAAACAAGCTTAGTCATCACTCTTGACTGTGAGCTAGCTAGAAGTAAGTGTTAGGGATTTTTAAAAAGTTGATTATGATGGTGAAGATCATTCTTAACGCATGAAATGGGGAATGTTTTGTTTTCGTCCGAATGTTGCTACATACTCGGGATTATATTATTTCAATTATTGTTGTTGTTTTGATATTATCGATAACTACCTGTTTTTCATCAATTCTAGTCTGTTTCGGATTCGTCGTGGATTTCCCTGGCAGCATTTGGGTATGTGTGCATTATGTGATGCAGCTGATGGTTTTATTTATTTTGATTTCTTCGTGAGTTTAGTTTTTTCCTTATTCTGGGTTTTCCTCCAGTAACCTTTCTGGTTGGTGCTGAACTCGAAGCCGCTTTTCCCGTTTATCCGTTTGCTTGCCGGATCCATATAGGTTTCGTGTTTGGCTATCCTAGCAATATAATTTCAATAGAAACCCTATATATATGAATATATTTATTTATTTATTTATTTATATTTATGTGTCACACATTCACGCATATATACACCCTCTTTTTGCACGATTTATGGGGAGAGAGGTCACGGCACTGCCCATCTTTTCTTTGTCTCCCATGCATTGGCAAAAATTTAATGGCAAACTGGGCGTCTCAGTACTAAAAGTAAAATTGCTGGAGGCAAATGCTCAGTTTCGATACCCTTTTTCCCCTTCGAAATCTGTATAATTATGTTACACATAAATGGGGAATTACAACGAGCATTTACACCAACTACTTGTCTGAGAAACAATAAAAATTTAGCCACTTGAATAGACATCCATGGATGTGACCATTTGCTAGATTTGGAAAATGGGTTTTTCTTTAGCTGATATTGTTTAATGCTTCTGAAAGTATGTGCATTTGATGCATGTATATGTGCATACAAGGGTCGACTGCCACCAATGATAATGTAGGGGAGGGTACAACAATATATGATATGATAGGGTTAATGATATTTTCATAGTTTGCTGGTTTTGGTTTGTAAGTAAGAATCAGAGACTTTATGAAAAAATTTCCTAGTTTTGTATAATTACTGGCCCATAACATGTGCTGCACTACCTCCAGCTGATTGAGACGTAGCAGTCTCTTTCGCTTTCATCTATATTTTTGTTCCTTTGCATTTACAACCCTTTTTAATTTCTATCTTGTTTTTTGCCCTTCTGATTCCTTTATCTGTTTATCATCTATCCCTTGATATTCTCATCAAGTTTCCATGATTTTTTAGTGTTATATTGGCCCCTCACTCTTCAAAATCCAGGTCCCCTTCATAAATATCCTATTCCATGAATTAGAGTTCTTCGTAGAGCATTAATTTTAAGGTTGAGAATTAAGAGTTAAACGGGATGTCTACGGGACTGATCAAGGGAATAAAACAAGTGTTTGTATTTAAGACTGTCTAGCATGTTCAAGAATGCATACATCTGTTGGTCATATCGATCCATAGGAATATCAGAAAGAGGATAAAATAAAAAAAAACGTTGGATATCAATATGAAACTATGCTTCAACTATTTTCAACATGTAAAGCCTTGGTATTTCTTTAAGCTCTAATGGCCAGAAGCATAGCAAAATAGCTCAACCATAGGAATTAGACTCACAAAGGCGGTGCATACATGAACAAATACAGTAAGGTGAAAATAAGTTGCATTAATTTTTTACCCAAAAAGTGAGAATGTCATTCTTGGATGAAAGACGTAGCCAGCGAGAAAACTAAAAGATCTATTTGGAATATAGTCCATTATTGTTTATATTCGGATTCTTGCTCCTTTTCTTTTTAATTTTTTTTGGTATTTTTTATTCATAAAAAAGAAAAGGAGTTTGGGCCTTTCATTTGTTTACCTGAGATGAGAATTCATCCACTATTATGCACACAGAGAGAGGATAGAGAATATTCTGTCGCACGTGTGCACGTACGTATATGATTATATACATGATTTTATATGTACAGAACACGTCTATGCTGATTGCTGCGTGTATATGTTTTTATAATTTATGTACGTATTGAAATATACATAAATGTGATGATGAGATGGTTGCTTAGTCCCAAGGAGCTTTGAGTGAAAATTGCTCGCGATTCAGAAAGAACTAATTAGGGCGAAGGCCCAAAAATGATACACAACTATTGGCCAAGGAACAGAAATAATACATAACTATTCCAAGGTACAAAAATGATACCCAACTTTTACCATGAATAAAAAATGATATTTTCATTAATATGACAATAGTATTAGACATGAAAAGTCCAAAATACCCTTATAAATTAATCGCCACCCAGTAAAAGTTTATTTAATTATAAGGGCATTTTGGACATTTCATGTATAATATTATTGTCTTATTAGTGAAAATATCATTTTTGATCTCATGGTAAAAGTTGGGTATCATTGTTATACCTTGAAATAATTATGTACTATTTTTGTTCCTTGCCCAATAGTTGTGTATCATTTTTGAACATTCGCCCAACTAATTAATAGGCCTTATATGTATGTGTATATATATATATCATTGAAAATAGAAAAGATAACCACCGAACACTTACATCAATCATATAACTGAAATTGTTCTATCTTAATCAACAATATCAAGTTTGAGTTTTGAGCATGCAACCACGATAGATAGTTACTTGATGGTAGCAAGGTTGTTCTTTCATTATTGTTGACCCACATTCCCGCGAATCGAATTAATCGATTTCTCATAGTGTCAGTTTGATACCATTGGATATAAATAAAAAAAGTAGTAAGGATAGATAAACAAAAGTGAGAAAACAAGCAGGGCCAAATAAATTATTGACTTCAATTTATTAATGACCACTAACCCAATATATGAGTTATAGATCTGTGATTAGATGACACATTAAGAAACCAAAACTTAAACAATTAATGACTAACAGACAGATAAAATCGGATTACAAGGATAGAACAAATTTAAAAAACAACAATGATAAGAAAACAAATAATCTATCAAATAATATGTGAAGCACCTAACGTTGCAACATATACTCGTCGCTTAATTAGATAAACTATATATTATAAGCTGTTTTTAGGACATCATATGTCGGAACTTGCAAACTACATATTTACTGTCACAAGTGTACGGATTGACTTTCCCAGAATTCGTGTTCATCACCTATCAAAGAAAAACATAATTTAAAATCATAAATATACTACTATTGAATTGAATTTAATTTTGATTCCAACACCGAAAATATGAGGTAATGATGCATGGCGTGTGCTTAGACGAACATATTTAAGTTGTAGTATGTGGTAATTTATAAACAGCAGCATGTAAAGAGCACCGATCGATGTATTGTGCTGTCGACAAAGTTTTTACCTATTTAAACGTTACTAATCAATACCGAGCGTCATGTGTTGTGTACCTAATCTTGGAATTACGATATAAAATTAAGCACACAGCTGATCAAACTTCCAAAACCGCCAGCAAATATACATTTTGATTGTTATAATTAATTGGCGCTGCAAGGTGACGAAGAAAACAAATAGATCGATTATCTTCGTAATATAAGCGATTTTAGTTGTGATTAGAAACACGGGTTTCCTCGAAGCGAGCAACATCCTAAGAGGGAGGGAATTGGATCATAGTCGAAAGATGGCCGCTGTATTTGTGATGGTTAATATTTGTCTTTTCGCACACGTTCCAACGAGAGGATCATGCACGTTTTCAAACCATCATTTATTATGTAGGCTTTAGGTAAAAAGATTGTTTGATACGGCGATGCTGTCTTCGAGTTGGGGTCAGTTGAGCGAACTAATTAATATTTGGTAGTTAGCATATGAAATGACTTTTAATTAAGTGCACTCAAGAATATGAAGCTATTTGACAGTTCACGAATGACAGCGGACAAATATTTTTCTGGACACAAATAAACAAACAGCCAACTCCATATAATATAGCCATAAACAATCAAATGAGGAGCACTGTTCAAGTTTTGACCACAACTTTACTGGGCTGAATGGCGGTCTTTTCAAACAAAAATTATTGTGAGGCCAGTTCATATCTACTCAAGAAAAAGACTCCCTCTTGGTCCATAATATAAAAATCTAGTATCCAAAAGATGCTTCTAAAGAAAACATGTAAAAGTTAATTAATTGTCTGAATTTAATTGTTTCTTTTCAATATTGGTCATATTTATTATATAATAGTACTACTTTTGTAAGAGCAAAAAATATAAGCATTAATAAATATGAAAGAAAGTTAGGTATAAAGTAGGGAAAATAGATTAAATGAGAAGAAAATGTGATATGAACTCTTATATCATGTACCAAAGGGAGTATAAATTAATTTTTGTGGGTGTGTTTATTTTCCTTTCATTTACAAAAGGTTATTAATCAAGTATAGTGAGACTCAACCTCTAATATTAATATTATGTTCCATTAATTCACATCTCAATCTTACAACTAATAAAACCAAGCCAACGTAGTAGATACAAAAATTAGCCATGTAATCCGTCGTCCAAAAATAGTTTTGTACTTTTGTCCACGCTATCCTAACTTCGTCACTGAATTTTTTGGTGAATTAATTTTTTTTGTGGTAGCACTTCATGTTATCTCTAATATTTACCGTACTACTTTTATCTCCTTTTATTTTCATTTTCTTCTCTATATTATAGTTATAGGCTTTTACTTATTTTTTAGTTTTAATTCCCCAAGTCTCCAAATATTCGTTTTTTCTTTTTTTATCCGGCTAATTAGTCAAATGACACAACAATGTGATGGGATACAACCCATTATATAAATTCACATCTCAATATTTCGATGTGAGGCTTATTGTTATCTCTAATAAAATGTTGGCAAAAAATAAAGAAAGAGGGGAGAGAATGAGATGGACAAAAATAAAACAAATTAAAAGCTCAAATTTATTAATGGCGAACAACCAATATTTAGGCTTACAATTTATAAGTTGTAAATAATTTCAAATCAAACTAGAATACTAGAAAGCAAGGAGATTAATCCGTTTTAAAGTATTCTCCAAAACTCCCTATAATTCAAAACTGCAAATATGCGATCAAAACAAGATTTCTTCTTTATCTACTTAAGTAAAATCGATCAGCATTATTTTGACTTGATTACTCCTCACCTTTAGGTTTCATCCACAACAAGATCAATGGTATCCACAGAACTAAAACTATTGTTCACTAAGTCTCACCAATCTTACTACATGAACAAGCTAAGGTCTTCACCATACTATTCATTATTAAAATGTGTAGGAAATGTAGTGAAGAAAAACTACCGTATATTATTCATATTTAGAGCCTTTTAGACACCCCCCCCCACCCCCACCCCAAAAAAAAAAGACCTTCCACTCTCATGTTTCTGGCAATCACAAACAGAAGGGCAAAGAAAAATATTTGCTCATACCAAAGGAAAAAAATGAGCAAAAAAGTATTTGCTCGATCACTTACTTAAAAGAGCAGAGAAATAGTAATTGTCTAGAGAACCCCCCCCCCCCCCAACAAAAAAGGAGAAAGAAAATATTTGCTCTAACTCAAAAATAAGAAATGTTTCACCCAAATATTGAATGAAAAATAGATTTTTCACAACATAAAAGACCCGATTGTGAACATCCATTATAAATATAGGCTTGCAATTTTATAAACTCTAAAACCCAAAATAGTTTTTTTTCAAAACTATTCAAATAGATCAAATAACTTTCTAACTTAATTTTATTGTATAATAAACTCGAATATTTTAGAAAATGGTGTTAAGAAATATACATCCAAGTTAATTTATTATCTATTTTCAATACATTAACCATGAAGACAATTTACACACATTTTTGCGTATGCAACCTAGATTTTTTGTTTGATTTCAAGTGATTGGAAAATACTTATGTCTAAAATGGTGCAAGTTGGTTTTAAGCGGACTCATTTTATGTCGACCGATGCCACCCATTATTAGACCAGGGTGGGTTAATCATTGAGTAAGTTGTTTTCGAATTAGTGAATCACGATCACGTGATACTACATATATAAAAACTAAATTGACACTTTTGCAAGACGATGAAGTAGGGTTTGGGGTTTGTTATGATATATATGATGGTCACCACCTTAGGGTTCGTGACTCTATCCCTGAGAAAGCCCCGTTTGTGTAGCTTATAGGCGATGGGCCTCTGCCCAGCTAATTAAACGCTGCTCCAAGCTATATATATGTGCCCATAGCAAATTAAAGTTGCCGCTGCGCCTAGCTACTATATATTCATATGCATGCGTGATAGCTTTGCAAAGTTGACACACACGCTCACACACACACACACACTGTTGGCTACAACATTAATTCGAAAATATTTACAACGTTGACAGAGTTAATTTTTTTTTTCAAATAGCCTCTTTCAGGGAGACGCATATATAGGATACATGCATGTTAGATTAAGCTACGAGAAAGTGACTCGATGTAATGGTTGTCTAACTAGTTATAGTTGAAATGTAAAAACGTGTTTCATAGAAAAAATAAGAACTTCTTGTAATGGCTATTTAATTATTGAAAACAATGTGACAGTGTTAAGGGACCCTCCAGCGATTCCAAAAGCTGAAGCTAAGCAATACGATGTTCGTGAATATGCGCTCTGAAAATTTCAGAGCTAGGCTGTGATTTTCCTTTTTTGCGAGGTTGTGATTATAACACCAAAAGTTTGGTGCGCTGTTCATAAAATATACAGAGTTATTATTTTCTGAAGAAAAAAAGCGGAAGATAAGCTGCCATAGAACTGTCAAAGGGAATTCACCAAATCGAATAATTTATTTTGTGTTTAATGGAAAAAGGTATAAAATGTGGAAAGTAAGATTTAGAAGAAGTTGCTCTCATTTTATAGCCATATAGAACACGATTTAAAGGAATACTGGATCCCTATCACTACAGCAACTTCTGATGTGCCAATTCTTTTGAGAGAAAAGGGCTCTTACGTATGGCCCGGATGGGATGCACTAAAACTAGCAGCAAATTTAGGGGTGTGACATAAAGTTTGTCCAAAAACAAAAAGGTAAGTTATGTGGATTTTTATGCACGCCGATTTGAGGCGAATGACAACAATAATAAGGTATAGTACACTGTACAGTGCGGCATAAGGTTGGCACAGCCCCTGCAGACTGGAACATACATTTCCTGATTTTCATTGACCATTGGACAGTGTGGATAAGACAATTAACTATGTTCATCCAAACAATCCAGAAATTTACACACTTACCTAATTTCGTAATTCGTACTGAAAGTCTGAACTCTGAAACTGAAACCTAGGTCCATTTGCTTCGTACGAAATGAGCCACAGGAAAATTGAAGGAAATAGAAATGAAACCAATAATGTATCTTATAATTTGTTCACTACAAACAAATTTAATCTCTGATCTCTTTTCTGATAATTCTGATGTTCCAAACATTTCTCACAAATTAACTCCCAACGGCAGTGGAGCTCCGATCCGATATTGAATTTTGTCCACCACATGATGAGAAGCCACTTCCCTTACTCAGGTACGCCGGTGAAACATACACAAATATGAGTAAAAAATATACTAATTTCTCCGTATTATTTAAATTTGTTATATTGATCATATAACACCCTATTTGTCTATCTTCATTCCCACCCATCCTCTCTTATTTGTTTTATAGAAAACATCAAAATCAATTTCTCAAAATAGAAAGTAGAAATATTTCTTACATTGAAGATCGAAATATCAACCCTCAAATATGTCAATGGAGCTAGCATTTATTTTTAATTTCAGTGATATAATTAAATATAATTTTAATTCTATTTATATACATCTTAATCTGAGTGAAAAATTTGCAGAAACCAAACAGAGATAACTCTGTTTGGTTCTGTTCATGCAATTTCTATGCTATAGGGATGGGCCCCCTTTGTTGGAGAAATTTTGGAGGGGAACTTATTACCGTATGTGGTTACCTACACTGCTGTTGGGCCAGAAGCTTTTGTAGGTCCACATTCCTCATCCACTTTATGCCCTCCACAGCAACACGCGGGTCCCAGTTGCTGTGGTTGCCCCGCTTATCACCATATGCTGGATCTTACATTTTTACTTTTCCAATGTTCTTTTCCTTCCGGTAGTTCATGGATAATTAATTTGAGTCCAGATGTTGTGATTGATATCCAATAACTTGTTACGCATAATACTTGTTATTAGTTAAAGTATAAACTCTTCTATGTGACGTTTAATAACTCGTTACACATGATCAAAATATTGTTATCCACGACCTAAACGCTTGTTATCCTGTGAATAATAAAAGGAGGACAAAAATGTCTTCTTGACTTGGAAAATAATTATAGTAAGGTCCCTTGAAACCCTACTTTAATTTCGTCATTTGTAGGATATTTTCTATATTATGCGTATTGGGTGGACTTCAAAGTAATTAATGTCAAAATCTATTACTCCCTCAAACATTATTCTTGCAAGCATTTAGCAATACTTTTCCATAAATCAATAAAATTTATTTACAGTTAATCATTACTTATAACGGTTTAGTCAATTAGTTAAAATATGTTATATCTCGTTAAACATTCAATGTAATGCATGAACAGTATTACAAAGAATAACTCATGGTCCGTGGGTTCAGTGACGAAGTGATTGAACAATGAGCGTCGGGTTGACCACTACGTCGCGAGTTCGATCCTGGGGAGTGACACTTTGTTGTGTCTCCATCGCGGCGCTTGGGGAGACATCTCCGTAGCTAAGTGAAGCTGAGAGTAACCTACCTGTGTGGACAGAAAGAAAGGGCTTGCTGGTCATGCTCCAGAGCCCACAAGGACAGGCCCCAGTGGATCATGAGTTAGGTGCCCTGCCTTTGGATTGGATTGAGCCCAAACCCCTTTCTAAAATTTTTGGATAAAAAAAAGTATTACAAAGAATAACAAACAACTAGTACTTTGTTATTGTATATACTACCTCCGGTCCTAAATATAAGACCTAGATGACTTTTTTTTGGAGAGATTAAAGTTGCGAAATAAGTTATTAAATTATGACAGATTTGATATATTTTTAGATTATCCATTAGTTTATAGGTAAAATATACTAGTCTAAGGAAAAAATTAGGTAAATCATCAATTTATAATCAACTTATTTTGCTTTTTTACGATTTTCTAAAAAAATTAATTAGATCTTATATTTAGGACCGGAAGGAGTATGTGTTTATATAGATATAGATTTTATCAATGAGGTTCTTTATTTGACAAAAACAAAGTATTTATATAGATTCGGCATAGCAAGATTTGATATCTAGTCTAAGTCTAGGCTCGAATTGCTCCAATAGCTTTAGCCATGTGGGCCAACAGCCCACTTGTATAACCCTGATTGATGATTCTCATCTACACAATAACATTATGATATCGTAATATTCGTTAACAGTTAATGAGAAAATGTCAAATTCTTAGCTTTTTTTTTAACTGAAAAATTCTTAGCTTTGGCAAAAGAAGAAAAAATTCTTAGCTAGCTGACACCGAGGCATATGCACCGACGCCACTAAATTATATACTACCTCCGGTCCTAAATATAGGACCTAGATAACTTATTTTTTGGAGAGGTTAAATTTGCAAAATAGTCTATTAAATCATGACATATTTGATATATTTTTAGATTATTCATTAGTTTATAAGTAAAATAAACTAGTTTAAGGGAAAAAATTAGGTAAATCAATTTATAATTAACTTATTTTGCTTCTTTTAGGATTTTTCAAAAAAGTCAATTAGGTCTTATATTTAGGACCGGAGGGAGTATATTCAATGGTCCGAGATTGGTACCCTTAACTAGTAGTAGTATTAAATACTTACCCAATTCTTGAAAAATACTAACAAACGTCATGTCATGGTAGAGGCAGAGAAAGTTTTCATTTTGGTTGAAGGCAGAGAGAAAGCATTTGCTTAAAAAATAAAATGAAATTAGTGCTACATTCAGTTAAATAACATACGACTTTTTTGCTATAAAACAATTATTACTGCTATTATTATTACTATTGGATTTCATTAAACTACAAGGACTTTGCATGAATATCACAAGGATACAAACAAAAAAGCAGTATTTTATTTAGGACCTTAATTGTTGCATTGACAAGAAAAAAACAGTATCAGTAATTCGGTATTAGTTAGTGTATTTATAAATTTGGAAATGGAAGAAGGGCCCACTGGCCATTGCCAACTAACATCTTGGAAGTTGGAAGTTTCCTTCTAGTGAACGCAAAGTTCATGGAGCAATTTCAATCTACAATCAAGAATACAAACAATATAACAAATAAAGAAACATTCACTTGTTAGGAATTGAGATAGAGAAGATGGATACAATGGATCTACTTCGTTCGGAGGCAATGCAACTAACTAGTCCAACTCATCATTCCAACTGAGTCAGCTCACACAGTCATCTCTTACCTGGGAGATCTTGGCCTCTTCCAGTTCAAATATGTATGACTTTGACTGTTTTTGTAAATCTACCGCCTAATCTATTTTCACATATTGATGCATTTTTTTTGTCATCACATTTTTCCAGCTAAATGCAGATAAAAGCCCATTTCAACGGACATATGCTGCTCAGGTTCATACCATGAACCACCTCTTCTTATGAATTGATATAGCTAAATATTATCTTTTGGATGTGCCTGCACAAGCTAGTAGCAGCATATCCTTTACTGTGTGATATTATATTATGCCAATAGTAATTCATAATGGGAGTGGAAAGCTGACCATTTTATCATTCAGATTAAAAGGTGTGGGGAAATGGCACGTAGGCTTCGGTTCTTTAGGGAACAAATGACAAAAGCTGGCATATCACCCTCAAGACGATCCACAGAAGAAACTGAAGTTGATTTGGATAATTTGGAGGTTGTCATGCTCTCCATAGTTATTGCCATTATTTGTTACAAATTCCAGTACCATGTAATGGAACATTCTTTTCATGATCAGGTTAAACTTGCAGAACTTGAAGCTGAACTACAGAAGATTAATGTGAATAATGAAGAGTTGCAACACTCCTACCGTGAGTTATTAGAATATGAACTTGTTCTACATCAGGTATGGCTATGAAACTTCAAAATCCATTGTTCTTAGCATTGTCATGTCCTTACCAATCTGATATTTGGTAATTCAACCAGTAATCGGTTTTCTTTTTCTTTGCTGGTTGTCTTGCTTGTATCAAGAAAAAGTGTATTATGAGCATTATACTAGTTTTGTGCCATGATCTGTATTTCATCTCATTACATAAAAACTGCCTCTTAAACAAATGCATACTCATCAGCTTCATTAGCCTGGTCTTGTTGTTTAGTTCAATGTTGAAACAAGGCTACACAATTTTATTTTTTGAAAAAAATTCATTTCAGGCTGGTGAATTTTTCTCTTCAGCTAAAAATAGTGCTACAGCTCACCAATGAGAGCTTGAAGTCCAGAACACTTTTGAAGGGTCTATTGACAATCCATTGTTATTGGAAATGGTAAAAAAATAGTTAAAACACATATTACAAGTGCTTCTATTTTTCCTTCTGATGGTTCTTAGAATGTTTACATTGTGTAGGAGTTGCAAACAGATCAATCAAAGCAGGTTAATTTGGGGTTCATCAGTGGTCTTGTTCCTAGAGAGAAATCAATGGCATTTGAAAGAATATTATTTCGTGCTACAAGGGGAAATGTGTTTCTAAAGCAAGTTCCAGTTGAGACTCCTGTTCTTGATCCTTTGTCAGCTGAAAAGGTTGATACCAAAATCTTGAATTTTAAATATTTGTGCATCGAATGAAATTTAAAGAATAAACCACTCTGTTCTCAACAATTGGGTGGGTTGTTATACATTTGATATGTTGTATGGATAATTCCTTGAATTGAAAGAACCAAACTTATAAGTCATATACTGTCCTTTTGCAGATTTATAAAAATGTATTTGTTATATTTTATTCTGGAGAGAGAGCAAAGAGTAAAATTCTGAAAATATGTGATGCTTTTGGAGCAAATTGTTATCCATTCACAGATGATCTGGGCAAACAATTTCAGATGACTACAGAGGTACACTTAATATTTTCTTCTGGGTTTCTGCCAGGGCTTGCTAAAGTTGAAAATATTTACTGACCATATGACACTTGTAACACCCCAAAAATTTGATTAGGAATAATAAATGATTAATTAGGGAATTGGTGGTGCCATAAATTAATTATAAATAAATTGTTGAGAATAAAAGTATTTTTAAGAAATTTATTGTTTTGTTTCTTTTGAAATTTAAAGAAAAATTAATTTGGGATTTAATGTTGGATTAGAAATTTTATGAAAAGATATTTTGAAGTTCAAACAAAAAATTATGAATGAAGAAAATATTTACCATGATATAAGTTAAATTTTGAGACTAAATATTTTGGGTTTTAAGGATTAAATTGAAATAAGAAAAATTTAGAAACAGGGGTTTAATTGGAAAGATGGAACTTGAAGAGGGGCAAAAACATAATTTTTATTAACCCTGACATATATATTCTCCTTCCTTCCTTTTCCCTACCCTAGCCGTCAATCTCCTCTCTTCCCTTCAGCGAAAACCTCACTTCTCTCAAGCTCTCTTCGTTTTATTCACCCAGCAAGCCACAACCAAAGATGGATGTTTTTTTTTTGGCGATCACAAGCCCGTGCAATACTGTGATTCCACTATGGTGAGCCTTTTCTTTCAATTCATATTTCTTTCTTTTTGATTTTGACGAGTTTGAGAGGGGTTTCGAAGTTCGGGTTTGAAATTTTAATTTAGTAATTTGTTAGAAATGAAGTTCAAGCTTTAATTTCTATTGTTTTGGAAAGGATTTTGGTGTTTCATTGATGTTAAGTAGATTTGAACATTGACATTTTTTTCTCTGTTTCATTGTCTTTATGAAATGAGGTGCTTGATTTATCTATATTGATGGTCATGGATGATTGCTTTCAGCCTTATCATTAATTCTTCAGTTAAAATGTAATTAGTCATTGTACAAATAGCTTTTGTGGTTGATTACATTATCTGAAATTATTGATTGTTGAGTTACGGATTTTTGTTTCTTTCTTAGCTTTGACCGAATAGCTATGGGTGGTTTGAATTGTTATCAATTCTTTATTCTCTTGCTCTTTTGTTTGAACTTGGAATATCCTATGTTGGCCGACTCTTGATACTACCTATGTTTGTTGATGGGTAGAATTTTGATTCTTTCATCTATCTTTAAATTGTTACAATTTTCTGTTCTGCACTGTGATGATAATGAGAATTTTTAGTTTCTCTCCTTTTGTGTTTGGTTTTGTAGAAAAGAAATGAATTATGGGTGTAGTTTTCAATTATTCTATTTCCAATTGTTTCATGCTTTAACTTGCCAAATATATATTAGTGATTGGTGTTGTCGGTTAAATTTAATTGAGATACTTATATTGTTTTGATAATGTATTTTATGGTGCATATTTAATCAATTAGGTTTTAATTCTTGAAAGGAACTGAATCATGTGTCATAATTGGGTCTAAATGGTTGTTAGATGGATTCAATGTCAAAATAATGGTGGATGATAATTTTTCTTGTTATTGTTACATTTGTTTTTAGAAAGTGGAAGGGATATTGTAAATATGTTGAATATTTATTTCTGAACTTGTTCTGGTTTTTTTTGCATTCATTTAGATTAGTTAAAATGTGCATGAAAATAAATTGTTAATTGAAAATGACTTGTTTTGTTTGTTTCAATATGAACATGATTTTTCCTGTTATAAATGGTGCAATTTGTGATGTTGATTTGAGTGGAAAATGATTGATTTATGTTGGACTTTAATGTGGTTATGAGAGGTGATTGCCAAGATTCTTAAAAGTAATCAAGAAAATAATGTTAATCGATATATTTGAAAATCAGAATTTCTATAATGGATTAGTTACCTAGTTTGCCTTGTGTATCATGAATGTGAATTTGTATGATGAGAATTCTATGTTTTGGTAACTTTGCTATTGATTTATTGATAATGATAATTGAATAAATTGTTATTGTTTCTTTTGTTCATTTAATTATGGTATTAGAATCAAATCATGATTCATAATGTAATTATGTTCAATTAAAGTTGGCTAATAGCTAGTGACACTTTGAGAAACAAAAAGTTGATAAATCAGGTTATATATGAGTAAAACAAAAAACAAAAAATGATCCAAAAGGGTTGGGTAGCGTCAAGTTTATTAGAAGCGAGAGAGGCTCTGAATACATATATCATATGAGAAAATTTATTAATTCACTATTATTACATGGTGTAATAATAGGAAACGATGATGAATTATGTCTCAAGCATGGAAAAGAAAAGAAGAAAGTTCAGCGTGTATTATTGAAGAATTATTGGCTGGAGCCCAGGTAGCGGGTTATTTTAGTCATAAAAAAATAGCATGCTATGATTGATTATAAATTTTAAAATTGCCTCAGATTTTGATAGGGTTTATTTCCGCATTTATATTTATGGTGGAGTACTCCAGGCATGAGGAGGGTCGCTCCCCCCATGTCATATTGCTGAATTTATTTTTCTTAGAAAATCCTGTCAGGTGTTGCCTACTACGAACGGCAAAAATATTGCTAGTAGTAGTTGGTGGTGCAATAGGCACATGCAATAAAATATTCTACCTGTAACAAATATATTGTTAAGGTAGGGGCCCTGTATGAGTGTTATACTTAGTATGATACCAACAGGTAGCGTCACTATCATTATCTGAGCAGGTTTAAAAGATATATGAATGAAATAAAAAGATATATGAATGAAATAAATTGCTATTGAGATTCTTTGAATCTCACCCGTTTTTCAAAATGTTTTTCACAGAGATGCAGGAGAAGTTTAATTTGAGTAGCAGAGAAGCTTGCTAGGCCCTATGAATTATAGAAATAAATATATTGTTGTAATTTGATTTTGTTGTATCATTATGTAATAAGCTAAACGCTTGTGATATACATAAGTAAGAAGCTATCACCTGGGATAACCAATTTGTATTAATTGTAATAATAATAGGTGTATTTATTTAGATAATTAAAATAAGGTTCTAGATAAGATTGACTAATTAAGGAACCTGATAGAATTAAGTATTAGATTTAAATTTAGTCATTTAATAAATTTATATCCACATGAATTTTCATAACTATATGATTTATTTATTGAAGCTTATTTTACAAAAGAAAGATTTTAAATATTTTTACATAAGAAGAATTATTTATTTATCTTTCAAAAAAAAATTAAATTTATTCATATTTTTGGGTTTTCAATGACATAATTGTGGTATAAATTGATTAAATCGCTTATATATATTAAGAAAAATCTAGGTATTACAACACTCTTTCTTGTCTGATTGTGGTAAGCCATAAGAAACAGTCACTTCACTATTTGAATTTGTTAGGTGTCAGGGAGACTTTCTGAATTAAAGACTACCATTGAGGCTGGATTGTTTCACCGCAGCACTCTTTTGAAGACAATTGGTTGTTACTTTGAGCAGTGGAGCCTTCTGGTTGGTTTTACTGCTCTTATATTTTAGTTCTGTTGTTGAGCTTCGACAATTAATTTTCGTTCCAACTCTGAAATTCTTTGATTTGATGATAGGTGAAGAAGCAAAAATCCATTTTCCACACTCTAAACATGCTTAGCATAGATGTAACAAAGAAATGTCTTGTGGCAGAAGGTTGGTGTCCGATTTTTGCTACCAATAAGGTTCGTTCTTGAACTGCATTTCTGATGTAGCGTCAATCTGAATCTCTATATTACATACATACCACTATAGGTGTATGCAAAGAGTACAATATGCTATTTGGCTGGCCTAACTAATTAAATAAGACTAAATACATCAAGGCAACCATGGACAGTAACTCACAAGTTGGGGTGATATTTCAAGTTTTACAAACAAAGGAATCACCACCTACATATTTCCAAACGAATAAATTTACTTCTGCTTTTCAAGAAATTGTTGATGCCTATGGGTAAGTCACCTTGTGAATAGATGTTGTCCAGTCTCGTCCATATTTTCTTGAAGAGAGTAGGTCATTTTGATTGAACTCACAGTTTGATAATCTTGCTAAGTGTAATCAAGTATCTTTTATGTGCCTTTGTTTTTTGGTGAAATATATGTGTGTCTGTTTTACCAGTTTAGCTTTCACTTTTGCTCGCAAAGATTCAATAAATTTTGACTTAGAAGAACTACAAATAATGGAAAGCAAACAGTTCCACATAATGCTATTACAGGATATGAGCAGAATGCCAAATGATGCTGCATTTTTTTTGGCGAAAGAAATGATGTTGCATATTTGATGCAGTACGTAGGGCATAATCTTTATATGATTAATTGGAAAATAAATATATAGAATTCTTCATGTTGTGACCTACAATATTTTAATCTCATGATATTGAGGTTTTCTTATGTTGAAGTCACATAAGTTTAACAATTTGAATGCTTTAGTAAACTAATAATAGTAGTAGAATGCTCCTACTATGTAACTTTTTTTTTTATAGAAACCTAAGAATTGAGCATGTTCAAGTTATTTGTGTCCGGGCATTTTTCGCGCCATCCAAACGGTTCACTTCATCTTTATTGATTTCACTTGTACTGTCCTTTTATTGTTGTGATTTTAACTCCCATCTTAGCTGTTTGATGAATTTTTGTATGTGTTAATTGGTAATATTTAGAGTTGCTAAGTATCGGGAGGCAAACCCTGGTGTGTATACGATTGTCAGCTTCCCATTCCTCTTTGCTGTAATGTTTGGTGATTGGGGGCATGGTATATGCCTATTACTAGCAACTTTGTATTTCATAATTAGAGAGAAGAAATTTTCAACTCAGGTACTTTATTCATTGTGATCAATTTCTGTGCATTTCCGCACACTGTGCCTCATTAACTCGAATCAGTTTTATTTGATGTTTTGAATGGCAGAAACTTGGAGACATGATAGAAATGACTTTTGGTGGTCGCTATGTCATTATGATGATGGCGCTGTTCTCAATATACACAGGACTTATATATAATGAATTTTTCTCTGTCCCATTTGAGCTTTTTGGGCGATCTGCCTATGGATGCCGTGATCTTTCGTGCAGGTAGTTATCAGTTCAATTTATTTGGTGTATGTTTTATTTTATAATGCAAGTTAGTCAAATTCTATGATTGTGTTTTGTACTGTTTTGCAGGGACGCAACCACAACAGGCTTAATAAAGGTGCGTGGAACTTATCCTTTTGGTGTGGATCCTAAGTGGCATGGTACACGGAATGAGTTGCCATTTCTTAACTCATTGAAGATGAAGATGTCAATCCTATTGGGAGTAGCCCAGATGAATCTTGGAATTATATTAAGCTACTACAATGCTAAGTACTTTGGGAATGACATCAATATCTGGTAGCATGGAATATTTGAATTTTTTCTTTTTTGTTTATACAATCATGATTGACCATCTGACTCATCCACCCTTTTTCAGGTACCAGTTCATTCCCCAAATATTATTCTTAAACAGCTTGTTCGGCTACCTTTCGCTCCTCATAATTGTTAAATGGTGCACTGGATCACAAGCTGACTTGTATCATGTGATAATATACATGTTCCTTAGTCCGACTGATGACTTGGGTGAAAACCAGCTCTTTGTTGGCCAAAAGTTCCTCCAAGTAAGAAAATATCAAATGCCAATTTGAATAATATCATATTCGGTGATTCTTAAGAGACGTTGTATCTAAGCTGCCCATTGTTTCATTGCTAGATTGTATTACTATTATTGGCACTTGTTGCTGTACCATGGATGTTGTTTCCAAAGCCTTATCTCTCAAGAAGCAGCACCAAGAAGTATGCCTTAAGTTTCTCTTAATTTCTTGTTTATTGTCATCATGGTCTCAGACTCCGTCCTAATTTTTTATAGGGGGATTTGCACTTTAGTCCCTGGTAAGGGAAATTAATACTGGAAGGTCCCAATACATTCCAAAATAATTATAAAGTCCCAGGAGCCATTTCCTGCAATTGTTTGCTTATCTTCAATGACCATTTTGCCCTCATTAAAGATGGTTGCCATCTCACTGGTCCCTACAGGGGGACTATGCTATCATCTTATAATGGCAAAATGGTCATTGAAGATAAACAAACAATTGCAGGAAAGGGCCCTTGGGACTTTATAATTATTTTGGAATGTATTGGGACCTTCCAGTATTAATTTCCCTTACCAGGGACTACAGTGCAAATTCCCCTTTTTTATATCTTTCTTCATCAGAGGCATCAAGGTCAATCTTACTCTTTGCTTTACAGCAGTGATGACCCTCTTGAATCAGAGCCACAAATTAATACCAATGAACACGATGATTTCGAGTTCAGTGAGGTTTTTGTACACCAACTTATTCATACAATAGAATTTGTGCTTGGGGCAGTGTCTAATACAGCTTCATACCTGCGATTATGGGCCCTCAGGTAGGTGGTTGTAAATACCCTCTCTGCCTGTATGTGAACATATCTAGCATAATGTGGTTTAACATGGATCGGGAAGGGTGTTATATTTTGTATGCTTTTAGATATGACAGATAATTGTTCAAATTTCAAACTTATACTTGTTTCAAGGACTAGTTGACAACAAATTTAAATGGTTTACTCTACAATATGCATCAGTGCTAGCTTCTAGTCATTTGAGATGTCTAGCTTCTGACTTCTATGGATGAACCCTAAAGGCCATATCATTTCTATTGAATTGACTTCTCTATCTTACTCTTTCATTCTGATTCATTTTCGTTGGAATTTGTTTGTCCAGTCTGGCACATTCAGAGTTGTCAAGTGTGTTCTATGACAAAGTTCTTCTTCTGGCCTGGGGGTGAGTCAAAGCTATGTCATGTTATTGAGATTGTAAGAAATTAGGTGAAATCTTATAATGTCCTTTTCTTTTGTGACGGACGCAGGTTCAACAACACCATTATTCTCATTATTGGTATTGTTGTTTTCATATGCGCTACTGTTGGTGTTCTCCTGGTTATGGAAACTCTGAGTGCTTTCTTGCATGCATTGAGGCTTCACTGGGTGGAATTCCAGAATAAGTTTTATGAGGGAGATGGTTACAAGTTCAGCCCATTTTCATTTTCTCTACTTAACGAAGAGGATGAAATATAGTTGCAAAACTCGACATTTATCATTTTTGTATTCCTTGTATAGGAAGTTCAATCTACATACCACCCTGATTATTGTTGTATTAACAGTGTCAATTTTTTTGTAAAATTTATACCTTCAAATTTTATAGATTGTCAAATTTTTAATGTTAATTCATACATGGATCTATAGTGGTAAACCTGGATTGTAAGAGTACAAGAAAATAGATCTCCTTGGGCATTCACATTTTTTTCTAATTGTAAATAATTATATAACATCTATTACAAGTTTACATTGTGCACAAATGCGATAAACCTTATTAATTCCTACAAGAAATGATCACTAAGTGGTTTAAGGCTAGGAGGTTAGCTACCCCCAACAAGATATATAATCTTGGTGGGAAGAAATAGTGTCTCTCAATTCACACAGCTTACCTAAGGGTGTTCAACTATGCCCATACCCGTTAAGCCCGCCCGTACCCGCCCGCATTTTCCCCGTTTAGCCCGCCCATTTAGGGCCCGTCACATTTTTACACGGGTATGGGCATACCCATACCCGTTTATCTTACACGGGTACGGGTATGGGCATACCTACGGGCATGCCCATACCCGTTTAGATGTCCATTTATTATTATTTTTTTTTAATGTATTAATCTTATTTTACATCACTCCTTCCTCGCACATAAATTTATTTTGTTGGTATTGTTTAGTTAAAACAAGATGGAATTCAAAGTTTATTAAAAATTGAATGCATACTATTCTCTTTGTGTGGATTTTCGTTGGATCTTTTTTAATTTTCTTTCCGAGTTTATCTTATATGGGCGACCCATTTAACTTTGTTGCCCGCCCATTTATTCTGTGCCCATTTATAACCCGCTTGTTTATGGCCCGCCCATTTATCAATATTTAGCCCGCCTGTTTATGCTACACGGGTACGGGTATGGGCATACCTACGGGCTGCCCGAACCCGCCCGTTGAACACCCCTAAGCTTACCTATACACTTCCTACAATTGGAACGTATTTTAAAAGCACATAAATTATGTTTAATTATAATTTTTTTACAGATTTTACAGATTTTTATGCATAGTAATAAATGAAATAAACTGATCATGAGATTTCCGTTCTAGACATGTTTTTTTCATCAGAACTTTCCTAACATGTTTCATTTTAGCTATTTGGGAGAAGTTAGCTAAGGAGGAAGAAAATGGAGAGTTTGAATGGCTTTTGAAAGTTGAAATTATTGTTTACCCTTTCCTTGAAAAATTTTTATATTAATTTAGTCCCTTTCTTGGAAAATAATTTATAGAATTTAATCCACATATCAAACTAAGAATTTTCTTCACCTATAACTTCTTTTGAGCCTCCAAGTAATTTCTCTAAAATTTTCCAATTAAAAATTCATCTTCTAACTCTTATTCTCATAGAAGTAATATTTTAATTAAAACTCCTATAATTAAATTATCAGAACACAGTATAATTCTTTGATAAAAAAAAAAAAGAATGCAGTATAATTCAATCCGAAAATTAATTCCAAATTAAAAATTCTGGAAGGTTGAAATCCCAAAATTGGTAAATTACTAAAACTGTAAACGGAAGTAAGTAGTAAGTAACGGAGGTGTCAAAACAATTGACCGCTGACTGGCTCCTAGTAAAGTTCGACAGGGGGAGACGAGTTTCGTGTTTTTTCACTGGGCAGTTGCAGACAACATCAGAACTCAGAAGTAGAGATGGATGAAGATCAGAGTAACAGTCACGTGGAGACTTCGAAGGCCGAGAGATCCGTGTGGCTCATGAAGTGCCCTCCCGTCGTCTCAAAGTCATGGCAGAATCATCCTCCCTCCCATCCTCAACCTCTCGCCAAGGTCGTTCTCTCCCTCGATCCTCTCCAACCCGATGACCCCTCCGCTCTCCAGGTTTAAATAAATATCTCTTTTTTCTTATTGCGATTCTTTTTTTTTTTTGGTGTGTGAATCAGACTGCTTCTAAACCCTATTTGGTTCATTTGTGAAGACCCAAAAATCCTTTTTCCTGTAATCTAAGCTTCTTGTGAAATTTATTCAAATCATTGGCACTTCAATGTTATTAGTTGCTTTAATACCACTAGTTTTACATTCTGAAGGCATGGCTCAATGGAAGCTTGTACAATTGATGTACTTTGTTAATTTTTTTTTTTTTTTTTTTTGTGGAAAATAGAGAAGTCTGATGGGAAGAGTGTGTGATTTGTTATTGGTGTGAGATAGGTGTCATCCATGTTCTAACTTGTATCATGAATATTATTATGTCAGTTCACGATGGAGATGGCTAGCACGGATGCAGGGAGTATGCCAAAGAAGTATTCTTTGAATATGTTCAAGGATTTTGTTCCTATGTGTGTATTCTCTGAGGCAAACCAAGGTAAGAATTGTAATTTCATCTTACAGTTCAAAATAGGTTTCATTCATTGGAAGCGATTTCGAAATCACGCTTCACTGAGTTATTTCATTGTAAATCTGTATCATATATCAAACTTCTTGGATATAATATGATACTAGCTCAACTTCTTTGGTTTGATTGAAGATGTTTATTGATGTAACATTTTACATTTGATGACTATTCAAAGCAGTGGTGTAGAAATTCTTTCAATTGAATTGGTGTTGGAATTATTCAGTTAAGACACAACCCAGGCTGTGTACTGTTTTAGTGTTCATCGACTTTAAGTAATACACGACAAAGACATCCATTACAGTTGAAAGGATCAGTAGTTCTGCTTGTCTGATGTGGCCTAATGTACAAGCAGGATGGGGTACTGTTGGATATAGAAAGTTTTTTTTCTTTTTTTATTCTTCTAGATCACGTGTAATCTTAATAATAGCAGCAGTAAACTGAAGTTTGTGTGGTAAAGTGGAAACTTCTTGGTTTACAAATGCTTAAAATAAAAAAAAAATGATCCTATTCAGTAACTGACGATGTTGACAATAATATGAGTAATTTAAAATAGATGAAAAGGACTTGTATGTTAGGTGCTTTTAGTTATATCAGTTGTTATAAATAGGCCTGGAACCTTGAGTAAGTTAACAATCATTGAGTTCTTGTTAGGCAAAGTTGCGATGGAAGGGAAAGTAGAACATAAATTTGATATGAAGCCCCATGGTGAAAATATTGAAGAGTATGGCAGATTGTGTCGTGAGAGGACAAACAAATCTATGATTAAAAATCGACAGATACAGGTAACGTTTATTGTTTATTATTTAATTGATTGCTCCTTAGATGGTTTTTGGCTTCTTGCATATATGCAAGATGAAAAACTATCGATGATCCTGTTCACTCGATTTTATTGGAAGGTTATTGATAATGATCGCGGAGTTCTAATGAGGCCCATGCCTGGAATGGTTGGTCTAGTTTCTGCCAATTCAAAGGTATCTTTTTTTCATACATTATTATATGTTGAACAATATGCTCACAACATCAGGTTCTCAAATCGAATAAAATTTGTGTGGTGGAGTGTTGAAATTTTATGGACGACTAGAAGTTCTTAGGAAGTGCTCTTAAGAAACTATTAATTCAACTTTTACAGGATAAGAAGAAGACACAACCACCGAAACAGTCAGACACAAAGAGAACAAGAAGAGATCGTGGAGAGCTGGAAGACATAATGTTCAAGCTATTTGAAAGACAGCCTAATTGGGCCTTGAAACAGCTTGTCCAAGAAACTGACCAGCCAGCTGTATGTCTTTCTGCTCTCTCTATTTTCTGGCCCTGTTTTTTGGCTATAGTGATGTCTAGAAACAGCTGGCTTGCCTTTATATTCCTTCTCTGGTATGTATTATTTGGGTGAGACTTTGCTATTGTATGGTTTGGTGATGTTAAATCTGAAAATTGATTTCCATTTTCATTTTGCAATATATTTGAGCTTTACATAAGATTATCAAATCGGATACAAATTGTGAATTGGAAAACCATTTTTTGGAATAGTGAATTGAATAGGGTAAAATTCATGATCAGTTATAGAGGACGGCATAATGTATTTTTCCAATAAGAAAATATCTCAAGTTTGTAGATATTAGCATTTTAGTGGCAAATAACACTTCATATTTCGTAAAACTAAGATTTAAAGAATAAACATCAAAGCAATGGGACCAACAAAGTTGTAAAGAATAAATGTTTTCTAGCATAGGGATAAAAATACATCAAATGGTATCATGATGATTGATGATTTTGACTCATATTGCATGATTCAGGTGAGATATATGCATATAAATGATACATCAATCGATTCATGTCTTACCCACATATTTTGAATCGAATTGTGAGATATGAATAGAGATTTATGAGATTCTAACTATCTTTAAGATCCAGTTGCATTACATCTATTGTTTAAGGTATTTAAAATACTCAGATATCTCTACTACTTGCTGCCTGGTAGCCTGATGCAAAATTGATCAAACAGTTTCTGGTGATCAATTTATTTGAATGTGCCTTGGATAACAATTGAACATGGTTTTAATTCATTTATGCATGTTTCAAGGTCAAATCATGTATGTGCTCATCACGATTTTCAGATAAATGGAATCATTACATAGTCTCTGAATTTATGATTTGATTTATTTGACTTGGTGCTGCTTTTAACTCTTGGAAATGTGGGTTCCCCTGATTTGCAGCAATTCTTGAAGGAGATACTGAATGAATTGTGCGTATACAATAAAAGGGGTGCCAATCAAGGAACTTATGAGCTTAAGCCCGAATACAAGAAATCTGTTGTTGAAGAAGACACAGGTGCTGAATGAGTATACTTTGCTCCTTATGCCCCAATTCCTGCTCCGTCCATAATAAGATATTAAGTTAAGAGTAAACACATTGGAGGACATGGGGTAGTCAGGGAAGCCGAATTATTAGTAAATTATGTATCTCTAGTATAGTTAGCTTACCATATTTTTCCATTCCTTTTGTTATAAGCTTCTTTTCAACCTTGAAGAAGCATAAGTGAGTTGTATACACTGTAAAAATATTGACGGATAATTGTTGCTTGGCTACACCTTTGTTAGAGCTGGCAATATGTAGGCAGTGACGATTTCTTAATCCTAAGCTTGTATTCATAGTTCTCCATCTCATAGGTGTGTAATATATAGCGACAAATGAACGCCCTTAGGCCTATGGTGGGTGTGTTTCCAACCGACAGAAATCTAAGAGGCCCAAAAGTTTTCTTTGATAAATGGATGCAGTACAAGAGATTACATAGGCAAGATGATCACTTCTAAATTTTTGTTTTGTGGTCTCGATGAGGAAGTCCCCTTTCTTTTCGTAGCCGATTCATTAAATTCTGTGATTCATAACTTTATTATTCCCTGGTTTTCAAAATAATAGCCCTGCATGTTTTATAGTACTTTGTATTATACAGTCTCTAGAATTACACGTTCTTTTCTTTAAAGTAAATGATACTAAGAGGTTTATAATTCAATGCCGTACAAATAAAATCAATTCAAATCAATTCCGAGTATAAAATCCATAGCTTTTTTGTTGGGCTTTAGCTTGGCTTACAATGCCATACTAGTTCTTGTTAAATGCATCTCAACCCACCAGAGTCATGATGTGAGAAAAAGGGCATGCCATACAGAATTTCTCTTGTCGACAAAATGAGAGCTCAAAGTTATTCATTTCACAATCTATTTCAAGAATTCGCCCTCATACAATATCCATGGGATGGATATGATAAAAAACAAGATTTTGGCGGCAACGTTTTCTTCATTTTCTTCATTACTGAATTATTGGGGTGTAAGAAAATCAGGAACCACCGCTATTAGGTAATTAAATGAAATATAAGAGACAATTAATTAATTTGAGTAGATTAAAAGATTGAATCAAATGAAATGAAATTAAATTAGCGACTTTAAACAGATCTGAGATGATGTCACCCCAATAAAATTAAAAAATAATAGAGCTAATAAAAAACGATTTTTGAATGATATAAGGGACTGCTCTGAGAATTGAGGCAATTAAATTTTACACTTCAAGTCTAAGCAAGCAATCATCTGATTCTGGAATTCTACCTATCATATCTTTTCATCAATCCAATTTATATGAAAGAAGAAATTTTGGAGGAGAAGAATATATTATTAAGTACTATGCGGGCGTGTTGCTATAAATTTGGTGTGGTTTCCTCTGATGTTTGACAACCACAAACTGGGTCCAGGCTACGAAAAGCATGCAGAGTGAAGTGTTTAATCCATCGAAGTTTATATAAATTTTCTCTGCCTGGCCATTTATCCTGCCACTATACCAACAATGTGTACTGTGTACACCCGTTATATTCCAGTGCAATTATCCTATTCATGGGTCGCCTTGACTTTCTCCAGTATAATCATTTCACGCACTCGTGCTAGATTGTCAAATTATATATTCCTCTTCATAATTATTCATCTAAATATTCTTGCATGAATTTCGTTATCACGCACTGAGAAGTTGCTAATTTCGTGGCAAATATGTATGAATAAAAATAGTAAATTATAGCCCATGCATGCATTTCATACTGGCATGTGCATACGTTAACACGCGCACAGACAGAAGCATTTGTGCAAATATAGTTGTCGGCACGCAAAATATGTTCTGCGAGCGTCTACTTTCAATTTAGAAGCTACAAACACTTACACAAAAACACATTACTGTGCCACAAACGATCACAAAACTTTTGGACGACCCTGTAGGCTGAAGCTAACTGCTGTAATAATTAATATCTATTCGATCATTCTCTTTTGGATACAACTAACACTGTGCTATTATTCGATTATGTAGATGACTGTCTCTTTGACGATTTCGCCAGGCTGCTTAGTTATTTTAGGTTTCTGTCATGATAGTGGAAGCTAAGGAATAGCTAGAGGTGGTGTGGCTTGTATATATTGTGCGTGATTATGTTTGATATTATTATGAAATCAAATGAGTTGTACTGAAAAAGCAGAGGGACAAGTTTTATCAAGTGCATATTTGAATGTGTACACTAAGCTGATATATCGATCAAAGTACAGGAGTAATTAGCCATATAGGCCTCGTGGAGCACGAATTGTCATTCATGCGTCTTATCGCTGCCAATATAGTAGTGAGGGAGCTATATCACACTCACACAGTATCAGAGAGATAAGGAATCTTTATCGTTGTCAGCTTTGGAAAACTTTTAGTCATGCCACCATTTTTCTTTTTTCATACTTAAGAGATTAGAGATTCCAATAACGTCTAATTAACAAATCAAGGGGTTTAATCAACGTAGAACTTGTACATATATATGGTGGGTGTCGGCTGTCCCCAGCCTGGGTTTGGAACCCTTATTAATCCACCCAAAAGGAGATGGTGACTACGGTAAATTAAGGTGGAGATAAAAGGAGATTAATTAATACTAGCAATAAACTGGAAATGCCTAATAATCGAAGAGAGAGATATTCAGAGAGGTGTATAGTCAATGAAGGTTTGGATTTGGAGATAAAGGTAAAGTTAGACGGGGACTTCTTCCATGTCCCGCAGGAAAATAATTTATTACTTTCTGCATCAACTACATACCTACGCCATTGATCATCATTAACCAAGAGACTTATTGATATACTAATATGTGTGTCATTCTTATTGAAAGTTATGGGGTTCAAGTGGAAGTGCGTGGTGCAAGCATTATTTGTTTTATTAATATTATTACTGTTCAGATCTGTTAGTTTGTGACTAAGTCAAATGGATTATATCATTTTATGTTTGTTACTTATTAATTATTTTAATTTTAGTTATTAATGTAATTTGATTATAAATCTGTAGCCTATATATTGGTGGAGAGTGAATGGGGCCTAACTTAGTTTACTTCCTCTTTTCACAACATGGTATTAGAGTCATCCCAGATAAAATTAGGAGTGTGAATATGTGATACAATAAAAGAACAATGCAGTTTCATTTCTTAACCAGTGGGTTTCTCTATTACTTTCTGGGTTCTCATCTTAAACTTTGAGAATATTGTATAAGAGGTATGAAAGATTTTGATCTTAGAATTTGAAGGTTCAGCAATTTTAGTGATCTAATTCACTAATTGCAAAGAAAAAGGTGAAGAACACGCCTTTCAAGTAAAAGGGGCCTTTACATGTAGACGGGTAAAGATAGAGCTAAGTAGCTTAGCGGTAATTGCATAGATAGCCCGTGGCCAATTTAGTGAGTCAGGAGCTTACCAAAGAGAAGCTCTATTCTAATCAATCTTATTGTTATAAGAAAGTTTGAGCAATAGCGTGTTGATTTTGTAGTGACAAAAGAAACAGAGACTGAAGTTTGTGCAATCTAAGCTTTCTGATTTTGCAGAGTTATGTGATTGAAGGCCAGAATTGCAATTGGTTTGTATGTAGCTTTGAAGCATGCATGGGTGTATTGAACGTTATTTGTTTCAAGTGCTCAAGGATTATTTGTTTATTTGTTTTACTAATATTATTTTTTAGATTTGTTTACTTTCACTAATAGTCAAATCGACCTATCACAAATTTGTAGTATATATAGCTGCAAGGACGCAAGGGGTTATTAACAAAATCGGGCTAATTAGTTTGGCCTCACATATTTCTTATTCCTTTTTTATTTTGCAAACTGCGTCGTCACATATTTCTCTCTTTTCTATTGTCCAACATTTATGCTATCACTAGCATTAATGTGTGTGTATCTGTGTGAATTCTCTCTATGGTTATCGCATGCACATATAGCCACATAATATTCGTCCTTGCTTTTCTTAATTATGCATTCGTTCCGCGGGCTGTATTGTAGGCCTATTGACTAAATGGACTGAAGAGCATGAAGATATTAGATATATATATACTGCTACACGCATTTTGTTAAGTGGATTCAATAACCACTGATGATGGCGCGTGTCCCTAACTGTCCTTTGGGGCTGGGCCTCTATTGTCTGCCACTCACTTCTTTCCTTAATTTTTTTGGTACTAAGCTTCATCCATTAGGGTCCACCGTCCCCTCTTGCAGTTTTATTTTACCCTCTACGATAAGATCTTAGAAAACTGCATACAACTCCTTCACGATCATATTATTGTCTAATTCGTATTACTGATCTAGCTTGTAATAATTGGGAGATTATTGCTTCCATCAGGTGTTTATTAGATTTTTATTGAATTGAATTGATCTTTACAGATAAAAACTTTTTTTAAAAAGACAACTGCATGCAGAGGTGTTTATATTGATGAAAAGAATTTGGTATCAGCAAACAATAACTTCTCTTCTCTTACACAAAACAACAGGCTAAACCCAGATATGAAGAAAAGAAGCCACAAGTAGCCTTAATTATAGGTCAATTCGGTTCCAATCCCACATATTACCAATCTGATAACATCATCAATGTCCGTTCGTCTATACTCTTCACACACAAAAGTTAGCATAACTTATTGAAGGATGAATTGGACTTACCTAATTAGATGTGGGATTTCTTCAAAACATAATATCATCCACAGAACATGAACTGTTGACGTCAATTCAGGATATGTTTGCTGGCGAAAATCCTTTCAAAAGGTTAAGAAATCACTGTTTATGATCTCTGTTATATATCAAATGTATAGATAGTAAACACGAATTAATATAATTAGTAAACGATGAATAATGTTGGCTTATAGTAATTATAACATTGATATATATATAGTACATAATTATAATGTAAAAGTTAATGAGGGTACACAGACACACAGTGAGTGTCTATAATAGAGAGGGTGACTTAAAAAATACATTATTTAGTCGCGAGATTGATATCGGATATGATAACCTCAGAGCCGAAATCATGATGAGAGATTATATACGGTCAAAAAAGGGCATAGTTGAAATCAAGCAATCATGGCATCAAATTAATTCACACTTCGATCAATTTCAGATTACGACTGACGCAACTTGATTAGCGATATTTTTCATGTACCCATCCATCTAATTCAACGTTTGAAACCTTATTGATGAAAAGCATGAGAAACTAATTTTACCAAAAGAGATGTAAACAGCTTAAATAAAGCAGTTCTGCAAAGCGACGGGCAAGTCTTACTGGGTTGGTGCGAGTGGGTGCGCTCACCTTTTCGTGCTTAAAGCACCAAAATGAAAAAGCAATATCATAAAGAATCACAAAGGTACGTAGTGGGTTTTATCTTGGAGCTAGCTATATATGATACGTTAAAATTAATGTGCCATGAACCATATTACGTGAAGGAAAAGGAATCTTTCCAAAGGATGGGAACTAAGTTTGGCCTGGTTACATTATAAACAAAACGCTCTCTTATCTTCAAGAAAAGGACACAACACATAGATTGGATGCATGCAATGGTACCGTAGCTAGGAGTTTGGACTCATGGATAATCAACAAAACCTACTCTAGCCTCACCGACAACAGCCTTGCATAGGATCAGTTAAAGCCTTAAAGGCAATAGCATGAGAGTTTGCATGGTTGAGAGGTCAATTCTTTTGATGTCAGTTTTTTTGTATAAAAAACTATCATCTTACAATATTGTGTAGATCTATATATTGATGATCTCGAGCAGTAACCCTAATACAGTATATCTTGAAAAGGAAGAAAAGAAGAAGAAGAATCAATCAGCTACCCAAACACTGTAATTGGCATTACATATAATTGTCATGGGAGATTATCATAGAAAACTAAAGAGAAGATGAGATTTTTTTTATTATTACATGAGGAGACAATGATATCAATTAGCTGTCTTTAACTTTTTCAAATAGCTATTATTCATCATCCTAAAATTAAATAATAGTCACCCATCGTCCGTGGGTTCAATGGCGAAGGGATTGAACAATGAGCGTCGGGTTGACCACCACGTCGCGAGTTTCGATCCTGGGGAGTGACACTTTGTTGTGTCTCCATCGCGGCGCTTGGGGAGGCATCTCCGTAGCTAAGTGAAGCCGGGAGTAACCTACCTGTGTGGACAGAAAGAAAGGGCTTGCTGGTCACGCTCCAGAGCCCACAGGGACAGGTCCCAGTGGATCATGAGTTAGGTGTCCTGCCCTTGGATTGGGTTGAGCCCAAACCCCTTCCTAAAATTTTATTTATCAAAAAAAAAAAAAATTAAATAATAGTCATTCATAGATCTTGTACTACAGTAACAAGTCCTTTACAATAACTTTTCTTGAAAGATTTAACTATCTACTACAAGAAAAAAAGAGTTATAGTCCGAGATAATATGTTATGCAAACTTGAATTGTGACATAAGAAAAACATATATTGAATTCTCTTACAAACAGTGACACTATTAACTTTTTTTTTCTTTTTTTAATATAAGACAGTGTCGTGCCCTACACGTGACACTTTTTTAAATAATCAAAAAATAATGTCACGCCTAAGGTGTGACACTTTTTTTAATATAATGATCTAAAAACTTGTTTTTTAATTATAATAACTACATGTCATGCCCCCATACGCGACATATTATGACCATTTTTAATGAATATATATGCCGCTCTTCTTTGTAATAATAGTGACTTGTTTATTTTTTACATTTTAATTATGTCACATCACTGAGGTGCAACATAAGAATCATCTATATAAACTCCACACTCCTTCACAAATAACTTCTTGAATTCATTTTTCCTCCTTCTCCATTTTTATTTTACGTACAACTCATTTCACTTCAATTGACATAGTAATTAATGATTAATGTTACTTAATAATCATCTACATATATTTTTTTATCCATCATTGTTATACTTAAATAGTTAATTATTTTTTGCAGATTATTTGTTTAAACATTGTAATTTCCATCCTAGCTCTATCTACCATTTTTTCTACCAGATGTATAATTTATGATACCTATTAGTTTACATATTATAATTCCAACTATATTATCTCATCTTTAATAATATTTGTTTCTTCATTATTTTATCCCTCTACTATTTCTCATTCAATAACCCTTTACTCTTTTTCTATTATACATAAGTTGCGGGATTTTGTTTTTAAAAAAATGACTATGTCACGATTTCATGGTGTGACATTATTACCTTATTATTTAATTTTAAATTGTCTATATGTCGCGTTTTGTCTCCATTTTCGCAGTTTTCTTGAACTGCGACATGTTGCTAAACTACAATATGGTGGTAATTTCACAGTTTAATAAACAATAAATCAAAGAGAAAAGCATTCTGTTTTGAAGCGTTCGTATAAAGTTGCGTTGGTTCATATTAAATTTCCAAAGAGACGGTTTTGCAGGAGTTGGTGTCTAGATGATGAATTTAATGTGGATTCAAAACATTAATAATAAATATATAAGTAGGAAGTTGATGAGGCCAAGAAATAGAAATGAGGCACTGATGGCAGTTAGAATAGGCGAAGTAACAGCTACAAATAACACTTAGGATTGCTACAATTGAGGTCAGTTTAAGGCTCTTCTGCTGCGCCTTCTCTATCAAATCTCTTTCGGGCTCCTCACACAGTCACAGGTCCCTTTTATTCTGGGGCGTGTCTTATATAGTGTATACATATAAATGATGAGTGCTTGTGTGTGTGAGCTGAGGTTACGAAGCATTGAATTAATTTGATTATTTATTTGTAAAAAAGAATTCGGTATATCATAATTTTCGTCCTTTGGTGAGGCAAAGTTTCAACAAATGAAGACTGACCCACTCAGCTGCCTAAATAAGAGGTAAAGCGTACTAGTCTGTGTGAGACTGAGAGTGAAGTGTACCGTCCAAGACCAGTCCAAGTTAAAGGCCTCAACTTTTGGAATGGAATTTTTGCATTTGTATGAGTCCAAGTGTTGGTGCATAGTAATTACCACCCATCTTATAGGCCATGTTCAACTAGATAGCCCCACTGAATTGATAATCTCCAATAAATGAATATGACTTGACATAAGCCACCGATATGTACCTAAATGAAGCGCTCCCATACTCATTAGTGGGAAACCAGGCCCTGAATGTGATCGTTAAAATATTAAGAGTTTAAGTTCACATTGTTTCATAGTGCAACTCAGCATCATCCTGAGCATGCGAGGATTATTACCAACGCACTTAAACCATTCAGGTGTCCCCATCGTTTTGATTTTTCATCCCCATCATTTTCATCTTTAATTTCTCAACATCTTGGTACGTGTTTAGTTTCATATTGAAAAGCCATTGATTTTTTAAAGTTGAAGCATCTTTATTAATGTTTACGTTAATAATTTTGTGGTTTTCAATATATAAGCAGACATATAACATTCTATCATCTTGCTTTAGTTTCATCCTATCATCTTAATTGTACCTGCAAAACTTGTTTAACCAAGCAACGCGTATGTTATTATAATAATGTGACCATGATTTGCATTAGATGTCCCCATGCGCGCGGTATATAGTGAAAATTTAAGTTCGATATAATGTAATTTAATTTCATAGTGCTCCCTACTTTTAGTACAAGAACATAACAAGGATAAATTTTTTATGCATACATACACAAGAGCATATTATTGAGAACGTGTCTTAAAACAAAACTCCTATAGTGACATCACATGTTTGATGGCAGATAGCCAGATACTTCAATAAGGCTTTGATTCTCAATTACTTTAATTCATTTACTTGCTGAATTATTAGTTTTTAGTAATTATAATGGCTTGCATTCATTGATAAGATTGAAAAATCAAGCGGCAAGGATGACGATTAATTCACGCAAGAATTATATAGACATGCTTCAGGGTTAATTAAGCCTTGTACTTACAGCCAGCGACAAGGTTGGTTCGCATAAACATCAAAATTGATATGAAGCTTGATTCATGGTATGAGAAATAATCATTATTTTTATATGGGATGACCAACCATGGTGTAGGTCTTGGCCTACAGGATAATAGAATACCACCCTAGTGCGAATATCGGACCACTGCCTCGCTGTTCATAGTCCACGTGTGCTCAGTGCTGTGCACATGGAATGTTGGTGTCAATGTCACTGTCACTCTATAGGTGGATCCTTGCCACTACATCTATATATTCACTTTTCATCTCATAAATTATTGTAATACTCCTAAATATAAGATCACTTTGGCTAATTTAGAGAGATTAAGGAAGACTTTCCAATGAATTGGGATTACATGATCTTCCCAAAATACCCCTCACTTAAATTTAAAAGACAAATAGGAATTTGAGAGAGAAGTGAGGGAGCTAAGAAGTAAGTATAGGGGTAATTTAGACCAAAATTAAGACAAAATAGGAAGTGATCTTATATTTAGGAACTTATCCACTTCCCCAAAGTGATCTTATATTTAGGAACGGAGGGAGTATTTAATAGGGAAAATTAATTTGAGATCCCTCACAAGGGACTTAATATTAGAAAAGTCCCAAAAATTGAAAATATTAATGTAGGGTCCCAAGAGACCTCACTTTAATATACTTGAAAAGTGAAAAGACAATTTTGTCCCTCCTCCTTCTTCTTCTCCACTCCTCCATTCTCTCTCTTCTCCCTCCTCCTCCCCTCCCCCGCCGCAGTCGCCGCCGCCGCACCCCTGCCGCCGTCGTCGCGGCCTCCCCCACCGCCGCATCATCCCCGACCATCGCCTTCACCGGCCACACCCGGCGACGGGGGTGCAGCAGCGGCGGCCGCGGCGGCGGCCGAGGCAGCGGGGGAGGGGAGGAGGAGTGGGGAAGAAGAAGAAGGAGGGAGAAGATAGAGAATGGAGGAGTGGGGAAGAAGGAGGAGGAGGAGCAAAACTGTCTTTTCACTTTTCAAGTATATTAAAGTGAGGTCCCTTGGGACCCTACATTAATATTTTCAACTTTTGGGACTTTTCTAGTATTAAGTCCCTTGTGAGGGATCTCAAATTAATTTTCCCTTAATAATACCCCCCTCCCAACAAGACTGGAGCTAAATAGGAAAAAAATATAGTAATACATTGATAAATACAGGGTTCCTTATACTAAAACAGAGTACATCTTGTCCGTTAACTTAAACGTAATACTCATTGTGTTTGGATAAAAAATGTATTCGAGTACAAGAACTGCTCAAAAGAAGGGAAAGGATTATATTGGGCGGGACGACTTGGGTAGCAAGTGTAGCAGTTCAGAATCGTCTAGATCAATGTGTTTATATATATATATATATATATATATATATATATATATATATATATATATATAAAGTTGTCCATGACCCAACTAAACTAGCATCTATTATCTCTGTTTCTCTACTACTGTTAAAAGCTCCTTACAAAAAGTTACTTGCTCCATAATTTATCTTCTTTAACCTTTTCTCTAAATTAAACTACTTTTGTTTATTTAACTTATAAGTTACTCCCTCCGTTCCTAAATATAGGACCTAGATGACTTTTTTGAAAAATCCTAAAAAAAGCAAAAAATAAGTTAATTATAAATTGATTTACCTAATTTTTTCTCTTAAACTAGTTTATTTTACCTATAAGCTAATGGATAATCTAAAAAGATATCAAATATGTCATCATTTAATAACCTATTTCACAACCTTAATCTTTCCAATAGAAGGGAGAGACGGTAGAAATTAAAAAATTAAATAGGAATATCCAAATGGAGAGGGATGCACACAAAAAATTAAATGGGGAATTCGCACTATAGTCCCTGGTAAGGGAAATTAATACTGGAAGGTCCCAACACATTTCAAAATAATTATCAAGTCTCAGGGCCCTTTCCTGCAATTGTTTGCTTATCTTCAATGACCATTTTGCCCTCATTAAAGATGGTTGACATCTCACTGGTCCCTACAGGGGGACTATGCTTTCATCTTATGAGGGCAAAATGGTAATTGAAGATAAGCAAACAATTGCAGGAAAGGGTCCCTGAGACTTGATAATTATTTTGGAATGTGTTGGGACCTTCCAGTATTAATTTCCCTTACCAGGGACTATAGTGCGAATTCCCCAAACTAAATAGCTGTCAGGACTCAGGAGTGTACTTATGAGATTGAAGGACACCGATTTAGCGGTCGGTGTAGTGTGCCTTGTTCCTAGTCATTCAAGAAATTTTAGGACCTCAAGGTAAGCGAAAGTTACCCCTGGTATCGTTCTCAAGGGAGCCTTATTTAATTAAACTATCCTAGTAAATTAAATACAATGCAAGATAAATTTGGATAAAGAAAATATATTTTTGTTGATTTTTAAATATGAGAATGAAGGGTGCAAAACAAATAAATATTTTTTGTATTTTTAGTAAAAGGGATGAAGTGGAAGTGAAGTGCTCTTGGAAATGAATTTCAATGGCCATTATAGCTTTCTAAGGATTTTTGGGGAGTTTAATGCACTAATTTCCTTATTTACCAAACCTCATGAACCCATGAGTCCAATACCTAAATGTTGAAACCTCACCCAATTAGGCATTGTTAAGCTCTTTAGTGCTTGTGGACCTATTGCTTGCAAGGAACTATTAATCCTACGACCGGAACCCTGAATCGCCACTTAATTAATCCTATGATTTTAATTCACTATTGGAACCCCACATAATAAAATAAAACCAAAGGATTGAAGTCCAATGTTACTCAAACAATTAATAGGTTCACTTTGAATTTCTCTAAGTTTCCTAAATTACCAAATCTCACCAACCAGCAAGTCTAACACCTAATCTCATGTACCCATTCAACTAAGTGTTATTAAATACCTTAGAGTGTGATTAAGGCTAGTAATGATTTAGGTTCAATTATAATTCAATTCAATCAAATTATCTACCAATATCATGAATAAATAGAAAGATATCAAATGAACCATAATGAACATATACATGACCATGTATATTAATGAGTCCAAATCCCTCATTACAAACCAAAATCACAAATACAGACAATAACAACCAAATCCAGTCCAATCTCAAAACATAAATGGTAAACCTAAACCTAGGCAATCCAAAAATATAAAGAGAAAGGAAAGGAATTAGGACTCCCAAACCAAAGTTCAAACCACTTCCCATCAACTCCAAGAGCAAGGATAAACTTTATTGTGACATGGATGGAGGAAGGAAGGTGGGAGATTGAAGAAATGAGATGAGAGTGAAGAGAAGAGGATGAAGGGAATGGAGGGAACTAGGGTTTTGGGAAGCACCAAACCTCCAAAACTTGGGTTTCTAAACCTAATTTCTCACTTAATATGAATGGGAACATGAGCTTAATGATTGAGTTTGAGTTTGGGTCCAAATTAGAGGTGAAATGAGTTAAAAATCAACAAAAAAAATCGAATCTGGAAGTAGCAGTTCGCAGGAGAGACCTCGGTGTAATTTCTGAAATTTGAAGACCAAAATGTAATTATATTACTGGGACTAAATTGAAATTTCCAAAATTTGAGGTCCTTTTCTGTAGTTTTCCAAATTCGTCCAGCAGCTTGATTTTCCAGCTTTTCCCCCATTTTTCCTTGTTTTTTCACATTTAGCCTCCTTCATGTTTGGTCCTTGAACGACCCTAAAAGTGAAATAAGGGAAAGAAATAGATCAATTGGCTCTCAAAATTAATTAACAAATTAAATTAATAAGTTAGGCCAATTAATTCACTTCCTAAACTAATTTTTACTTAAAAGTCTAGATATTCAATAAGACATAAATGAACAAATATTCCTCTTTGAAATGTTAATAACCTCAAGTTAACACAACAAAAACATACAAATCCAAGGATTTGTCAGAGATCCATAAGAAGGTGAAAGTGTGAAAACGCAATTAAGAAGCCAACTGGGTTGGTCAGGAAGGAGGTGGGCAACCGGTCCAGGTTCAGGCTGGTCCGGTCCGGTCATGGCTTGGCTTCACTCCTTGATCCCCCAGCTTTTGTCTCTTAATACGCCATTAGTTGAGCAAGATAATCAGTGGTGTCAGATAACAAATTAAAGGACTTTAAAAAGTGTCGTTTATTCTAGGGATAATTAATTAGAGGTCCCCCACAAAGGAGTTAATACTGGAAAAGTCCCAAAAGTTGAAAATATTAATGTAGGGTCCCAAGGGACCTCACATTAATATATTTGAAAAGTGAAAAGACAGTTTTGCCCCTAGCCTTAAAAAAAATTTACCTCCTCCCTCACCCACCCCTTCCCCCCTCCTCCCCCCTCACCCACCCCCACCCTCCCCCCTCCAGCCACCCCCACCCCTCCAGCTCACCCCCCACCCTCCCCCTTCCCCTCCAGCCGCCCCCCACCCCTCCAGCTCGCCCCCCACCCTCCCCCTTCCCCTCCAGCAGCCCCCCACCCTCCCCCTGCCTCTCCAGTCGCCCCCCACCCCCACCCTCCCCCTCCAGCTCGCCCCCACCCTCCCCCTGACTTGGCTTAATAAGGTGACATGACATGTGAAGTGGTCTAATTAAGTCAAATTTAACGGTCAACCCAGTTAAAATTGACAGAAATGCTACGTATGACCCAAATTGTACTTGAACAGTGCTAGTTTTGAGACCCCAAATTCATTTTTATGTGGGGTGTACTTTGGCCAATAGTTCAGTGCTAGATTTGACTCTTTACCCAAAGATATATACATTTTGGGTTCTAACATAACAATAATGATTATCCATGGAGGCGTCAATACCTGAGGCTGAAAAAGAAGATGAACACACAGAAAAAGGTGGAAATATGTGGGGCATGCGACTAATGTAATGTGCGTATACTCATTTTTTTAAAAACAAATCAAAATGATATTAATTAGCAAAAATATTATTACAAAATTCTAATAATAATGTCTCTAAAAGAAAAATCGAAAGCATTATTACATTGATTAGTGGGAAGTAAAAAGACGGAAATAAAGGAGAAATACTTCAACAGCAATGTGGTGTCCCTAGCAACTATGTGCTTCATAGATCGTTTGCCCACGTTCCATATGGAGAGACTTTGTTTTGAAAAATCTTAATGATGAATCCAATTCAAAGCTAGACGGAAGCATCCCAAAGCAAAAAGAAGTCTAGGAGTGAAAGTGCACTGTCATGTGAAGACTTAAGTGAGAAACCAATTCAGACATATCAATATCCTACATAATACAAGTGATGATGCAATTTTCATCTTTTTACCAAAACATGTCATTGGGAAGAGATGTTTATGTGTGTATACTCATTTAGTCCTATTAAGATAGTAATAATAGAAAAAACAAACTAACAAATACGTAAATGAAGTGAACTTATTTTTGAATCCAAAAGGTAATTAATGATAAAGCCGATTGAGCCACGTTTACACGAGAAAAGGATGGTAGCACGCATAAAAGTAGGGATCCACATTCCAGGCTCATCCCATTTTCACTCATCCCTTCCTCATCCACCAAAACGTGTGGGCCCCACACATTAAAATTTTCTCCCCTCTTTTTCTCTCACATCCTCACTTCTCTCACTCTCCAACCTCCCCCCAAACCACCACCTTCTTCGGCCTCCCTTCCACCTCAACCACCACCACCACCACCGAAGCCGCCGCCGCCCAAACCAACCGCCGAAGACGCCCCTCCGCCTTTCCAACCGCCGTCCTCACTTCCACCGACGTTTCCTCCGCCTTTTCAACCACCGTCCTAACGTCCGCCGACGTCTCCACCATCCTCACGTCCGCCGACGGCTCATCCAACCCACCTCTCAAGCTTCTCTCTTTGACGCCGCCATCGCCGAGTGGAGGTTGATGGAGGGCAGAGGAGACATTGATGAGTTGATGACGTGGAGGTAGGAGGAGAGGTGAGAGGAGTGGACGATGTTGGTTTGGGCGGCGGTGGCTTCGGCGGCGGCGGCGACTTCGGTGGTGGTGGCGGTTGTTGAGGTGGAAGGGAGGCCGAAGAAGGTGGTGGTTTGGGGGGAGGTTAGAGAGTGAGAGAAGTGAGGATGTGAGAGAGAAAGAGGGGAGAAAATTTTAATGTGTGGGGCCCACACGTTTTGGTGGATGAGGAAGGGATGAGTGAAAATGGGATGAGCCTGGAATGTGGATCCATAAAAGTAGTAACTTTATCGAATGGCATTTAGAAGATTCGGGGATCATGAAATAAAGCACGATCTTTTATGGATAGTATATACACTCTATAATTTAGTTATTTAGTTGGTATAAATGTATAATACATATGGTCGCATATATCATGGCTGGAGTGTACATTTTAAAAGAGTGAAAAGGGGAGAAGAAATAAATAAATAAATTAGGGGTAGAATAAAGAGGGAGAAACCCACCAGCACCGCTCAAGCCGCACGAGTTGCGCGCGCTATACATCGATGGCGGCTTAGCTTTGCCCTTTGCCTTATCAAATTTCATAATTAATGACATGCTTCCAAGTCATCACTACTCATCACCTCATCCATTTCCTTCATTGCTCACACCCACCGATCCCTTTTATCATCATCCCTCCCATGCGCTCTTTCTAGCTGTAACAGTGTTTAGTCCATACACTTTTCAAGTGATCGGACTACTGCTTTATAATTTGATCTCACAAAAATTTTAGAAAAAGATTGTCTAAATATGCAATGTACAATGCAACGAATTTTTAAAAGGTTAGAAATATGTCACTAATCTAACCAACTGTGCAACGAATTTTCAGAAGGTTAGAAATATGTCATACTAATCTAACTGTCGTTTGTAAATTTAATGGAAAAGACAAAATATCCCTGAACAAAATTTATTATTTTTCAAAGTTGGTAATTTAAAGAAAATGGATAAGAATCATGCAAAGCAATGAGAGTGTCATAGTATATTCCTTTTGAAAGCTTAGCTTTGTTTTTTGAGGAAAGGAAAGTGGAGAAATGGAAAGGAAAAATGTAAGGCTGAAAAGTAGAAGAAATGATGTGAAAGTAAAGTTTGTGTGGGTCCAATAAAAGTGTGAAATAGAGATAGAAAACTTGTGAGCTAAGAGATATATGTAAATTATCATAAATAAATTTTTTTCCTTTTTATTTCCTTCACTCAATTCTTGCTTCTAAACGGACACTCTTAATACAATGAAATTGTGCAGTATTATATTAACTCACTCAAGGAAGTTTTTCATTGCGTGGTACACTACTACACTTTAAAGGTAGGAAGTGAATTGTATCCTTAAAATTCAGGTTAAAAATGGCATGCCTCATTTTAGTAGCATAATTAGAGTGAGGAGTGGAGGGTGGAAGTGGAATAATAGCTAGGGACGGAGGAATATGGTGGGAGACAGGCAGAAACTTTAGAAGGCTACCAACAGTTGACATTACGACTATTTAGACTCAATATGGGCCCCACACCCCTATTCCACCTAGTATATTTATATCTCTCCCCATTGCTCCTCCCTCCTCATCGATCACCTTATATTATATCATAGGCATAGCCTCCCCTCCTTCTTCATCACAATATATCATTTATTTGTGGAAGTAACATACAGAATGGCAGAATCCGGAGGAGGCAGTAGGAGAATGTGGTGCTCCGTGCCGGAGAGGCTGCAGCTGCATGGGGCCATGCTGGCGCTTCAGTTTGGGTACGCCGGCTTCCATGTGGTCTCCAGAGCAGCCCTTAACATGGGCGTCAGCAAGCTTGTCTTCCCTGTCTACCGTAACATCATCGCCCTCCTCCTACTCCTCCCCTTCGCTTACTTCCTTGAAAAGTTTGTACCTATATATATTTTCATCTATTACATATATACTGCTTGTTTCTCATCACCATAACTTAAGTACTGATGATGACTTTTGCATGTTCAGGAAGGATAGGCCTGGCCTTACCCTCAACTTCATCATACAGTTCTTTCTTTTGGCTCTTGTCGGGTATATATATGCTCCCTATGCTATCATTTTTTTTTTTAAAAAAAAAACATACAAGAAGCATTTTAAAATTTTCTTCATAAAAAATAATGCTATGAGTTAATATTTAACCAAAGGCTGGCCGTCCGTTCATTTCGAAGTATAGTTAATTATGTTGGCTACGTTCATACACACACAGGATTACAGCGAACCAAGGGTTCTACTTACTGGGGTTGGACAACACGTCTCCCACCTTCGCATCCGCTATACAGAACTCGGTCCCTGCCATCACTTTTCTGATGGCAGCCATGCTAAGGCAAGCCTAAATCCTTAATTAATTAATCAAATAATCTTCTTCGTTCACATATTAAAAATTAAAGGATCACATAAATTTGGAAAAAACTCGTAACAAACGTTCGCGTCAATTCCTTAATTTTGTTCAGGATAGAGCAGGTGAGGCTGAACAGAAAAGATGGGGTGGCGAAGGTGGTGGGAACCTTATTCTGTGTGGCAGGAGCCACGGTGATTACACTATACAAGGGTCCCATTATTTACAACCCATCTCCCCCACTACACAGCACATTAGCCACATCCACGTCGTTCATGATGCCACACGTACACTTTCCCTCCTCACTGGGAGACGCAAAGGGGAAAAACTGGACACTTGGATGTATATTCCTTATAGGACATTGCCTCTCATGGTCTGGCTGGCTAGTCCTGCAGGCCCCAGTCCTGAAGAAGTACCCAGCTCGCCTCTCTGTCACTTCCTTCACCTGTTTCTTTGGTCTCATCCAGTTCCTCGTCATTGCTCTCATCTTCGAAAGGGACTCTCAGGCTTGGGTTTTCCAATCTGGCGCTGAAGTCTTCACTATCTTATATGCGGTCAGTACTTAATAATATTCATTATTTATTTGTATATGCGTGTGAGGTAAGATATGAAGAGTAGAGTGTGTGTGTATAAATGTGTGTGATATCATGCAGGGGGTGGTTGCATCAGGCATAGCGTTCGCTGTACAGATATGGTGCATAGACAGAGGAGGCCCAGTGTTCGTTGCCGTGTACCAACCTGTTCAAACTCTCGTTGTCGCTATTATGGCTTCCATCGCTTTAGGCGAACAGTTCTATTTGGGCGGGTTAGTTCGTCTCTTACCTCCCTTTTTTTATTTTAACATTTTTTTATTTTCAAAATTTATCCCCCTAACATAATTCACACACTTTCCCTTAATTCTCTGCATGTTCCTAGTTTTTTGAAAGAGAGAATAAAAAATAGAGTCCCAGCTAGGTGAGGTGAGGGGTAATTTTAGTTGTTGGGAACTTTGGGATTCTATTGGAATTGTGACAATAACGACAAATAAGATCTCATAAACGACAAGTGGGCAATGGATGTGGGCACAGCACGGGAACTTTCGGCGACAATTGAGAAGTGTCTCACCATGTAACTGCCTTTTAATGATTTGGCAGTGTTAAAGGCTAAAGCCAACCTTTAAATGAAAAGGCCAAGCCACATTTTTTAATCTAATAATTTTGGGGATGCACGCTCTACATGTATGTTCAGTTTCTTTAGTTTATTTATTTATTTCAATATTTGAATACTTTGGTGTTACAGCATCATAGGGGCAGTCATGATCGTGGTGGGATTATACTTGGTGCTGTGGGGTAAAAGCGAAGAAAAGAAGTTTGCAAAAGAACAGCTCACGGTTGCGTCCACGGCGGAGCATGGCGGCGCCACCAGGCCGGCAGGCCACGCAAAGGCCACGCTTACACAGCCACTTCTTCCTCCGTCAACGGAGAATGTCTGATGTCCACGCCGCCCTAACTCTTAACTGCGCTCATAATTTGTTCACTCCCCAATGCAATGAAAAGAAACAAGTGATAGTAGTATAACTACTACCCTCATATGTATTAGGAAGCTAAGCTTTGTGCGCGTACCAAGGGATTTTTTTCCCTTTGCCTATAAATATGTTTCCTTTTTAGTTAACGCGGATGATGTCTTGCTGCACCTTTAGTTCAAATGAATGATTATAATGATGTCACTGATGTCACCTGTTACGTTCCAATCCCCACAGGCTTTAATGTGGGTTAATTTGTGGCTTGATTTACGAATATTGCTGGACCATAATTATGTATGGTATTGTGTAACAAAGACCCACAGCGCACTGCGCATATATGCGTGTTTTGGGCATAATATTGGTTGATTGGGAATTTTTTTCATTGCCGAAGAGTGGAAATGGAATTAATTATACATGTATGTGGATTTATTATTGTTGTTTGCTGAATTACCGTGGTCCATTTCATCCTATAGTAGCAGGGCATGTAGTATAGTGGAATGACATATCCATTAAGTAGAGGTTGCAAGTTCCATGTAATTTAACTTTACCTATTATCGTTTGCCTGCTTAATTAAAAAGAAAAGAAAAAGAAATCGTTATGATTCGCAAAAGATGAAATGCCATAAAAAATTAATTAAAGGGTTAACACAACTTATAGTTCTTCAATTTTAATTAATTAATTCTAGCTTTGATTCGTGAACTTAAAAATCATTAATTTTAATCACTGAATGTTTAGTAAATTTTGTTTTTGGTTCATAAACTTGAGATTTGTTGGTTTGGTCCCTAACTTTTTTTTTAAGTTGTGGGATCAATACCAAAATTAACATAAAGTTTTCAAAGACCAAAACCATCGAATTAAATTTTAAGGACCATAAACTAAATTGACTAAAAGTTTAAAGATCAAAACTTTAAAATTATGGGATCAAAACAAAAAATGAATGAAAGTTGGGAAAATAAAACCACATGCTTTAAAGTTCCGGAATCAATATCAAAAATAACTAAAAGTTCACGAGAGCAAAAGTTATATTCCCAAAATTTAAATATCTCTTCATGTTAGATGCAATTAATTGTATATCAAACACAAGCTTGTCATTTGATACACCCTAAATTGGAATCATCTAATTTACTATGGGGTCCGTCATCCTACCTATAAACAAAAGAAGAAAACATATATTATTCTTTTTTTTTATAACAACAACATATATTATTCTTCGCCTTATTATAAATATGATTAGACACGAGAAGTCAAGAAAATATATTAAGTTTATGTTAGAATCTTAAGTTTTGATGAAGACTAAAATATGAAAGAACTTAGAAAGTAAAACCTAGAACCCTAAGTTGAAGTGCAACCGGATGAGATCTTGCTTCCGGATAGACTAGGACTGGCGCTCGCTGACAAATAGTTCATCCCCCAGCGAGAGCAAGTGATTCACTAAGGAATTAACTTAGTCCATGAGCAATAGATAAACAAAGTCTTTAGACTAAGCTAAGAGTCAACAGAAAGTGAATTTGCTTCCTGATAAATTTGTGCTGACGCAGGCTGATAAAATAGGATAACCCCAAGCGTCAGTGAAAATGCAACATCAAGTGAAATAGCTTCCTGATAAACTTTGACTGGCGCAGACCGATAGAATAGATATAACACTAAGCGTCAGTGAAAAAGCCTCGTCAAGTAGAATCACTTCCTAATAAACTTTCACTAGCGCAGACTGATAGAACACGATAACACTAAGCGTCAGTGAATAAGCCTCGTCAAGTAGAATCACTTCCTGATAAACTTTCACTAGCGCAGATTGATAGAACACGATAACACTAAGCGTCAGTGAATGTAAGCAACGTCCAGCAGAAGTGCTTCCGATAGCTTAGTGACTAGCGCTAGCTGTTGAAGTGACTTAACACTGAGAGAGAGTAAGTAATCCTTCATCCAGTGAATTTGCTTCCGGATGTAAATGTACCTCCTGATATAAGGAACTTACCACTTAGGCAAAGAACACTCCCACTGCATGTGACTATATGTTCATATTGATAAACTAACACTCAGTGCAGCACACTCAGTAGAATTGCTTCAGGATGAGAATCTGCTTCCGCAAGCAATCAGAATGTCAGATGTTGCAGTGTCAGAATGCTTATGTCAGAGCAGAGGTGTCAGGACTACTTTTCAGAGATAAAGCAAGTCAACCCTGCTATGCATTAATGAAGCATTTATTGGGCAAACGGTAACTTGGGATAAACGGCCAAATTCAAACGGCACTCCCACCTACCAAGAGTTCAAATGCTTGAAGACTATATAAAGGGAGCTCAACTTCATTTATTAAAGAAGAATTATCCTTGAATACTCTAGAGAGAAGTTAGAGCGAGAAACACAAGAAATCTTCAAAGCATTCAAGGCTGCCCAGAAATAGAAAAGAGCATTTAACACTTTGAGTGATTCTTCACCTACTTATTCTGTACTCATTGTAGTTAAGTCTCTTCTTGTTATAAGAGCAATTAGTTGTGCTTAAGTGTGTATCACCATCTGTTCTTAAAGAGAACTTAGTTTGTAAAATCCTTTATTTGTAAAGGTTGAACCCTTGCTTGGTGTAAGGGGGAGCTAGGTAGAAAGGTTGCAAGTAAGCCCGCAAAACTTGTGGTTGTAAGGTTGCAAGTGATCCCGTCTAAAACTTGCGGTTGTAAAGGTTACAGGTGAACCCGTTTGAAAACCTGTGGATAGTGAAACTCAGCCTGGGTGGTTGAGACTGGACGTAGGTCAGGTAGACCGAACCAGTATAAACTCTGTGTTGTTTTTAATTTGAGTATTTATTTTATAGCACAATTCACCCCCCCTCTTGTGCATCCATTACCTTCATTTGGTATCAGAGCAGGTCTTTCTCACCCGATTCCAACGAATCAGAAAGCAAAGATCAAGTAATGGATCCAGACTATGGCCTACCAGATGTCGCCGTTCAACCCAATAAGCCCCCAGGCTTCGATGGGTACAACTATACGTTCTGGAAGTACAGAATGGAGACATATATCAAGTCAAGCGACTTGAGACTCTGGGATGTCATAGAACGAGGAGATAATGTTCCACTAGATGAAGATGGATTTGCAAAAGTGCGAGCCAGATACACTGCTGAGGACTATGCTCTAGTCCAACTAAACCATCGGGCCATGCACTACATCCAGTGTGCTCTCACCCACAAAGAATTTCACAGAATCAGCCACCACAAAACTGCTAAGGATATGTGGGAGGCTCTTGAGGCTGCACACTCTGGAACCAGGGGAGTAAAGGCGAGACATATTGAAATGCTGGTTGAAGAATTTCATAAATTCGCCATGCTGAGTCCTACCGAGCCTATCAGAGAGCTGGAACTCAGGTTCACCCATCTCATCAATAATTTGGCCTCGCTGGGTAAGGATATCCCTGAAAGAGAGCAAGTGAGCAAGATCCTAAAGATCTTGAAGGGTGACTGGATCACCAAAGTAACTATTTTGCAAGAAGTGCAAGGTGAATCAACCAGCTCCATCACCGCACTATTTGGCTCTCTTGCTGAATATGAACCTACTTTGCTGGCTATGAGAGCTCTTCAACCTTCACCCAAGAACAAAAATCTTGTTCTCATTGCTCCCAGCAAAGGGATCAATGACAATGATGAAGATGATGAGGAGGAGATGGACGATGAGGAGATGGCTATGATGGTGAGGAAATTTAGAAAATTCCTCAGAAAGAAGGGAGGCTATCAGAGAGGTGATACCAGTGAGAAGAAGGGATACAAGAAAGAGAAGGTCCCTGTATGCTTTGAATGCAATAAGCCTGGTCACTTCAAGGCTGAGTGCCCCAGCCTGCAGAGGTCAAAAGGCAAGGACAAAAGAAAAGCTCTTGTTTCCTCTATTTGGGTAAACAGCTCAGATGAGGAAGCAAGTGACGAAGAAGAAGTTGCCAACCTCTGCCTAGTAGCTAGAGAGGAGGATGAAGAAGCACCTTCAGATGTTGACCTCACCAAAGAAGATCATGAGGTAACTTTTTCTGAACTTCAAGAGGCTTACAATGAGATTCATGAAGAATTCTCTAGACTATGTAAAGCCTATAAGGTGTTGAAAACCAAAAAGGAATCACTTGAGTCCAAGGTGGACTCACTAAGTGAGGAACTAGCGGAAGCTAGAAGACTTCCGATAGTGGATGGCCAGGGTTCTCCACAGGTAGAACCCAACGCCCCAACACCTGAGAGTTGCTCTAGTTGCAGCAAAGTCTCAGAGGAAAATAATAAGTTGCAAAATGCCCTGGAGAAGTTCACCAATGGTTCATAAATGCTAAAAGTAATTTTAATGAGCCAAAGGGCATATAGGGATAGAACTGGCTTGGGATATACCCCTAAGGTAAAAAGGTGGGTAGAACCAAAAGTAAAGCCTTACTTGAAGTTCTTCCATAAAGCCACCAATCATGGCTCCTCACCCTTTAGCTTCTGTAATTACTGCAACAGGAAAGGACACTCCACGTCCACCTGTAATGCTAAGAAGCATGGAGTTAACAGCTCCTACAAATGGGTCCCTAAAAGAACCAAGGCAACAAAAGATCCTCCTCCTGCAAAGGAAACTAGGAGAGGACAAGGATCCCAAACCTGGAATTATTCCAAAGGGAAAACCCAAGAGTCCAGAGCCAGCACTCGGCCAGAGGCTCTGAAAAGTCACAAGCCCAAGATCAAGGATGACTCTAAACCAAGGGCATTAAAAACTAATGATCGAGGACCCAAGAAAAGTTGGGTACCTAAGTTTGCTTAAATTTTACAGGTGTGTCTCAAGGCATCCAAGAACAAGAAATGGTATATTGATAGTGGATGCTCAAGACACATGACTGGGGACAGAGACAAGTTCAAATCTCTGGTGATCAAAGATGGAGCCACAGTAACCTTTGGAGGAAATCAAAGTGGCAAAATCACTGGAGTTGGAGAGGTCGGACCAGTAAAAGATGTCTACCTTGTGGACGGTCTCTGTCACAACCTGCTAAGCGTAAGCCAAAGCACAGACAAGGGAAATTGGGTAATATTCGATTCTCATGAGTGCATTATAGTAGATAAGCAGGATCTAAGTATAGATAAAGCCAACCTAAAATATAAACTTAAGGCTAATAGGAATGGAAACCTATATACTTTAGATTTGTGCCAACAACTAGAAGAAAAATGCCTTATATCTAGTGATGAAAACAGTTGGCTTTGGCACAAGAGACTAGCTCATGTTAATTTTACTCAACTTGACATGCTAATTAAAAAGGAGCTAGCTATAGGTATTCCATCTTTCAAAGTAAAGCATGATTTTATCTGTGAATCCTGCCAAAGAGGAAAGCAAACAAAGTCCTCGTTCAAAACTAAGAAGAAAGTCTCCACCAGCAGGCCCTTGGAACTAATCCACATGGATTTGGTTGGGCCAGCAAGAGTGAAGAGCTTGGGTGGAAACCTATATGCTCTAGTAGTGGTGGATGACTATTCAAGGTTCACCTGGACTATGTTTCTTGCCTCCAAGCAAGATACTTTTGATGCTTTTGTGGTCTTGGCTAAGAAAGTGCAGAATGAGAGAGAACTCAAAATCACAGCCATAAGGACAGACCACGGTGGGGAGTTTGAGAACCATAGCTTCGCTGAGCTATGCGAGCAGAATGGAATTGAACACAACTTCTCAGCTCCTAGGACTCCTCAACAAAACGGAGTGGTCGAAAGGAAGAACAGGGTTCTGACTGAGATGGCCAGAAGCATGCTCAATGAGAAAGAGGTTTCTCAGGTATTCTGGGCGGATGCCATGAGCACTGCATGCTACATCTCAAACAGAGCATATGTTCGCAAGGGCTTAGACAAGACTCCATATGAACTATACAAAGGAAGAAAGCCCAACATCAGCCACCTCAGAATTTTTGGATCAAAGTGCTACGTACACAATAATGGAAAGGTAAATCTAGGTAAATTTGATCCGAAGGCTGATGTAGGTATATTCATAGGATATTCCCTTAGGTGCAAAGCATATAGGGTATACAACATGAGAACTAGAATTGTAGAAGAATCAATGCATGTTGTATTCGATGAAACTCCTACATGGGGACAATCCAGAGAAGATGATGAATTACTTAACCTCCCAAAATTACCATCATCTTCTTCACCACCAAAAGAAACACCAGCAAACAATCCTAAGGAAGAAGATGAACTCTGCGATGAACCTAGAGTGCAGACTGTGCATGATGAGGCACAGTTGCCAACAGCTAGGAGGCATCACAGAGATCATCCTCTTGATCAAGTGCTTGGTGATGTTTCTTCTGGTGTGAGAACCAGAAGGCAAGTTCAAAATGAAGTTGAGTTTGGTGCATTCCTATCTCAAATAGAACTAACTTCAGTTGAACAAGCTCTTAAGGACTGCGACTGGATTATTGCCATGCAGGAAGAGCTAAATCAATTTGAAAGAAGTCAAGTCTGGGAACTAGTCCCTAGGCCGTCTCACCAATCCATTGTGGGGACCAAGTGGGTCTTCAAAAATAAGCTGGATGAGACAGGGCTGATCACAAGAAATAAAGCCAGACTAGTAGCTAAAGGATATAATCAAGAAGAAGGCATTGACTATGAAGAAACTTTTGCTCCAGTAGCTAGACTAGAAGCAATAAGAATTCTTCTGGCCTTTGCATCCATGAAAGGCTTTAGACTATATCAAATGGATGTTAAAAGTGCGTTTCTTAATGGTTATATCAAAGAAGAGGTATATGTAGAACAACCTCCTGGCTTCGAAGATCACAAACATCCAAGACATGTGTATAGATTAAAGAAAGCTTTATATGGCCTCAAACAAGCTCCTAGAGCTTGGTATGAGAGACTCAGCAGCTTCTTGCTGGGGAAGGGTTTCTCAAGAGGCAAACTTGATAACACATTGTTTATCCTTCACAAAGATAGTGATATGCTAATTGTTCAAATTTATGTTGATGATATTATCTTTGGAGCAACTAACGAAAAGCTTTGTGAGGATTTTTCTAAGACCATGCAGGGTGAGTTTGAAATGTCAATGATGGGAGAACTAACGTTCTTCCTAGGCCTGCAAATTAAGCAGAAGAAGAATGGAATATTCATCTCCCAAGCCAAATACTGCAGAGAGCTACTCAAAAAGTTTGGGATGGATGAATGCAAGGAGTATGACACTCCCATGAGCACCACTGCCGCACTTAATGCTGACACAAAGGGTAAATCTGTCAGTCTGCCCATGTATAGAGGAATGATAGGTTCTCTCCTATACTTAACAGCCAGCAGGCCTGACATTCAATTTAGTGTAGGCATGTGCGCTAGATTTCAAGCCAACCCCAAGGAGTCACATCTAACATGTGTTAAACGTATCTTGAGATACCTTGAGGGGACACAAGAACTTGGTCTCTGGTATCCCAGAGGTAACCAAGAGTTCTTGTGGGCTTATTCTGACTCTGATCATGCAGGTTATAAAACAGATAGGAAAAGCACCAGTGGACAATGCGCCTTCCTTGGTGGTTGTCTGGTGTCTTGGGCGAGCAAGAAGCAGACCTGCGTGTCCTTGTCATCCACTGAGGCAGAATACATTGCAGCAGCCAGTTGTTGTGCCCAAGTGTTGTGGCTGAAGAACCAGTTGAGAGATCTTGGCTTGGAATTCCCTGAGGCACCCATCCTTTGTGACAACACAAGCACAATCAGCCTAGCCAAGAATCCGGTTCAGCACACTAGGACAAAGCACATTGATGTCAGACATCATTTCATCAGAGACCATGTTCAAAAGAAAGATGTCAAAGTGCAGTTTGTCCCCACACAACAACAGCTTGTTGATATCTTCACCAAGCCTCTGGGGGTTGACCAATTTACTTTTATAAGAGGTGATTTGGGAATGGTAAACCCAAATGAAGTGTAAATTCCATTTACTTAATTGTTTTTCAAAATACTTCAAACAATACTAACTTAGGCATCGGAGTGCCAATCCTTGTTTTTGCAGGTCCCTCAATGTTAAATCTTAAGTGCAACCGGAAGCAAAACCACTTCCTGATGGTCACCCACTGACGCTGGATGATTGCTCAAGGCAACCAAGAGCACTTGTCTAATAGCGAGCAAAACTACTTCCGGATGACCTTTTACTGGCGCTGAGTGTTAAATCAAGGTGGGCGTGAGCGCCAGTGCCTGAACCAAAGGACACGTCACTTCAGAAACGTTTCAACTCTCCACAGAAACGATATGCCTTCTCTGCCATCGAGAAGCGACACGTGTCATCAGGTGTGTCGTTCCAACTTAAATTTTTACGTTACCCAATGTGTGAAAATATGAAGCGACATGACCTTTTTGCCCTCCATAGTGTATGCCTATAAATAAACGCCATTTTTTCACTTTCACTTTTCACTTGGAAATTTTTACCCACATATTCTCTCTGCATACATTCATACTCTTCATCTGTGTTCTTCATTTTTCTTCATACATCCTTTCGCATTTTACCACTCACCCACACAAAAATTGGCCGAACCTTATGAAACAATCCCAGTTTCAATGAAACCCTCCTCATCTAAGAAACACAAGCCAAAATCTGGGAAATCGAACCTTGAGCATTCTGGAAAATCTGGGCATCGTGAAGAACATCGCAATGAACATCAAGAACATCATGAAATCTCTGGGCTGAATACACCAGGGCAGAATGAAACTATTCAAGGTCAGCCTGGAACTTCTGGAAGAATGGCAGAACAGTTAGTGGGTTCCTATCAAGAGAAGCTTGATAAGAAGAGGAAGTCCATCCCCAAGGAGGAGGCTGCAGCGATCAAATCTGCCGGAAATGCATGGTACCAGTACCAGCCTTTGCTAGAGCTGCAGCGATTTCACCCTCAGCCACTACCTCATCTTCCTCTTTGATGATGCCAAAAGGGGGAGAGATGTAAGGTTCGCTCTATGATCACATGAGGGATGTCTCGCGAATCCAATTTTAACAGCTGAGCAAGGACTACAGTGTTGAGGGATGGAGAAATGAAAGGAGAGGGAGAGGAAAAAGAAACATAGACCCCCATAGACCCCCAATCCAATTTTGTTTCTCTTCCATGCATACCTTCACAATTGCTTGGTGTTACTTACTTGTCAATGCTCTTTACTTCGAAATGATAATTGATGATATACTTATTTCTGCTAATAATATTTGTTCAAGTTAATTGTTCTTATTTATCGCTCTTATTCTTTCGTTAATCTTTCATATGAACTAAATCGATGAATATGAGTTTGTCATCATCAAAAAGGGGGAGAATGTTAGAATCTTAAGTTTTGATGAAGACTAAAATATGAAAGAACTTAGAAAGTAAAACCTAGAACCCTAAGTTGAAGTGCAACCGGATGAGATCTTGCTTCCGGATAGACTAGGACTGGCGCTCGCTGACAAATAGTTCATCCCCCAGCGAGAGCAAGTGATTCACTAAGGAATTAACTTAGTCCATGAGCAATAGATAAACAAAGTCTTTAGACTAAGCTAAGAGTCAACAGAAAGTGAATTTGCTTCCTGATAAATTTGTGCTGACGCAGGCTGATAAAATAGGATAACCCCAAGCGTCAGTGAAAATGCAACATCAAGTGAAATAGCTTCCTGATAAACTTTGACTGGCGCAGACCGATAGAATAGATATAACACTAAGCGTCAGTGAAAAAGCCTCGTCAAGTAGAATCACTTCCTAATAAACTTTCACTAGCGCAGACTGATAGAACACGATAACACTAAGCGTCAATGAATAAGCCTCGTCAAGTAGAATCACTTCCTGATAAACTTTCACTAGCGCAGATTGATAGAACACGATAACACTAAGCGTCAGTGAATGTAAGCAACGTCCAGCAGAAGTGCTTCCGATAGCTTAGTGACTAGCGCTAGCTGTTGAAGTGACTTAACACTGAGAGAGAGTAAGTAATCCTTCATCCAGTGAATTTGCTTCCGGATGTAAATGTACCTCCTGATATAAGGAACTTACCACTTAGGCAAAGAACACTCCCACTGCATGTGACTATATGTTCATATTGATAAACTAACACTCAGTGCAGCACACTCAGTAGAATTGCTTCAGGATGAGAATCTGCTTCCGCAAGCAATCAGAATGTCAGATGTTGCAGTGTCAGAATGCTTATGTCAGAGCAGAGGTGTCAGGACTACTTTTCAGAGATAAAGCAAGTCAACCCTGCTATGCATTAATGAAGCATTGATTGGGCAAACGGTAACTTGGGATAAACGGCCAAATTCAAACGGCACTCCCACCTACCAAGAGTTCAAATGCTTGAAGACTATATAAAGGGAGCTCAACTTCATTTATTAAAGAAGAATTATCCTTGAATACTCTAGAGAGAAGTTAGAGCGAGAAACACAAGAAATCTTCAAAGCATTCAAGGCTGCCCAGAAATAGAAAAGAGCATTTAACACTTTGAGTGATTCTTCACCTACTTATTCTGTACTCATTGTAGTTAAGTCTCTTCTTGTTATAAGAGCAATTAGTTGTGCTTAAGTGTGTATCACCATCTGTTCTTAAAGAGAACTTAGTTTGTAAAATCCTTTATTTGTAAAGGTTGAACCCTTGCTTGGTGTAAGGGGGAGCTAGGTAGAAAGGTTGCAAGTAAGCCCGCAAAACTTGTGGTTGTAAGGTTGCAAGTGATCCCGTCTAAAACTTGCGGTTGTAAAGGTTACAGGTGAACCCGTTTGAAAACCTGTGGATAGTGAAACTCAGCCTGGGTGGTTGAGACTGGACGTAGGTCAGGTAGACCGAACCAGTATAAACTCTGTGTTGTTTTTAATTTGAGTATTTATTTTATAGCACAATTCACCCCCCCCTCTTGTGCATCCATTACCTTCAGTTTAGAGTAAATCTTGATTTATTAAATTAGGCATGATACTTCAATAAATACAGAAATTATGCTATAAATAAATATAAGTCGTTATAAATCACCGAAACAAGGCTTGTTACTTCATGTAGAAAGCTTATAAATCATTCACATATAAAATTTCTAATGGTATAAGAGATTCAGACATGTTACATTTTCATTAATCTTCCCTATTTACAGTTTAATACGATTTTCTCTCAATAAGTTATAGAATATAATTTATGGCTTTAAATCGGGATTTTTTAAGAAAATAAATAAATTTGATGACTTAATTGTCTCCAATTGGTTTTAATGCAATGATTAAAAATGACCATTAATAAACATTATGGTGGCATGAGTTGCATCTTAAGACATATATAGACATATACCCTACGATGTACATAATATAAAACCCCAAAAATTGAATGATTTTAGTCTAAATCATAAGAGTTCACCTTATTTTAGCTCATCATTTTATGCATTTTTCTAGTTTATCCATAATTAACTTCTTTTATATTTACTGATGCTTACATATTTTTCTCTTTTAGTAATGTCATAATAATCGGTAGTCGGGTGGATTGCCAATATTCATTTGGACGAGTCTTAGCTTTCCCTTTGAATTAGGTACCTCCATCTCTGTCACAGAGCTTGAAGGCTTATGAGGCTAAGGATTTATCTACAATCACAGTCTCAAGTTCGTGCAATTCTCAAGGAGTTTTAAAAGTATGGTTCTGCTTGTTATATCTTGGGGTGTTTTTTTGTTTTTCACTTGTTCACCGTGTTTTCCTTTACGATTATGGGACTTTGTAACTCAAGTTAATTAGTCTTAATATTATCTATTTTTTGTTTGACAAAAAAATAACAGTATCGCAATAAATAAAAATATATTTTTTAAAAAATAATTAAGTTTAAATATTCAACTAATTTGTACATATTTCTTAATTTTTTCAAAAAGCTTGTTTTTAAAGTCACAATATTTTAAGCAAAACTCTATAGCTCCTAGTATTTTGAAACGGGTGAACTGGAGGATCATAGGAGGGAAGGCTACAGTCAGTAAAACTAAAAAAAAGGAGGCCGGGGAGGGAAAAACAAGGACATGCAGTGAAGAAAGAACCAGAAACATTAATAAAAGCAGTTCCTATTTGCAATAACATTGGCCGACCATGATTGCATGATTTTCAAACAATTTTCCTCACATGCTTGATGTCCTAAATATCAATCCTTACCTTATGCTGCACTACTTATTATGTGCGTGTGGATCTGCAACGTAACTACTGACTTGTTTCGGTCAGTTTGATCACTTGATGTGAGATGGCACAATATGCCTTATGTTGTCCATTTACATCCTTACCTATTACTGTACTACTAACTTTGGATTTTTTTACCCAAATCTATCAAACCCGACGAGCAGTTTGGACCAAGCATATATAAGCAGGAGCAACATTCAGTTGCTATCCGCCATCCACGTCCCTTCCCTATTTCTGATAACGACACCCCACTAGTCGACAATTCTAGGTACAATTATAACTAATCAACTCTCTTGTTATTTTTTTTTTTTTTTTGGTAAAGTTAGGGGCAAACGCCCAGTTACAAATAGGCCCACTGCTCACTTGCCATCATACAAGACCGGCTATCCACTATCAAAGTGCGTTCCACCGCAGTTGGTGGATCTACATAAATTCTATCCCTCTCCAACTGTTGAAAACTATGATTAGCCATCAAATCGGCTACCCTATTAGCTTCCCTCAATACATGATTAATCTTGCAGTTCCACTCCCTCTGAAGGAATCCCCAAATGGACGCCCAAGGTTCCACAATAGCACGGTGAGGCCTTGGCTTTGATAACATCTCCACTAGCTCTAGTGCATCGGTTTCCACTTCTAATTGTCTTATTCCTCTTGTCCAGCAGACCTGTAATCCTCTCAACACCCCCCAGGCTTCAGCGTTTAGACTGTCAAGAGCCTCAATCTTACTCGCATAGCCACATACCCAATTGCCATTAGCTCCACGGATAACTCCCCCACAACCTCCATTATCTCTACCCTTCCATGCCCCATCTGAATTTAATTTATACCATCCTGGTTTGGGTGCTATCCAGGAAACATTAGCACGGTGATTATCAGCACGCTGCCCAGATTGGAGATCCCATCGGTTGAGATAGTTCTCCAAGTAAAGTCTTACAATGCTCTCGCCATGTTGAGGTCGCACAAAATCCGGATTAAATTTTTGCTTATTACGCCATTGCCAGAGATGGCTACATGTAACAGCAAATAACTCAGGCCACAGACGGCATTCTTCTCTGGTCCTGCTCCACATCAGATTCCCTTCAAACCAATGGTCCCAATTAGATCCAAAAAAAATCTCACGATCTCCAACTTGTATTAATTTCCGCCATGTTGTCATAGCCAGAGGACAGTCTCTGAGTGCATGCAAGATGTCTTCCGGCTGATTTAGGCAGATTGGGCAGTTGGCATGTCCCCCGGTCCATTTGCTAGTAATTGTTGCCGTGGGCAGTTTCCTCCGTAAGCACCGCCAAAGGAAGGTCCTGACTCTCTCTGGTACTTGAAGTTTCCATATTCTCTTCCAAATACTAGTACTATAATCCACTGGAGTATCATGTAACCAGTTATAGGCACTCCGTGTAGTGAACTCACCATGTCCCGTATGTTTCCATGCCAAAATCAACTCTCCTTCCGCTGTGGCCCCTCTCTCAATATTCTGTTCAAACACATGCCAATGTTTCACCAATCCTTTCCACAACCGTGAGTCGGTTGCCTTAGCCTCCACCTGCCCTCCCTCAAGCCAATCTCGGCCATACTTACCAGTCAAAACCTGAACCCAAAGATCGGAGGGGTTGGTGTGAAGTCTCCAAATCAGTTTGAGTAGGAAAGCCTCATTCATGTGTTGTAGAGACTTAACACCCACCCCACCTTTGTCTTTAGGCATACACAACTTATCCCAAGCAACCGGGTGCCAGACTTTTTTCCCTTCTTCCTCACCCCAAAGAAAATTACGTTGAACTCTTTCAATATCCTCTATTATACCTTTGGGAATAAGGTCACACTGCATATCATACAAGGACATCGTGTTTGTAACCGAATTCACCAATGAAATACGCCCAGCCAGAGAGAGACTAGAAGCTTTCCATCCCTTGAGCCGTTTATTCACCCTGTCCACCACGGTTTTGTACTTGTCACGTCTACGTTTGGGGAAGCTAATTTCAGCTCCAAGATAGCGCCCCAGCTCCGCAACTTCCAGAAAATGGCTGCGGCTACATATCGCTCTACGCATACTAGTTCCAACATTAGGAGAAAAGTATATCACAGATTTCTCCTGGCTTACTTTGTGCCCGGACATCGCTCCAAATTCCTGCAATACACTTAAAATAGTGTCAGTGTTCACAAGGTCTGCTTCTGCAAAAAGAACAAGATCGTCAGCAAACATCATATGAGTGATAGTGGGTCCTTTCCCCCCCGCTCTCATTCCTTTCCAGTGTTTGGCTCTCACACTATCTAAAATCATGTGTGTCAGTTTCTCCATACCAAGAACAAAGAGATAAGGGGAGAGGGGATCACCCTGTCTCAGACCTCGGGACGGCTTAAATTGGTGCAATTTATCCCCATGCCAAAGTAGACTGGTCGATGTAGTGTTAACACAGCTATAAATTCTCCTGACCATCTCCTGGGGGCACTGGATTTCCTCCAAAACATTCTCCAAGAATTGCCAGCTCATTCTATCATAGGCCTTCTCTAAGTCAATTTTGATTGCCATGTAGCCTTTTTTTCCCCTTTTACTACGCATAGCATGTATCATTTCATTCACAATAATGATGTTATCATGTATATTTCGTCCAGGAACAAAACTGACTTGGAATGGAGAAACCAGTTTGTCCATCTTATCCTTTAATCGACCAACAATTAACTTCGAAAAGCATTTATAGATCACATTGCACAACGAAATAGGCCTGAACTGCTGTACTTTCTCTGGGCGATCCACTTTAGGAATGAGGGACACCAAGGTTTGATTTACTTCAACCAGCCGGGCTGGGTTCTGCCAGAATTCTTGGATTGCTTTGAACACCGAATCACCAACTGTCTCCCAACAGTGTTGAAAGAAGATAGCCTGAAACCCATCGATACCTGGGGCCTTAAGCCCACCTATGGAGAAGATAGCACTCCTAACTTCTTCTTTGGTCACAGGCCGAAGAACACCATCCCACTGTTCTTGCTCCAAGACCGGCCAACCATGCACAGTTTTTGTCCAGCATCTATCAGCAATATCTTCTTGAAATAAACGCTGGAAATATTGGTTGACAAGATCACCACACGCTTCCTTACCTTCCACCCAAGTGTTATCCTCATTTTTCAATACATCCACTCTGGATTTGTTTCTTCGCACTCTGGTTTTAAGATGGTAGTACTTGGTGTTCCGATCGCCATCGTTAAGCCACTTAGCTCTTGATTTTTGGAACCATAGAATTTCCTCTTGTGCCAGCACCTCCCGAAGATCTTTCTGAAGCTGACCTTCTAGTTCTTCCAGAAAAGGATTATCATACTCCTGCAATGAGCGCTGAATTCCACTGATACGATTCAGCAATTCCCTCTTCCGATGTTTTATGTGACCAAAACAATTCCTGTTCCACTGCGAGAGTTCACCTTCTAAAGCCCGCAAGGCTTTCCAGGCTGTAGTTTCATGCTGCCACTTTTCCTTAACCAGGTTCTTGAAGTTGCTATGCATCAACCAGGCTGCCTCAAATCTAAAAGGTCGACGTGCTGGATTATGCTGGTCACCCTCTAACTTGATCATGAGGGGATGGTGATCAGAATTTAGCCGCGGACCCACCAGAACCTTTGCTTCTCCAAACTGTAAACGCCATGTATTATTGCTTAGTGCCCTGTCTAATCTTTTGTAGATTCGAGTGGCATGACTCAGAATTGGACCACGCCAAGTGTATCGGTGTCCTTCAGAACCCAAGTCCATCAAGTGGCACTTATCAATATTTTGACAAAAACGTCTACATTTCTGGTCTAGTGGAACTACGCCCCCCCGCTGTTCGTCACTAGTCATGATATCATTAAAGTCTCCTGCTACAAGCCAAGCGCCCTGAATATTAATGCTTATTTTATGAAGTTCTTGCCACAACTCCCTTCTCTCCATCTCGCGCGGACTTGCATACACCGCAGTAAACTCTCTTGTTATTATTACAATTATGATTATGGTTCATTTAATAAACACACCCCCATCCCTTCATTCAAGAACATATGGACGCTATGCTTAATTATCTAGCTAGGCCCACCATTATCAATGCAATCACTTTCTTTACTGCCAACTTTAATTTCATTCAGTCCCTTTAATCTCTGCGCTACTTTAATTTTCATCCTTCGTTTTCTCTGGGTAATGCCCAGGAGATTGCAACTTGAAGCCTCAAAATATCAGCTTTTAATTTTCAATTACCCCACCATCTATGTTCACTGTACACAAATTATTGGATCTTGGATCCAACCATCCCCCGATCGCCAAAAAATAGAAAGACAGAATCTTAAAAATTTATCTCTAGTCAAGCATGGACACTGCATGATGATCATTTTTGAGTTTCTTCACAAACAGATATACTTTAACAACTTTATCCTGTACCAGAAATAATGTTCCACTATCATCGATATGGAATTGAAAATTGATATTAGTCATAGGTATGATTAAATGATTGATCTACAGCTAATTTTATCATTTTTAAACTATATTTTTTTCTTGAACAAGAAGAAATTAATCGGGAAGATATATAAGTGGAGATATACTTTAAGTATAGGATCAATTATACAATGAACTAAAATGCAAAAATGGTCACGTAATTGTCACGAAAGTGTAAAAATGATTATGTAACTTTTTTTGGAGTAAAACTGTACATTGAATTATAAAACTCGGGCAAAAATGGCAAGCATATTTAATTTTTGTAACTTTTTCACGTATAATTTTCTGTCGATTCATCTCTCACTAAAATATGTGGCAAACTTATGTATTTATTTGCCCTTATGTGATGATGATGCGACAGAGGATGATGAGCGAAAAAAGTAAAAAAAAAATTAACTGTGATGGTCATTTTTGCCCATGGTCGAGTTTCTTGAGGTGATTTGACCATGTTCAAATATGACAATTAACCGCGCTAGTTAGAATGATTGATTAAATGGTGTTGAACCCTCATAAAAGAGGAAGAGTGAGACCAAAGAGAATTTTTAGCGAAATTATTCAACGAGATCTTTGAGTCAATAATATATCATCAAACATGACTATTGATAAATTACAATGGTGTCGTATGATTTATGTAGCGTATTCCATCTAGTTGAGATAAGTGCTTTGTTAGCACGGCCTATACTAACAAGAGGTGAATTGTTTTTGACTTATTTTGTATCCTTAAATTTTTTATGAAAAATATAAATATTAATAGTATAAAGTGATTTATTTTGCATCATTATTTTCTCCAAAAAATTCAACTTGATATTATTATTAGGTCAAAGGGAGTTGTACATTTCTCATACAAACTTTTTTTAATAAAATATATTCTTTATCCTTGATGATGTAATTTATCCTTTTCTGATTTTCTTGTCTCAATCACGAGATATTGTGTGTTTTTTTTGGCTTATGTCAAGCATAAATCAATATATTGATTATATTTTTAGTTCTAATCATCACAAAAATATTGTGAATCCTTCAAATTATACTAATGATCAAATATCCATAAATGCCTCGAAAAATATAATTATAATGCAATACAAAATATGCTCAGATCCAACAAGCAAAATCTGGATCTACTCAGACACGTGGACTTCTTTTGCAACAGTACATTTTAAAAAATTACTTTTGATGTTACGGGCTGAATCCACCATGTCTAGGCCCATCTATTTTTTAACCTGAAGGCCCATTGCCTTGAGAAACTAGGAAACGTGTTTCTATAGGGATGGGAGGAGAATTCCATTTGATCCAATACAGGAATGCGCACTATGGTCTTCAATTTTATCAGAGTAAAACATGCCTTCTGGTAGATCTCTTTAACTGATGAAGGCAAGGTAGAAAAAATATAAAATGACGAAGTATAGGGCTACCTAGATAAGCAAGAAGTTTGAACGATTAATGTTTTAATTTATTCGGGCTTAATGGTAAAAAAATTAATTCGGGCTTATTTGACTGGGACAGTACACTAATTCTAGCTCTGTTACTGTATATAAACGTTGACTGGTACAGTGATTATTCCATTTGATCCAATACAGGAATGCGCACTGATTATTTCGCATGTCTTAAGAAAAGTAATCACTAATCAGTGCTCAACTATCGGCTTTTATTTAAGCAGCATAACGGTTGCCTATGGGCTTCCGTTTTGCTGCTTTCTTTCAGAAGCCCATTTTGGAAGCCTATATATAATAGTAGTACTACTATTAAGTTTAGTAGTTGGTCTCTTGAAAGCCCAAATTTAAGGCCCATCAGTACTCTTATTTAAATATTGATGTTTATGTCCTCAACGCTCAGTAATTAATGGTATAAATATAATCACAAGAAAAAGATGTAGCGGCTTTTTTGCTGTAAATTATTATTGAAGACCCCGAAAGAATTTAAATATTAACAAAAACATGTTTGCAACTGAACCTTTAATGTCCTTATTTTATTTCTATATTTTGTTATGTCTTAAACCGATTCTTGCATTGCTTGAACCAACATTAGATATAATAGATAATTAAGATGAAAAAAATGCAAATTTCTCTCAATTTTTTGTTCAAAAAATTTTTTGTTTCAAAAATATTATTTTAATTAAATTGAAAATTGTTCATGAAGTCTTAAAACATAACAGTTATTTTATACTACTATTTAAAAATTAACATTGATTGTTAAAAATTAATATTACCCGTCAATATTTTAATAAGAAATGGTAAAACTTTGCTTCTTTTTAAAATTTGAGAGTAATATTGGCCCTTGAAAAGCTTTCAGAGCGCCTGAAGGAAGACTTCCACCGTATAGAATAACCTTTTTTTATACAGAATGTATAGAATAACCTTAACCTTAAAATAGAAAAAAAAATTAACCTAGGGTTGTTTAATCCACTTCAAAAGCTTAATGTCTGGTATATCATTACGGTTTTGTCAACTCCCAAAGTACTTTAAACGGTTTCATTATGATTTTATGCATACTATATTACAGTAGGACTAAAAGAGTCTGTATGTTGGGAAAATGAAGTGATGCCTTCATATATAAAAGAAATCGACAGTATAGGCACAATAAGGTTCAAAGGTTCACCTAGCTTAATTAGTTAGCCAAACTTATAAAGCTGGAGGCCGGTCATTCCTCGACTTATAATGTGAAAGCATTTTTAAATATGTGATAAAACTTGCATTTTTAATGGAATCGATAGGTTTTTCAATGTGAAAAATTGATTTGACAAGGGTCAAATTAATTAAAAGAGATATTATGGTTTCAAAAAAATAATTGTGTGGATAGATATTAGCTTTCTTCCTTGCCAAGACATTAGCTTATTCAATACATATACTTTAGGCAAAAGAGAGGAATAAAATCACACTGAAATCAAATATGTAACCAAAGACTTTTTTACATTTAAAAAAGTTAGATGCATTCATTACCTTCACTATGATTGTATAACTATATGCATTTACTACTATTAAAATACTCGTACAAACTTCTGAGTTACGTGTCATGTTCAATTTTCTGATATACTAAATACATGTTTGAAGTGACTGCTATGTCACGCCAAACTTTATAGCTGATACAAACTTTAGAGCCTGTTTTTAGGAGGGTCGGTGGCCGGCATATCTTAACTACTTTTGTCAAAAGTGGTTGAATTAGATTTGATATGATTATATACATGTAAAAAGCTGTTGAAAACAATGAACTTAAAAATAAACATGGTATAAACCTTTGTGATAAAATATCACTTAACAAACAAAATTATAAAATTATAGGCATAAAAAGAATTGGAAGGGAATTTTTTGGTTGGAAATGTGATTTCTCCAACATAAGCTGTCAACATTGCGATTGCAATAAACGTTGACACTGAGTTATAAACAGGAAAAGAGGTAGTGAGAAAATGGAAGTGCAACAAAGTTATGGATTGAGATATAGAGTGGGGACAAACAGCTGCATACATGTTAGTGTTTGTGTATTTTAAAAAGTGGTGACGTACGTACGTCCCAATCCAATATACATTGAACGTTACTCCTGCACAAGTTCATGACTTCTATCATAGTTATTACTAGACTTCCATTGTCCTCTTCTTCAATTTTTCCTTTTCATCATAAGCTACGTCCTTTTGCGACTCTGGTGGAAAAATTCACTATATTATTTTTTAATAAATTTCAGTTTTGCTCGTTTAATTTATTAACACTATTTAGGCTATTAAAATTTAATTATTATTATATTTCTCATCACCAATTCGTGTAATAATTTATTGGAGGCATGCCTTTCCTTTGCATAAGCATTTTCATAAACCATACAGGGATGTCAAGAAACATAAAACGTTTTCGTGGTTTAATTATTTATTATTGTTTCACGAAACGAAACTCTCGATTTCCCGAATAAAAACTAGGAGTGAGACATAGTCAACTCTCTCCTGACTCGATTCGATAAAGATCAAAAGATGAAACCAAAAAATAAAGAATCTTAAACTTGAAATGGTGGCTTAGAATCTCACACGCGACGGAATCTATAACATCGTAAAAATAAAACAATTTATATATGTGGCTGCTATAAAGATGAGTCAAAGGGTCATCTATACAACACTATGGACCATCATTTTCTTAAAATATACAACTATACATTTTTCTTCGCATAGTGAAACACACGAAAACGAAACACATTACATTTTTATATATAGATAGATTACACTATATGTAATTATTAAAAAAGGCCCCACACAGGCAAGGCACGTGACTGATTTATGACTGATACAATCACGAACCTTATTCCTTCATCACCATCTCTACATACACTAGTACTATATATATATTATTATTATTAACTAAAAAGTAACTACACATGACTCCCTGTTTATAATAAAAAAGAAAATAAAACCTAAAAAACCTTTTTACATAAATATGGTAATTAAGACTATATATAATAAAGGGGCCGGTGAAAAGGCAAAACGGCGGCCGTGCAGAAATAACCACGGTCGTCGCAAACCTTTTGAAAGGGACTACAGAGACATATAAAACATATACATATGCTGTGACAAACTAGCTAGCCAAGAAGTGAACAGCGAGCTAAGGCAGTGACGATTTGTATATGTATTTACAGAGCCCTCCTATTGATCTATATATGTATATATATGACGATGATCATGAGCTAGCGGTATGGTATATATGATGATGGTATGTATATATGGACAGTGATGAGGTCTATTTGTGAAAAGTTGATCGAGGGTGGTGCAATTATATATTCATCGATCACATGCACCAGGGAGTCTGGAGATTGTCCCAGGGGGCCACGTCAGCCAAAGTGGCGGGGGCATAAATGGCGGCATCGTACATGATGGGATTATCAAGTGACATGGCGGCTTCAGCCCAAATAGATTCATCAAACTCAGGCACAGGAAGTGAGTCATTAATAGACCCCCAGAATTGAGTGAAATCCTCCTCCTTATTATTCTCAAACCCCTTCATCACAACATTATTGTTGCCATCCTCGCAAGCGCAAAACGGCACAGACATAGTAGATCCAGAAGTAGAGCTAGAACTAGAGTTAGGACTGTACACTGCATGTGGTTGTGGTGGTGCAATTACCTGCTGCTGACCACAAGAAGTCATCATCATCATATTAGCATTATTGAGGGAGGAGGGAGGGATGATGTTGGCGGCGGCGGAGGTGTGGTGGAGGAGGGGGTGGTCCGGCAGTACGGCCTGGTGGTGTTGGTGGTGGGGGAGGACGGGAGGGATATCCATGTGGTTTGGCGGCTGAGGAGAATGGTGGTTGATATTATTGTTGGTGGTGGTGTTGTTGTGGAGGGAGAGGTGGGGGAGGTTGAGTTTGGCTTCGGAGCCGTAGAGTTTGCGGGCGGCGGCGTCGTAGGCGAGGGCGGCGTCGTGGGAGGTGTCGAAGGTGCCGAGCCAGAGGCGGGCCCCACGGTTGGGCTCTCGGATCTCGGCCACCCATTTGCCCCATGTCCTCTGGCGGACGCCCTTGTAGGTGCAGCTGGCGTTTTCAGGGCCTCCCTTCCCTCTCATGCACCCTTTCCTTGAGCTCGCTTGGGCTGGCCTTTTCACCTGCTTTCTCTCCTCTATTCCCATCCCTGATTTCAGCATTTGAGGAAGGAGACTTGAAAACACTAGTAATGAAGTATTGATTGATTGTTGTTGTTTGGTGGTGGTGAGATAAAGGTAGGAGAAGGGGGAGGGGGTGTTTATATATATAGGAAGATGGAAGTGTGAAAAGGAGGAGTGGAGTGAGGGAGTACCTGAAACGTGGCATAAGCTGAGGTGGGGTTCTGTTGCTACTTGGCACGATGCAGCAGACACATCTGTGCCCATTCACAACCTTCTTGTTCGTTTCTCTTTTACACACTTGGCCTCTCATTAGCTCCCCTTTTCTTTTCTTTCCCTCTTACCTCATCTGGCTGCGCTATCTAACTCTAGTGCTTTAAAACTATTTTAATATAGTCATGTCAATAAATGATGAGCCATCATTATCATGTATGGATATTAAAATGGAGAGGGTTATTATATTAAAAAGAAAAATAAAGGAGTGAGGGAGGTAGAGAAGGCGGTTGTTTGGATAATGTGTGTATATTTTTGGAGATGAAACGTGGAGATAATGAGCATTGAAGGGAAGGGGAGGAGCGGTGTGATTTGGAAGAGAGGGTTGAAGATAAGTACGTGCGGGGGTTTCAAAAGCTAAGCTAGCACATGAGAATTAGAGAAGCAGAGAAGGATAGGACGTGGTGTGAGCACGGGGCTTTGAGTTCTGTGCCCCCAAGAGCTAAAACAGCCAGATCCAATGGACTCAGGCACACACAACCACATACGACATAACTATGAGTTTACCGAAATTGATCTATCGGCGCATGTACTTCCCCACCCCTCTATTATGCACGTTCATTGCATTTCTTTCACCTTCTTTATTCCTATTCAATTTTTATACACATTTTAATTTCCCTCTCTGCTTCACTCTCTGCTCCTTACAGCATACATCTTACATATACTAATAATAAAGAACCTACAGGAACATCCTCCGAAGACAGAAATGTAGACCAAATTCAACACGTTTACAAAAAAGTGGAGAGATGCTATACTGCATGTGCTCAGAGTTCATTCTTAGCCACATACATCGTATACGGTGGTCGGCCAGGAGAGATTGGATAAGCTCTGGCATTGATAGATGGCGCCCTCTTATATATATACGTCCTCCATATGCATGCAAAGACCCTTTTAATTTTTCGTTATTTACTTATTTACGCACAAAGATCGCATGCCGTATTTTTTTGTGTCGCGTTACACTGCTCCTAGTAGTAGACAAAACATGTGAAACGCTCCAACAACTTCCAACCGGAGACGAGGTAATCAACGCTCCTAATCAACGAGTCATATACCGTTGGCTCTAATAACGCACAATTGTTTGTAGTAGTTATGATGATGACGGTGATAAATCTGTCTTATTTTGTTCATGTACATTTGTATTGGGAAGATGTAAACTCAAACTTAAAACTCCATTAGTGCCCTCACCCGTCTTTCAACTGTTATTCCAGTTTACTTTCACCCAAAGGTACTAGATTAAGCTTATATTTAGTGATAGAAGATGAGGACCCTTACCTTGATGAGTCCGCCATATGTTTTTTTCTAACGTAGTCCGTTTCATATGATGATTGAAAAAAAATTATGAGTTGAAATGCAAAAGGGTTTAGGTGTTAGACCAAAGACAAACTCATAACAAAAGCACGTGAGATGCATATAGGTTTCTTTACGTACCTGGTATTGTTTGTTAAATTATCCTGAAGTTCAGAATTACATTAAGAGGGGGCACCCATTAATACTTTCAAACTCCATCAAGGCATCATGTCTTTCCATATTTACAATTACAACTCGAAAGTAACAAGCTAATCACTAATATAACTTGGATGTTACAGTTATTGCTTAATACCATTTATCATAAATGGTTTGATTAATTCCTTTTCATGGCTACTGATAAGTACTCTGACGTGTTTGCTCACAACCATCAATGGTTGAGGGCCCACAACCAATGCTTCCATGGTCTTGGATGTCTATTCGCCAGATTCAATTTGTTTTTTTTTTTTCATCCTGCTCTAGTGCTCAGTGGTAAAGCCAAAGGAAGACCAGAAGCAATGGAAAACTAGTGGCAGCCACTCATAGATTCGAGACAGAGGTGGTTTCGCAAAACATTACTTGCCTGTTTCTGTGGGTGAATTTAAGGCCGATGATACTTCAGTGGGATCCATACACTTTCTTAGAGCTTTCCTTATCTCCTTTAACATGTCATCTATCCTGATGCCCTTCCTGCAAGAAGTAATATCAAACAAATCAACTTATCCATAAAAGAGGACTCCACTGATTTTTTGAATTTTCACACTTAACTTTTCACATTATAGACTCATTCTACTGTAGACAAGCAAGTTTGGGCGGGAATTGAAAAGTCCACACAATGTTTTATTGTTCCAAAAGTCAACATAATACAAAAAGTACCTACTGATTATTAGCATTGACAAAAAGTGGAAGCAAAAAGCAAATAAGCAAACTTCTAAACATAAAAAATATGTTTAGAAAATGATTTTTTATTATTGTATTGGGGTGAGTGGGGGCAGTGCATTAAATGCATTGCTTGTTGAGATTAATTTGGGACGACACAACCAAAGAATAAACCAATTGGAGAGAGCCACATGTAATTTTGTTCATGTATATTTTGCCTATAAATAGGTGATATTTCGAGTTTGTATGTCATCCCTGCACCACGTCTCATTTTGCAAACTCTGATATCACACAAGCCATGGAACCTGAAGTGCATAACCTCCTTTCTGACCTTGCTCCCGGTTTCTTCGTTACACAACTGAGTTTGTTAGTTGATCGTGTGTATGTGCGGGAGACGATTACCCAAGTTGGAGACCCACCAAGAGATGTTAAGGAGTGGGCTGGGGTTGAGCTGATATGCTGGGATGATGCGGTAAAGGTTTATTTGTTGTTTTATTCTTTTTGGCCGGAGGTTTAGTTGATGCAAGAGGTTTTTTTTTAACATGTTATATTATTGAGTGTGTTTTCTTTCATTAATACAGGGTACCAGGGTTTTATGCTCCGTAATGACGCATGAGGCGTTGGCTGTGCTTGGACACATGTTGTCATCGAGAAAGACATACATGGTGTCTTCATTTTCTGTGGCTGAACCAGGTTATGGTATCCATAGCCGTTTTCATATCCTGTTTGATGAAAAGACCATCATTAAACATGTTAGTGCGCCGTTTGTCGACCGTGTGTTTGATATTCGAACACCTTCAGATCTTCCCACGTCCCAAATCGATGGTGGACTCATTTATGGTGAATTTGTTTAGATTTTTTTTCCAGCTTTGTTGTACGAGAGGGATATACATGCTTGAGTTAAATGTGTAATGTTAAAATGTGACAGATGTTTGTGGTTACGTAAGGCATGCTTCTCCGGTTGTCCCCGTCACACGCGGTGGGTACGTGGAGATGGAGTTTTTATTGTTGCTGGAGTCTCGAGTCAAGGGATCTGATAGGTGAGAGAAATTGTTCTAAGCTGTATTATTCTATGTCTATGAAAGTATGTAATATATTTATATCAGAGTTTTTTTGTGTGATCCAGCAATCTGAGGTGTACTGCTATAGTGCATTTACGTGGCTCTTGGGTGGAGGCCGAGTATCTGAAGATCAGTGACATGCTGCAGCATCGTGAGAATCAGCCTTTCATACTGATAAAGCGCTTACTGTTTGGAAGACCGACAAGAAGTGGTTTGTTCCTTGTCCCATGCGTTGCTGGTTTGTTTAAGCATTTGAAAACGATTCTTTATGTTAACTTGAATGCGATTGTTATTTTGCAGGCAGACCAATATTGCATTCCATATGTCATGCTACTAAGTTTGTTTATGACATTGCTATACAAGAGGTGTTGGAGAAGAGGGCTGAACTTATTTGTGGCTGAATGAGGCTCTTATAGATGTAATTTGGAAATGTCTTTGGTTTGGACAGTAGTTGTTGGTGGTTTATGTTGTTTTAATATTTAGTTGGATCATGATTGTATGTAGTCTTTTGCTATACAAGGTAGTAGTCTTTTGCTTTAGATCAATGGTTGTATGTGTGTTGAAGCGAATGTACTTGAAGTCCAATCCAAGACATTTTAACAAAGATGGTTCCTCTTTCATGTTAGTTGACGGCCCATTCCAATCATTTTACCTTCCGTAACAATAATTGTTAGGACTATATAAAAGTGGTGTTAAATGTGGCCCAACCCGAGGAGTGCACTGCTTGATTTTATTAAAACAGAGCCAAGCATATGTCTGGAATAAGAAATACATTAGGCGAAATTGCAAATTATAGATATTATGAAACTGGGTTGAAAACGATTTTATTATAGACATAGAAATTAATGATCGATAATTTCCAGAGACCCCGTACAGACAAACGTCAGCTGGGCAACGGAAAATGCAAATTACTTTTTTTTTGGGATACATAATTAAGTTCTATTTTGCAATAACTTGTACGAAACATAACGAAACGACTGATATCCTGATACAGCCATGGATTCACTTATTCTACCTTAATGTCTAGCTATTACCAGTAATTATAGGAATACAACCCAGATAAGGACCCCATTGAGGATTTCAAGCCACGAACCCTTCTCCCTCTTCGTCCAACCTGGTAAATAAATCTGCATTGAAGTTGGGGTCTTTGTGGAGGAATCTATCAACCCATTTTGTTGTTCCGCCGCTGGGATAAATCTCCGATGCAGTGGTTTGGAAGAAGAAAGGGTATACTTTTATGTAAGAGTGGGACCACATGTTTTCCACGCAAAGTGGGTTGTTAATTAGCAGTGGATATTTGACACGGAGGTGTGGTCGGAATGGCCTTACAATGGTGTCATAAAGCATTATGTCGAAATCAATATATTCGTTTGGCAGCTCCCATCCCCAGTTCATGAGCCCCAACATGCGCAAGAATCCATATATTGCTCTGAAGACTATGTATCTAATATCAAACCAACTCAGTGTTCCGGGCACAACCTGGCCGACCTCAGCCGTGATGATTCTTATTGTTGAGCTGTAGATGTCCGGAACGCCGACAACTGATAGTGGGCCCATCACTATTTGTACATCGATGAGGCCATTTTCTAGCCACGCTCCAGCCAAATTTGCTAGCCGATGGTCTTCGAATTGTTCGTAAGTTGTCATTTTAATGTATTTGCAAAAAACTTCGCTTCCTATATGATATGGTGTGTTGTTGTTTGTCCTTTATAAAGGGGGAGATTTTAACGGTTGAAATGTGATTTAATCCGAGAACTTATTGCCCAGCTACCTTATAGAGGTTGTGATTAAGTTGATGAGAGTGTCTTGTATTGGATGTTTTCCCCGTGTCAAGAGTGAAATGCCTTAGAGTTAATTTTTGTCAATCTATATATGTCAGTGGATTAGGGCAGGTTTTAAATATAATATTTTACTTTATGACGGTTGTACTTTGAGGGTTAATTTTTTAATGTAGTTACTTCTCTTTGTAATCCCTTTTAATTGACTGATTTGATTTGGTTTTAAAATATCATGTTGAGTATACCAGGTTCAAAAACCAGCTTTTTTGAATTTTGTTCTTGTTTGTCAGCAATATAGTTGATAAAGTAACTTTTGCGTAACGAGTTGAAAGAAGGTTGATAAGACTTTTTGAGTGTGTAGTTCAATTTCACTTCCCTTGATTAATATGTTCTTGTGAAGTAACTAAGTTATATTCCAACTTTTTTGGTTTACTGGACTGGAATTTCCAACTATGGTTACTTATATCCTGGTTTTCTCGGTCATGTTGTTTTGTATTTTGACACTATGCATATAAAGGGTTATTTTGAGGGTATTTCATTATTGTAAGAGTTGTTGTTGAGTTGGTTTCATCTGTTTAGTTTTCGCACTTGTCAGATTAATGCTCACACAAAAACACGTTTAGTCTTTTTAAGCAATTATGAAGGAAGGTCATATCGTAATCTGTGGTCATGCTTTCCTGGACTTGGATTTCAATATTAATTGTTATGTATTCCAACCTGTAATATGAGGTTTAGTTACATGGGTTGGAGTGTGTTTGCAGTACAGATGTTGATGTTAAATGTGTTGGAGGTCTGACTTTTTCTTGATTAGACACATGGAGTGTTTAGTTTAACTTCATTTACTTTGGTCTTCAGTTTTTAAATTACTTTAGTTACATTATAATCTATTAGTTTACTTTTGACTGATTTGGACACGATCGTGCCATTAAAAATAACTGAAGTAATGAGTTTAGTTCAAGATTACTTTGCTGCTCTATCATTATACATCTGACATTGAGGATGAAATGGCCATGATTACGAATCTGAGTGTTTTTGTTTGGCGTGAAAGTGCCAGTGCATGAAAAGGGAAGATTTGTAACAGGCTGTATTAGTTGGAGTTGTCTTGTATAGATGTCTATACACGTGAGAAAGCTTTCATAATCACATGATACATATAATGGGTTCTCTGACATGGTTTGTTCTGTTATAAAATCAGAGTTGTTCTGATATAGCGTGTATGTTTATTTTTTATCTGAAAGTCCTAATCAATTTAATAGTGGTTAGCATTGTTATGCGTTCGTCAGCTTTTATGTTTTCCATGTTCGTTTCATAGCTTGGGCTATAATTTACCCTCATATCCGCCCTTATTATTAAATAGCTTGCACTGACTAACGAGTTTTGTATAAGATAATTGTGCTGATGACTTATTTTATATAGGACTTTTTACATGAAATAGTCACTATTACCAATTGTTGCGCAATATTGTTTGGCGTGGAAGTTGCAGGGCATTAAATTGGATGTTTTTCCGCGGGCTGTATTGGTTGGCCTTTACTTGTATACATGTCAATTTTGCTGAGAAAGTTTTTACATATCTCGTGATACATATAATGGGGTGTCTGACATTGTTAAGTCTGTTAGTAAAGCAGAGTTGTTGTGATATAGTGTATGTGATTATTGCTGACATATTGGTCTCATAATAAAATATATATGGGTTAGCAATTTATGGATTTGTCAGCTTTTCTGTTTCATATGTTGGTTTGTAAGTTTGTGCTAGATCTTTTGCTCATATCCCCTCTTACTATCAGAGAGTGATTGGACCTTTGCTACAATCAAGATTTGGATCTCATAATTAGGTCTTGACAGCTTGACATCTCATATGATCAGGATTGAACTGGTTTTCCGATATGTGGTTCATTCCTAGAAAAACAAAGTTCATGCGGTATAATGAGTTACTATGATGTGGATTATATCTTTATTAAGCAGAGATCTATGTGGTTTGTAATATAAATGATAAAAGATATTATTGATAAAATGGACAGTGCTTGTTCATATAATTGTAAATGTGATGCTGCTTATTAGGGCACTATGTTTAGCACTTACTGGACTCAAATCCTCAATTTGATATTAATATATTAACATTATGTTTGTTGAAGATAACACTGGTATAAATGCTGATTTTAACGTTCAGCCATAAACTTTATGTTTGAGCAGGTATATACATTATTAGTTTGACAATTAATGTTTTAAGGACAAATGATGTGGTGTCTAGGCAGAGGTTATATTTTATCTGTTGGTATATCTCAAGTTATCACTTGCATTTTCTATATTGGAAAATAATAGAATTATATTTGAATTGCAATAGAATTACATTAGTACTTGTTCAACTGGACAGACCTAACCCATTATTTTGAGTGGAACTTCATTCTTTGTATCAAGTTTCACATTTGGTTATCATGGGCAATAGTTTTCATATATTTCTTGGGTACCACGTTTTTGTGTTCACTTTGCCTTGGGTAGCACGTTTTTATATTCACTTTTGCTGTCATGATCGGCCAGTAATTAATGACATACAATTTTTTTCGTGCATCACCCATACTTTCTAAACATGTCATTCTTTAATGTGCAGAATGTGCAGAATGTGGAGATGTGGAAAATTCAGTGGCTAACTTGTGGCTTGATTTGACATGTTTATGACACATCAACCATTGATTTTCATCACTAGATTACATTGGCAAGCGTGTTTTGTTAAACATGTTTGGTAGGAAATTACACGCAAACTTACTTTACTCATCTTTTTATAATGATTACTCCTACATTGTTCAAAAGGTTTCAATTTTGAATCCCTTTATTTCTAAGTTTTCCCGCCACCCAATTCAACCATCACTCTATATATTTGGTGGTTTCTGACTTGTACTATTACATCTGAATCTTGTTTACTATCAGTTGATATTGTTGAGTGTTACTTGTTAATTATTACATTAGTGGTAACAATTAACAATGAAGAAGGAAGATAGAACACTTCTTAATGAAGTTGAATCTTATAGTGACAGGTGGACTATACTTGTGAGGGTGTTTAGGCGTTGGAATATGTATCAAAAGACAAATCCAAAGGAAATTTCTGCGATATGTATGGTGTTGATTGATGAAGAGGTAAGTGAAAACTTAACAGGTTTTATTTCAATTGTTTATGTATGTTGTGTTATGTAGAGTGTAAATTGATTGCTGTGTACTAAAAGTATTCCAATTATTCCAATTAAGGGAACACGGATTCAAGCTACTGCTTTGTCAAGGGCATTGCCAAAGTTCGCCAATACTGCAGTTGAATCAAGGGTTTACCTAATTGATACCTTCTCAGTTTCCATCAATAAGTCGCCATTCAGGGCAACAACACATCCATTCAAACTTGAATTTAGCCAGCATACTAAGATTGAAGAAGTTGATGGAGATCTTCCTTTTTACAACTACTCATTTTATAGTCTCTCTGACCTTCTGCGTATTAAAGAGAAAAAAGAAGTTGAACACTTGATTGGTATTATGGATAATTGTTTATTCGAGTGCTAATTAATTATTATATATATTGTCTAATTTAATTGGTCAGTAATATGTTGTTTTATTTCAGATGTAATAGGTTTTGTCAAGTGTATTGGAAAAATTGAGCCTTATTGGAAGGATGATGTTGAAAAGAATAAACTCAGACTTGTTATTACAGACAACAAGTAAGAATACTTTTATACTGAGCTTTCTGTCATTTGCATATATTTGATTGTGATTTGTATTATACAAAAATATAACAATGACTTTTGAAGGGACAATGATGTGGAATGTGTCTTATGGGATGAGTGTTCTTCAGAGGCCTATTCGGACTATATAATGAACGAAGCTACACCAGTAGTGGTTATTTTTAATCTTGCCCGTATTGGATTCTCAATTGATGGTACTAATATGAAGTATACTTATATTGGTGTTTATAAAGGTCGGTTATTTTCTTATTATATTTAAAGGTAATGTTTCTGTTCAGGTGTCCCTCAAGTTCACAATTCCTACAATGCAACAAGGATTCTGTTTAATCCCGACATTAAGGAAGTTAATGAATACATTTCGAAGAATTGGTAATGTATTTTTAAGTCTAATGTATATTTTATTTTTCATTATATTAGCAATGATTGCGAAAAATTATACTTTCTTGTCAAAATTCACATTCACAGTTTTAATATAGTCCTATTGATGTGAAATGTTTTTAACTGAGACAAAGGAACCCCAAAGGATCATCTTTTGTTGTTACGGAGCTTAGCCAACCGCTTCCCACGCAATATAGCCAACCACCATCTGCTTCAACATTGCTTAAAGAACGAAGGATTGAAATTGCCGAGATACCAGCACAGAAAATTGTGTGTTCTATAAGTTCTGTGTAACTTGTTGATAAACAAGTAGATTTTCAAAATGAAAAACTTATTCCGTGTTTGTCTCATATTTTAATTATTGTAGGGAGAATACTTTGCAATAATGTGCGAAATACAGAAGTATGAGACTGTCAATGGATGGAATTATGATGGTTGTGCCAAGTGCGCTGCAATGTTGAAGGGAGATATCGAAGATTTTATCTGTCCTATTTGCAAGAAGAAACCTGATTCAATTGAACCTAAGTCGGTGCTTTATCATATTCCCCGAAATAAATATTTTACTAGCATTCAGTTAATTATTTTATGTCTATTATCTGACGTGTGGAGTTATGTATTTAAGGTTAAAGTTGCACTACTGCGTGTTCGATTCCAGTGGGACTGCTTCCATCATGTTTTGGGACAGAGTTGCACTTCAGTTAATTCACAAAACAGCTACTCAGCTTAAGTTTCTTATCAAGGAGGTCTGTCTTTTGTGTACCAGCATATATCAGCTATTTATTTCAGTTTTTATTTAGTTGGTTGGACTTTTCCAAACAGGATGGTGATGACAAGGAAGTTCTTGATATACTGGAGTCTGTTGTTTCAAAGAGGTTACTAATTAAGATGAGGAGGTCTGACTGGAATAAAAGATATCCAACTTCAAGTATTAGTGTCACTCAATTTATTATGTGTGAAGATTTAATAGGACAATTTGATGACACTGAGATAGGTGATTTTTCTGGAGGTAGCACCAGTACTTTAAGAAATATGAAGGTATTGGTGGAAAAATGATATGTTTCATTTATTTTACTGTCAACATCAAATTTGGATTTACTGAATTTAAACAAGTATAAGTTTGATGCAGACTAAATCAATGAAACTGGATGAGCAATGCAAGGATTCTGAACAAACTTCATCACAACTACCAAACACACCACAAATCACATTGTTGGATAATGATGATGAGGAGGATGATGATGTTCCTTTGGCCAAACTATCCCGAATTTCAAAAAGGCAGGAAGGAAAAGGAAAGAAGTCATTAAGTCAACAAAGGGTTTCACCAGTTAAAAATGTTGTTGCTGGTACTTCAGGAAACTCATCCAAGGCCAAATCAGCTAGGAGACTCGGGAAGGCTATTAAGCAAGAGTAGATGTCTTATGTAGGATGTAGTATTAAGGTTTATATTTTGAATTATAATGGTATTATGATGCTTTCATCATGTTCTTAATGATTTGTCAGTAAAAATTGTGACAAACATTATGTGAACTATCTGAATTAGTTTATGTTTGACTACTTTTGATTGTTGTACAAGATTAGTTCAGAGCTTAGTATGTTGCTCTTGAATTAGATCTTTTTTATGTAATCTGTTATGCAATATGAATTTAATGCAAGTTTGTTATCCTTGGTACTTTTGTGCATTTATCCTGGCCTGATTTTCAGAGTAATTCATAGTGTTGTTAACAATATAACACAAACAATGTTTACTTTATAACACTATGTAGTATGGATGTAAATATGTCTGAGCATATAAGCTGGTTGACATTAAGCTATACTACCTATATGGTGTGTTTTCAAATTTCACAGATATGGAATTATACATGTGTTTTGCTGCAATTTCAGGGGTTAAGGTGCATTTTTAGTACTATAGAATATAGCAAAGTGCACCTAACATAAGGAATTTGATAAATTGAGTTAGGTGCAACACATAATATTGTCTCTTATGTTAGGTGCACTTTGCTATACTCTAGAGTACTAAAAATGCACCTTAACCCCAATTTCAGTTATTGGTTACACCATGCAGGGAATGGAATTCATAAAATGTTATCAAGAACAAGTCAGTTTAGCAGACTAACTTTATATTAAGGTTAGTTACATATATGTCCCGTGCTCCTATTTATTTAATAATATTATTTATCTTCTTGATGATACTCTGTTGTACTTCAGCATGGCATTACCATGTATTTTTTTTATTTCATCAAAATAATTGGTATTGATTAACCTTGAAGCTGGGCCCTCATGGTGTCTATCCCTTTTTGTAAGTGTAATATACACGTAATGTATGATGATTCAGAGATCACTTTAGTTGTTACTTTATACATATATTTTATTATTATGTGTTTTTTCTCCCATACATTTGTCCTCACTTATATTTCAGTGTTTACTTCTTGCAGCTGACATAGTAAGCATGTTATGCTCTATTCTGGAAACACTATAGGTGTGCATATAATTCTCAGCCATGTTGAATACACAAGAGAATGATTTAGTCAGTCCAATTCGACTTAATAGAAAGAAAAGGACACGAGTGGTAGGAAAGACACTGAATGATATTACCAATAACTTGGATTCCACATCAGCTTCTGCATTTGTTCAGACGCCTAAAACAGGTAGATGGAATGAAATATACACTCTTATTAGCACTTCTGTTGATTGTGAGGTAAATTTGTGTCAATGGTTTATTATTGAATGTGTGGAAAAGTCTGATATTCGCAAATACAGGAAGAAGAAAGAAATCTCACTTCCTGCCAGGGGATATTGCAATAAGTGCAACTGATGTTTTCAAGCGCAAGAGTGCAAGGTTCAAGAGCTTATTTACGAACATAAGAGAGCCTAATAATGCTTGTTCAAGTTCCAGTAAAGGAGGCATGTTTCCAATCTCTAATTATCAATTATATCTGGAAATCTTTTATAAATTTGGTTTGTTGTATATATATGCCATGACTTTTGTTTTTCAGGTTGTTGTTTAGTTAGTCATTTATAAACTGTCATGCATTATACTTTTTACACTTATCTTACTCATCACATAATTTCCATTGACAATAATAAGTATCATAGTGTCTTAGAGTTTTTCCTGGAGTGTTTTTGATGCATCCCTGGAGTATCATTGTAAGATGATAAACTGCCACGTTGTAATATAAGCAAATCCATCATTTACAACTTCAGTTATTAATATCTTTTTTATTTGTATTGTAAGGAACACAAAAAGAGAGGAAGACAAGTTCCAAGGATGATGGTATTTCTAACTGTTCACGGTCAGGTAAGTCAAGAGTCAGAAGTTCAAAAAATAGTGAAACTCATATGGTCAATTGTGGTATAATGTGGTTAATAGTATGATAGTTAAATAATTCCGTATTATTTGTAATGACTTGCCTACGAATAATAGAAGAAACTGGTTAATACACAACTCTGGGCTAACAGATTTTTTCTCTGTTTGTATGTAAAGGAAAACGAAAAGAGACGAAGATAAGTTCCAAGAATGATATTATTCCTAACCTTACACGGTCAGTCAAGTCAAGAGCGAGTAGTTCACATCATATTGACGCGAATATAGGTGAAACGTTGCATAATGTGTATAATGGTAGGACAATTACATTAATTATTTGTAAATATTTGAAAATTAGTATATTTTATTGTTTATGTGCAATTAGTTACTTAATTTGTTTGTCTCAGATGTTGATTATGGTGATAAATTATTTGATTTTGACGCACACAATGAGGTTCTATATAGTTCTGAAGAGAGTGATGATTCAGACCTAAGTAAGTGCTTTTTTTTGTATATTGAGTTGCTCAGTATCTTTTTACAGATAAGTGTTAGTACTGATATAAGACGTTTTTATTTTTAAATGTAGATGTATCATCAAAGATTGACGGGAAAAGTGGCAAGAAAAAACGTCATCAAGAAAATCAAGATAATTATGGTAGTATAATTTATAATTGTTGATTGACATAGAAATGTATATAGTGCGATATATTACTGACTCCTTGTTCAATTTTTCAGATTATTTGGATGAAGGAGATCCGGTACACCCGTGTAAGCATTGTGGGGCCCTGTTTTGGTATGGAGAGAGGAGCCGAAAAGACAAGAAAAAACGTGTTAATGTGGCATATTCAATGTGTTGTCAGTTGGGTAAAGTCACAATTCCTCTAATGAGGCGGCCACCTGATCAATTACATTCTCTGTTTTTCTCGAAGAAGTCGTCTTCATCTCGGAACTTCCTTGATAATATTAGACAATACAATAACATGTTTGCTTTCACCTCCATGGGGGGTAAGATAGTTGATGTCAATAGTCGTGGTGGTGGTCCATATAGTTATGTATTATCAGGCATGAATCATCATAATATTGGTTGCTTGCTTCCACCGACTGGATGTGCGCCTGTCTTTTCCCAACTTTATATCTATGATACAGAAAATGAAGTGGCCAATAGGATTTCTGCAGCAAGGTATAAGTTGAAGCTATTTCCATTTGAATGGCTAATCATTTTTGTTTATGTGTGTCAAATAGTTTTTTTATTCATTGATGTAATGCAATTTATAATTACTGTTGCAGTAAGCATAAAGATAGATCCAAAATTGATGCTGACATTGTTCGATTGATTACTTCTATGTTGGATGCGTCTAATCCTTATGTCAAACAATATCGGGCTGCTTCATCATTGATCCAAAATCAAAGATTGGTTGAGTTTAAGTTGCGTTTGATTGGTGCTAGACAACATGATGGTAGGACATACAACCTACCAACTTCATCTGAAGTGGCTATGTTAATTGTTGGTGACTTAGATGAAAATTATAAGGGTCGTGATATTATTGTGCATTCTCGGAATTCTAAACCACAAAGGATTAGTGAGTTGCATTGTTCTTATTTACCTTTGCAATACCCTTTGTTATTCCCCTATGGAGAGGATGGTTATAGAGATGATATTCCACACAATGATGATGAACAAAATCCAAGAACGATATTTAAAAGGGTGAGCATGCGTGAATATTTTGCATATCGTCTTATGCATAGGGAGAATGAAGAATCTGTGATATTGCATGCGGAAAGATTGTTCTTGCAGTTTGTTGTTGACGCCTACACTATGCTTGAGGCGCAGAGGCTAAGATGGATTAAATCTCATCAACGTGAATTAAGAGTTGATTTATACCAAGGATTGTCAGAAGCAGTCTTGCGCGGTGAAACTGATCCTTCTTCTACTGGTACTCGTGTAGTTCTTCCTTCATCATTCACTGGGGGTGCTAGGTACATGTTGCAAAATTATCAAGATGCAATGGCCATTTGTAGATGGGCTGGTTATCCAGATATCTTTTTAACATTTACATGCAATCCCTCATGGCCAGAAATCGTTAGATATACAAAACTTATGGAAGATAAGCCATCTTGTAGGCCAGACATATTGTCAAGGATGTTTAAAATCAAACTCTTCACATTTATGAAGACAATTAAGGATGAAAAGGTGTTTGGCTCGGTCAGAGCAGGTAATATTCAATCTGTTATTTGGACTTTAAAAAATGTATGTTTGTTTTCTGTCTTTTCATTGTAGATGCATTTGTTACAATGTGTTTATTAACCTTGTTTTATGTCACAGAGGTATATACTATTGAGTTCCAGAAAAGGGGACTTCCACATGCGCACATTCTACTTTTTTTGGCGCAAAATGACAAGATAAGTACACCTGATCAAATAGATAAGTTCATTTGTGCTGAGATCCCAGATGAAGCAACTAATCCAAGACTATATGCTTTAGTTAAAAAGCATATGCTACATGGTCCTTGTGGTTTAGCAAATACAAATGCACCATGTATGTGTGATGGTGAATGTAATAAATTCTTCCCAAAAAGGTTTCAGTCACACACATCAGTTGATGGAGATGGTTACCCTACTTATAGAAGAAGAGATGATGGAAGGACTGTAGAGGTGAGAGAAACACTACTGGATAACAAATATGTTGTGCCGTATAATCCTTACCTGCTGCAAAAATTTGAAGCACATATAAACATTGAGAGGTGCAATCAATCAACATCTATTAAGTATTTATTCAAGTATATTAGTAAGGGTAATGATCGTGTTGTGGCTGGTATTTTTAATGCATCTGGTGTGAAGAATAAGACAAATCTAATTGACGAGGTGCAACAGTATTATAATTGTAGATATATTTCCTCGTGTGAAGCTGCTTGGCGCATATTTGGCTTTGACATTCATCATCACTTCCCACATGTTGAAAGGTTAAGTTTTCATCTACCAAATCATCAAGTTGTGTTTTATGGAACTAACAATAATGTTGAAAATTTATTAGAACAACCAAGGGTTTGTGAGTCACAATTTTTGGCTTGGATGGAAATGAATGGTAAGAGTTCTCATGCAAGGAAGTTCACGTACCAGGAGTTCCCTCATCATTTTGTTTATATAAAAAAAGACCGTAAGTGGAAGCGGAGACAAAGAGGTCAAGCAATTGGGAGGATAAGCCATGCTTCTCCTTCTTCAGGTGAACTTTTTTATCTACGAATTTTGCTTACAAAGGTTAAGGGCCCGCGATCATATGATGAGATCAAAACGGTGAACGGGAATAAATTCAATACTTTTAGGGAGGCATGTTATGCTAGAGGATTATTAGATGATGACAATGAATTTATCTCTGCAATTAAAGAAGCCTCTAAATGGTCTACTGGACATTCACTACGTAGACTATTTGTTAGTATGTTATTATGTTCTTGTGTGCAGCGGCCTGAGCATGTTTGGGATAGTTGTAAAGAATTGCTATCTGAAGATCGGATGTATATTCCTCGTAATCATCCTTCATTTGCAGGTATTGCATTTGTTCTTAACATTTAATCAGTGCATATTTTGTAATTTACATATTTAATTTGTTCTATATAGTTGAAAAGCATTTATATGATTATCGCAGAGCATGCTGTGTCTGACCATGATAAGCAACAAGCTTCCTTGAGGTTGATTGATGAGATTTTGCTTGAGAATGGGAAGAGACTTAGTGATTTCCCTACATTACCAGAAATAGACAACAATGATATTATTGATGTTGGAAATAGGTTAATAATGCAAGAACTGAATTATAACAAAGAGGAGCTAACAATGCAATCGGAGCAGCTTATCCATGCCTTAAATTCTGATCAACTTCGTATTTTTAACAAAGTCATAGGTGCAGTTGATAAAGGGTGTGGTGGTTTCTTCTTTGTTCATGGATATGGTGGGACAGGGAAAACCTTTCTTTGGAATGCACTGGCATCTACTTTGAGAGCAAGGGGTGACATTGTTATTACTGTGGCTTCAAGTGGTATTGCAGCCACACTTTTGCCCTCGGGAAGGACAGCTCATTCTCGTTTTGCAATTCCAATAGATATCACGGAATCCTCTACTTGCACAATGAGCCAAGCATCTCCCCTGGCAGAATTAATTCGGGTAACCAAACTTATTATTTGGGATGAGGCACCAATGGTTCAAAGGTTATGTTTGGAAGCATTTGATCGCTCATTGCGTGATGTACTGCACTGTCAAAGACCTTTTGGAGGAAAGTGTTTATTGTTGGGAGGGGATTTTCGACAAATACTCCCAGTAATACGAAAGGGACGACGTGCTAAAATCATTGATTCTTGTATAAATTCTTCGCATTTATGGGAGCATTGCAATGTATTTCATCTTACAAAAAACATGAGACTTTCAAGCAGTGTTTCTGTGCATGATAGGGAAAAGTTGGCTTGGTTTTCAAAGTGGTTACTTGAAATTGGAGATGGGAACGCAGGAGTTGGGTCAGATGGACAAAGTAGTGTGGTTGTGCCTAATGAGTTCCTTGTCCCTACTCAGGAAAATCCTATTAATTCCTTAGTGAATGCCATTTATGCTGACCTTGACACCAACTTAGAATCAAATATGTATTTCAATGAAAGAGCTATTCTCGCGCCAACCATCGAAGTTGTCAACAAGCTAAATGAACATGTTTTGTCAATGTTGCCTGGGGATGTGATCACATACTATAGTAGTGATTCTGTTTGTCGATCAACAGATGATGAAGATTGTGTTGAGCAATTGTACACTACAGAGTTTCTAAATTCAATCAATTGTTCTGGTATGCCTCCGCACAAACTATCGCTAAAGGTTGGAACTCCTATTATGTTGATTAGAAATGTTGATCAATCATCTGGATTATGTAATGGTACTCGATTACGGGTTACTAAATTGGGGAAAACGGTCATTGAGGCTATCACATTAAATGGCTCAAAACCTAATGAAAAGGTGCTTATTCACAGGATGGACATGAATCCCTCTGAGTCCAAATGGCCTTTTCGCATGCAACGAAGACAATTTCCAATCATATTGTCATTTGCTATGACAATCAACAAAAGTCAAGGACAATCACTTAGTCATGTTGGCATTCATCTTTCAAGGCCTGTGTTTAGTCATGGTCAACTGTATGTTGCATTGTCGAGGGTTCGCAGCGTTAAAGGTTTGAAGATTTATATTCCAGGGAACTCAATTGGCAATGACAACTACACTACAAATGTTGTGTACAAAGAGGTTTTCCGCAATATTTATAGAAACAATTAAACCAGGTATTATTTTTAATCCATATGTCATTATTATTATAAAACCAATTACAGATGTATGTGGCAATGACTTGTTTTGTTTTTTAATATTGATTTTCAGTAATAGTTGCTGTTGTGGACATATGGCTTTTAAGTATTCGACTATACTTGAAGCAGGAAATGACAATGGAGTTGTTAATGATGTTATAAAGCACCGCTTATATGATGTAAATATAGTACAATGACTTTTGATTGTAAATTGCTTTGTTAGATGATTCTATATTCATTCTTAAGGATTAATGAATTTTAATATTGAACTTGTGCGAATTTCATATTAAAATGTTGTCCTACAAGTTTTGTTGCTTAATTAGTTTACGTTTGGCAAGGTGGTTGAAAGAGGAGGCTTAATTGCCGCGCTTAGCGCGGCGGGAGAATGAACTAGTTTTGATCTAAGCTACTCTGCCAAGAATCTTACATTCATGAACGGATCAAAGATGAAGTACCACTCAAAGTAAGTGCATGGATTAAAACGTGAGTAGTAGAATAAATTTTCTAAAATGATAGGGGTTCTTAGAAGATTATATATTTCTTTCAATCCAGAGCAACCATCAGGAACTTACAGAACACTAACACCCACGATGGACAAGGGTGGGGGATAATCCTCCAGTTTCTTTTCCTTGATGACAACTTCATTAGATAATGATTGATCTGGAACTTCAGAGGCTACTTCTGGTTCAGAAGGAGTACCAGCGCTTCCAATCCTCAGTATTTCTTCGGTCAATGATGAAAGCCTGTCCTTTGCCTGAAATTAATCAGCTCACACATTCAGGTCAAATTCTGACAATAGATTTCAAATAATCCATGCCATGGTCCTGCAAAAGAAAGTGGTGGGAAGCTACATACCTCTGGAAGGTCAATCTTATTTAAAATCACAACGTATGGTCGGTCAAGGTATTCAGGGTTATACATGCGCAACTCCTGCAGAAATAAATCCAATGGGGCCATTAGAATGAAGAAATCAACTCAAAAAAAGGAAAGGCTAAAGCAAATTGCATTATTTAAAAAAATAAAAGAAGCTCGCTAAGAAAAATAAATTATGCAGGGAGGGCACACGTATAAGAGTTACATACTTCCCTGACAGTTCTGTAATCATTGATGGGGTTCTCAGCGGCTGCATCAACAACATGGACCAGAACCCGGGTCCTCCTGAGATGCCTCAAGAAATTTCGTCCAAGACCCTCAAAACATCAAATTTCAATTGCACACTTAGTATCCCTATGGCAAATAGTTGGTAAAGTGGACAAGATTATAAACATTCATATATATACCTTTCCCAAATGAGCACCTTTTATAAGACCAGGCAAATCTGCTAATGTAGCTTCAGATGAGAACATCCCTTCTCCCAAGCTGGGGTCACCGCCTAAGCGGCCAAGATTTGGCATTAATGTTGTGAAAGGATAATCAGCAATATCGGGTTTTGCTAGTGTAATGGCAGCCAGCAGTGTTGATTTTCCCGCATTTGGAAGTCCCTATATCAAAATTTGTTGGCTCAAAAAACATCAATATTAATTTTTGCCAAAAACAAGCACCAACAATTTAGTTTCCAAGCAACAGCACAATCACCCTTTTATCGTTGTTAGTGCAAGAAAAGCCACTTATAAGCATACAATGAATGATTATCATAGAGATGAAAAGGGATGCTGATTATTTGAAGGAGGCATTTCATAGAAGCAGAACTTACAACTAGACCAACATCAGCTACAACTCGTAGGATCAACTCCAAGCTAATTTCCTCACCAGGTTGACCATGAACTAAAACCTGTTATAAACATTTGAATTCAAATGTTATATCTCACAAATAATTTAAAGCACAACTTGCTAACAGAAATAAACACGAAGTATAACAGATTTACAAAAGTTCCACTCATATTTGAAAGAGAAATTGATCAGTCACCACTATGATGCACAAGTAGATTATTAAGGAGAAAGAAAGAAAGAAAGAAAATAAAAATATTTAGACAAAAACTTATAAGATTTATACAATGCCTATATCTCAGGGACACATCTCTCAGACCTCAGTGGGGAAACATGGCAAGATGTTTAATACAACAGATATATAAATTTAAAAGAAAATGCGTTACCTTATCAGTGTCATCTCTCAACACATTTGTTGTCAATGCCATCATCTTTTTCCTTTTATGCTGTGGCATATCTAACAAGCTAATCTGCGTAAGCAATACTAAAATGAGGAGTAGGCTATGAATTTAACTATATTTAAGAATATAAGCCGCAGAAGTATCATATATTTCAGACAAATAATACTTATAGAGGGTAAAGAACTGTCTACACCATAATACATAATAATCCATGACAATAGGGTGAATAGATGAGCATTATTGGACCAGCCACTCAACTTACCCTCAAGATGTCACAATGTTGGTCTTCTCAAAGCAATAAAGCATTTAATAGTCTTGTTTCAGAATCAAATGAGTCTGATGCATCACTCAAACATAAAAAGTATGACACTCCAAAATAATTGCCAAAAGAAAAAACAGGACATATTACCCCTCCTTGTCCACCTCTTGCAACAAGAACTTCATCACCTGGTCGTGCCAGATCAGCAAGCAATTTCCCTCTCTTACGTTTCACAACAGTACCTGCAACATTAGAAAACTCAATTAGTCAAATAAGCTTTTAGGCCCCTAACCTTTGCTAAATTTAACTGTATGAGTAACATATGCCAAATAACCCATCACAATTCTTCAAAATTTCAACAGTCAACAATGACTACAGAAGATTTAATATTCAGATCATATCTAAAAACTCATCTAGTTATTCACATAAAACACAAAATGATTTCTCCAATAGACAAAGGCACACATTATACATACAAACCTACAGGCACAGCAATGCGCAGAGTTGGAGAAGCAAGTCCATCATGCAATTGTGAGGTCAAAAAACCCATGGTATCAACATTGCCACCACGCTTTGCATTAAATCTACTTTTGGTGTGAAATTCCAAAAGTGAATCTTTTTCCTCATCAGCATAAATCACCACATCCCCTCCATGGCCACCCATAGGAAGGATAAGAGACCCATCAAAATCTCTTTTATAGGAACTCTTTTTCTTTGCCTTTTCCTTCTCATGTCTTCCTTGTGAAGCGTTAGTTTTCTGATCAGGCATGTTGAGTATAGCTCCATGGCCTCCATCGCCTGAACGAACAGTGATGATTGCCTGATCAAAGTACTTGTGAGGTTCCTTTATCACACTGTGAGGACTTGATGAGGAAGGAGCTGCACTCACGTTGACAAGTCTACACTTCAATGTGCACCATTCATAATTATAAGAATTGCTTCTCAGATGAAGATTTCTGTAAAGACAAGCAGAGGCATGGTTATCACTGTAGAGAGAATTATAAGCTATAGAAAAATGAAAACTTTATCATTCCATTATAAATTTCGCAGCATCATGTTCACTGAACAAACTAAAGGCATAATAAAATAATTAGGAGTTTCAATTGCAAAGTTAAGTGATAGAGGAGACAAATAAGAGTTAAATCAAATGGTGTCACCAAGCCTTATATGAATCCAAGTTGGCAATCAGGCGTGGGGACGAGGTTTAAATATAAAAATATTCCGCGAAATTTAAAAAGTGAAAGTGGAGATAAAAGTAGGACCTTGGAGGGAGGAGGGGAGTGGGAAAGAGAGAAATTTGAGGGAAGCGAAGTATAGAAGAAGAAAATGAGTGAGAGATTAAGGCAGGCATTATCAGCTTCAGTTGCAGCTGGAGGGACAGATGGATAGGGAGTGTGGAGGACGAGTACAATAAGTTAATAACACCTGTAAGGCCACTTGGGCTATTTATTTATATTTTGGGAGACCCACACTAAAGTCCTCGGACAAAAAAAATAATCTCTAAAAAAGTTCCTACTTCAATAGATGATAGCCTAATAGGTCTCAAGATGAGGATATTCAAAAACATACGCTAACCAATTTTTTTTTAATCCTATATGGACTTTATATAACACACTAAAAAAGATGTCAATGACTAATAAGGTTTGTCAATTGGCACAAGACTTGTAGGCCGAAAAATAGGCACAAGACTTGATCATTAATAAACTGTATGGTTGTCAGCTAATTAATCTTGGTAAAAATTTCAATTAAATATAACATAACTTCATTTTACTTGACATAACAAGAATTATCAACGATCACATCAAGTGTTGTCAATAGCACTATAATACTTGCCATTGGGTAAGCTTATAGTTATCAACTAATCTTTCTTAAAAATTTCAAAACTTGACTCCTAGTGAATTCACTATAGTCCTAGACTCCTAGTGAACTCCAAGACTTGACTTACCTAAATTTTTTCGATAAAAAATATCAAATACTCCATTTGGGAAAATGGTGTCACCTATCTTGGACAAGGAAATTTTGAAATTTGGAAGTCCTTGTTCTGTTCATCTTGGAATATCATAGACTCATTTTCTAAAAAAAAGTAACAGTTAGAAAACAGTAATAGTTATTTCATGCATTATAAACATTAAAACAAAAACATAAACTTCACATAATGCAGTGTAATAAAAATTTAACCCATCCAGACTTAATAGCAAAGAATCACCACTGGAACTTCGAGCATGCCTCAATGACATTGTGTCATTGTGTGTGACGATACTATTGACCTTTTTGGGCTTTCATCCTCCAGCCTGCGTTCTGTTTCTAGTTTATAGGCCTTACCCCAACTTCCCTACCGAAAACAAAACCCAATAATATGATAGTTTTGGGAGCAAGGATAAAGGCTCATTTTATTACAAAACTGCGTTGACATTTATGTGCGATGGACAAATAAATGGAGCCGAAGATTCGTAGAATAGAATAAAGTGAAATAATAAGGAGCTGTATGCGCCAGTTCTCGCAGTGACGAGCTTCCTTCTATAACAAAAATAATACAGCCAAAAGATGCAAATACCCTTTACAACACAACAGAGCTTCTGAACAAGAGAAAAAGGGGAAGTTTGTTTTAGCTGCTCCACCCCACAAAGGTTAGGAGACACATTAGATCAGCTGCCCCAAACTGAATCCTCAATCAGCAAAACATAGGAAATCTGTTAAGGGTCATTCGATTCACGAAGACCAAACAATCACCACAGCCTGCTTATTAGATTATACAGACGAACAGGCATTCATACAATTTTCCACCCATGATCATGCCACACGAATCACATATGTGGCAACAAATTCTTAGGTAGCCAAACGTCACTCAAAATTCTGCCTTCTATTCATATTTCAACTTTTGAGAAAATCTTTCAATGAAAACGGTGGAGGTCCTTCCTGAAAATGGGAAGAAAAATATCAGGTCATCTGCCAGCTACATGTTATCACTTACATATCGCATACAAGTGGTGTGCTCAAATAGATATCAAATAGTTCCCCAGTTTGAGAGGAATATGGGTCCAGACTAACTATGGATGCCTATGAGAAATTAAACAACATAATTGCTACCATTAAAAAAATCCCAAACCATAGAAACAGAAATGATCCACTACCTTTCCAGCCTCTTGACTTAAGCAATGTCTGACTACCGTAGCTTGTTGTATAAGCCTCTCCATTGCTGTGTAGCTGGGAAGGTTCAGGTGTTCTGGCAAATACCATTATCCACAACAATGAAAAGAGAGAGAAATTTACATGATAAATCATATATTTGGAAGTGCAGCAATGAAATATTGAATTTTGAAGCTAAACACATTTTTATATGTTATGCCCATAGATTTAAATAACTACACAAGCAAATAAGAAATCGAGAAACCAACCAAGAATAGCTCGATTTAAACAATCTGCAACCTGTTGCCGGTACTCTAAGCTAAGCAGGTGAAACATTGGGGATTTCTCTGGCTCTTTATAAGCAAGAAGGGCCATAAAGTCCTGCATAATAGGCAACCAAATGGTTAGATATTCGAATAAAATCTAAAGTAAATTAGTGATTTAGTCCATAAAAGTATGAGCCTCCTTTCAATTAAAACTTAACAGTGTAAGACTTTTCCACTCCAGAGCAGGAAATGAACGAAAGTAGACTCTTCTTTTACCACAATGTCAGAAAACGAAAAATGAACACCTAACTACATGTAATAGCCAAATCAGCAATAAAGGAGAGTTCATTCAAAACGATCCCTCCTCAACATAGAAGCAGGATTGCACAAGACAATTGACTAATAAATTTGACCAAGTGTCTTTAATCCTCAAACCAATGTTGTCTATGCATAAAAAATTTTAGCACATCAAAGACTCAAAAGCTTCTCAAGTCCCATGTGTGTCTAAGATACTTAATCTTGAAAGGACCGCTTTTTTTAAGGGGGGTTCAAAGGTCAATCATGATGCACTGATGCACATACCTCAAGCTTTTCCATGTATTTCTGCTCCTTCCCAAAAGGGCTCAACTGCGTCTGAGCAAACTCCAAAGCTTCTGTGCTGCCAATAAAATGAGATTTAATGAAAGCAGAAAGTATGTAGTGTGTTCGTTTTGTGACAAAATTAGGCTCGGCTTACCATTTCTTAGAGCGGACAAGCTCAACAAAATGAAGGCTTAAAAGATCAAACCGTAAGTCCTTATTCTTCTCAAGAATATCCTGTGACAGCTGTTCAGTCAGCTCAACGGCCTTGAGTGCATTTCCATCTAATGCAAAGTGAAAAATTCCTAAAGAAAAGTCATTGAAATTATGGTAAAAGCTACTCAATCCAGATTAGACTGCAATGATACTAATAATTAAAGTAATCAAATATTGTCCATATTGCCCAGCACCTTGTGACTGGAAGGTAGGAAGGTTAAATGGTCAAGACAGAGCCACGTGATAAGTAAGAAAGGCAGCGAAGGTATGACCACAACACAAAGTCTTAAGACAAAAACCAGCGGCCATTTTCAAAAAAGGTATCGATATTTAAAGATGAGTTAGAGAATAAAGAAAACCCCAGCATCCTTCCAATTGAAGTCAAGAAATCCAATGGATATATTAAAAATGGTAAAACGGAGGGATTCCAAAGTGATTAATCAACCATCACCACATAAAGGAAACAATGAACCTACTTTTTCTTTTCTCCATGTCTTTCAAATAATCTGCAGGTTGCTTCATTCTGGTGCAAGCAATGAATGACTCCACCGATTCTTTGTAGCAATTATGGATAAGATACGAAAGAATTATGTTTTGGACGTCATTATCATTTATAGCCTGTCAATCCATGTGATCACAAAAGTAAAAATAAGAAATTGGTGGGAAAAGCTATGACAAGGGAAACAATATAACCACAAAATCATTAGTAGACACTATCACGGTAGACGGCACAAAAGCAAGCTTGTAAACAGTAAGTAGTTGAGAATATTTATGCGATGTGGAATCCATTCCATCCTAATTGTTAATTACTTATAAAGAATATGATAAAAATAAAGTGCAAACACCAATATTATGCAGCAACACTGCATCACGCGTAACAACAAAAGATAAAGCCTAATGAAAGCCAACCACCTAGAATTATCCAACAACAACAACAACAACAAAGCCTATCGCAACCACCCACCTAGGATTATCCAAAAAAAATATTCAGAGAATAACCTGCCACTCAATTAACATCTTCCAAACGTAACAGTTCTACAACACACGAAATGAACAATGAAGTAGACTCTGATTAGAAAAACTAAATGAACACACAAATCCTAAAAACAATTCAATAGATGAGGCGAAACTTCAAATAACAATGGACGGATTGGATTAGAGTATTTTACGGCATTCTCACAGCAATATTAACAATTCAATAGATGAGTAGGGTGTGATGTTGAGAATGGGTGGAATAAGAGATGAAAATGTATAATAAGAAAAGGCAATTAATGAGAAAAGAGTGATGGAAAGGGGAATAGGGAAGAAGAAGCATACAAGGTTTTCGTATTGGCGAGGATCCACGTCCATGATGAAGCGTGACGAGTTTCCGACGAGACAGAGAAAGAGTGGTTGATTAATGTTGAGAAGGAAAACCCGATTTGCGGAGACGACCCGACCCGTGCCTTACAAACTGCCACTAGGAAGCCCTACCCATTCCCATTCACACCGCCTCTCTCTCTCTTATGTCGCCAAACACGTGCATCGCATTGTCTCACACACTTCCTAGCACGTGTGCCCAAACAACCACAATCACTTTATCTTTTTTTTTTGTCAAAGCTATTCTCACTCGCGTGTGAAGTGTGACTAATTCTTGACTGTGTTCTGAAGTCCTATATAAGGTAGAAAACTGGCCTATGAATTCACTTGATTTACAAGGGATAAGAATGGACACCACTTATTTAAATGACGAGAGTACTTACCAGTTACGTCAATCCACCAGATTCACACTCTCACTTTACCCTTTTTTTTTGCCTCAGTTTATCACTCTAAACCTAAAATTAATAATTATTGTTACACTTAATTCATTTCGCCGTGTCGGAATTTCTATTTATTTTTTAATATATTACGCTTGTATTTCAGAAATACTGCTCTTTCCACTTAGATGTTAGAAAGGTAATTAATGAATTGTGTTCGTGACCTAAATTTTAATGGCAGTTTTAGATGATTTAGCTTTATTAAATATGATTAAGTTTACTTTTAAAACAAAATTTAAAAAATACTCCCTCCGGTCCTAAATATAAGACCCAATTGACTTTTTTTTGGAGATGTTAAGGTTACAAAATATGTTATTAAATCATGACATATTTAATATATTTTTAGATTAGTCATTAGTTTATAGGTTGAATAAACTAGTTTAATAACAAAAAATAGGTAAATCAATTTATAATTAACTTATTTTTTGCTTTTTTAAGATTTTTCAAAAAAATCAATTAGGTCTTATATTTAGGACCGGGGGTAGTATTAGATTACTTTAATGTATATATTTATTATTTTTATGCTTAGTTTATTCATTTATTTAATCTCTTTAAGAATCAGCCTAGTCTATAAAACAAAATGGAAGGAGTATTTTCTTTCCTAAAAATTATTCATGTCTAACCCTATTAAAAAATCAGCGGAAGTTTTATGTACTTATCCTCTTATATTGTCGATGTAGATGCACGTATTGCTTCCGGCAAGAAGTTAGCTAGGTCGGATTCAAATGGGTGTGGTTTTTCAGTGCAATGTTTTGACAAGTTTAAGTTCTCAAAACTTCTTTAATATGTTAAATTCCCTCTCTCTCTCTCATCCTAAATATATAAGAATTAATTAACTTTTTTTATATTAATGAAACAAAATATGTTAGTTAATCGTGACATATTTGATATATTGTTAGATTATATATTAGTTCATAAGTCAAATAAACTAATTTGGAGAGTGACTTCTTTAGATATCAACTACAATCCACCATATCGAGTGTTTTCATAAATGTTTTATTTTTATCCCGATAACTATTGTCTTAAAAACTGTAGTTAGAACTTAGAATATAAATATACAAATTGTAAAAACTCGATAAACATGTATTACTTTTTCATAATATAAGCTAAGAAGTAACATCATGCTATCGGATTGCTGAACATGATTTATGTTTATTACTTACTCAGGATTTAACTGTGACAATTGACAATTTTTAATCGCGGGCTTTCTAGAAAAGTTTGAATCAAAAACAAAAAAATAGAGATGCGAAGTGTGGAGTCAATACTCAGACTGAATTATAACCTGCACAAAGTTATAAATCAAACTGCTTAATAACTAACTCATCAATAAGGCATTTTTCAGAGGAATCACAATCTTAGGACTGAGACTCTAAAACACGAAATCAACGTACTGTCCTACATTAGTTTGTTATGGTAACATCATGCTTCATGCTTCATGGATCACCTAGCTTTTATTGACAATGCAAAAAGTATAGACGATATCCAAACAAGTGAGACTAAACTGTTGAGCAGTAAACCACAACACTCACAGAACTTCCACACGTGGATATCCGAAATCATGCTCCTCTCAACACAAATAGTGCCTCTGAGAACTGTAAACTAAGACACAGCTCAGATCAAAGGCGCAATAAGAAACTAATCCAAGCTTGTTGGATCTCTGAGAACAACCTGATTTCCTTGCTTTTTATTCTTACGATCTTTTGTTAAACCACGGATATAACCCCCTCTCAATAGTTTATTTAAACTCCAAGTTTGACAAGGAAGCTACGAAATGTTTTTCAAAAGCAACCATAAATTCAAGACAATTTACATTCATTAACAGCAACTCAAGGTGGTGTTAGCATAAAAAAAACAAAAATCAAAGGCTGCTCAACAACAGCTTGGAAATGGTCAGCTGAAGAAATGACTAGAGGAAAACGAGACACAAAATATCAGTTAATATGTGAATGGCTTGTCCAGACCCAAAAGTCACATAACAAGTAACAAAAGAATACTAGGTGAATGTGGAGCCAGAAGTTTTTACTCTGTTTCATTCCAGAACTTATACATTCCATTGAATTCAACAAGCTTTTCCCATTAAAAACTGTGTGTCCTTCTTAAGTCAGAAACACATAGGAAATATGTTGCAGAGGTCATTCTACAAGTCCTATCAACAAGCTCAATTGGCCTTTCAAATAATGCAAGATTCATTCTCATGAGTCCGTTCTCAATTCTTATCTAAACCTTATTAAGTTTGGCTACTAGAAATGGGTATCAACAATCATCAACCATGCCAATCAATGGAATAATGCAAACCACCCTATACATCACCTTTTTTTTTTCAAGTCAGAAGGAACAGTGATGAAAAAAACAATATAAAACACCCACTTGGCAATGTTCAATAACCTTACCAAATAGTATCGTCTATACAGGCTGCATTATCACAAAATCAAATAATAGGCAACTACAGCCTAAGATTACCATCAAGCATGTCCAATTACACACCAAAATTTACAATTTTCCCCATACAAAAAGAGCAAGAGTACGATAAAAATACCTTCTCGGCCTCATTGCCCCCTCAACAACATGCTTGACAAAGCAAAATCACTATCCACTTACCCCATCTATTTCAAAGTTTGAAGCTTTACTAAGAGGAAGGAAAGACATCTTTAACAGCAGAAGCAGCAGTCAAATAATTAAGCGTGTTCCTCAAAGTTTCCTTCTCCCTTTTCAACCTGGTAGCAGTATCCTCCAACTCAAGCAAAGCTTGCTGCTCTCTAGGCGCACCCTCAAAAGTACTCCCCACAAAAAAAGAAAACGGCGTGGGAAAAAGATTCCTCCTCAAGTCCCCAACTTCCTTCTCAGGCTTCCCTCCCAACCTATTCGACAGCCTTATCACATCCTTCATATAAGTCTCTACCTCACCAGCCAACCCATCAAGATCCTCTTCACCATTCGCTGAAGGCCTGTCCTCAAGCCACGTCACCTGGGCCACCAAATAAGGCTTCGTACGCACAACGTTGTTCACACGAAAACGTTCCTGTCCCTTACATATTAAGAAGAAACGGTCGTCCACAAGACGCTCGTGTTTGATGACCTCACCTACGCATCCCACATCGGCTGTGCCAGAGAGAGCGTCAGAGTATATAACCCCGAAACGGAGATCAGTTTGAAGAAGCGTGTGCATCATTATGCGGTAACGGAATTCGAAGATCTGTAACGGGAGGATGGCGCCTGGGAAGAGAACGAGTGGGAGAGGGAAGAGTGGGAGCTCAACCACGTCGTCTGACTTTGGAGAATTTGTGTGGTGCTTCTCAGAGAAAGACGAGGCTGAACATCTCAGAAAGTCACGCCTTTTCTTGTGGCAGCGAAGAAGAGGCTGAGAAGAAGGGAGGTGGAGATTGAGATTGGTGATGGTAATGGTAAAGGAGGGGACTTTATTGATGGGGTTCAAGGATGAAGATGAGGAAGCAGATGAGATGAGTTGTGGGAATGCCATTTGAGTCATTCCAAGGAAGAAGTAGTTGTTTGGTTTTGGTTATGAGAGAGGATTATGTGGAAGGCATGAGGGAGATTACTCGAGACTGTGATTTTTCTCCTCATATCAGTCTCTGCTTTTAGCTTATCCTTTCAAAATATATTTTGCAATATCTGGTGGCTTGACGTCGCAGCCCATTCTCTGTGGACGATAAGGTGAGAAGAAGTGGAACGAGTGTGTACTTTACATGTGGTCTTCGGCTTTCCACGTGCTGAATCCATGGCTAATATTTTCTTTTATTTCCTCAAGGATATTTTAAAATTTTGCTACAAAAATAGACTTAAAATAAAAAAAAAAAAAATAATGAGGTGGCGAGTTGCAACAGCGATTACTTTTAATTTTTGTCATGGATCGAAAAAATCTGTAGCGTTGTTGTGGTCGGAAAAGAAATGGGAGGTAATAACATGTTACATGTGTAATTATTTTTGGGGCCACCTATGTATGATTTATGATTGGGAAATATAACGAAAATATTCTTCAGTGTAGTAACTGGGATGTTCTTTTTTGCTTTTAGAAAGAGTTAACTGGCGGGAAGTAGGCTAGACGCGGGATGCTTTTACTGGGGTGGACTGAAAATCAAATGACGGTTTGGAGAAGAAAGCTTTGGTCTCCCACTATTTGTCTTGTCGGGTATTGGGATGCCTTATGAATATGATATGCATATTGTAACTTGAAGAAGACACAGAATGATTCCTAGAGATTCAAATCCTGAAATTCCTACTGTATCTATACTTTCCCGTTTTATGCCATGTTCCCCTCACATGAGCATCAATACTCTTTGATGAGCACAATGCTGCAATGCACACCCCGTCAATCATTATCATCATGTCATTTCTGTTTCTCGGACTCTTTTTTTGCTCAATATATAAACAGCATAAAGACTTGTAGATTTAATTAGTCATCTCATACTACATCGCAGATTCAGCCATTTAGGCAGCAAGTCATATATTGCATCGAATCTTGTAGCTACAATTGCCAACTTAAGTTGACTTGAATTCACAGCATGCTAAAAAAACATTCCTTTATCTACCACAAATCAATCACTGAGACGAACCAAGAATTTTCTGAGACAAGGAGCTTTTGCTTGCTCTTGCTTCAATTCCTCTTAATTTTTTGATTTGGGTTCAGCAACAGGAGATGTATTCAAGGTTCTCTTGACAAGAGATACTTTCCGAGGGTTGCCACCTAATTCTTCAAGGATAACAATCAAGTTGTTGGTTGGCTTCAACCAGGATCTGGGAACATGATACCTGCAAAGTTTCATTCACTCACAAAAATTAAATGGGAAATATTTACTCATCTGTTATATAAGGAGATTAGATGTTTAGATCCATACATGAGGAGGCAAGGGAGTACTAAGTAATGCCAAATGTGAAGACTTAAAGAAGAGATGAGTAAAAGTACCATCGTTGGGTGGGTTCTCCACAACCAAGTTGGCAATTATCAGGACGGAAGGTGCCAGAATAGGAGCAAGAGTTGCAGTCACCTTTTGCATAAGCTAACCAGTACCTTCCTATGCTCTCACCGTTGATCCACACTTGACCTTTTCCCATGCTGCCCATGTCCAAGCCCAATGCCTCATCTCCTTCTGGTGCATCAAAATAGGCCTGCAATTTTCAAAACTTACAGTTAATCACTGGTGGTGTTTTTGTTGCAGCTCCAAAATTGTGCTTACCTTATGCCATTTCAGTTGTTGCTGGTTTTGGGCAGCTAGTGACTCACGTGCCCAATCAACAGATGAGACCTCATTAGGTGATACCAAATTCATTGACTCTCCTTTAAGCCCAACCTGTTCAACATATGCTAAGATTATTAAAAATTAATTTATCAATTGAAATTTGTATTATTAATATTCATATATGTACGCATAGGACCTGGTAAGACCATTGTTGCCACGTTAAATCTTTGGTTCCCTGGTCAAGCCCCTGAACCAAAACTGGACCATTGATCCCTGTCTTCCATGTTTCAAAATGAAGGCCAACATTCTTCCAAAAGAGACAGAAAAAGAAAAGGGAAATATTTTAGTGACTAACAACGTTTGTGGCAACTTCACCTTGATTCTCATTTCTCACAAAAACAAGACATTGGTTATGCACTAATTACTAACCGGTAATCCAACAGCTACACTGAGTAGGGCAATTTTGTTAGTTCCTGCACGTAGATTGACCGGACCATTAAATTTGCAACTGCTTCGTTCTCTTGTCCCAAAGGCAGACCCTGCAAAAGACATTTTCTAACATCTTTATTGACTATTATGTGAATATTTAGTTAATGTGCGAAGATCACAACCACTGAGTTCAACTTAAGCTACTTGCCTGAAAATTGTCCATTAATGAAAACATGCACTGCATGTCCTGATGACTGTACGATGATATTAGGTTTCTGCCCTCCTCGAAGAAAAGATTCAGATGAGCTAATATCCACGCTGTTGCATGTAAACCAGAAGACAACTAAGTTTATGGCAATTCTGAAGGCTTAGAACTTTGCTGTGTAACAACTAAGTTCGTTTACAATGAAACTCATGCGAAAAATGACAAGGCAGTCCCTCCTATGATAAAGCAATTCATTTAACGTCGAGCTGGCATTTATACTTTGAATTGCAAATATATGTATTACACACATAATGTAGATTCGAAATTCCAAAATCACATCTATCTTTCCTATCGTCAACACATTGACTAATACTTTATTAACACCAGCATTTATGCAGATTATGGGGTGCCTCACCTAGTAATGTACCATAGATAGTCGCTAGTATCTCTGGTAACATTTATTTGTTCTAAGAGTCCAGCCGCTGTAATCCCTGAGTTATCATCCAGAGAAGATAGATCTTCATCATAGGTCTCCCATGAGAACAACTTTGTATTAGTTGGCACCATTTGTGTCTGAGATGTTTGAGCTCCCACCTTCATGAAGAATATGACATTCTACTCATCAACAACTTGACATAGTAGAGTGTACTGATAAGACTTGTTTCATGTGGAATTAAGATTACACAAGACTTATGAAAAAATTACTTACATTTGCCGTGTTAAAAACAGCGTTTCTACAATCAGGAAGAATGCTTATAGACCAAGGAGGCAAATCATAGTGATTGTTATTAAATGTCACTCTAGCAGAAGACTTCGTATGATAGTTTTCCAGAAAAGCTGCACATGCTCCATTATCTGAAGAAAATACATGAGCCTGCAGTTTGCAAGACTCAAATGATTATTCAGCCTATGATTTTTGTAACTAGAAAATTTAATGACATGCTTTACATCATAGACAATTGACCTGCTGATACGTTCCTAGTGATGTAATAGTTGGATCCGAAGACACCAAAGCTGGTTCACATTGCTTGATAGCTTTGTGAAGCTCCTTCAAATGACTATATTTAGGCTCTCTGATCAAGCCTATCATACAGGAAATAAATCAACTCTTACTAGTCAAAAAGTAAACAGCTAGTGAATCAACAATAATAAAAAATTGTTTCTATATTTTAAGAGAAGATTCAAGAATAAATATCTCACCATATTCGTCAATTGGAGCATCATAATCATAACTTGTAGTGATGAATGGGCCTCCAGCAGAGCGTCCAAAGTTAGTTCCTCCATGATACTGTAATTTGTCATTAATCACATATATGAAAAACAAATTTTCTACAATAAGGTCAATATTTTGTTCTGAAAAATGCAACAGAAGAGTACTGATGAATAAAAAGTAATCATTTAATTTTCATTGTAACCAAGGCACATTAATATTAATATTTGATTAAATAGCGAATCATATGAGGGACCAACCATGTAATAATTGACAAATGAGCCACCCTTTTGTATGAATCTAGCAACTGCAAATGCCAGGTCTTCAACTGGTCGCTGATGATTTGGGCCACCAAATTCTGTAAACCTAATGAACATAGGGAAAGCAGTGAGAAGAAAAGAAAAATCAAAATTGAAAATTCAAATAAAAAAAACAAAAAACTTTCAGTTATTCAATTAGCTTTAAATGTAATATTAAGCTTACCAACCACTCCAAGATTCAGTCCACAGGGTGGGCTTGTACGGTTTATTAGGAGAGAAATAATCACAGTAAAAACCATTACATGCATTTATCTGCCATGAAGAATATAATGGATCATATTAAGCAACTGGTGAAAATTAATAAAGACAAACTAAAATACATTCTATATATAAAGGTAGGTGAGGCAAATGAGATGGCTCACCACAGGATCTGGGGCATCATCTTCCTTACACATCACCCATGGAACTCCCGTATCCAACTTAACTGCCATATTTGCAGCCCAGTTTATGTATGCACGACCAGCATCTCCCAGTGCCCTGCCTTCTGGTCCATACTCGTTCTCAATCTATCAAACAACACAAATTAATTAAAGTTAAAATATATATAATTAAGTGATGCAGTATTGCAGTATATTATTTACCACAAATACCTGTGAAAGAATGATTGGACCACCCTGAGACTGGTATAGCTTTTCACTTTTCATCATGTGGACAATTTTCTGAGTGAAGCCTTGCATTGCCGCCTAAAAGATGATGACAAAATGAGACCATTGAAGAGTCAGGAAAGTGTAGAGAAGTGAGAAACATGATTTCAACCTTGAAAGGTCCATTGTCTGTTCTGAAGCTGATGCCAGGAACATACTTCAACCATACAGGAAATCCTCTGTCCCATAAAATCAATGCGAAAACATTAAGGAAGAAACTTTCCAAACATAACTGGAGCATGTATGGGATAAAATTAAAAGTTGAAACTTGAAAGTATGTGTACCCATAGTTCCACTCGGCGCACACATATGGTCCAATGCGAAGATGAGCATAAAGCCCCACCTTCTGCACTGTCTTAATGAACTGCACCAAATCGTTTCTCCCTTCAAAGTTGTACTGCAAAGTGCAAACAAACAAAGAAAGAAACTACTCAAGAGTGCGTGGGAAGAGAAAAATGATGTTTATGTTTGATTTAATTCTAAGAAGATGAATTTAATAAGCATGCAGAGGAATGAATACCTTGCCAGGAGATGGTTCGTGTACATTCCAGAAGACATAAGTGTCAATGACATCTAGGCCTCCATCTTTAGCCTTCTGAATAAGATCCTCCCACATCTACAGTACCACATATTACAGACAGAAAAGGCTCATCGACACTATCATCATTTAATAATAGATATAGATTTAGAGAGTGAAAAGATGGCATACTTGTGGGGTACTTCTGGGGTAGTGAATGGAACCAGACATGAGAATTTTCCTTTGGCCATTGATGATTATGGCCTTTCTATCGTAAGTTACACTGCACTGGGTAAGCTCAGAACATAAGAACAAGGTTGTGAAGAACCATATCAGCAGCTTTGAAGTTAACATTTTCTGAATGCTTTCCATATCTCTGAGCTTATTTTAGAGGGAGATTCAAAAAGATAACTTGAGAGGCAAAATGTGGTGTTTCTGCCTCTGCTATATTATTCTGCAGACATAACCACTACGTTTTTAAAGTTAGTGATTATTTTTTGGCTAACCACTCTACTATCACCACATATATTTGAGTGTTTTTTTCTTATGGGAATAATGTATTTGGGTTTGGTGGCAATTCCAATTCTTTTATTAAAAGAGCGGCAATGTCAGATAAGGGAGGGGCATTCTGTGGACAACCAACACTTCAGTGAGTTTAAGTAGTAGTACCAAGTAAATATAGCTTGTCCAATGAAACTGTGTATTGCTGGACTGAATTTATATTTCGAGAATATCTAAAGGAGCGGCGACAAAAATCTGGTCCGCATTGATTATAATGAGCCAAAGAAGCAAAATATGATGCCAGATGACAAAAATTGATAGCAAAAGAATCATTCGAAGAAAATTATCAACACTTATAGTTTGCCTTCATGTGGAATAACGGGTAATTTAAACACTTCTATTATTCTGTAACATCAGTCACAATGTAGTGATTCAGCATATTTAGGCACTACTTTGTTGAAAAAGTAAGAAACTTTCAGTATATTTTCATGATGAGAGTAGGGACTGATTTTCATATATGTTGAGCAATGATACCCCTTGGACCCGCTTTGCACCTTACTTTGTTGCGATGTGCCACACTACTCTTGCTTCAACACCACAATGCCATCATTAAAGCTAATTAGACTAATATTATTCTCTACTTAGGCCAAAACAAAAACTGGGAGAATCATATTTGTCTTCGTGGTCTTACCCTTCTAAGCATTCTCGACACGTATAATTAGATTAAACCTACAAGTACAGATATGTTTCGGGATCTAAGAGAATGCTTGTTAATTGAAGCAGAACGCTTAGATGGAAAAGGTCTCACCCACACATAACATATGCTACTCCTACGTAAGGACGACTCTCATTATGTTTGTCTCTTGTTACCGGTGAGGGAATCCTAACCTAATGTTTGGCTGTTTATTTTCCTCTCCTTTGTTTTTTCTTCCAGTTGCCATATTCACCTGCCACTCTTTCTATTTTCTTTAATAAGTAAATAAAGAAGGATAAGATTCTGCTTATTGACAAATCCTTCCAACACCTTTTTTATACTCTTTTATATTTGTTTATCTAATTTATGGGTTTGATGATAGCACGCAATCATATAATAAGCATTAATAAGTGTGTATATATGTACAAACAGCTTAGCTTATCTTGAATTTTGGTGTAGACTTTCCTTCTCTTACCATCTTCATCTCTTCCTATTTTCTATTACAACTCTTAAATTTGAATTTCGATGATCCAAATTTAAAGTTTTTATAAAGTTATATTCTAAGTATTCTTTTAATGTTTTAAACTATCATGAAAATATTTTGCTGATTGGATTTATCTACTAAGCAACTTTTTAGCATTTTATTAGTAATTTTATGAAACATTAAATCTGAATTTGAGCTGCTGAAAAGAGTGCGAGAGAGAGATGTAAGAGATAACATCAAAAAAGGAAAGCTAAAACTCAATTTTGTAACACCAAAATTCATTCAATGCGTACACACAAAAAGTTAACAAGATTTTTTATTTTGCTGGATGGCATGCTTATATGTTTATTTAGTTAAAAAAATAAAATATATGGTTAGTTTTTGGCAAAATCCTGGATAAAATACTCTAAATATGCAAAAGGATAGAGAAGATGATCAAATTTGTAAAAGGACAAATATTATGACTCCCTCCTCTTCATAACTCACTTTTGATTAACAACATTATCATAAGTATTAACAAATTTATCGCAACTTCATCATAGTCATTAATAAACTCTGAATAACGCTATATAACTTTCATTTTTGTGAATCTGTAACCCCAATTATTAACAACTCTGTCATTCTGACAATTCCTGCATAGGGATTAACGATTTTCAGAGAACAACGATTTACAAGTTTTAAATTTGTGGTTTTGAAATCTATTAACGATTATGATAAAGTTGTATAATGAATTTGTTAATCCCTATAAAATTGTCGTTATGGGTTATATGTGGTGAGGGGTTGGGGTGAGTGATGCGTTGTGAGCAGGGGTATTTAAGTCCTTGTGCAACATTTTATAATTTTAATTTAGTTCCTTGTAACTGATTTATCTTTTTGCAAATATAAGTATCTTCCTTACCTTTGGCATATTTAGAGTATTTTATCTATCTAAGATTCTTCATTAATTTTACAATAGTACAAATGCAATGGCATCGATGCTCGAAACATGGCAGGTGAAACATGAGGACTGAGGAGGGAGACTCCGTGACGTTGCCGTTTGTCGGTGAGGAGCAGTCCAAGGCTCTCCGTTTATGTCGGCGACCTCTGTGTAGACTGTAGAGTGAGATTGGGTCATGTGCGGCTCTCCCCATGTCATTCGCTGCACCCGCGCCCATGCATGCCTACTCGTTTAAAAAAATAAAATAGGGAAATAAAATAGGGTTAAAGGTGAATTTGGCCACCAAACAATTTCCAATGTATCAATTTGGCCTATAAACAATTTTCGGTCTCAATCTAGCCTATAGACAATATAAAAAGCTCATTTTGGCCACTACTCTACTGGAAAATACTAAAATACCCTATAATTTTTAAAGATGTGGGTCTCACCTTTTAAAAATAAAAAATAATCACCCTACCCCACCCCTCTCTCCTCCCTCCTTCACCCACCTTCACCGGCCACTAGGGGTGTTCAAGTATGTCCATACTTGTTGAGCCCGCCCATACCCGCCCGCATTTTCCCCGTTTAGGCCCCGTCACATTTTTACACGGGTATGGGCATGCCCATACCCGTTTATCTTACACGGGTACGGGTATGGGCATACCTACTGGCATGCCCATACCCGTTTATATGCCCATTTATTATTTTTTTAAACTTTATTTATGTATTAATCTTATTTTACATCACTTACTCCTTGTAACTAATTTTATTTTGTTGGTATTGCTTAATTAGAACAAGATGAAATTCAAAGTTTATTAAAAATTGAGTGCATGCTCTACTCTTTGGGGGTTTTTTGTTGGATCTTTTTTAATTTTTTTCTGAGTTTATCTTACATGGGCCGCCAATTTAACTTTATTGTCTGCCCGTTTATTCTGTGCCCATTTATAACCCGCCCATTTATGGCCCGCCCATTTGTCAATATTTAGCCCGCCTGTTTATGTTACACGGGCACGGGTATGGGCATACCCTCGGGCGGCCCGAACCCGCCCGTTGAACACCCCTACCCGCCACACTCCTCTCTCTCTCCCAACCTCACCCACCGTCCGCCGCCTTCCCCCGCCACAATATTATTTGTGTGAGTTACCTGTTACCGTCGAAAGGGCCCCACGTGGCGGAGCGAACATGGTGAAGGAGGCCATAGTAGAGAGCTTCACGATAGAGAAGTTTGTGTGAGATGTTATGAGGGACGTGAAGGTGTCCTATACGGAGGAGATCAAGGAGTACGACAAAGCAATCAGGATTACGGTCAATGAAACATGGGTGGGAGTGAAGGTTATTAGTTTTATGTACAAGGTTCCAGGTTTGGTCAAACATGGCTCCAAACATGGAGTTTCTGCCTGCGTTGGCAAGAGTTGTTGCTGTCGTCTCGAAGGTTCTTCCACCCACGTTGAATTTCAATCTGTCGTCTGAACATATTCCCATGTTTGGATTTCCTAGAGAGAGAGATACTTGACTGAGTTTTGAGTTTTGATGGAGCTTATGAAGTAGGGGGATGGTGGATTTGCTGTGGTGGGGGAAGGCGGCGGACGGTGGGTGAAGGTGGGAGGAGAAAGGGTGGGGTATGGGTGATTATTTTTTATTTTTAAAAGGTGAGACCCACATCATTAAAAATTATATTAAATAGGTCTCAAGGGTATTTTAGTATTTTCTAGTAGAGTGGTGGCCAAAATGAGCCTTTTCTATTGTTTATAGGCCAGATTGAGACCGAAAATTGTTTATAAGCTAAATTGATACATTGGAAATTGTTTGGTGGTTAGATTGACCTTTAACTCAATAAAATATAGGAGTACTGTATATGAGGCATGAGCACTAGAGATTCAAAACAAATTGTGTCAATTAGATTTTAAATTCGGATTATAGATATAAACGGTGTGTGAGCTTGTATATTTAACACAGAAATTAACACGAGTCCCATGCGAAGAATGACATTATTGAAAGACTGGGACCATTGACATTTCTACGTGTACGTGTACCTGAAAAATACTACTCCGTAGTTCCCTAGTCCCTATTCCCTTCTTTTTCTTTTAACTTTTTTGTTTTACCAGACCCTTCTTTTTCTTTTAACTAAACTTTAGGTATGGTTGTGGAAGGAATTTAATCCTTTTCCTTCTTCTTGTTGTTGGATATATCGTTCATATACACATCCACGGTGCCTTTCTAACTCACGATTTATTGAAATTTGGCTTAGTGAGCTCTGAAATACTACCTCCGGTCTTAAATATAGGACCTAATTGACTTTTTTTAGAGAGATTAAGGTGCGAAATATGTTATTAAATGATGACATATTTGATATATTTTTAGATTATCCATTAATTTATAGGTAAAATAAACTAGTTTAAAAGAAAAAAAATTTAGGTAAATCAATTTATAATTAACTTATTTTGCTTTTTAAGGATTTTCTAGAAAAAGTCAATTAAGTCTTATATTTAGAACCGGAGGGAGTATATGATAAGTAAATCTTTTATTCTTAACATCTTCATTTTAATAACTTTAAAATTGACAAGCGTCTCTTATTTGAGACATAGATGCAATTGCCCCTTATTTAAAACATTTTTAAAGTTAAATCTCTTATTTGAGACTTAGGTGCAATTGTCTATTTTTTTTCATTTAGGCGATAACAATTTGTTGGACGGTCAATTAACATCTAGCTCAAAATATTGTGCCTAGTTTTGCCTCGGAAGGCCCAAAACTTTTGGTTTACAACAATTTCACTTTGGACCAAACAGAAGTTTTTGGGTTGGGCCAAAATAAAATATGAAACAAAAGCTTAATGAAACATTGCCTGTGGAGGACTGGATGTAAAGATTTAAAGGGGAAATTACTTAATGTAAAGTCCTTGTATAAATGTTTTCTTAAAATTCTAATATAGAAAAAGTTGCCCGTGTTAGCAAGCACAATCATGGAGCTGAGTTCTCCTTCTACTCGGCTCCTGCTGTTTGGTGTATTTCTGGTCTTGTGCAGGTTTAATCCATCATAACTATTTATCGATTAAATCAACTATTAAGTCTGAGTCTTTTTATACTTGCAGGGGCTCCGATATAAATGTTATCCTTTTTTATAGCCTTGCCTTCTTTTCACTGAAGGACGTTAATCAATGGGAGAGAGTGGACATTTAAATCCCTCCGTATATACAAAAGGATAATTCAGGAACTCAAACTTCTAAAAGGACCATGAAGGAACTAGGACCTAGTTGACATTTTAAAATTGTGTGAAAAGACAAAATTGCCCTAATCATAAAACAGAAATTACTAACCACCCTTACACCCACCATTTTCAATAGGGTGGTTAGTAATTTCTGTTTTATGATTAGGGCAATTTTGTCTTTTCACACAATTTTAAAATGTCAACTAGGTCTTAGTTCCTTCATGGTCCTTTTGGAAGTTTGAGTTCCTGAATTGTCCTTTTGTATATTCGGAGGGATTTAAATGACATTTTCCCGAGTTATTATATCCTTTCCTCCTCTGTTTTTGTTGAAAATATTAAGTAGTGGACCATAAAATGGTTCCCGTAAATAATGAATATTCGGGGAACTAGGGAAGGGTGTTCCTTTCAATCAATGCAGAGACTTGTCCGATAGGTTTTAACTTTGTAAGATTTAGTGTTTATCTGCTTTCATGACTCTAGCCGAAGCCCCCGCAAACTGTTGGTAACATTATTTGAGAACAATGATGTATCTTTTTTTTAGTTTTCATAGAACAATGATATATACACTTTGCAAAAATATATGTTTAAATACGATTTTTTTTTATTTTCTCTTTCATTTAAAACCTAATATAACACTAGCAAAGTTATAGACTATTTAATTTGATTCATTTTTAGAATGAGTCAATTACAATTACTTGATTTTGACCAATTATTTAAAATAATTTATATTGACAGTAATAATTTAGTTTTTTATTTATTTAATTACGTAACAATGATAATAGTGTTGGTGTCACCACCCCTTTGTCTTTTCTCCACCCCTTTGCAAAACGTCTCTAGATATATCAATAAATTGTATAATTGAGAGTTAGCATTTTGCAACAAGAAGCAAAAGAACTTGTGTGACGCTCTTCAGAATTTAATTAACTATTCCTGTAAAAACATGATAAACAAAACTACAAGGTAATGTACTCACTAAAACAGGAATATACAAGAAAGAAGGAAGCTCTCAACTTCCACACAGCCCTTGACTGATGCACAATCTACTTTTAACTCAAAGTGGGAAGAAATTGTCAGGTTACACACGCATATATATTGACTTATTATTGAATTGACTTCTCCTTTTGCCTCATTTAAGGATCCAAAGTTACTTATAATTTGGTCCCTGAAATGTCAAATAAATTAAAATGAAACTTGTTTTCTTGATGACACGGCCATTTAAAATTTGCAACAGGTTAGCATTAGATTCTATGCTGTTTAGATTGCATGGGATATATTTAAACAACTAAGATGTCCAAATCTACGCACAAAACTATATATTCAGATTCTGTTAAAGAAAGGCTTTATATACAGATTCTCCTTAACCCTCACCACCCTGTTTTTTTATTTTGCATCATATGTTGGGTAATCCCTTGTAGTTCTCCTTTATGGTAACTAATTAATTCTGCAAAAGGAGATTTGGTCTTGTTTTGCACTCTTGTTTTGCACCCCTTTTTTTCTGCCGGACTCATATTGCATCTTCACAAAGAATGTGATTCCTCCACCAGTTTCATCTTTAATAATCATAAACTACTTGGCAACAAGACGAGAGATGCACGTATTGATTGATTTGTTGTCTTCATGGTTAAAAAAATTGAATAAAAAATGCCAGCAAAATAATTAATGGCAAGAAGGGCATGCCAAAAAGTTTGCAACGAGCTGTAAATTTCTTAAAAAGCATAAAAAGGATGATTTCTTATGCTCTCCATATATTCGGGTATCACTACGTGTTTTTTTTTTGGCCTTGGCAGCCGGATCTCAAATCACTTTCTACTGTAACCTGTCGTGTGGAGAGAAAAGGAAGGGGTAAGTGCTATAGGCAAACCTTAATAAACAATATTAAAGGTTAGAAGTGGAAGAATCTAATCTGACTACTTAGTGATAAGAAAGATAAATGCGTTCCACTCTGCCTCTTGTCCTCTGGGACATTAACGTATCTACACTTGCTGCTTCAATCACCTTTTCAAATATATGTATTCAATCAAAGTGATGTTGTACCGTCCTGCTTGGTGCGCGAAAGGCAAAAACGAAAGTGGGGTCATTAGAAAAGATTACATGATTCAATCTAATTAAAATGTAAAGAATAAATCCTAACTATAAAGAAAGATTTAAAGGAGCTTGAGTTGATGGTGAAGGAATGGCAAAGACGAGTCCATCAACGTAATTAATTAGTAATACATACAAGTTTTACCACCTTAGAGCATACACAAATATTGTAATACTCAGAGAGAGAGAAATTAAAGTGCCCATTCAAATCTAGTTCTCGTGCAACTGACCAAATGTTCCTCCTATACCAAACCAACTGAACAGTTACTTTGCAAGGCACAAATATATTCTCTCTCCCACTTTTGGGCTAACATGCTTGATTTTTTTCTTAAGTGGCTAACGTGCTTCATTGATCAATGATTCTAAATTTAAATACATAAAACAATATTTTAAATCATAAAACCCATCGTTTTGAATTCTGCTAGCTAGCTGCTTTGGGAGCTCGATGACGAACGAATTTAATCAAAGCTCTTTGGCTGCTCTTAAGCGCAGAACGAATATATATCATTTTCCATCATGCACATATAACACTACCATTTATATAATCGTTAAGTTCGTATACAATGCTGCTCTTCATTCTTCCGTCCAATTAAATATTTTTTTTATATCCTGACCAAGTATTGTGTAACACATATCTTGTATAGATTTTTGTTTGATACACAGAGTTATCTTCAGAGAATCAGAGGGAGGCGAGTATAATATTGTTAGTATGCGCTATTAAGACAGAAGCTGCCAGCTGGGACACTTAGCCATTATTAGAAGTTTGATATTAATGAGCTGTTATATGATGCATTAACAAAATCCACGAAGCTTGAATAAAGAATTGAATAAAGAATCAGAGGATACATGCAAAATGGTAAATTGGCCGTGTAAATAAGCAAACCACTTGCAAAAAGCTAATAAGATCCGATTAATCTCTCTCTCACCCTCCCTCCCCATTGGCTAAAAGATCACGAAATCTTGTACATGGGATTCTGGGTAGATTTTTACCCTTCTTTATCTCTGACCAAAAGATAAGATAAAAAAGAGCAGATTGCCCCTTTCTGCAAATGAAGAAAGTAAGCTACCACTCGAGGTCGAGGAGCATCTCTACACTGAATAAAGTTGGGAATCAAATATACGTAGGCGTAGGTGGCCTAATCAAATGATCTTCTTCGTCATTAACAATGATACGATACTAGCTCATTGATTCGCCTTTTTCAGATGTACATTACTTAGGAGGAACTATATACTGTTTAATTAATCACCGCATATATGTGCTATATATTAGTGTTGGTGAGAGACGGCTCTTTAATTTGTAATGCCAGGGAAAAGAGAACAATATGGATGGAGAGGGCAGTCCAATTTTAATTAAAGCTAAAATACTACTACTAATTTTGGGGGAATTTAATTGCATGAACTTGGTAATTAGTAGAACATGACAAATTACTGTTTTACTTATTTATTAACATCCCAAAAGCAGCCATCACTTGGCTCGGAGCAAGGACTAGTATATTGGCTCGGAGCAAGGACTAGTATAGTAAGGTGTAGAAGTAGGACGGCCGCCACCACTTGTTTGGCGTGATTATTAACATAACCGAGCCTTTGGTCAAAACTTGATTAGGCATCAAAATCCACAGCAGCCTATTGCAATAATAATCTAGACCCTGCGGGTCTTAAGCTAACTTTATACAGGGGATCTCTGGCTTTCCCAATCGAGCGTGTCTCGTTCAATTTGGAATGGGAACACAATGAAACTGATTGGACGACCCTGCAATTATGCGTGCGTGAAAATGAGTGTTAAAGTGGTTTGTGTTCAAGAATTGAATATGTAGTCCTGATTATTAATTGAAAGTAATACATGTATATTGGACTAATTAATCATCTGCTAGTAATTTGTTGTGTCATGGATAAATTAAAAAAATGGAGTGTTAGTGTTAAGTGCAATATATATTTATATATGTATGAATTATTTCTTTCAAAATTTATTTATTTAGGGAGATAAATTTGGCATCAAATATATATATGCATGATATTGTTCGTTCTAATTTTTTTCAACATGTTTTCAAATGATCATATTAAAACTCCTCAATAATAAACAATCAAAAGATTAAGGGTGGGTGTGTATTTATTTAGTTAGTTGGAATATTTTGATGATGTGATCAGTGAAGAGTGTGTATTAATTTAGTTAGTTAGAATATTTTGATGATGTGATTTTAACTTAGATTAACCAAATTATTTGATTAAATCAAATTAACTGAACATTTATTATATTTAGCACTAGGTGAAATACTGAAATGGTTTGATAAAAAATAAATGGAGGTAAAAAACAAATAAAATGGATCAGACTTCAGAGTACGAGTGCATCCGTGTATGCATATACGTATGCGGTGCGCAGAGGAAAAAAGAAAAGGAAGCTAAGGGAAGAATGGTTTTTGAGGTGAGTGTGTGCATAAGGATAAGGGGGTGCATGGGTGGGGGGCCTGCGCCCACCACGTGAAACTCCCTTCGGAGGGGTCCCCACAGAGATCCTCCGTATCTTAAGATGGACCCCACGGCCCCACATCAGAACCTGACCTCTTGCGGGGAGCAAATCACCACCCTCCAATGCATGCAGTCATCACCCATCTTCAAACAGTCAAACCAACAAAACATTTTTACTCCCAAACAGGTGCATCGTGCATATGATATGTATATGTGTCCTCTCACGTGCCTCACTCACCCTCTCGCCGTGTCCTATAAATAGAGAGCCTGCATCATATACACTAGACACACATACAAGAAGTGACATGACTCACACTACTCCTCAATCTCATCACTCCCCTCCTTGTCCCCTCTACCATTTCCATTGATCATTTCCATTTTCATTTACAATTGCCCTCTACATTAAACATTATTCCTTAATTATCCCCACTATTGTATTGGGAAGGGCCAGTGCATGTTGTGCCTATAAAATCTGGAAATTAAAGCCCAATCCAGGCTTGCGTTAGTTACTATGCTCTCCCAAATTAATTCCTAATCAAGGCTTACCTGTATGCCCTAACAACTAACTAACAACATAAACAAAATAACTGATCCATCTCTAAAATGGCGGGAACCAAGTTCTTGTTGGCATTGGCTATATGGCGGTTAATAGTAACGGTGGGACTGACGGTTGCGCCGGGGGAGCTCCTCCGTGTGGGGATAAAGGGTCGGCTGAGCGTGGAGACTTCCGACGTGGAAAGGGCCTCAGGAGATTTCGGAATGCTAACAAAAGAAGCCCCCATGGCGGTTATGGAGCCAGGCTCAGCTGATGACGTGGCACGGCTCGTGGGGGCAGCTTACCACTCGGCTCACGGCTTCACCGTCTCGGCTCGAGGGCACGGGCACTCTATAAATGGGCAGGCCCAGGCGAGGAAAGGGGTGGTGATAGAGATGAGTAGTAGGAAGAGGGATATGAGAGTTTGGAAAAATGAAATGTATGTGGACGTGTGGGGTGGTGAATTGTGGATTCATGTTTTGGAGGCTACTCTTCAGCATGGGTTGGCACCAAAGTCTTGGACTGATTACTTGCATTTGTCAGTGGGTGGAACCCTATCCAACGCTGGCATCAGTGGCCAGACCTTCCTTCACGGCCCTCAGATTAACAATGTTCACGAGCTTGATGTCGTTACCGGTTAGTCTCCTTCCCTACCTCAACTATACTACATACATACTCGTTCCTAACTCTAATAAGACATATGTATCTAATATAATTGAATTAAAGGTAATAACTCAGTTAGTCAATTTAACATGTATTTTCTCATAATGCTTTCCGATCCTTGCTAACAACTCTATATATGTGTATGGTCCGTACTGGGTGCACCGCAATACATGCATGGACATGATGAGTTTAAATGTAATACAAGTATTCTATTTCCCTATATGGGAGAGTTATTACTTCAATTTTTCTTGCTTGTTCAGTGATTACTTGCGCTTAATTTCCAATTAAAAATTATCTTAATCATATTATATATTCTGAAAATAGCCAATCATATCCGAATATTTCCGGGTGGTTTGTGGTTTAATTTCACTTTTTTTTGCCCTCTCTCAATGGAACAGGTAAAGGTGAGCTGTTGACTTGCTCGGAAGAAAGCAATACGGATTTGTTTCATGCAGTTCTAGGAGGCCTCGGACAGTTTGGAATCATCACTAGAGCTAGGATTGCTCTTGAACCAGCTCCCCACAGGGTATTTCTTCATCGTATTATTCTGTCTTTAATTCTTCTCTTTATTGCTTCACTAATTAAATTATATTTAATTATAACCTACATTATTTGTCGCCTATAATTTACCAGCTTATTCTATCCGGCTTCTCTATAACTATCATTAGTTTATCAAGCAACAAAGTTTTTTTATATTTGTATAATAAGCTTAATTATAAACTGAGAACATATCCTAATCTATTTTTGTATATTGAGAGGATTAAATATTTGAAAAATTAAATGATTTATACGGAAAAACAATCGCATGTTCTACGTATTTATCTCTCGAGGACCTTGTTGAAGGTGTGTTTTCATCTGTTCCTGGGAAGGACACATAACACGTGGTTTCTAGCAAATTTTTGTTTGCATGAGGGACAAAACCTTAAAAAAATCGTTTTCAAGGGTTGAGGAGTGGTCTATTTGAGTAGCTCCGGATCTCCTATAGCTGGCAGATTTTGTTGATGTGTCGTTCTCTTTATTCTTATACGACTTATACGATACATGGGGTTGTCTTAATTAGAGTCACTACTGTTAGGTTGTTAGTTAGTAATAATTATATTAATTATCAATGCTTCCAACGTACGTACAGGTTCGTTGGATACGGGTTCTATACTCTAATTTCTCAGTCTTCACAAAGGACCAAGAGTTCCTGATCTCTCTGCATGACAAACCATCAAAAGAGAGATTCGATTACGTGGAAGGATTTGTGATTGTAGACGAAGGGCTCATCAATAACTGGAGGTCCTCTTTTTTTTCACCAAATAACCCAGTGAAAATAGAATCCCTCAAATCCGAAGAGGGTATCCTGTACTGCTTGGAAATCACCAAAAATTACCAGCAAGACGACGCAGATACTATCGATCAGGTATGAAAGCTAGCTCATTTAATACAGCTCCACTTTGCCACTAGATATTGTTCGTATTGTGATATGAGATAAAGGTCACTTAGCTTCTAGTGCCTCCATAAAATCGACACGTAATATGACAATTTGGCATAAGGAAAGTAGGTTGATCTTCTGGACTTTTATCAATCTCCCAATTTTGCCGTCTCCTATATATTGAGCCACCTGTATACTTGTCTTCTAAATTATGACACTTGCAAGCTGTTCTGTGACAACTTGTTCCAATCAATTCAGTCTCATAAAACATTTAAGTAGTGGGCCTTCTTTGTCCCGTTTTGTTACTTAGCTTTGGAGTTGATTTTAATATATATTATTTATATACACAACCAATAAAAATAATTACAAAAAAACGAAGGGATCAAATCGTGTGAATTATTTGTTTTAATCCATATGGATAGTCTTTTCAGGAGGCTTATGCGAAGCTGAAGTATTAATTATTGTATTAATCTCTGTGCCTTATCTTTAGTATATGTAGCCATAAGAATATTTGTACGTAGTTTTTTATATGATTGGTCATCTCAAGGAACTTTGGCAGAAGCCACTTCCAAAAGTATTTGCACATAGCAACCACATATACGTATAAATACTTAATTAAGCTAGAAGCAAAAGTAAATAGTATCCTTTTTGCGATCTTGCCTACGTCGATCCAGACTTTGCGTAACATGGCAAGATAGGCTTCTGTTGCACCGCCGAGGGAATAAATACATTTAGCATTGAATACTACTGGAATCATCGAGCCTCCAACGAACTTTGGTTTTATATTTGTCCTCGTGTGTGGATAATATTCTCTCCCATCAGCACGATCAATGGATAGAAGCATAATGGGATAAAAATAAAATGTCACAAGAGGCAACGTACAAGATTTCCTGAAATCTATTGTCCTCGGTTGAATCACTAAAGTAGGGCAAACATTACAATTGTTTATTGACATGCGTAACGTATATTACTTAACAATTAAAGGCCGCCTACTGTCTACTGACGACCCGATTTATTATTGATCTCTGGCTCAAATTTCGTTTCATATATATTAATTATTCTCTAAACCACCTAGGGAATTAAGTCATTCTGACAGAAGCATATGATTTGCCTATTTTTGTTTGTTTGTTTGGATGCGTACGTACGGGTAAATATTAGTTTGGTACATTTGATGATTATTGTGGGTTGGACTTGGACGCATGTATATGCAGGAAATAGAGAGGATGTTGGAAAAGCTGGAATTCATACCAAAAACGGTGTTTCAAACGGACCTACCATACGTGGATTTTCTGAACCGAGTACACAAGGCGGAGGTAAAGATGAGGTCCAATGGCCTATGGGAAGTGCCTCACCCATGGCTGAACCTTTTTGTTCCCAGATCAAGGATCTCAGATTTCGACAAGGGCGTATTCAAGGGCATTCTAGGAAATAAAACCAGTGGGCCGATCCTCATCTACCCCATCAACAAGAACAAGTAAGTTCCATGTCTATATCACTTAGCCAGTAAGTACATTATTTAATTTCATTCATTGAACCACGCGGCACAGTCGATGAAGCATGTATGCATGCACCCATATGTGTGTGTAGACTAGAGAGGGTGGCACATATTACAACATTATCTAGGAGGTAACGTATATGAGGGTGTAAGAGGAAACAAAAATAATGGAGGGAAACGAAGGCTGTGATGGGAGGATTTGGTTGTCAGGAGGAGATCCTCAAAGGGGGCCCACTCCCATTTTTAGCCTTATCTTACTTGTAGGAATAAGAGCAAGAAGAGGCCCATTTATGACACTAGTACTAACAAAAGGCCCAATTCATTGATCAGGTGGGAGGAGAGGAGCTCGGTGGTGACGGGAGAGGAGGAGGTATTCTATGTGGTGGGGTTTCTGAGATCGGCAGTGGACAAGCAGGCGCTGCAAACACTGAGAGATCAGAACCGTCAGATCCTGAGGTTCTGCAAAGATGCCTGCATCAGAGTAAAGCAGTACCTTCCCCATTACACCACCCAGCAGGAGTGGATGGACCACTTTGGCGATAAGTGGGCCCGCTTCTCTCACTTGAAGGCCCTCCACGACCCCCGGCGTATCTTAGCATCAGGCCAGCGCATTTTTAAGCCTCTCACCACTCCCTCCACCTCCGATATGTAGGACAATATTTTTTTTTTTTTTTGGGAATGGTGGAATGTGGATGGCATTTTGCCATATTATACGTCCTTTTTGCATGTTCCTCTCTTTCACCTTTTTTTACACCCTTCCCTTTTACCCCTTAATCCTACTCACTGCTTTCTCGATTCCTTTGTACATATACCATTCTTAGTCATATATGTTAGACCCACAAGAAAAATGTCACATTATTGGTCCTTCCACCCTCACATTGTTACTTCTTAGGGTTGTGTTTGGTTCGACTTGTGTAAAGGTGACTTATTCTTAAGGTGGCTTATTTTTAAGTCAGTTGGAAAATAAGCTATAGGTTGACTTATTTTTATGTTTGGATGGACTTTGAAAAAACTGGCTTATTTTCTCATTTGACTTATAAACATGTTTGGATGACTTTTTGTTTAAAAGATACTTATTTTTAATCTATCTTATTTTTATGTCATGTAGAAAAATAAGCTGGCTTATTTTCAGAAATAAGCTGGCTTATTTTCAGAAATAAGCTACCTTGTCTGACTTATAAATAAGCTGGCTTATTTCAAATAAGCTGGGTGAAAAATAAGTTGAACCTAACATAAAAAAAACCACACGCCCAAAATAAGCTGGCTTATTCAAAATAAGCCAACTTATTTTGAAAAATAATTCCAACCAAACACACTCACATTTTTCTCATCTTAATTAACTATTAGCTTTGGGCCTTGGCAACTTAAAAAGAGTGGCTCTCAGCTTCTATTGAAAGGTCATCCTTGAGAACATGAAATCATATACTCTCTAAGTTCTTAAATACTCCCTCCGTTACTAAATATAAGATCTAGATAACTTTTTTTTGGAAAGATTAAGGTTGCGAAATAGGTCATTAAATGATGACATATTTGATATCTTTTTAGATTATCCATTAGCTTATAGGTAAAATAAAGTAGTTTAAGAGAAAAAATTAGGTAAATCAATTTATAATTAACTTATTTTTTGCTTTTTTTTAGGATTTTTCAAAAAAGTCATCTAGATCCTATATTTAGGAATGGAGGGAGTATAAAAGAGGAATGGGTGTGTAGGTTTATATTGGTAGTAAGCGGAGCTCGCTGTTTTATCAAAAGGGAGACATCATCACCAGCTATATCCTCGAAATATATAGGATCATCATCATACGAGTAGCCCAGGTGAATTGAACTGACTCAGAGCTAAAGTGACTGGGGCCTTCTCATTATGCGGCAAAAAGAATCTTCCTGTTTTATCACGTTTCACTTACATCCAACTATACTCCATATGTTGATTCCAAAGTCGCTGCTCATGCCAAATATTTTACGCCAACACTTTGACCACACCACTTCACCACATATAGAACACCAATTTACTAAAAACAAAGAACAATACAAAAAGGATAAAGTGCCAGAGTGTAGTTCATCCCTAGACAAACAATTAATCTTTCAAAACTAGGCATGGAATTTGTGACATGCACATCAACAGTTCAACAAATAATACAACCTATCTTTCACGACTCATCAGTAACAAAATCCATAATTTAAACTCTGTAAGTATAGTGGCCGACGTAACAGAAAGGGAAAAGCTTCTCTGTTTCTTGAGAGTCCAATTTATTTGTGAATAAACAGGGGTCCATGAAATATAGGAGTAGGAATCAGCGTGAAAAGCTCAACAACCTCGCCATCCCTCAATCAAGGCAGGTAGCATCAAACGCAGGGCGCTATAAACCCAGTTTTATACGCCAAGTTAACTTCTTACTACATAGACATCAGATTTTTAATGTTGATATTAACCTATCACTAACATGCAACTAAATGACTTACTGTCAGCTCGATATCTTAAATGGACCCATTTTAAGATAGATTAACTCATAATTCATATGAATGTAATGCATTGTAAATTCAATTAGGCCAAGAAAATATCGAGTATAGTATATTGCACTAGAGTTATTTGTTCTTTCGTTAGCATGGCAAATAATAATGTTAGAGTTGCCAGCATAAATCACTCGTAAAAGTTTTTCATGAGAAGAATGCACATTTCATAAATGATACATAAAGTTATATATCCTACGTTCCAACTGTATGTTTCCAGAAGCCAGATCCATAGTAGAGTCAAAATCCAATGAATTTGATTGATGACAACATTACGCCAAGGGAAATAGCTAAGAAGCTTGATGGTTGTTATAAAATCCTCGCATATGGAATAAAATGTTTGCTTAATGAATTCATAAAAGAGCAGAGTCAATCGGTTTGCTTCAAGACTCATTAAAAAATGTGAGATGGCAAAAAGAGGGTTGGGTACGGTTGAAAAATGGCAATAAAAGAAGACGTCTTGGCTTGAGCATGGCCTAAACTAATTTTATCTATTTCTATAGAAGACTGGGAAACAAAGCAGAAGAGTGGCCTAAAAATGGGTCATTATTATTACTATCACCAATAGAAGCATTAGTTGGTTGAGTTTGATTAGGATGCTAATCTAGGTATGGAAAAGAGGATAAACTTTTTCCAATTTATAAACCTTTTTTTCTGTTCAAAAGAAAAGGGAGGGCATGAGAAGCAATAAAAAGAAGCAAGCCAAATAAAGCATGCATCTAATAAACGTGACGCGAACACATGAACGGCAAGTTCCACTTGTGGGTGAGGGAGGTGGGTAGAAAATTTTAGAAAAAGCTCATCTCAGCTACTATATGAATGCTGTCGGCGACCAGAGAAAAAGTGGCACCAAAATATTTTTTTAATATATAAATATGAGCAAGTAATAGCCCTGCCTCGCCAAAATGCTTGATTCAATTTCAAGTTGACATGTCTTTTCAATCTACAGTACCCCCTTAGCTCCGTTGACTTCAATTTTCCATCTCCACCAGAATGATAAAACTAACATAACAGCCACACGATTCATACCTTAAAAAAATCGCAAATTTAAAGATAAACAAGGTGTGGTATAATAAGTGATCTCTAGAGATTATAGATGAGGCAATATAGTGATATACCCTTCTGCAAGGCAAGCTCCTTGCAAATCAAAAACCTTCCGTGAAGAAGCAGAAGAATGAGTCAGGCTTTTCAAAATTATCACAAGAGAGGGAATGTCTATGTTTTGATACAAGAAACATAAAAAATATAAGCCGTGCAACAAAATTATAGTTTGTTAAAGTGGAGAAGCTAAGCAATCAACAACGAGGATAAGAAAAATTGAGTACATACAAGTAAAGACGGAAGTGTTTATACTCTCAATGTTAGAAAATGCTTGATCTGACAAAATTTTCAACCCGTGTCATTCTTATTATTTGGATTTGTTATTTGTTATTGGAGAATTTTGAGGTAAACAAATAATAATTAAATGATGTTGGAAGAGAACCACCCGAACACAAAAAAGTCTGAAGTCAAGGAATCGTATGCCAACGGCAATTGGCACAAAAGAATGGCATTTCAGAGGCTGGAAAATATTAATATTATTCCCACGGCACGACGACAAACAAGATAACATCCTTTTTTTTTGCCACCAACAAGATAACATCTTCACCAACGGAATTTTTATTTTGATATGTAGGGGTGAAGAGTATTCTGTTCAATAATCCTGACTATTCAGAGTACACGTGTATGTTAATATAAATTAAGGTTACTTGAACATGTCCCCTTTGCCATATTCTCCTCCTATTCTTTTTTTTTTTTGGCTTAAACATGACTCGTTTATCCGGCACCTATTGACAACTGACTAATTTAGACTCGAGGGGTAAAAGTGTTACACACTTAGACAAGATTATCCCCACACCTAATGAGAGAGCTTCTCGAGATTCAAACACACAACATCATACGGAGACTGTAGCTCACTTACCACCTCAAACTAAACATATTCTCCACCTATTCTACATTTGTGTCTGGCCCCCATCTTTACTTTTTATAACTATAAAAAATAGAAATAAAAAAAGAAGAGAAACGCGCGGTCTAAGCAATTAGTAAATCACCAACAGAAAATTGCTTACTAGGCACAAGCGTGTACCTGATAATGGAAACCGACGGGTTGTATTGTTGTAATAAAAGACAAGAAGCATACACGTCGACGCGTGAATTTGTCACTTTCACCAACTACGAATTTCGAATCCAGCCAACCCTGATATTCTTATTTTTATTTACTTAAAAAAATGTCTAATATTTTTAAAAAAGAAATAGGAGAACCAAACACAGAAATGGATTAGGATGGCTTTAAGAGGATGTTTAAAGAGAAGGTTACGAGTTACAGGTCTACCTACTGGTGGTTAAGCTTTGAACCCTTCCAAGCAAACAACCACCTTCTCTTCCTTCCCTCCACCATCCAATCCATGAGAAGCCTTCTCCTCATTCTTCTTCTTCCCCTCAAGCTTTCTAGCGACTTTTGTCTTGGCGTTTGTCACACGTGAGAAACCTGATGTTGATATTGACTGGCACATAAATTCACCAATTATTTATTCCTTTTGGCTCCAAAGAAAAAATAAATAAATAATGACTAGTGTGTCCAATAAAATAAAAGTAGTTGGTATGGGGGAAAAGTGAACAAAATAGCAAATTGTCCATTTTTTATATGCATAAAAAAGAAAGTTATGATGTTTTATATTAGGAGTATTTATTTTTAATTGGTTGGTGCCGTTGTTCCAATGATAAGGAAGTGGGTCTTTGTTTGAATCAAAATATAATCTCTTGGGATTGGCATTTGTCTCCGGGTGGGCAGGAACATCAACATGAACATGATATAACCCCATGGATTGTCTAATGTTTCTTCTCTAATCCTCTTTCCTGATTTGCTTCCCACTATAATAACCCCTTTTCATTCTTGAGTCTTCCTCTTCTTCCTTGCAGGTATTTTATTTCACTCCTTCTTTTCTCTTTCATGTCCCTTTGATCTTGATATGATATCCACGGTCCAAAAAAACCAAACTTTTTTACCCTCATTATTTTGGTGGACTTTTGTGAGTGGTAATGGATGATGCTGCTCATAAAGCTTCTGATTTTGATGAGTCTTAGCTGAAATCAGAATGGTCTTGTCACTGTGGAGTGGGGATGGGAGAGTAATTTGTATTATTGTATCATGAGTGAGGGGCTTTCCTTTTTTGGGCTTGCTGTATAATTGATTGATTGATTGAAAGACACTTTTTTTTAAAAAAAAAAAAAGATCTTTTTGCTGCTTTTCATTCATTTTGACGGTATTCTGGTGTAGGGTTTTGAGCTAAAGGTTGAAATTTGAAAGCTTTGTCACCCTTTTTTCTTCGAGGTTTGCTTCAGCCTTCAGCTCTCTCTGGGATATAATTCATTTCCTGTGTCAGTATTTATTATTTACCTCACTTCCAGTCAATTTACTTCACCTAAGTTTCTGCTACCTCTGTTTTGTCCTCCTGGCTAATGTTGGCTGAAGCAAAATGCTTCCTTCTTTCAATAAAAATTAGATTTTGCAGAGCAAGCAATTATTTTTCACATAATAAAAACTCTCCTTCCACTTTTTCCTCCCTGTCTAGTTTCAACCCACCCAATTTTTCTGTAGACATCCTCAGCTAGAATGAGGCTCAAACTGTGATTGGTTGCTGTTTTCTTCTTCTATTTATGTCTTGTTCTGTTGGTTGTTTTCTATAGCTTTTGCTTGTTTTTCTGGTTCAATCATTTGGTTGAATGAAGTTCCCATTGTAAAAAGTAGTCACTGCAATTTACCATCGGTTAAAACTGCAAATTCGTAGCTTTATAGAGGAATATGCTGATAAAAGTTACTACTGATCCCCGAAGAATGTGAGCTAAGGTGTCGGCAGTGTTTTGAGTAAGCTTTTGATTGGCATTTAATGAGAGAAATACACTATTTCCACACTCCTGATAAAAACTCCACACCGTAGTATACCCAATGCACCTAATAGGCGTAGTAGCAATATGATATTGTAATTTTGGTCGTCCACGCTTTTGAGTCAGTTTTAATTAAAATTATCAATAATTCAATATGGCTATGAAAACTATAGGTAGAGATATAATATGATGATTTCTGACATTAAATGCTATCGATGTTGTGTGGCGTATCTGTCTCTGACATATACAGTGGCCTTTTATTTAGATTAGAATTTAAACAAAGTGATTTCTTTTAGCTCCGGGCTTAATTATTTTTCTTCTGTTTCCAAAACGAAAGCTTTCACTTATCCTTGCTCCTCTAACTTCTTTTTTAATTTCTAATTGGTTTAGGGACGTCCAACGTACGATCTGTCCATGCTGACTTCATTACTGTGAAGGGATCTGCCCTCTAATTTGTAATCACAATCTTTTGCTGCTAATGTTATGATGTACCCGAACCAAGCTTTTCCTTCTGGGTCCTACGCAGAGATGTTATCTGGGAATTCTCTTTTACCTCATAACTTTACAGAAAACCAAAATGAGGTGAAGTTCTTCACGACCGTAGGAGACACTGTGGCCATGCAATCCATTGATGGACATTCCAACAATGCAGGAGGTGATCCATCTTACACAAGGACACCATTGGGACTTGTTGACAATGAACAAAACATACAAAGCCAGGGCCTATCTCTTAGCCTTGGCACACTCATGCCTGTCCCTCCCTTCCAATATCATTATCCTTCCACTGGATTTTCATCACTTATGACTCCAAATCTTCCTAACTTTAAGGGCACTGTTTCTCTTAAAGATGATGAGGCAAGTGCTGAATGCATGGGAGCTGTGTCTTCTGGAGGTTTTAATAACCACTTTCAAAAGGAGGCTTTGTACAATCCACATTCCTCACTTTACCACAAGGAAGTCTCTAATGATCCCTCTTGTCTTCACGGGACACAAGGTTTTTCAAACGTTGCTTTGAATTCTCAATACCTTAAAGCGGCACAGGAATTGCTTGATGAGATAGTTAATGTACGAAAGGCTTTGAAGCAACCTGGATTAGACAAGCAAAAAAGTTCCCGTGACATTGGAATTGATGGCTCCAAAGAGTCTGAGGAGAAGTCTACCAGTCAGTCTTTGCAGAATCAGGACCCTAATGCTTCATCTGCCAATGCATCATGTGAGTTGTCACCCGCAGAACGGCAGAGTTTATTGGACAAGAAGGCAAAGCTTTTGGCCATGTTAGATGAGGTATATCTCCAAACTCCACTGTACTATTTGTTTTGGATACCCTATCTCTAGATTGAATCTCTGAATTTGTTCACACTAGACTAATTTACATAGTTGAGCGGTATAGCACCATAGTTATAGTATGGTAATCGGTGTATTGAGATCCCACTTGATAAAATTGTCTCTCCTCTTGAGCAAAGCAATTTTGTTCATATGCAACGCAACTTTGTTCAAATGTTAACGAACAATTAACCACCTTGTGGTGACTACAGGTGGATAAGAGATACAGGCAGTACTGCCATCAGATGCAAATGGTGGTATCATCTTTTGATATGGTTGCTGGTTGTGGGGCGGCTGAACCATACACTGCACTTGCTTTGCGAACTATTTCTCGCCATTTTCGCTGTCTGCGTGATGCTATTAGTGGCCAAATTCAAGTAACTCAGAGGAGCCTTGGAGAACAAGAGGGAATACCTCGTCTCCGTTATGTTGACCAGCAGCTAAGGCAACAAAAGGCCCTTCAGCAGCTTGGCGTGATGCGACAAGCTTGGAGGCCCCAGAGGGGTCTTCCTGAAAGTTCTGTTTCAATACTCCGTGCTTGGCTCTTTGAGCATTTCCTTCATCCGTATGTTTCATGTCTTACTTATTTTCCCCTCACAAGTGGTTTTGTTTTAACTCTCCATTCACTGATTGTTCTTTTTCATCTATTTGTCACCAGTTACCCAAAGGATTCGGAGAAAATTATGCTGGCAAGGCAAACAGGCCTGACCAGGAACCAGGTTCATATTTAAAGTTTTTAAATTTAAAAAATGTTTAGCTTTAATGGCAAGTAATTCATTATCATATAACTGATAATATATTCATTGTAGGTGGCTAACTGGTTCATTAATGCAAGGGTGCGTCTTTGGAAGCCAATGGTTGAGGAAATGTACAAAGAAGAATTTGGTGATTCTGAGATGGCAAGTTGCAATCTCTCATCTGAAAGTACTCCCCAAGCTCCAAGAGATAATAAAGGGGAAGACTTGCAGGACAATGCAAAAACTGACAATAATGTGCAACAAGGGCAGCTTCATGAGTTGAAGCTTGACCATAGCTCCACTTCAGACTTTGATGCTGCTCATGGAATCATGAAATTGCAGGGTGACCAAAGGCCTAATATGAACAGTGCCCTTTATTCAGGTGGACCTATGCCAACCAACCACAATGCTGATGGCTGCCTAATGCCTTCTGATCCAGCCTCATATGACATATCAGAGTTCGGTAATTTTCCAGTGGGTGGCCACGTGTCTCTTTCGTTCGAGTTGCGCAACTGTGAAACTGAGGAATTTGCCACAACTGACGGTGGCTTCAACAAACAACGTAACCCGACGTTAGATTCTACTGCAGAAAATAATTTGATTGATTATCATTTCACGGATTCAGGAAAGCAACAGAACAGGTTCAGTAACACTCATTTGTTGCACGAGTTTGTCGTCTAGGATATGCATGCCCATGAAGTTGATGTTTGGAGGGAATGCTGGAAATGTTGTATAATTAGAGTAGACAAAATGAAGCTTACATTGTTTACTCTTTTGCTCATTCTTGTTGCCCCTTGTTCATAAAGTGATGAATATCACAAAACGTACAAATATACTCGTAGATATATGTGTAGATATTCACTTGTAATATTACAGATGATTGATTTGTAAGGTGCAGGCAATTTTGTAAGGATAAGAATCACATATTGTGCCCGCATGATGTGGAATAATGAATCCTGTGGGGGAATGTTACAGCTTACAAGTACGATGCGAAATATGGGCTTGTTCATGTAACTTACTGCAGCCTTTCACATGGGCTTAATGTGCAAATCTTGTTAAAATTAGTGACGAAAGATTGAATGGTGCCACCCCAACCAAAAATAGGGAAAATTACGCTGTTTCATGAATTTAGGACTCACTTGGTACACATGATTTTTGGACTCTAGAAAGCGAAAATGAAAGAGAATGACCAATTGACCATATTACTTTGTTGGGTGCAGTATGGGTATGATTTGGCAATAAAGAAGCACGTGACACGTCTCATAATCTGAAATATTGATGTTTTTCCTTGTCTAATCTACCATCTCCGGTCTTAAATATAGGACCTAATTGACTTTTTTTTAGAGATTAAGGTTGCGAAATAGGTTATTAAATGATGACATATTTGATATATTTTTAGATTATCAATTAGTTTATAGGTAAAATAAACTAGTTTAAGGGAAAAAATTAGGTAAATCAATTTATAATTAACTTATTTTGCTTTTTTAAGGATTTTTCAGAGAAAGTGAATCAAATTTATAATTAAATGATGAAATATTGATGCTTTTCCTTGTCTAATCTATACTCTAAAAACTTTTGGTTGCTACTTAGTGTTTGATGTTTATAAGCTCACCCAATTAAATGTGCTTCTTTAAATGAAAGCGCGAAAATTATTGGTGTCAAAGAAGTTGCTGGATTCGGATCAAGAGCTAGCTTTATCACGAGGAGTGAAACAAGGCATTTATATGAGACGTGAAACTCTTCTTTATCGCGAATCATCTAGTTCGTCATCTTCTTTACTTCTTACGAGTTAGGGGGGAAAGTTGTCATTCACCAATCATCAATATGAGCATTTTCTTCACATGTTACACCTCACATCTAACTACAAATGTTTACTTAAAGAATTCTAGCTTTTTCTTACTAATGTTGGAGGTTTTTCAATAGGATACTTCAGATGGAATAAGGATATGGTGACGGCACGGGGTAATTTTTTTTACATTCCCAAAAAGAAATCTTGTTTTTAATCAAAATTCATTCATAGGAATTGCACGAGATCGTGGTCCAAAAATAGTGTAGTGTTTAAATCAACATTTGGAAAAACGCTTATATGAGAGAATATATTTTGATTTTTGAAGAATAATTTCTAAAAGAAACATAAAAAAATGTTTTTCTGGAAAATCACTGGTAACCATGATTTTTTTTATATAAAAGCAGCGTGTGAAAAAAAGTAAATGAGTTTTTTTTTTTTTAATTTTTATCACCAAAATACATGGTTTTAGGAAGTTTTTTTTTTGTTGGATGAAGGTTTTGGAAGTATTTAAACACATTATAAATGGCTATTTCCCTTGTACGTTTTACCAATGTATTATATGTTCTTGTTAATTCTGTCACGCTTCTTATCAATTCCTCAAGTTGAAGTTAATGACCTATTTATTACTATTATTTATAAAGAAGATGTAAAAAAGTTCGAATTAAAGCAGGGTTGAGGAGAAAACCCAGAATCCTATGGGTTAACCTACCATGCACATTTTTTAACAATCATAAATAAGCATGTTCATTCAAGCCGATTATAGGTGAGCAAAAACTCAACCTATTGATGAGTTAAATGGGTGGTTGATGTGCACACCTTTGTTTTGCCCACACCCACCCATTTACATATGTTTTTAATTTTCTCCTTAAATAATTAAAATAAATAATCATTAAAATTTAAAAAGTTGTGGTTGTTATGTTGCTTGTTTTGAAGTTTGAACATTAAAAAATTGTTGCCATGATATTTCTCTAGATTTAAGTTCTTTTATACAGCAAAATATGTAAATATGTCGTGAATATTTGTGAATTTGTGGTTGTCATAATGTGACACATTAAAAAATTATGCTAGTAGCACTGAACAAGTATTTTCAGGTTGAGTGAAATTCTACTATATGGGTGTTGAGTGAAATTCCCCCATCAATAATCAATATTTTTCAAGCTTAAATAATAGCTCCATAGTCCAGATATTTATTTTCCTGGTTTTTTAAAAAAATTCTTTTCTTAAACAAGGGGTCACTATATTTGCGAACTTTTTATATTTTTCTGTTGAATATATAGGGCAAGCTCCAGCATTAGATGTGTTACTCCATTCAGCCCTCAAAGTCCATCGTTCAACACTCTCCAAACTTGCCATTCCATAATCTCAATTCGCAGCTCCAAATCAATGACAGAGGCTGAAGATGCTGCACGCCGCCGTAATGCGGTCGCCGATTATCGAAAGAAGCTTCTTCAGCATAAAGAACTCGAGTCCAGAGTTCGATCGGGTTACTCTCTCAATTTCTTCCTATTCCTATCAACTGCACTTATTTCTTCATTAAATTCCTTGTTTCTTTTGGGCATAATACCCTTCTATGATTCTGTCGTGTGTAATTTTCATTCTACCGGCAAAACCTAAGTTTTAGGGTTTGCGCACTCTGGCGTCAGTCATCCTCAATCCTGTGAGATCAAAAGGCCATCTTTTGGCATATAATAGGACTGATTTTATTGATTTTACACTTAATTGGAAATTGAATTGGCTGTAGATTTCTCACTGGAAGGAAACTGAGCTATTTGGGGAAATTAGGTATTGTTAACGACTGGATCTGTTGTCAAAAGTCGATTTATTCCCTCACTTTGATTATTTAGATAACTGATTTAATTTAATTTGAGGTGACAATTCTTAGTCATATAGGATGGAAAACGGACTTATTACTGAGAAACCACCATCCTTGTAAAGCTGCCGGTGGTTCACTCCAGCTTTGTAGTTTCATCTTAGCTTGCTCTATGCGGCATTATTTCAATATGGAAATGGTTTAATTCTCCCCGTTAGCTTATGGTTATCGTATTATAATGAATTTTCGCATGGTTTTCCTTTCGGTTGGCCCATTTTTTTAGTTCTATTTGATCATTATGGATGCGATTGGTGACTCTGCATTTTGAACTTCATTTGCAGTCAGGGAGAATTTGCGAGGTTCTAAGAAAGAGTTCAATAAAACGGAAGATGATTTGAAGTCCCTTCAAAGTGTTGGGCAGATCATTGGGGAAGTTCTCAGGCCTCTTGACAATGAACGCTGTAATTATTTTGCCCATTCTTTTAAATGTTGAAATGCTATTCTTCTGTTTAAATTATCTTATACCATCCCCATCCTGACTTGTTTTTTTTTTCCTTTTAGTGCTTTGCTAACTAGCGCCTTATGTTCTAATAGCTAATATATTGTTATTTTTTTATCTTCACTTAAGCTTATTTTATTACTTTACAACCTCCTGTGGATCTTTAAAACTCCGGAAATGCTTACTTCGCTTGTTGCTATTGGTGTATTATTTATGTTTTACCTAGCTACTTACTGTGAATCACCATTTGGATTGTGATTGTTTTTTCATCACAGTGATTGTTAAAGCAAGCAGTGGTCCTAGGTATGTGGTTGGCTGCCGCAATAAAGTGGATAAGGAGAAATTGACTGCAGGAACAAGAGTTGTTCTGGATATGACAACACTAACCATAATGAGGGCTCTTCCCCGTGAAGTTAGTTTTCGAATAAGTTCCCAATGTTTACTGGAGAATGTGTTCATGTTCTTTTTTTCCTCCCCTGCCCCCTGAAGGGTTATCAGCTTTTGTTTAATGCCTGATTGTCGCTGTTTTGTGATATGGGGTTTTAGGTCGATCCAGTAGTTTACAACATGCTTCATGAAGATCCTGGTAACGTGAGTTACTCAGCTGTGGGTGGTTTATCTGATCAGATCAGGGAGTTGAGGGAATCAATTGAGTTGCCTCTGATGAATCCTGAACTCTTTCTTCGAGTGGGAATAAAGCCTCCAAAGGTGATTGTCAATTTACCTCAATGTCCACACTGACCTCTTTTATCAGTATAACTGTGCTTTAGGCAGCCTTGTTAAGCGTTCCCTTTTTTCATAGAGGTGTATTTTAAGGGGCCAAGTAGCTGACATTTTTATCTGCTTTGTATCTTAATTTTTTCATATTTAGGGTGTTCTTCTTTATGGACCTCCTGGGACTGGCAAGACATTGTTAGCTCGGGCCATTGCAAGCAATATTGATGCTAGCTTCTTAAAGGTCAGATGACTTTCTATTTTGAACTTAATTGCACTCTGAAATTTTGTTCTAAAGTTGAATATCTTGTCTTATTCTGCATTCTTGTTTAGGTTGTTTCAAGTGCCATTATTGATAAATACATTGGAGAAAGTGCTAGGTTGATAAGAGAGATGTTTGGGTATGCACGTGATCACCAGGTGAGACTCTGCTTTGAGTTAAATTCCTTTGTCATATATTCAAATGGATGCTGATTAAGAAATCTTTTGTGTTTAAGCCCTGCATCATTTTTATGGATGAGATCGATGCCATTGGTGGTCGTCGTTTCAGTGAGGGGACAAGTGCAGATCGTGAGATTCAGAGAACGCTGATGGAGTTGCTTAATCAACTAGATGGATTTGATTCACTTGGGAAGGTACATGTTATTCTTGATTCCCAAATTTTAATTCATCAATTTATATTCATTATACAAACATTCTTGTACCTGGTTTTGAAATACTTGTTCGTTCCATAAATTTAAGGATGCACAATTTTTTTCTATTTTTATTTTTCTGTGCTTTAGGAGGAGTTTTTCCCTTTTTCACTGCCCTGATGTTTTTTTTGTTCCCGGGGAAGGTGTTTAAGTTTGCAAAATACCTGTATGCATATGATGCACTTCACAAATCTGCTTTTGAACAATGATTTTTTCTTATGTTGTTTGGTAAGATTTAACACACGGATTCTGACTCATTATGGAAATAAAGAATGATACTTTGCTGATTGGTTATTGCTCACAAGGCATAACTTAACCATTTCACTTCTGTTTGTGCATGCATATATCTGAGGTATGAGGTATCGCTTTAATTAAGTCTTACATAAAGAGTATGAAGTATAACGAGCGCCGCCTTCTTCATCCACGTGTTCTTTTCGATATGTATTCTAACCACTAATGACTTATGGCTCAAGTTCTTATGGTGCATGTCTTTTGTAGGTTAAAATGATAATGGCAACTAACAGACCCGATGTGCTTGACCCTGCTCTCCTGCGTCCTGGCAGGCTGGATAGAAAAATAGAAATTCCATTGCCGAATGAGCAGTCAAGGATGGAAATTCTGAAGATTCATGCTGCTGGAATTGCAAAGCATGGTGAAATAGATTATGAAGCTGTTGTTAAACTTGCAGAGGTTAGTTTAATGAAGTTGGATTAGTTGTATCGAGTCATTTTTTATTGTTGGTTGTATAATCCGTTGAATGTTATGCAGGGCTTTAATGGGGCTGATCTTCGAAATGTTTGCACGGAAGCTGGAATGTCAGCCATTCGTGCTGAGCGTGACTATGTGATCCATGAAGATTTTATGAAGGTGAGTTCTTTCTCTTATTATAGTTTGGGATAATAAAGCAATTTTTCATAGTTCTTACCGCATTTACAGAAGAAAATGAAAACACCTTGTTAGTTATGGAAACAGTAATTTTTACACCCTTTGGACCTTTTTATTTATTTCAGGCTGTTCGGAAGCTGAATGACGCGAAGAAACTTGAATCCAGTGCTCACTACAATGCTGATTTTGGGAAAGATTAAGATAGGCCAATATTGATAAGAGCCATGGATATCTGGGCAGTGCATCCTTTTTCATTGGAGCTGAAAATTTGCTTCCTCATTATTTGGACCGAGTCGTTAATGATGAGCACGAAATATGGGTTCTTGAGATATCTTGTACGATAAGAACACTGAAGTTGGAAGGGGGAAGTAATTAACCGAGGACAGCGAGGGCAGGACGTCAATTCTATAGTTTCCCTCGAATTGTTGGACTTATTTTGATTGGAAACTATGTTTTTCGCATCGATTAAAAATTTAATTTATATTGAGTTAGATGATTGCATAGCATCATAAAAATCAATGGGAAAATCCAAAAAAAGTTCATCCGAATACCCAAAAGGACAATTGAGGAACTTAAACTTCCAAAAGGACCAGAAGGAACCAGCACCTATCTGTCATTTTAAAATTTTGCAAAAAGACAAAATTGTCGTCATCCTAAAAAACAAATTCCTACCCTATCCTAAACCCACCCTCTTCTCGGAATTTGTGTTTTTGGATGGGGGCAATTTTGTCTTTTCGTAAAATTTTAAAATGCCAGATAGGTATTAGTTCCATCATGGTCCTTTTGGAAGTTTAAGTTCCTCAATTGTCCTTTTGGGTATTCGGAGGGACTTTTTTGGGATTTTCCCAAAATCAATTATATGGACTAGAATGATTTATTATTGGGTTAAACCAACTTTTCGTCCCTGAACTTTCAATCCATTTTGCTTTTAGTCCCTGAACTTTCAAACACATGGTATTAGTCCCTGAACTTTCACCTCATTTTGCTTTTAGTCCCTGAACTTTCAAACACAAGACATTGGTCCCTGAACTTTGCCTAGTTTAAAAGGATTAGTCCCTGAACTTTGCTTATTTTATAAGGATTAGTCCTTGAAGCCTTTTAACTCTATTAAATCCTCCTATATGACATTGACTGTGTCAAATTGGATGACTTGACAAGCTTATTAGGATGTTGATGTGACAAGTATATTTTATAATATTAATTATTTTAATTTCTTTTGCCATGGATGATATTAATTATTTTAAACAATTTATAAAATCTAAAATTTTTTATCAGAATCTTAAATATGAATTTCAAAACATACACAAGTACACAACACATTAAAATCCTTTTTTATCAGATTTCATAAAAAATTCAGATTTTATATTTGATTTTTTGATAAAAAAATCAAATTTTATAAATTGTTTAAAATAATTAATATCATCCATGGCAAAAAAAATAAAATAATTAATATTATAAAATATACTTGTCACATCAACATCCTAATCAGCTTGTCAAGTCATTCAATTTGACACAGTCAATGCCATATAGAAGGATTTAATAGAGTTAAAAGGCTTCAAGGATTAATCCTTCTAAAATAAGCAATATCCAAGGACTAATCCTTATAAACTACGCAAAGTTCAGGGACCAATACCATGTGTTTGAAAGTTCAGGGACTAAAAACAAAATAGGGTGAAAGTTCAGGGACCAATACCATGTGTTTGAAAGTTCAAGGACTAAAAGCAAAATAGGGTGAAAGTTCAGAGACCAATACCATGTGTTTGAAAGTTCAGGGACTAAAAGCAAAATGGGGTGAAAGTTTAGGGACCAAAAGTTGGTTTAACCCTTTATTATTTTTTGATACTTTATTTTCTTAAAATTCTTCGATCTCTACAATCAATCTTCGTTTTGGTCTTTGATCTCTACAAGACTACAATAAAAAATTCTGGTTTTGAAATTATGATCAACTTTGTTCTTAGTCCCCAGACTTCATAATCAAAGCTTTTGGTTTATAGAATTTTGGTCTAATCTCTGTAATTAAATCCACTAAGAGCCTATAACGATTTTAAGTAAAACATTAAAATCAAAATAATTGAAAAAATGTTTTATTATTAAAACCTCTAAATGGTTATCCAGTTTTATTTATAAGTTACATGTTAGTACAATACAACAAAATGGTTCTTTTAATATGATTATTTTAAAGAGATGTTTAACACATACAAGCTATTATTTAATAAATTCATTTAACTTATTAATCTTTACGAATTAGTGAACTAGATTTCATATTAAGACCAAATGTAATATTTTTTCCTCTATCTTTCATACCCATAAAGCATAAGTCATAAGCTTTTTTTTTTTTGGCTTGTGCTTATCAGTTACTTATAATTATAAGTACTATTAGAAATAGGTTATACCAAACACACACACAAAATGTAATACCCATTAATTGCTTTTAACAAAATAAGCACTTAACTCCCCAAACTAAATTGAATTGACATTTGCTTTCTCAGTTTTAAAATTATTTGTTGGGAGGGTAGTTGAGAGAGGCTTGTGTGATAAAGCAACTTTAGTTATGGATGCCTAGGATCTGTCTTTTATTTTTTATTTTTATTTCTCAAGGGTATCCCACCCGCGTGTCAAGTGGGACTAATCCTTCGCTGTTCTGAAGTCCCATGTAGGGGGTAGACAGCTGGCCTGTGAATTTGCTCCATTCGCAAGGGCTGGGAATCAATCTGTCTTTTATTGAGAGTAAGTGGCTTGCAATCTCCCACGAAGTCTAATCAATATATATATCTTTAATAAACTTTAAATTATCTTTGTTTCTGAATTTTAATTATTCATTAACTAGTGTTAGACCATTTTTTTGATCGAATAGTGTTAGACCATGTTACTCTTCATTAAAAAAACAAATTGTGTATAGACCATGGTCTTCAAAGAAAACAGAATGACATACATAAAAACATCTTAGTCAAGACTATATGATTATTTTATTGTCAAGAAAAAACTATATGATTCAACTGCAGGAAAATTAATAGATTTTGTTTTTTATTTGCACGCATTATATAAACGGAGAAAGGAAATGACCAATTGGGCTTCATAGCATTCGAGTGAGTTTTGTACTGGACGTGTCCGTTTTTACAGTCTCTTAATCAAATGAGTAAATGGCAGCCATAACAGAAATCCATAACTCTTAATTTCACTCCACTTTGCTGGCATGCTTAATGCCATTGTCATGTTTTGTTGGGGTCCTCTTCTTTAACTTGTATTTCATCATTCTCACAATCTTCATGAACCAGAACGCGCTTACCAGCTGCAAACTCAATCCCATTGCCTGAACAGTGCATTTTTTAAGGCAAAAAACAGGTTCATAACTTGTAATCCCAGGAGTTAACAAATTTACCAAATAGTACTACTAACTAATTGCATTAAGAGCTGACCTTTATCATTGGCGGGTTTTGGGCATATAGAGTTACGTATGTGATATAGGGACCCGCCACCATCCTTGCAATTGTAAATATGGCAGCAAATAAAATCTGGCCACCAAACTCATTAAGTACTTCCTTATTATCTAAACAATCTAATCTTAATATTGCAATTAGTACCAACAAAAAAGGAAATTTTGCTAGGACAGTATGCTTACGTCAGCAGCCAAATTAATGGGAGTGTCTCTGTAGCCTATCTCCTTCAATAGCTCCCTCAAATGCAGGAAAGGGCTTGACATTTCCGTCACCCAAAGAGCTGCCACCATCTCTGAGCCACACTGCAAAGTAGTGAGAAAAACAACCCAACTTTTCATGACCAACCTCATTCATAGCCATAAACCAAACTTATTCACTAATTTCTAGATATAAAATTCAGCTGAATTTTTTTTAAAAAAAATTAAGGAAGCAAAATGAGACACTTAAATGTAATGTATTTTGTATTTTGTGTATAATTAGATGCCATATTACCTTAAGTCAAATAAGCAAGTGAAGATGCAAATTCAGGCAAATCAATCTACACGTAGCTTCATTTTCTTTCTTAGTGTTTTTTGCAAAAGTATTTGGGTCCTACTCCCTCCGGTCCTAAATATAAGACCTAATTCACTTTCTCTGAAAAATCCTTAAAAAAGCAAAATAAGTTAATTATAAATTGATTTACCTAATTTTTCCCCTTAAACTAGTTTATTTTACCTATAAACTAATGGATAATATAAAAATATATCAAATATGTCATCATTTAATAACCTATTTCGCAACCTTAATCTCTCCAAAAAAAGTCAATTAGGTCCTATATTTAAGACCGGAGGTATTATGTAAGAACTAAGGGGGTATACAGCACGGGTGATACATTCCATTTCTTCCCAAAAGAAAGGCAGAAAGAGAGAACTTGGCGATTTAACCAAAAATATAAAAATTAGAGAGACCTTTTTGTAGAAGAGACCAGCCAAAATTCCAGCTATGCTGACCGAATGGTGGATGCTATTGTCTAGACCGACTTTTTCCCCAAACAAGCAGCATACTATGTCATATATGAGATACGAAAGGGTAACCGCAAGAGTTTGCATCTGTCCACAATTTCCAAAAAATATATCAATGCCACTTTTCATGTCAAAAAGCTCCCAGCTTCATGGGTTTGATTATATATATACCTACCTGCATAGGGGAAGATGTTGAGGCCATAGGACACAGTGGACACTTCCAATCTTGAACAGAGAGTGAAGCTAATGTTACAGCTAATATTGCATGCACCGAAGAGACAAGGCGGTTGCTGAACTCAAACGAGTATTTGCAGAAGAAGACCCGTCTCGCTATCACAAATGCTGTTGTCCATGAAATAACTCCTACAACCACCGTCTTTGGAATGCTCTCTTCCATTTTCATTTACAATGGAATGGATTAGAATAACAAATCAAGCAAGCAATATAATAGCGTGAAGAAATCAATTCAACGGAGAAAGTCTCATCGGTCTACCAGTCATGGCATGTGTGAGGAAAGACTATAGTTTAACCAGTAACAACTCCGACGGTCGCAATAAATAAAATCAATGAATGCATATGGAGCAACTGTCACCAGAAAACAGAGAGAAACTGACAGCAATTAATTGTACGGTACTCCCCCAGTCCCTACAAAAGAGCTCAACTAGCCAAATCATCTAATAAAATAAGTTCTCTCAAATCTGCAGTTGTTTATGATAATGTCAAATAATGATGATATGAGAGAGTGAGAATTTATAGAAAAATGATGTGTAAAGTGGAGGAAAACATTAAATGTTTTGACAAACTTTGTTATATACTCTTATTTATAAGGGACAAAATCATTAAGCACCGAGGAGTACATGATATTAAGAGCCTTGATCTTCAACTTGTGTGAGCAAACTATACCGCACGCAACAAACGTATTCATTACATACTAATAATACTATAGTAGTCCATACGTGATGTACAAAGTCTCATAGAAGGCTAGAACAATGGTGTGTGTTTTGAGATTAGGTTAATCAAAATTACGTACAAGTACAATAAATTTAAAGGATGCCACCCTGTCATTCTTGGGCAAAATTAATTTCCATATTTGAACCGGCAGAAAGCGACACATATCAACCCATTACCGGGTCGAAGTATTTAAATGGCAAAAAGATAAGTTATAGCTACTCAACTTTATTAGGCCACTATCAATGCAATATCTAGATTACCTACCCCTCAGTTCCACACTTGCATTTTTAACCAACGTATCCAGCTTAACCAATAAGGAAAATATTCGAATCATGTGAGACTGAATTGAAGCTGGGGTGATTTTTCATTTGTTTGATTTTAGGTCAACGTTGCAGTTTATTTTAACAGCTTCTTCCGTAGACATTCAACTACCTTTTGACATTGATATGTCTCTAATCCTAGAAGTACATAACAGGTAAAATGTCTCTTATTTCTCATATCATGAAGCTGAACGTAAGTATATATAACGAGCATCGACCTCATTGATCACCCAATCAGTGCTTTATTTTGGATGGCTTGATTGTTCAAGCTCCAAGTGTTCATGGTTGCTTCTGGTAAAACTATAGCGCACTTCATCGATCTTATCCCTTCATATCGTATTGAATCATGGTAAACATAAAAATATTCGTACTTTTCAATGACATTTAAATAATTTATTAGGAGAATAAACCAGTCAAAAGTGTTTCATAATTTCAATTTTAAAAGGATAGAATATACGTACGGTGAACTGTATATTTAATCATTGATCCTTGTTTTTTTTTAACAATTGATCCTTGTTTTTTAATCAAGCATTGATCTGTTATTAGTATTACTTTTTAATTACAGTAAATTAGGTTGCGATGGCAATCTCAATATGACGAAAACAGTTTATTCGGTCCTTAAATAACGTACGATGTTGTACTTTAAAGCTAGCTTTAATATTTTTTCCCTCTTACTGCAAGAAATCACAAAAAAAAAACTTCAGAGATAAGCTAGCTTTAATTATTAATTGAAGTTTTTACTAATTTTTTTATAACGGGGCCTCATATAACAATAAATACAAAGGGCCCCCCAAATAATGTTGAGGTAGGCGTAACAAGTGATCAAGTAATCTATGCATGCATGTTGTCAAAAACAAATTCTATGCAGGCATACACCTGGCCCTCATTATTAACTGCTCAGGTTTTATTTTTGGGCTTAGCCCTCTTTTCCTCCCCTTTCCCAAAAAGCAAAAAGATGGATTGTTGAACATTGTAATACGGCCCTATTATTTTTTTTAATGTTACATAATTTATCTGTTACGAGGTTTCGTTTTCGGCCCATTGATTTTGGAAATTTCGGCATTTTGCAAGAGCAGCTGCTCCATTATGCAACATCCTACTGAGGCACTGAGCTATCATAAACCATACTGTGCTGATGTCATGTTTTAATCTTTTCGCCTTTCACCTCGTTTTGCACTCATAATGTTGGTGATATTGCTTTCCTTTTTTTTTCGTAGTTGCTTTCTGCAAAATGCATTTCTTCTATCATCTTCATTTTTTAACATACAACATAATATTTTTTTCCCAAGTGTCCCCACATCAGGTGGCACTAATTCTCCACCTTTGAAGTCTCATTTAAGAGGTAGATAACTGATTTATGAGTTTGCTCTATTCACAAAAGTTTGTGATCAACCCCCAATCACTTATTTAAGAGACAAAATAATATATACTATCCTTGATCATAGATTTTGTATAATATTTTCAAAATACTCTAATTTTATGATCTTATATATAGGAGCATATACCATAATATTTATAAAGTCCCTCCAATATAATATTTTGCATAAATTTTGAAAAATCTTAAACATTAGTAACTTTATCTTAAAATTAAACAACTTTTCAATATTACTCATATTTCATGTACACCATACCACATGAAACTAAATAGACATATAATAAACCAAGAGAAAAATTAAATATTTATATGAAAATTTAATGAAGTGAATTTAATTATAAATATAAACAAATAATACTTCCATATGTTCTTTGTATATATGAGAAGAGAAGTACCATCATTTGTTGTGAAGTTTGACGGACACCCATGACAACTCTAGATAGATTCTATTACTATTACTACTCTTCCCAAATTGTTTTTATATTATACAAAATTACATAAACTAAATTCAACTCGTTAAAGTTGTACCTAATTTTTAAGTATATTTAATTCATCACCACGCAACCATTCTTTAATGTGACAAGAAAAAAGTGTATTGTTTTCATAATAATCACCTTCCAATTTTAAAATCGAATAATTATTTTTGTAAAGGTATTAACTATTTTAGGATAGATATTAACAAACATTAACAATTTAAAATGACTAATTTAATATTTTAAAATTTAAAAGGTACTACCTCGGTCCAATAACATAAGCTTCAATTTTGGGAGAAGTATCCCAAAATTTAAGATTCACTTCATGTTTGTTAACATTTATTGTGTTTTTTCGGCTTTTGTCATTAATTGACAACAGTTTCTCTCATCTTCCTCATAAGTGTTCTTTTATCTTTTTTCTTATTTAATGATCATCTCACTTATATTCACTTTATAAATAGGGGAAAAGTTGAGAAAATAAATATGTTTTCTACATAGGAGTGATTATTTGAAACTTATATTGTTGGATATGGAATTTTTTTTTTGTCATGGTCCTTTTTATTAATCATACAAACTAGTCACATAAATCTGGATATGGTGCTATCAATCCAATGTTGAAAAAAAGAATGGGAAGGAATGCACCAAACAAGAGAAAAGAGTTTGAGAAATACTCCAGTAATAACAATGGAACATAACATTGCATTGACAATTAAGAATACCATTTTTTACATCGAAAAGCTAATCAACAATCCATAAAATATACACAGAACCTCGAGTCTATTTTATTGCAGAAATAATTGATTGAGGTCCCCGCCCGCCATTACAAACACCACCAAACCACTAGCTCCTACACACCTTCCACTCATATAAATAATCATACACATTACATTGCACCTAACACAACACAACACAATACAACACAACACTACACTGAGAGATCGAAGAAGATGAAGAACCAAGTCCAAGTCTTCTCCGCTCTTTGACTTAGAAACAAGAAAAACAAGTCCTCCTTGGAGACCACCATTCACCTCACCACTGAAAAAAGTCTGCAGAAGCCATAATAGGCTGATTCAGAAACATAGTGTCCATTGGATTCATAAAGTTATCTGCTCTCATTGGATAGCAATCAGTTTCACACACTCCATTGCTAGTATTAATGTAACTAAGGATTTCATTAAGTGATTGAAGCCTGTTGCTAAGTTCTGCCATTCTTGCCCTCAACACAGAATTCTCTGCCTCAACTTTCACATAGTGTTGTGTGGTGATGTTAATGCTATTCAGAATTTCACTATTTTCCTTCCTCAGCTCATTCACTTGTCCCATCAAATCATCCAAGTGCTTTTGCTTTCGCATGCGGGATCTTTTTGCTGATTCTCGATTCGATTGCATTCTCTTCCTTTTCCTCTGATCCATTAAAGCCTGCAAGTCCCCTTCAGAACCCGAGCTTTGAAATTTAGTGGACATAGAGGAATTTCCACCGGGAGAGTCCATGAAATATATGATATGTGCACCAAAGTTTAATTTATTTTTTTTTTCAGAATTGACTTGGCTACTTGGACACAGAAAAGAAGCTAGCTTTGAAATCTTAAAGACGCAGGAGCAGGACCCAGAAACACAAATGACAAAAGGCTAATTGTAATTTTAATTTGGAATATTTAAAACAGCTATATACTACAGGAGGCGAAGGGATTCATGAAAACACGTAAAACCAGTAGAGGAAGACAACAGAGAAGGATTGAACAAGGTGGGTCCTGCGCCTGAGGGAAGAGTTTATCATAAACCCAGAACGAAGGACTTCACTCACGACCGGAGACATGAGTCTCAGATGGTAAAAACGGAGAAATCAGCGTAAAGAAACATGGGAATATGTAATAACTTTCCTTTGGCAAAGATAATCTATTGCAATAATAAGCCTTAGATTAGTTCCTGCAAAACGATGGCCTCAAAAGATTGAAACTTTAAAGGGTTAAACCAAAGCCCAAAAAAAGTTTTTTTTTAGGGAGAGAAGAAAAAGGCTAAGTGGGAGGGAGGGGGAAATGAAGGAGAAGGGGAAGTTGCAGAGAGAGGTGAGGGGGCAATTTATAGAGGGAAGGGTGGGAGAGAAAAATCAGGAGTGGCAAAGGAAAGTGAGGGAGGATGAAGAAAAAGCAAAAGGAGAGGGGGGACAATGGGACATGGACATGGGAATCTGCTCCAATGGTTTTGTTTGGTGGGAGAAGGCGATTAGGCTTGTGAATGTGGGGTGGAGAGTGGAGGCCAAACCTTCACATCCTTCCAATTACAACTGGTCACCCCTTGTACGGACTTTGTGGAATCAATAATTGCCAGCTTTTTTCTGTCACACTGATTAATTTGCAATTTAACATGTGATGGATTTTTGAATAATGATTTCATTACTTTCAAAGGATTTGAAGTGATTTTACATGCGCATTTGGTTGAACTGGTAAGTGAGTTGTAAAGATGAGAACCCGTGTTCGAATCTTATAAAACGTTTTGATTGGGAGAGAGGACCCTATATAGACAGCACTCTTACCTTTGAATCCGGTTTAAATCAGCGGTGATAACAAAAATAGAATTGAAGTGATTTTAAAGAAGAAAAATATTTTACCCAATAAACTTGTCTTAATTAACCAGCAAAAGATCAAATTTTATTGAATTAATGTCAATTGTATTGTTTCTGTTTTCATATTATTCTTCTGTATTATTAATATTATACTCTGGCACAAGAATTCGATAAAAGTAATAGTAAAAGGTGACTATGTTGCATGACGTAGTGATGCGACAGGTGGGTAGGAGAAAAAAAGGTTTTTTCATGCCACCAACAAAAACAGCGGCGAGTTGAAGGTGGTTTTCTTTCAATAGAAAGTACTGCTCGTATATCATTTCCTGGTTTGGTTCTACTAGTAGTTTGGTTTAGTGGTAGCTTCATTTCACTATCTAAACAAGTGTCTTTAATTTGTTGGTCAGTGCTTTATCCTTAAATGAAGATCATCTGATGCGGATTTAAAATAGCTTGGGGACTCCCAACCAATGGGTAGTTGGTTGAGCTGGTAAGTGGGCCGGGCTACAACCCCCGTAAGAATGAGAACGCGTATTTGATTCCCGGGAAACGCTCTTATTGGGAGAGAGGACAACCTTGCCTATATGGGCAACACTCCTACCCCTCGAGTCCGGATTAAACCGGGCGGTGATTAACAAAAAAAAATAGTTTGGGGACGTTGAATTCCCCGTGAACATTAGGGTGAAGATTAGGGCTGACTTCAGACAGTATAGAAAACTAAAGGAAAAAGAGATAAAATATTCCTTCTAGTCCATATTATAAGTTATAACCCACTAGTTATTATTTTTCACAAATCAAAGAATGATAATTAAGTCATGAAATTTAAGCTGAATTGTCACTATTTTGAATTCATCTTTTTTTTTTTATTTAAAAGGGCAAGCACTAACAGTTTGATATTACAAGCGAGATCGAACCTGCAACCTCCCACCTAAAGGGGAGATGTTATACCACTGGGTTACAAGGCCCTTGGTATTTTGAATTTATCTTTCATTATATGATGAGGGGACTTCATATTTTTTAATTTTAAATTTTAAATGTCCATTAATTACAAGGATAAAGTGAGGAAGAAACAATTAATGTAAGTTAAATTAATTGTTTCTTTCTCACTTTATCATAATAAAGTGATTCCTTATAATAAAAACTTGAAAGATTATTTGATTGCCTTATCACAACTCCTTATAATAGAAATTAAACAATTAATGCGTGCGCTTTTTTATAAAAAAAACTTTTAAGAATGAAGTTGATAGAACTCACAATTTAAGCTGCGACATCTAACTTACTTTTGATATATGCCTTTTATGAGAGAGCACACGTGCTTCCATCTTCTTTGATTAAATGGCTTAGCCTAGAAAAATTGTTTCACTTTATTTTAGGAGGTGACTTAATGATCTAACTCTATTCCTTCCTCTTGGTGAGAGTATTTCATTCCCCTTGCCAATTGAACTCGGGCATTATTACATGGGTGATATTAGCATGTTTCTTTACTCGTGCCATAATCTACAATTTTCCCTTAACTTCAGAATTATAAAATTTAAAATTTTACATCAAAAGATATTATTTTAGCATGTTTTTTCCTTTCAAAACTAAGAAAAGAGGAAGTGTTACTTTTCAAGAAAGTGAAGCTTAGCTTTTATATAGTAGTAAGTTTTATTTCGTTTGATAGAAGTCCTGACATTTAACTTTTTCCAAATTAACATTCATAGAGATTTTTTCCCGAGTTAAAAATAATGGACTAAATTAATAGTTAAAAATAAGATCATGACTTTAAATCTACCCTTAAAAAATGGACCAAATACCTTTTCGAAAATACTGCTGAATGAATATGAATTGCCTATAAGTTGTTTTCTTTTTGAAAATCTACACTGGTTCAATTATATTTTAAGTCTGTCCATGCCAAAAAGACATAGTGGAATGAAAAATATTTGTTAATAACAGTTACATATTAAAAAGTGAAATAAACTTATGTTTACTAATTACTACATCTTACTTGATTCCTTAAAGGCCCCTTCCCATTCCATAAGTACTAACACTTGTATTATATTGGGGTGATGGACCGTGATTAAAGGATCGGAGCATCCCGAGAGAGGAGCAGCAACGAGAACATCAGTGTTCTTAAAGAAATTGTGATCCGTGAAAAATGGCAACACCTTAAAAAACCTTTGGAGAGAGGAAACCCCTCTATAGTCACGGAATGAGTTTGTTGTAACATTCATTTAAAGTTTTGTTCTTCTTGGAGTTTATGATGTCCTTTACAACTCGGCGGGCGTGTCATTTTGTGTTTGTCGCGTTCATGAATTGACTTTACGGTACATACCCGTTTTTATAGCTTCCCACCATTAGATTTTAAATTCTTTTTGGGCCACATTTTGAGTAATTCACGTAGAGTTTGTGTGAAAAATGAAAAATCAATAACAAGGGAAAGCCTGAGTTTATAAACAGACCAGGCTATCATTCATAGACTGATCATCATGAGCCTGAATAAAAGTGCTGAGCTTGCATTTATTTGGTAAGTGATACTCATGATAGACATAGGCTTATTAGTTGGATTTTGTTTGTTTAGCACAAGAGGTAAAATGTGGATTGAATGAAGAAAGTGAAAAGGTACGTAGGAGGAGGAAGGGGATGGACATATATTTGGATCGGAATTGGGGGCCATAATATATTGCTGCATGCAAAGCAAGTCCCCCTAAAAAAATTTACCCCTCCACTTTCTCTCCAAATATAGGCAAGATATATATGAGGCCCCTCCCACTTGGAATTCACGGAAAGTGAAAGCTTATATATATGTGTGGCATCTTATGTAGGGGTGGACATTCGGTTTTTCGGTTCAAAACCGAACCGAAACCGAAAATAACCGATAACCGAATTGTCTACATATCGTAAACCGAAACCGAATAACCAATAACCATAACCGAAAAACCGAATTAATTTCGGTTCAGTTATGGTTATTTTTCGGTTATTTTTGGGCTTTTCTTGTTTTATGGCCCAAACAAACTTTTTTAAGATTGGCCATGAATTTAAAGTTTCCTCCACACCTAGTTAAACTTTCAACACAATCTATACAATTTTTTCTCGCAAAATAAGAGCAACTAAAATTCAAAGTATCAACCAAACCAAAAATTACATTCAAATAGCAAGCATTTTTAGATGGAACAAAAACAAAAATGATAGAGTCACCCAGTTTGTCCTAATCTTGGATAGAGGATAGCAAACTCAACATAAACATCAAATCCATTGTTTACTAAAGATCCTCCAAAAGCACATAGTCAGCATGTATTTTTTTTGTTTCAACCAAAGCAAAAATTTTATCCTTGTCAAGTTTAGATGGAACAAATGAAAACTACAAAATGTTAAAAGTCTCAACATTAGTAATTTCTCCTTTTAATATGGAACTATCTATTGAACTCAGTAAAAGACATTTGAGGTAAACTTAGAGTATAATCTTAGACATTGAATGAGCAGAAAAATAATAAGAGGAAAAATTGGAATATGGAGAGGGTGAAAAAGGAAAAGGAACATGTTGAATGAGCCGAAAAGGCATATTGATTTTTTGGTTTTAACCGAATTCATTTTATTATTGATATTGATTTATTGGGTTTTTTTAAAGCATATTGATTTTTTCGATTTTTTCGGTTAACCAATTATTTTTTGAAAGAAACCGAAACCGAACCGATAACCGAAATGAGAACCAAATGAAAACCGAAACCGAAACCGATAACCGAAAAACCGAAACCGAAAAACCGATAACCATTTGGTTCGGTTTGGTTTTCGGTTTGTTTTGCCCACCCCTAATCTTATGCAGATGCTCACGGCATATTCTCACTCTTGGTGGTCCCTCTTCCCGCCCCACCTGTCAACCAACATTTCCCGCGTATACTCCTCCTATTCTAATTAAAAAATCTATTAGACTTTTTTTAGAAATGAATTAAGCAAAATTAAAAATTTAAATTGTTTATAGCTATATTTTTCTTTAAAAGTAATTATTTTATTTATAGATTAAATTAAAATTTAACTATATATGACAAATGATATTATTTAATGATTTAATTTGCTTCCTTAATTTTTACATCAAAGCCAAATGTTCTTGTATTTAGATTAGAAGTATACACCCTTTCTTACACACTAATGTGATACCTGGCCCAATCTTTACATATGTCTGCCCGCGCACGTTTCTTTATTCCTTTATTAAAGTTCCAACTAATTTGGTCCTCATTTTAATATTAGTTAGTGCGCAATGATTGACATTCATTTTAAAGTTTCTCCCACGCCAAACCACATACACCTGCATGCTCTATATTTCTTATCAGTTCAAAAAAATATCTCCTATCCATCGTCACTTGTATATTGTAATATACTAGATAGTAGAGATGTTCATTATATTTTAGCCAATTCCAGCAATTGCCTCTCTTCGGATATACAGTAGAGATGAAGTCAGATTGGCATACAAGAGGAGGAAGAACAGGAATGGCATATGCAATAAGGAGAGTGAAATTGAATATGAAAGTGAGTTTATTTCCGAGGAGGAGACGCATATTGTGGAAAAGGGATTGGACGATCGCTTAGTCGTGTCGTATGATGTCTCTTTTCTCACTTTTACAAAAGCCAATTCTAAAGTCCTGTTTCGCCTCTCTCTAACAGCTCCTTTAATAAAAAGCGCCATAAAATACACTTTTTTCCCGATTACCTACATGTAATGTAATTTCCATCCATCGTCACTAAATTTCCTCACTTTATTCTAACTCGGGTCATCCATCACCCACTGAAATTAATTAGATATACGCTCAACCACCATCGCTCTAATGATCATTCAGTTCAATACCCTTATTATACCCTGAAACATTCTTCATAAAATCTGATAGCACTGTCATGGTGAAAGGTCAATTATAATGACCCCCAACAAAATAATTGATGCTACGTACGTATAATCAATAATGCCACTCATATATGGTTGTCCTTCTATCCTCAAGTGCACCTTGCTTTAGCAGATATATAAAGGAAGTTGGTAATAAACCGTCCACTATAGTGTGCAGTGTGCAATTGTACATCATGCATGTGGAGCTTTGGGGGGGGGGGGGGGGGGGGGGCACTCCCGCAAGTTGCCATGCTTTTTCATCTTTTACACTCAGAAACCACTCTTATTTACTTTGAAACCCGCCCTACAGGCTGTACTGCCTATACTTAGCTTGCAACTATGTAAAGACTGTTAAAGTGACTTGTAGTATTAAACAAAAATCAACGCACGTGCTCGGTTGTGCCCAGTCAGTGCTGTCGTTTCATCTTCCGTACCATGCCTAACTTTTACCACCACGTACATGTATTCATGTCAATACGCTTTCCTATGTTTCCTTCGCAACGAAGAAGGCAAATTCACCAGATCCAGATCCAGATCGTGTGATCTTGCCCGTATCTTTGTGGGGTTCCCTTCTTGTCTATAATGGGCCATTTCGGATTTTATATGGTCATCTTTTTCAGTTTCACCCTCCTCTTTTTCGCTCTAGTGACGAGGAGATCCAATTTCTTCCTATTATCTATTTCTCACAACTACTCCTTTCGTTGCTGTTATCCAGTAAGTTTTGCCTGAAGCAATTCTCGTTCAAATTTAGACAATTCTGGCTACTGTAGATCAAAATATGTACAGGTAACGTTCCTTGTTTCATGGAACATGCCAAATGGAAAAAATAATGAAGAAGCTGTAAGAGTCGTGCATGTCAAATTTGGCTGCCATGACAGTAGAATATTTGGCTTTATAAAAGCAATATCAGAGACAACATGTTGGCAATAAAATATTAGAGAATATACACATTTAGTGTTCTTAAGAAACACAAGGAAAAGACTCCACCTCAGCTCCTCCAGACAAAAGAGAGACAAGTTAGGATATATTGGTATTGGGACACACCGCTTGTTCCTTCGACTTGAATAAAATGAAATGTTCATGATACTCCAAAAAAGAAAATGACGTCAACTTTTTTACTTTTCTTATTCGGAATAGAACCGGAGAAAGACCAAACCTTCGAGGAAGGTATTTATTAGGAGTGGATGGCTGAATATTGAAAGCCACCAATGCAAATGTTGATTTGCCAATTCCAACTTTAAAGCGTAGGATTAAATAAAGTTCTCCCTCTCCTCTATTTTCTTCATTATAAATATACATGTTCCATTTCATTCCAAAACACAAATAGTGTACCACTATCATGTACTTTAAATTTAAATCATATTTATCCTAACACTGCTTAACTACAAATTTTCTTATACCAAATTTTAACTATTAAATATCACATTGTAATGGAATATACTAGCTCCTGTTTGAACTGTACCGATTACGTTGAAGATACAATGCTAGCTATTTTCATATTATCATTGATGATTCTAAGTTAGGGAAAAAAACAATGAAATACCTCATAGCTAGGGCAATCACATTTAAATCCTGAAGAATAGTGAAATTGTGTTGAAGTACTATGGTAATTGGGTGATAATAAATGACTTGTCATTTTGTCATCCCTACTATGTTTTAATATGCACATTTAAAGACTTTATTTATACAGTTTAAAACTTTAAATTAATTTAATGTTGTCTCCTTATAAAAAATCCACAAGCAACAAAGATAACCAAAAGGATGGTCTCAACGAGCATGGGCCTATTTACTCCCGTCGTTTTAAAGGCCCATTTTTCATTTCATTTCATCGTCACATGATCGGGTTTGTCTTTTTAGGTTATTGTTCAACTTGATCATAAATGTATAATTCATTTCTAATTTTTATTAACTATATTTTATTAAAAAAATCATTAATTCTCCCTCAAAAATAATAAAGTGAAAGAGAGAGAAATTAAAGTGAATTATTTAAATCTTTTAAGAAAATTAACATATTAACAAATTTGACTAACATTTTTAAATTAGGAATATATCCTTCCTATTCCTATATATCATATATGAATAGAGGATGCTTGTGGGAAAAAAAGTATAGAGGATGCTGCTGAGAAGTTGTTTTTTGATATTTTAAGTTTCAATTTTAACAGTCTCCTTTTAAAAAAAAGGTCTTCTAATTACTAAAAAGACATTTGAATTTTTCTCCTCTCATTACACCAGTGAGAATAGTGCTCCTCTTTTTTTTGCTTTTAATCTTATGGGTTTATGTAAGGGTGAAAAAAATGCACATGCTTCATTATTAAATATAGGATATAATTACTATATTTTAGAGTGTTTGGAAATCACATAAGCTACTTATAAATCATTTTACTTGAATTTGTTTCATTCAAACCTGTTACAAACATTGATGTTAGTTTTGCCCGCCCCCTCTCTTTCTCTCTCTTTTGTATCATTTGTCCCTTTCTTTTGCTTGCCATCCTGCATCTTATTTTGACCTTCGAATTTTTGTGTTCATCTTATTTTTCTCCCATATTGAAGCAAATAAATCATTACATGCGAAACCATGTGTTCTATTTAAAATTAAAAACCGCAAATGGCCCCAATGGTTGCTAACTTAAATCGCTACATATTAGTTTTTTCATAATATAAGATTTTGTATTCGAAAAATACCTTTACTTTACTCTATCTTTTGAATGAATATTCAATTTCATTTTCAAAATCGAACAAGGAATTGAGTTTCTAAACAAGTACACATGAAATGAGAGATGGCATGAGAACGTGGCGAATTTACAGTAGATAATCAACAGGCTCAAATCATCATTTCCATTGCCCATATAAAAATCATCCAATCACTCAAGTCAAACAAGTCAACTGTTGGAGGCACCAATTAAACTGATTTATGGTTTTACAAGCGCCAGACCTAATTTACATAATCCCAAATACATTAGAAGTTCAGGCATTAAACAACATTAGAAACATGCTTATATACAACTCAAATCTGGTTCCTTGCTCAGATATAAAACAGCTCTGAACATGTAAACAGTAAACAACTAAACCCCAACTTGGTTTCTCACGAATAGAGTACTTTACAATTAAATCCCTCACAGATTAGCATCACAAATTGATCCCTCATAATTATCTTTTTCATTTTTCTCCCTTGCATGAAAGTATTTCTTGACTCACTCCCATATGAATAACAATTATCAATAATGTCCCGCACTAATAGATAAACATTATATTACTAACAGGACAGGACATTAGTGATAGCAGTTAATTGTGGATAAATAAGTTAAGAATTTTTTTAGGGACTATATTAAAAGATAAATTGTGAGGGACAAGATTGAAAATTACTCCATCTGTAAGGAACCAAGTGGAATTTTACTCTCATGCAAACTAATAGCTACCATCTACTATTAGCAAAACACAGTAATGCATAACCTCCCAGCATGACCTTCTTTTGACTGTTGTTCTCCTGGTCCTCCGTATAGAGGAGACAGAGCATATATATTGAGCTCAGTCATATCAAAGTCTTCCTATTTATTTGGAGCAAACTAAGTTATAGACTTCTCTTGGCATCAACAAAAAGGAAAATGAGAAAACTGTTGATAATAACATCATCAACAAACCATTGTATTTTCTGTAGCAAATTCAGGGTGGTAATAAAGCATTTCCTTCCACATCATCTCCCTTATCACCTCTTCCCCCAAATCTTCCTCCATTTCAAGATCAATAGGAACAACAGCTGGAGGGTCACTCTTGGGATCATATAGAGGAGACATATAAGGGTGTTGGAGTGCTTCAGTAACACTAATTCTCTTTGATGGGTCAAAAACAAGCATCTTCTGCAGTAAATCAATCGCCAATGGGTGGGCATTTGGGTAAAGCCGGGAAAATGGCATTCCTGGAGAATAAGGAAGTGCTTTGATGTACCTCTTTGCCTTGGGATTATCAATGAATTCTATGTCCTCCTCCCTTTGGCTGCCAAGAATGTTTATAATTAGCTTCAGCTGATTCAGACATTCTGAACCAGGGAAAACAGGTTTTCGTCCAAGAAGCTCTGCAAAGATGCATCCCACAGACCAGACATCAATAGATGTCCCATAGTTGTCACAGCAAAGCAGAAGTTCTGGTGCTCGATACCATCGTGTGACAACATACTCAGTCATAAACTGGTTCTTGGTGCTGCCAGTGCGTGCTAACCCGAAATCACATATTTTTAGGTCACAGTTTGCATTGATTAGTAGATTCCCAGGCTTCAAGTCACGATGGAGGATGTTAGCTGAATGGAGATACTTCAAGCCCCGAAGCAACTGCGCCCGGGAATTAATGTATTAGTAAGTGTAATGATCAACTAAGAAACAAGAGTATCATATCTTCCATAAAGCCACATACATGGACTGCAGTATGATTAATATTCTTCTGGAAAGAATAAATTATAAATCGAAGAAATTTTGGGATACAAAATAGCATTAGAGTGAACAGGCAAAGCGCTGCAGACCAAGTCACATAAAAAAAGGGCTGCACAAATCTGTAAAAGAAATGAATATCATAACATATAGGGCCTGATCTAACCAAAAAATTAGGCGCACCGATAATAACTTCATGAGTAAACAGCACATTATTAGTTACAGTCAACTCTAGAATAATGAATTAGACTAAACAAAAACATATGACTGTCAAGTTGTTCATAAATGCAAAAAAAAAAAAAAAAGAGCTATTGGAAGCTGCCCATACCTGAAAGAGGAAATATTGGCAGTGATCATTAGACAGTGCCTGTGAAGACTTAATAATCTGATGCAAATCGGTGTCCATAAGTTCATAAACCAGGTAGACATCCTTGAAAGTTCTTGGATGATTGGGCATCATGATATCTTTCAAAGCAATCACATTTTCATGATGGAGATGCCGAAGAAGTTTCAACTCACGCAAAGTTCTCAATGCATCAATCCGGTTTTCAAAAGCATTCTGTATCTTCTTAATGGCTACTTTTTCATTGGATTCTCGGTTGACTGAAGAACACACAATCCCATATGCCCCTCGACCTATAGGCTTAATGGGCACATATTTAGTATCAATCTCAAACATGGTTTGCCACATGGTGTAATAATGCTTCCCTTCATTTCTAATCCCATTTGGAGGCTCAACAGGAGTCGCCATTCCCTGCAATTTAACAAAAAAGGTCTTACTTTTTGATACTATAGTGCTTCATAAATGATAACTGATCAGGAACACATTGTGAATATAGTACTTGTCAGTAGTTCGATCGAGATCTATTGAAGGATATGTCAAAACGAGCATGCTCGGTCAGATAGAAGGATATCTCATACAGCGATTTTCAGTTAGAATTAAGAAGAGTAGAACGCATAATTGTAGAGAAAAATGTTTTTTTTTTCTCACCATACCTGCATCAATATTATAAAAATTGGCAGCACTGAAAAGGGCTAAAATCCTAAAGAATGGAAAAACATGCATAAAATTCTCCACCCAAAGAATGGAAAAATTCTTCTGGGGTTCATGAAGAAGATAAAGATCGTTTATTTCTTCACCCCACAGAGATCTGTCTAAATTAGGAAGTATAATTATGAAGAAACATAATGGAAATAGTCTTTGATGAGCTAGGAGTATTATTTAAGCAAACAGTAATTCCTAAATAGGGAAGAAACACAACAGGTAACCAAAACAATAACAATAATAAAGATTTACCTTTGCAAGAAAAATCAAAACTTTATGCTTCTACCACAGCAAATTCCCTTCAATTTCCAAATACATATTCCAACAACAACACCCTTCAGCAAATTGAGCAGCCAAAGCAATAACAATTGACACTAATTCACTCCAATTCTTCACTTAAAAGCAATGAATTATGCACCAAAAGCTGAGTTGTGATGTGAACTAAAGTAGAAAGAGAGATTTGAAGGAGGTGTTAAAGTGGGGTTGGATCTGTAAGTAAGGGATAGAGTGCATAGTGCATAGGTATTGTCAGAGGAGAAGATTCGTTATGTCGTCGAGATCGGACCAGCAAGCGACGAAGAAAAGCTTTGGACTTTAGGAGGGGAATGCATCTCTCTCTATATCTCTCGTCTCTCCTACCCGCGTTTTCCTTTCCTTTTTTTTTTTTGTTTGTTTGGGTTCAATAATCATCCGTAGACCATATGTGGGGCCCCTTGTTTTTGGCGAATGGTGATATCGTCACTCTCTCCTAGATATTGTAGGCAAGCATAAATACGACGTCGTGGATTACCATATTGATCGCATGAACCACATGACACGTAGGAGCATCTTTTAAGAGAAACAGGCAACAAAAGAAGCACTTTCCATTTTCAATATCCTAGTAACTATTCTCGTATAGGAGTCAACAGTTTCAGTGAAAGTGTTAAAATGAGCATTTTAAAATTTGGAAGGTATTTTTTTGTTATTATCCATTTTAATATAAATCCTATTTGAATTTTCTTTTGGAAGGTATTAACAACACCAAGGTATGTCATTTATAAATTGGTTAGCTCAAATTTCTCTTTGAAGAAGTTTCTTTAATTTATAATTTAATGTATAATACAATACTCCCTCCGGTCCTAAATATAAGACCTAGATAGAGACTTCATTTTGGTCCTAAATATAAGACCTAATTACATTTTTGGTCACCTTTTTCCTAAATTACCCTTTTTCTTTTCCGCCCACCTCCTCTCTAACATCACCCTCCAAAACCTCATCCACCTCTGGTCCCTTAATATAGGAGTATCTTATTTCTCTTTTTCTCTATCTGTGGCTCCGAAGACAGTTGGTGAGAGAGCATACACATATGACATAACACAGATCCCTCTTCTTCTTTCACACTCTGCAAAATCCATTTTTGCCATCAAACTTCGATACATTTCTTCACTCAATTCCTTTTCTCTCCTCTTACTTCCGTAATCGCTATCTCTATTTGTGTGCTTTCAATTTCTTCTTGCTTTCTCCGTCAGATTTCTCCGTGCTCTATTTCTTGAAATTCATCTCGAATTAGGGTTTATGGACGGTCGAAATTCGCCGCCGGCCGCGAAATTGACGCGCCTCCGTCACGCGAAATCATATAAAAAAAATCAACTTTTGGAGTTGATTTTGAGTAAAGTGAAGACAGATGAACAGAAATTAAAATTGAAGCGTACAATTGCGAATTGTTGTTTAGCTTCTCTGTTTCTTGTTCTTCAACGAGGAAATTCAGATAATTCGAAGACGCGACGGTGAAGATACTGAAATTCGCTTGTACAGAGGTTTCAATGAAGCCTTGCAAGAAATTTGATAGTGGAAGCTACAAAGTAATAAAACTAATTAAGGAGGGGTATTATTGGAAAGACATCTAAAATTAAGTCTTCCTTAATCTCTCAAAAAAAAGTCATTTAGGTCCTATATTTAGGACCGGAGGGAGTAATTTATATGATGAAATAACTTATATAACTCTCAGTTAAAAAAATAACTCATTTAACTCCGTCTATATAGGTATGGAGAATTTGGGGTTTAATTTCTTTATTATTGAGGCTCTCTCTCTCTACTTGCCTCTATTTATTAGATGTGTTATAAAATATGTATTTAACGAGTTGTCCATAAATACTTATTCAAAAAATTTAATGGTACAATGATTCTTGAATTCAATGTTGTACGTTTTCATGTAAAGAAAAGTAGTGTTGATATTGTGTGTGTGTCAAGATGCATACCAAGAGTAACATTTTTAGGACGTTTAATCTAAACTTATGTAGACAGCAAAGAGCACTAGGCAGTTACTTTTCCAAACAATTATTGATTGTCAAACCTTCCTAACATTATTAGGACTTTTATATTCCTAATAAGATCAAGAAAACTTTATCACGGGGTAAACTACTGCTAGAATGGGACGAGGTATATTTAACTTTTGCTTTAGCCATACACCCAAAGTTTTTCTTCTTGCCTGGCCAAAAAAAAAAAGTTTTTCTTCTTGCCAACAGCCATACACTTAGCATTAAAAGCATAAATATGAACATGGCGAAATTTTCATACTGGGCCGAGAAATACTTACACATTTTTAGTCTTTTAGAGTACTTTTTTTTTATTCACAGTCTTTTAGAGTACTACTTTATATGAAATGTTAAGCAAATCATCATATTTTAATCTTAATTAGCTAACTACTCATAAAAAAAACACTTATGTTATTTTATTTTTTGACCATATTTCTGTTATTTTATGAAACTTATATAAGATGATTACAATCCGAAAACTGCTTCTCGTCCCCCTGTCCTATGCTCTCCATTACTCCATGACTCCATATCCATCTTTCACCATTCTGAGCAAAAACATCCATCTTCACCACTTTCTTCATTATTTCTCATATCTAAATGGACCAAGTTTTTCACCAACTCACACTTCATGTACTCTTACTTATTGCGAGCCGAGCCCAAGTTTTCTTTGGGCCCATTAGTACACTTTTGACGTCCTGCTTGTAAGCTGTAAATATACCCACGTCCACCTGCTTCGTTATTCCTTATTCCCCGACAAAATATTTTTATATTAAAAATATCAAAAACAGAGTTTCTTTTCTTACTATATTGTTTTTATGAATGAATTGTTTTCATGAATGAATGATAAATGATTTAAAAAATTCAATATTTCATTAAACATTAAATCAAATTAAAAGAAAGGCTTAATTCAGTTACTTGGAAGATTTTTTTTTGATCAAAAGTTACTTGGAAGATGTGACAAAGCGTTTACTAATTCTTTTCTAAAGTGCATGAAGTCAGCTAAACGACTCCCCACAAAAGTGTGCAATATACAATTTTAAGCAAAAAAAGTGTTAAAGGCAATTTATATTTCCATTATTAGAAAGAATTAAGTTTCATACAGTAAGTTGTAAGCTAAAAAGATAATGATTGAATAAAATTCTTATGTCAACGAGAGCAGAACTCGAATGGCGGTTTACGAGCATCTTCGAAGAAGTCAAACGCACGGATATCCGCTGGGAATAATGTACTCCTCATGTCCCATCGAATGAAATGTGAATGATATACTCCTCTTGTCCCGTCAAAAATGATGGTATACTCCCTTTTATCTTATCTTAAACTATAAATATTATTTTCACTTTTTCATTTAAAAAAATTTCGATACAAAATTACTTACGTACTACAAAACTAATTTATATAATCTAACTACCTCGCATTAGCTTGGACTGGAGTACCATTCATCATTTTTTATAAACACAATCCATGTCACATTCGTTTTATACATACACCGACTATTTGGTCTTAAATATAAAACTTTTTTACTTTTTTTATAGAAACTAAAGATACAAAATCCAACTATACATGACAAATGTTATAATTTAGTGTTTTATTTTGTTTTATTAACTTTTAAAAAATAAACTAAAAGGTTTTATATTTAGAACAAAAGTATATACTATCTTTAAATACTTGTCCTTATTCCTTTATATAACTTATGTCTTCAACATCTTTAGCTAGCAATTTTCTTATTAATCTGATTCATTAGTATTTTGCTGCTACTTTACGCTAGAGAGAAGACGCGATTTTTTTATCCTCCTATATTTTCTATGCAGAGAGCCAGAGACAAGTTTTCCCAATTGACCACATATATTTCGACGCCCCTATTGTGATTATTTTGGTACTGTACCCCTGCTCTTATTTTATCACGCGCTTAATTACTCTATCCGTGTCAATTTTGAATTCAGTTGGACAAGTTCTCAAGCAACAAGCAGCTTGTCACGCTTGCTTTAATAACTAGCAACCCTTTCTGAACATTCAACAATTTAAGAAATTGGACAAAATCACGGAGAAAACCAACCATTCCATCATCATGTACTTGCAATTATCTTTGTATCCAAAGTGCCTGGTCTTTGTCCAAAAAAAAGAAGCACCAGGTCGTAAAGAAAAAAACTTGGAACACATTGATATTTTAAATTAAAACACGTAGCCCTATCTTAGCAAGGAACAAAGATGTTACTTCTTAACATAAAGCACGGCCGTGAACTCTTCTAAATTACTCTTTCTGTTTATAAATATAAAATCACATTCAAATTTTAATTTTTTTTCTAAATATAAGTAATTTTTTAAATTTCTCAACTTTTTCCTAAATAAACACCAATAATACTTATCTATAATAAATATTTATTAGTAAGAGGAGGAGTGATAATAAAGGTATATGATTAAAGTAGATTAATAATAACATGTGCTAATAACTAACTCAACTAGTATTCTTATTCTAATCAAACTAGGGAAAATGTTCTTATATCTAGGAACGATGGGAGGGAGTATAACCTTGATGTTTTATGTTTTAATTAGGATTCAAAAGTGAAGTGCGCAAGCAGACCAAGTATGAATTTTGAAGTGAAAGAACAGCTCCCCGCGTAATTAAAAGCAAAGTTAATCAAATAATAATGATAATCTATTATCTATTAAAGATAATAAATTATTAATAATAATAATAAAGGGGGCAAACGGCGGGAAAGGGGGAGGGCGGGGGAGGGCGAGTTGGCGCCAGATGAAGTGGGGCCCACCTGAGAGGCGGAGGAATTTCCACAAATGAGAGAATGGTCACATATTGGTGAATGGTCAATTGTCAACTGTCATCCCCATAGGCCATAGCACTCACTCCTTCGAATATCTCTCATTATGCCTCCCCTGCTTTTTGGTATCCATTCCCCACGACCCTTTCTCTCTCTCTTTCTTTCACCACTCATTTTTCTCCTCTCTCATGCACCATTCCTAATAAACAAACGTCCTAATCCAGTTCTATCATTCCACTTCATGCTTATATATGCTTTTTGTACCCAACCTCAACCTCCGCCTTCTTCCTTCACCATATTCACATGTCTGCACCGCTTGACCGCCCTTGTGAGTTCATTAGTTAACTCTTATTATTATTATTATTATTATTATTATTATTATTATTATTATTATTATTATTATGTCGTCTCATATATTTGATGTAGTAATCATCATGCCTTAGCTTCTCAATTGCTTATCTCGCGCTTTCTAAGGTATATGGAAATAGTCACTTGTTAATAACTGAGCTGCCATGCATGATGAACTAACATCTTTTTTGGTGTATGCTCATAAGCCTGAAATCTTGATCGTTCATTTCCTAATTGAGCTGAATTTTAGTACACGCAAATTAGTTATCATCAAAATATTGGAAGTAATTTCTACATGATTTTGAGATGCGATGGCCTATCTTATATTTACTGTTCTACTCACTACTTATCTATAATTTTTGAGGTTCTAACAATGTTCTGAGATTCTGGAAAGTACTTTAAAAGAATGAATCTGATAATTGTACTTCTTCTGATGTGGCGTCAAAATTTGACTCAGGCTTTGAAGGAATGTCGGGCCATGATGAAAGAAAAGAGAGGAAATCGGATTTGGGGAATTCAGAGGATGATAAGCGGACAAGACTAGGGAGTCTGAAAAAGAAAGCATTAGATGCGTCCAGCAAATTCAGGCGTTCTCTTACAAAGAAGGGAAGGAAAAAGAGTGACAGTCCTACCAATGCCATCTCCATTGAGGATGTCCAAGACGTTGAGGAACTTCAAGCAGTGGACGCATTTCGACGGGTACTTTTGTCAGATAACTTGTTACCTCCCAGACATGATGATGATCATATGTTGTTGAGGTCACCATTCTTTCTCTTTACCATATTCATTCATTTATTGCACCCCAGAATATGGACACCTAAAAACTACATATGTGCTGTGTCTTTCCTTTTTGAGCATTTAAAATAATAAGGATGGATTATCTATGATCAAGTCAGTTCTCTGCAGTAAACTTAGTTATAACACACTGTAATTTAATTACTACTCTATTTATAGTTTTTAATAATGAACCTCACTATTTCAATTCAGACAACATGGTTGGTATCGGCAAACTTGCTAAAGGGAAAATTCATTGGTAGTTAATTCGCTGAATCAATCTTAATTAGAAACACTAAAGGTTAACTCGCATGATTGCAGATTCTTGAAGGCAAGAAAGTTTGATATGGAGAAAGCAAAGCAAATGTGGGCCAACATGATTCAGTGGAGGAAAGAATTTGGCACTGACACAATCATGGAGGTGAGCCATTAGATTTGAAAACGATACCCAAACTTTGTATATGGTTTTATCTTTAACTATCTACATACATTTTACACCGTTATTCAGTGTTTATGTTGTGATATCCTCCATTTCCACTTTTCTTATCTCCTCCCCATCTGTTTCGTATTCCCTGGCAGGATTTTGAGTTCCATGAGTTAAAAGAAGTTCTGAAATATTATCCGCAAGGTTATCATGGCGTGGATAAGGAAGGAAGACCCCTTTATATTGAGAGGCTAGGCAAAGTCGATCCCAGTAAGCTCATGCAAGTAACAAACATTGAAAGATACCTGAAGTACCATGTGCAGGGCTTTGAGAAAACATTTTCTGTTAAGTTTCCAGCTTGTTCTATTGCTGCAAAGAGATACATCGATTCAAGTACAACAATATTGGATGTTCAAGGCGTGGTAAGTCATATGGCTAAGGGATCATTTAAAAAGATTCTTTCTTGGTGCACCTTAATAGTTAGAAACCATTTCATCTTGCTATTCTTCCTTTTCTTTATAGGGTTTGAAAAATCTAACAAAGTCCGCAAGAGAACTCATCATGCGGTTGCAGAAGATTGATGGAGACTATTATCCAGAAGTATGTAGTTTGAAATATCAGCTTTATTATAAGTTTTGACTTTTCATGGCTTCTGTAGTTTCTTTTCACTCTTGTAACCCTTCTAATATATAACAAATATAGTGCAGACACTGTGCCGAATGTTTATCATAAATGCTGGTCCAGGTTTCAAGCTCCTCTGGAACACAATCAAATCATTTCTTGATCCTAAAACTACTTCAAAGATTCATGTATGCAACAATTGTTTGAGTAATTCTTTATACGGTAGTCTGTTTCTTATAATTCCAATAAAGTTCTCATTTTACAGTTTTTTAAAGTTCTTTACAATTATTGGATTTATTGATACCTGACAATTACATGTTCATTAGGTTCTTGGCAACAAATTTCAGAGTAAATTGCTTGAAGTTGTTGATGCAAGGTAGACATATAATCGTTTGAATGGTTTTTTCCTGTGCCAATTGTTTTGTCACCTGAAAATTCTGATTGTGTTTGAAACTCTTCAGTGAACTACCGGAATTTCTAGGTGGTAAGTGTACATGTGCAGATCAGGGTGGTTGTATGAGGTCTGATAAAGGTCCATGGCAGGACCCCAACATTTTAAAGGTTTGTTGCTTATCTCGTAATCATTAGGTTGATTTTCAACTAAAACTTTGACTAATTTTATGGCTTTTATATCTCTTGGTTTGATCATATCCTCTAATGTAGTTCACCTGGGAGCATTGTTTGAAAACAGATGGTTCTTAATGGCGAAGTACAATGTCTTAGCCAGATAGTTTTAGTTTCTAATGATGAAGGGAGGGTGATTGAACGTGATAAGGCATCTCATCCAATGGTATGCTTTTAAATACCATCTTAAACAATACACGTGTCATCGGTATGGGTCAAACGGTTAACTTAATGGTCAACTATAATAGCTTTAACCTCCACATGCGACTTCTGACCCTAAATGGTAAACTCATGTATACTTTTGACCCCAAAAAAATATATGGTATGAGTGACCTTGTAAGTAAAACACATGTGTATTTATGAAACTTAACCCTTTAAAAGTTTGACATAATTTGAGATGTTTCTATTGGTGTTTGTGTTTCTACCAGATAAGAAGCAGTGATGCATCAGCAGAATCAGGATCGGAAGTTGAAGATATTGCTTCTCCCAAAGAAAGTGGCAATTGTGCAAACCCTAGGCTGACTCCTGTCCATGAAGATGTAAGTATTCATGATTATTTGTTTAGAATTGTGTCTTTGGTTTGTGTTCCATAAGAAGTTGTCATTTCAAATAGGCTGTCAAACATGTCGATCAACTGGTTAAAGGCAACTTTTTTATTTACTTATGCATTACCTTTAGAAGGACAACAATTTGGAAATTTTTTGTATCTCATTGCAGAACTGTAGCGACATAAAACCTCCCCATATCATCCTGTATAGCAAACCTCTCGGTTATAGTTCTGTCAATTGTAGGCACTTCTTAGTTCTTGTGGTTGAATGATTCCTTGCTTTGAACTTTCTAATTTATTGGCACTCTAGCAGCGTGTTGCTTACTGCTAGTTTTAAATCTCTAATACTCCTTTATTATGGTGTATTGCAATTGCATAATAATAAAGTAGACTGTTCTTTATTATCTACTTCATTCCCCATCACTATGTCTTGCCTTGTAATCACTTGTTTGAAGTTTTACAAGGCCATATCAGTAAAATTTTACAGGTTTAAAGTTTTGTTGCTATAAATAAATTTTAATACGTTTATTTTTGTTCAGGCAAGAAGGATTGGTTTCTCTGAGTATGATGAGTATGTTCCCATGGTTGACAAGGCTGTTGATGTTGGGTGCAAGGAGAAGCATATAACACTTCAAAGCTCAGAGGGGTCCACAGGTCAGATATCTGAGGCATCTTCTTAGCAGTTACAATATCATTTAAAATCATATGTAGGGATATTTGTGCAATTATGATGAACTGAAAACCAGACTCTTTCTGCTTCCATATATATGTCATATTTAACCAAGTCATACAAACCAAGATAGTTAGTTAAAATTGGTGTTCCTAAAGTTGTTTCATCTTACCAGAAGTACCAGTAATAAAATGTTACTTGATGTTCTTAAAATTTGATAGGACCGAACAATAAACAATAGAAAACAAGAGAATAAATGTACTGGAACTGCCCTTGTACTAATATATAAACTGAAATGACAATAACAATGCTTCCTTCTAGATTGGAAGCTTCGTGGAAAGGAAAGGACAGCCTAAAACATGAGATAACTGAAAGCAAGAAAAAACACTATTCTGCTTGATGCATTCCACAGTACCAGGCGCCTCTCCCAAAATAACCAACCAATTGTCTGCCTCACCCTCACTATTCGTGCATCCTTATACCCACTATCCCACTGCTATGTCAGATCGTGGTCCCAACTCCTCTTGTCTCTTCCAGAAAAACCCCTTCTGCCTCATTTCCCATATTGGGCCTCTCCCTTCTATTGTATACTCGGCCCCAATACCTCTTGGGCCTAACAAAATTATTCTATCTTTCCAGAAGAATTAGTTATAGAATGCTTTTAGTTCAAACAGGGAGTATGATTGATAGCCTGTTTATGAACACAAATTCCTCCCAACTGCAAAAAGATAAAAAAAAATATTTTCATGTATAAAAAATGAACCAATCCAGTCTTATAGGTTTTGAATTGGGAGGTTTAGCATTGGAGCATCCCAGAAATATTGATTTCAACGTGTTATTAATTTATTGCAGATACATCTTCACTGCGTATAGAAAAATCTTCTCAAAGCAGCTGGGCTTATATTCGGGCTATTATAATTGGCTTCTTTGTTGTTCTCTTTAGTGTTATGTGTACACTAGCATTTTATGTAATCAAGAGACTTGGGAGGTCTACATCTAATTCTGCTCAAAATGGCCCTGGCATGAAGGTGGAATCAATGCCCAGTGAGGAAGCATCTCCTTCACCTGCTGGAGGGTTCACCAAAGCAGACCTTTCATCTGCCTTAGTGAGGCTGCGTGAACTTGAGGTGAAAGTTGACGTGCTTCAGTCAAAACATAACAAAATGCCGTATGAGAAAGAGGAGATGCTGAATGCCGCTGTTTATCGGGTTGATGCACTTGAAGCTGAGCTGATTACTACGAAGAAGGTAATTGTAATTATACTTCATCTGAAACCATGTTCTATACATCATGCTTGGAAGATCTCTTTTTATTTCTATTTCACCAAGTCTCGTATTTTCTAATTGCCTTGTGCTGCAAATCTTTGTCGAGGCCTGATTATTTCTTTATATGACACATGGGGTTGTATATACTTGACGCGCAATTATATGATTGCCCCATATTTCTTATTTCCTTTGATTGCCCCATGTTTCTTATTTCCTTGTTTGGTCTTTACTTAATATTTGGTATTTAATGGGTCAAGGTTTAAACTATTATTGTTTAACCATACGAGCTTTAAAAATAAGAGCTTCTATCTCTTGTTATGTCGGGAGAAAGTCCCTCAATGAATATCTATTGGCAACAACCCATTAAAGTCATTCTTGTTAATAAGACTTTCAACATGGCTCTTATGCCCAATTTTGTCTTTACTTAATTGTTGGAGTGTGTGTTATAGTACATGTGTGTGTACTTCTTTTGGTCTATATTTTGGTATACATATTTAAACAGGTGTATTCCTATACTTAAACAGGCCTTACACGAAGCTTTAATAAGACAAGAAGAACTTCTGGCATATATAGACAGTCAGGAAAATTCCAAATTTAATGTAAGTCGAAGATATTTTCATCTTATTTTATTTTAAAAAACTTAATTCTCACACTCCACTTAATGAGCGTGAGAAATCTAAAGCGTGTTCAGTCCTTGCAGAAAAAGAAGGGTTGCTGGTGAAAAGATTATTGGACAGACGACGAGACCTCTGTAAAATGTCTGACTTTGCTTTGCTAATTATTTTTACAAAGTTGGTCGTTTCTCAGATGTCTGTTAGTTAGAGAACTATGTCTACCATTAGCATAAATGATCACATTCCTACTTATAAAATCATTTTGATTTTTTTGTTGAGACGTGGAAGCTAAATAGATCATTTAAGTTTAACATATCTTGCATGGAATTGTATTATATAATAAATTATGAGGAAAATTATGAGGAAAAAATAATTATAGACATTTTAAAATGATTATTATTTTTTTATTTCTTCTTCAATATAATAAGGCAGATTATCTTTCAGACACATCAATGGTCCCAAACTAATCTAATTATTATTATAGGCATTTAAACTTGCTTAAAGAAAGGTTAGAAAAAACATTTACCAAATGTTGATTCGTGGCATATATAAGCTCATTGATTCTTTTCCTACATTAAGCTCATTGATTTTTCCTACGCGCCCAATTTATAGTACTTGTCATATTGCCTCGGCCTCTTCTCATATGAATGACCAAGTACAAACGTGAAAATAATAGTAAGTCAGCTGCTTTTGAAAGTAGCATTTAAAAAAATTATAAAATTATTTTAGATATGCATAAACTTGAATATAACCAAAATGAAAGAATTAAGTGACAATTCCCCAAACAGTTGCTAATGGACTTATATTAAATCTCTTATTTGAGAATTAGATACAATCATGCCGATTTTTAAAACCAAATTTAAGATAACCTATACTAAATTAGGGTTGTGATTCGGTGTAAGAAGGTGATGAGATGAACATGGAATCAAAATCCTACTAAACTATTTAAATGTTGCATTAACTAATCTAAAATGTCATTATGAATTGATGCTATGTGGAAGTTTGTCGTGAAGGAAATTGATAAGCCCCTTGAGGGCTTTGTCTGCATCAACACTTTTCATCAACTCTCCTGCAACTTCTGCTGGTGTTACCTCAACCTTCTTAAATAGCTCTTCTATGTCATCAAATAGTGCGTGTTCCACAACTTGTAGATAGTTAGCCACTAATGTCTTGAAAACATTGAAAGAGCAATAGGACATGTGAATGTGCACATCCATCCGACCGGGCCTCAATAATGCTGGATCAAGACTATCCTTATGATTTGTCGTGTAGATAATTATTCGCTCATCTCCACAGCTAGTCCACAGTCCATCCATGAAGTTTAATAGACCTGAAAGTGTAATCTTTGCAGAATAATTGCAATTAGATTTTGTTTATATATAAGGAATATGATGTTGATGTCAAGCACAATATCAAAGAATTAAGAAGCTACCTTGTCACGCTTGTAGTAATCAAATGACTCTGTATCTGATTTCTTATCATCTTTTTCTCGGTTATGCAATTCTATGGAACAATCAATGTCTTCGATCACTATTATTGAGCGATTTGCGGTTTTCATCAGTAAGTATCTAAGATCAGAATCACCGTCCACCTCACTTAAATCCAAGTCATAAATATCAAATTTGAGATGATTGGCTATGGCCGCAATCAAACTTGACTTTCCTGAACCTGGGGGTCCATACAACAAATACCCACGTTTTCAAGCCTTCCCTACTCTTGTGTAGTACTCTTTCCTTTGGGTAAAAGAATGAAGATCTGCTAACAATTCCCTCTTCATCTCAGGTTCCATGGCAATGGAATCAAACGTGGATGGGTGATTAAGATTGATAGAGTTCCATGCACCGTTACTAAGATTATGAAGCTTCAACGTCTTCTTCCATCTATAATTTCTTTTGCTCTTTGCAGAATGTATGGCAAGTAAGAGTTCAAAACCATATCCCTGTAGTTGTTATGTAAAGAGAGTTCAAAGTCACGAGTTTCACTCTTGTTGTTGAAGCCACTATAATTAATACTATCATTATTCTCTTTCTTTTTTAGAACCTATTTGAATGTGACGCCATCAAACGAGTCGTAAAAATCTTGGTCAGTGTCCAAGGACACGATTAAATGATCATTATCTGAGGACTTGTGAACTTTTATTGTTGGCGCGGAATCTGCTACCTTTGATGCTAAGTATGTGTTAGCAGACTCAAACATTTGGTTGGGCACCTTGCTCACGAATTGTTCAATGAATATCGTGTGTTGAGGTGAAATTCGGTTCCATATTTTGCGAAAGTAGGGTAATAACTCTCTGGGAAGGAGTCTGTTCAATGTGGAAGTGAGAAGAACAATGGAAGCGGACAAAGAGGCGGCAAAGGAAAACATGAAGTTTGGTGAAGAGAACATCTCTGGCGATAACGTCCACATTTTGCTAGATACCAATTAGCAAATGTGCCAAAGATTTGAGTTTTAGATGGAATGATAATTTCTCTATATAGCAGTAGCCTAGGATGAAAAATTTAGTGATTAGATAGATTATATAAGTTAATATGCTTTCTATATATTGTAGTTATGATATTCCGTATTATTTTGAAATAATAATTCTAGAGATATTTAGTGAGGGAAATGTTTGATTTAACTTTACACTATCTTAGGAGAGTTGTTAAATGTAAATCTCATTAAGGATTGATTAAGAATTGATTAAGGATTGATTGAATATAGAAAAATAAATGTATTTGTAAAATATCTGATTTCACACAGGAAACTTCTCAACGATTCACATAAAAAACAATTTCCAAGAATCGTGGAGAGAAAAATAAGATCGAAATATATGGATATTAATAATATTAATTAATATATGATATTTTTCATTTTCATAAAAACAGAAGTAATACTGTTATAAAAAAACAGAAGTAATACGTAGATTAAATTAAATTGGAGGTTGTTCGATTTTAAAACTGTATTTGTTTTTTTTATACATAAGAAAGTAAAGATTCAAAACTGTATTTTTAAAATTGTATTTGTTGATGTTATAAAAAAAAACTTTATTTGTTGATTGACTAATTCAAATCAGTTTAATCTATTCTTTGAATATTCATTATTGAATTTAACAGTTAGAGAAAAATTTGTGATAAGTTTATTTAGATTAGATTTTCTAGGGTTGTTATTTTTCTCTTTCCCCTCTAACCTATATTGCTCAAGTATTGTGGTTTAGTTTTTTGAACTTGAATAATAAAATTCTGATAAAAAAAAACTTGAATAATAAAATTGCTTCCTGCTTTTCCAGTTTTTCTCTGGCTTGGGTTCTTTTTTTCTCTATAATAATTTTTAATTTATTTAATTATTTAATGTGAAAACAAATATTTTTGTTGATATAAATATTACAATATTTATAATTAATAAATTTATAACTAAGTGTGACATCGATCTCGTGCCTATTAAAAAGGGAGTATGGATTTGTTATATTGACAAACTCAAACATCACCTAACATTTTGGAACAAAATCATTCAATAAATTTCAAACTAAGGGAGGGAGTATGGATTTTATATGGAATAATTTGGTGTGATCTGCTCAAATTCTTTTAGGGCTATATGTTTTGGGTTGAACTGGACAATTCTTGGTTGGGTCGGACAGATATACAAGACCGTTGAATACTAAGTTCACCTCTCAAAAAGAAGGGGGGAAAAGTAGTTAAATATATAAGAAGCATCTCCATACTCCATATTTAGGCATGTCAAACTTTAAGTTTACTAATTTTATCCATACTATATTATAACAAAATTGTCACCCTAATCAGAAAAAACTTCAACTTTCAACAATTCGATGCTCCCTAATAGCTCTTATGTTTGTTAAGAAAAATTAATGATTGTACAAATAGTAACTCAACGAGAGAATGGGCTACATAATGGAACAGTAACTATAATTATCTACTGGAATCACATACCATACATTGCATCTATGGCATACATACGGAGCCTCAGTGGTGACAACCTTTTTCTCCTCCTTCTTCTCTTCCTTCTTCTCTTCTTTCTTCTCTTCCTTCTTCTCTTCTTTGGAAGGGCCAATACTCACAATCGCTGCTGATTTCCTGAATTTTCTCACATTCCTGATGATCCTCACAGGATCAGCTTCCCCAATCACTGTCACAGTGTTTTTGGGCGGATCTAGCATAATGGAAGTTATTCCTTCAATGGTTGCAATTAATTTCATCACCTTCTGCCTGCATCTTGGGCACACAAGTCCTACTGACACCACCGTCTTCTGCAATAAACAAGTGTCAGAATGTCAGTACTTCTCAACATTAATAATGCAGAGAAATTCTGTACCAAAACCAATAATATACACAAGCACTGCGTCATGTCAGAGTGAAATATAACATATCCAGAAAAAAGTCAGGCTTGATACTTGTTTCCCAAAAAACGAGGCTATCATGTGGATGTAGCGAACAGAGCAAATAAAACATGTAACCTTGGACATGATTTGGGAGTTGTAATTACTAGATCAGTACAAAGCATGAAACAGGGAATGCACAGGACTTGCTCTATACATTATAATCTTGATTTATCAAAATTCAATGGGGTGTCGTCCTTTATTCACTTTTTGGTTGAATACTAAATGATGCAACAGTGATGGTAGGTACCTAGGCATTAATGCATGTTAGATATTTATGACTGGAATTACCTTGCTGTCTAGATTATTGTTGGATTATATAGCATCAGAACGGTGAAATTCTCAAATTTGGAAACTAAATGGTAACACTGCCTATATTAAATCACAAAGAAATGGACAACTGTCACCAAAACCTGATCGTCATCCAACAATGAGAGACAAAAGAACAGTGTATTAAATACTGAGTAGAGACAAGCAAACTGTACCAGATCCAATCATGGCTAGCAAGCGCATTATGAATGAGATATTTATTTAAAAACCCATAAAATATACTCCCTCCGGTCCTATTTATAAGTCGCCAACCGCCACTAAATTTTGGTCCTTAATATAAGTCGCTAACTACCACTAACTAACTCATTAATTAAAGTTTTCCAAATATGCCTCTGTCATTGAAAAAAGAGATCTCTACATTTACTTTTGCTTGTCTCATTATGACTCATTTAATAGTTGTGAGGAGGGGTGAAGATGGAAATGAAAAATAAAACAAGACCAATTTAATGATGTAACCGCCACTAACCACCATTCCTTGATTTGTATAATATGAGCGGTTGGCGACTTATAAATAGGATCGGAGGGAGTAACAAACTGCACCAACAAAGTTCAAATTTCATCTTTTTTTATAAAAAAAAATTAAATATGGATTTAACATTAAATATGGCATGTATGCGCTTGGGACAGAATGACACTAAAGATGGTGAGATATCACTCTCACCAACGGCTGGAATTTTCTCGCCCTGCCTTCCCAATCGTTATCATGTTAAGCATAGACAGTGAAGTCAATGATGTTCATAACTAAGACTCTCCAATCTCCAAGTAAGAAAGCTGCTCAAGGTTCTTATCTTTATATTGAAAGGAGATTTTAACTCCACTTATAGAAAACACCTATCAATAGATATTAAGATGCTAGCGAGAAACAGGCAACACATACTATGATGATAATTCGATACTAGATCACATGTCTGTGTTGTGCAACATCAATAATGGATCGATTAATGGGTACAAGTATTCGCATGAACATTTACCCAGTGAAAAACAGAAACTAATAAAAGCAATAGAAAGGTCTGCAATAGAAACTAATAATAGCGGGTAGAAACCATGGCACAGGCAAATTCTGTCGGCAGAATCGACCAGGAAGTTCTACTATGATATGGGGATAACTTTGCAGTTTCTGAGTGTCCTTAATTTAAAGTTTTATGCTTTCTAACATTCCAATGTAAAATTGTCCCATGCACCTAAATTTTGTAAAATAAAAAGTTGTGGAAAGTCATGGGGTCACGGAAAAGTAAATGACTTAGGGAGCTTCAGCTGGAATGAAATTTCTATTTCTGATCCATACCCCACTTGACTATGGCCAGAGCTCTTACTCCAACTTCACTTAAGGGGGAAAAACTAGATGCCCCTCTTCCCTTCTCTTTTATTAAAGCAGATCATCATGCTGAGCAAACAGATAAGTGGTCTCTCTTTTTTCCTTCGCTTCTCCTTGTCCTCACTGCAGCTCCTTTGTGACTAATAAGTATCCCGTTTTGTCTAGTGTCGTCCTACACCAAAATGAACAAAGATGGTGCATTTTATGCTGAGTTGTTTTTTTTGGGCCAACCATTTCATGCTGAGTTGTTAAAAAAGATAACCAAATGACATGTCATTATTGAAGAATTGGTTTTCCGTTATACTAGTATAAGAAACTGGCCGATGTAATTACAATTATACAGTCCAATTACAAGCTACAACCGGCCACTTCGTGGTGCAGTGGTACTGAAAAATGCCCTATGGTGACACTTCTCACAGATTTGAATCTGTGCCTGCAAATAGTATACCCTGCCAAACTGAACAAAAGAGTACAAGATCGAAAATTTTTCCATAATCATGAAAGGTATTTAATTTTAATTTGTTCATCACCGCTTGAAATGTTCCAGTAAACCAAGTCCTTTGACCTTTTATGTTTCATAACATGTCCCATTTGGTTAGTGATTAGTCTTTTCTCTGAATTTGTCTACCGAAACTGAATGACCAACATCATCAAATTGGTGGAGAGGGCAGAAGCCTCTTTATGTGGACCAAAAACTCCAGGCCTATGCAACTCGACCAGTATGACCCTGTCCTGTTCTTTTCCTTTCAATTTCCCATATTGGTGAATTCAATCAGTCCAAATTTAAGTGTATTCTCTAAATAAAAGGCTTCTGATGATTCATAAATTGCATCATACAAAATGTGTTGATTGTACATTCGATTTAAATATCAAAATCGAATTCAAACACACACACACATATATATATATATGTATAGTTTAGATTTATTTAGTTCTATATATAAGACAAATTTATCTAATTTTATTGGATTAAAGATTTAAGTTAACTTGGCTAATATCACTTAATATTACCAATATACCTTTACTATTTATCCGCACTATTTCTCTCTTACTTATTTGTTAATGAAGAACATTATTTGAGATAATATCCTTGCTAAACAATTTATCGATTTCCCAATTATTTTATAAGAATTTTTGCTTTGTTCATAACTGGTGAGAATAATAATTTCTCACTCTGCAAATTTGCTATTGCAACAGCATCATACTATTGTTGGAACGAATTGATAGGCCCACGCACACTACGCCCATATAATTATTATACATGAAAAGAGGTGATCGTGAATGTGGCACAAGAAAAAGCTTTTGTCCTCTCCTTTTTAACAAGGATCAAGCTACAACTTTTATATTTTATCAATGGACCATTGTCAGAATTGAATCTGACACAATTGATAATAAAAATGTGCAAAATTTATCAACCGACTTTTTAAGTAAGAACATATTTATTAAAACCTTCTATTTTAAGTGAACAAGTTTTTACTTTAAACCCTAAATTTATTATCCATAATACATAGAAGGTTTTGGTAAAAATATTTTTGTTTAAAAGGTCAGTTGGTAATTCTGCATATTTTTATTATCAATTGTGTGTGCTACAACTCAAACAAAAGTTCATTGATAAAATTGTATCTTAACCCTTTTAACAAAAATGTTGGTGAATGGGGCTCCGAACTCTTTGAAACCACGGCATTCCAACTCAGAAAGCGACGAGTAAAAGTATTTATAGATCCATTATCACAAAGATTTTCCCATCAGTGGGATTTAAGTTCTGCTCATGGGGCGGTGGTGTCTATAGTTCAAATTATGATGCTGAGAAAAAGATGCCCAATACACGTTTGGCAGTGGCATTGTGATCCACACATGTATGTTCAATCATTTTAATTCGGATTCAAACGCTTGCTGTCCATACATTATCTATAATTCATAAGATGATAGAAACAGACGCAACTTTTATTCCGAAAGCAACATTAATAAGAAACACGTTTTCAGTATGCCAAAATTATATACTCCAATTCATAATATTCCCTCCGGTACTAAATATAAGACCTAATTGACTTTTTCTGAAAAATCCTTAAAAAGCAAAATAAGTTAATTATAAATTGATTTACCTGATTTTTTCCATTAAACTAGTTTATTTTACCTATAAACTAATGAATAATCTAAAAATATATCAAATATGTCATCATTTAATCACCTATTTTGCAACCTTAATATCTAAGAAAAGTCAATTAGGTCCTATATTTAGGACCAGAGGTATTATATATATGTATGTTATATTTATGTTACTAAGTTAAACATAGATGTCCTTATTATTTTTATTGATTCCCTCTCCCTCTTAATTGATTACCCATTATTATCGAGGGATCGAAACACTATTAGGTGTATGTGTGTGTAGGAAAACACTAAAAAATGTTATAATTATGTACTGCAATTTAGGACCACGACTGACTCTATTAATATATCTTGAGATGTATTAAGGACAGAAAAGAATGCATCACTTGTTACGTCATCCTTATCCTTATTAATTTGTGGAAACGTGATTTATCTATAAAAATATTGAACGCAGTTTTTTTCCTCTTATCAATTTCAACTTTAGCCGATATATCTACGGTAGGAATTGCACAAACATAATCAAGTTTCAACTCTAACCTTAAACAAATCCGCCTCTGTGCATATCATCATCAGATCAGAATAGAAGAGGTCGCCAACAAATATAACAGCACGCAACCTCGGACAAAATTTAATTTGGTCGTTATATATGCACTTCTACTATATACTACTCCCTCCACTCCATAATATAAGAGTTCAACAATCAAAATACGTAAAAGTTATTTAGATGTCTGAAGTTAATTCTTGTTTTCAAATTTTGCCCCTACTTACTGTGATAGTATTAAGAGAGACAAATATGTAGGCATTAATAAATATGAAAAAGATTTATAGGTAAAGTAGGAAAAAACAAATTAAATGATCAGAAAATGTAAAAGTGAACTCTTATATGTTAGACCAAAATCATTTTAATTTTTTGCTTTTATATTATCAATTGGAGGGAGTATCATCTAATAGCAAAGCTTTTGTTGGTTGGATAATGTTTGGCCATCTAACAACTATGTTGATAATTTGTCAATTACATCTTATTTTAAAAATGGGATGGAATTTATTACTTAAACTTAAATAAATGTAGGATATTTATGGTTAAGATAATACTTTACCATTAACTGCAAAAAATTTGTGTGTGTGTCACGCTACTGGGTACATCGTGCACCATGCGCTATTATGTGGGATTTTTTTTTTAGTTTTCAATCCGTTATTCTTGGTCAGCCTCAATGTCACGGAGAAAATCAACGGGTTCAAACTAATCCAGATCTGCACCAAGGCCTCCACTTAAGGCTATCATGTGGGATTTTATACTAAGCTAGTTAGGTTATTGTTCTTAAGATATGGATTAAAGCCATGTATACGTTAAGACATTAATCCATTATTACAAAAGTAGTTTAAACTAATATAATCAATTCTATATGTTCTCTCTTTTTATTCCACCGATTAAATTGCTCTAATGTCATATTGAAATATGGATTTATATTAATAATATCTATATGTGTGTGTGTGTGTGTGTGACAGAAAAAAAGAAGAAAGATTGCGAGAAGGTGTGATTAAAAGATTTATTAGATAATGTGATATGACTCAACCCAACATTATAAAACTTTAATCGACCTCTAATATTTTTTATTAGTATAAGATTTTGATTTTCTCTAATAATTATGAGGGGGATAAGATTCACTATATGTTAAAGAAAATTTAGCTTATGCCATCATATCAAATGAGAAAAAAGAAGAAAGATAGCGAGAAGATGTGATTAAAAGACTATATATAAATTTGAAAAGGGAGGAATGAAGAATCTTGAATTCGCTCAAAATTCCAAGTACAAATGACTTGTGCTGGCCATCTATTTCTAAGTACAAAATGCAAAGCGAAAAGATTAATAGTTTGACCAAAAAAAGCTAAAAGATTTATACGTTTTTTTCTCCCATTTTAGGAATTTTAGACTAGATGCACGCCTGTGTTGATTAGAAGGTCACATGATGAATACTGATTATTGGAGATCGGTCGGGGAACATGAAAACGTTAAAGTTTTAATGTGCTTTTATTCTTAGAAAAGTGAACACGCGATAACTACAGAAAAATGTTAGGGAGTTTCAGTTAGGTCAATAACCTCTTGATATAATATAGTCCCCTGTCTTATAAGACATATTTATAGAGATGAATTTAGATTTTAATATAAGACCTATTTTAATTTATTACTAACTTTTCCCCAAATTATCATTATTAATATCCCTAATAATAGACAAATAAAACAGGGAGGGTACGGTAGAGGTAGATAGTTAGAGTATACTAGTAATATCATATTATTTTAACTAAATTAACATTTTTAATCTAATCAAATTAGGTAAATAGGTCTAATAGAGGGAGTAGAAGTTTTCTTTTTGGTTTAGATGAATGATAAACAGAAATATTGGAGACTAAACAAGTAATCATTCACGCAAGGCATGATAATCATCGACAAAGATTGGTTATATTTTTTTTTTTTGGCCAAGGATTGGTTATATCAATCGGCACATATCCAAAGTGGGATTCACATTATACTCATAGCATAGACATGAGCGAGCAATGAGCCTCTCATCTTTTCTTTTTTTATTTGAGCAAAGCTTTTTATCTAAATATGAACCATTCAAATTTAATTAGATTGTACATATTATATTTAATTTGATTTATTTCTGGGTTAGTGGTCAAATCTACCCTTATAAAACTGGTAAAAGTTCACTGACACTTTTTTTTTTAAAAAAAAAGTTCAAAGCTACTCCTTATAAAATTGTCAAAAATTCATAAGATACATTTTTAAAAAAAGTGTTACAAAAATACACTCAATACTCTAAAAAAAATAGTTCAAAGTGTCAACCCCATTAAATCTCATTAATTGCGTCAGATTTTAATTGTGGGCCCCACCAAAAATCACAGACCTAACATTTTACCTTCTGATGTAGTTTCTTTTAATTTTGACCATCTGATCAATTTAGGCTGTTGTGAAAATGAATGAGGGGTTGACAAAAAAAAAAGAAATGGTAGCAAATGATAATACACACACACACACGTTGTTAATCCCTAAAACGGCTTTTGAATTTTTGTCTAAGAAACACTTAACATTTTATCTTTAGAAGAGCTGGTATATATATTTTGAATTTTTGAAAGATTTTTTCACTGGATGGAAACAATTCACTACTTAAGTAAAACAAAATAGTGAAGTAAAGTCAACATATCATCATGATTCACCCTATACTATCTAAAGGTGGATGTTCAAAAGAATTAAGTCTTGCCATGCATGTAAGTCGTAGTTGTGCTTCATGAACTTTCTTTAATTAGTTGATCAGAGCTAGCTGGTTTATTTTGAATTTTTTAAAGATTTCCTTTAATGGATGGGAACAATTCACTACTTAAGTAAAAAAAAATACATGAATTAAAGTCAACATACCCTCGTGATTCACCTCTATGCTATATATAAACGTGGATGTTCAAAAGAATTAAGTCGATCTTGCCATGCATGTATGCAACATGGAAATTGTTTAATCGGTTGGTTATGATGCACATCATATTTTTTTCTGTTCATGATGTACCCTATAATTCACCCAATAGGCCAATGTCTTTTTGTTCTTTAGCATCATTGCCCCTCTAGCTGAGTTGTTGTAAAACAAGGAAGTTGAAAGCTTTTCTTTGATGGAATTCATCATTTTGATTATGTGATCTCCATTTTAGTTTAATTTCTTCTGTCTCGAGCGACATGTTTAAGCTTGTTTTTGTTGTATTATCTTGAATGTTTTTGTATTATGAATGAAGCTTTCCTTTTGAAGTTATTATTGTACAAGTCTGTTTCCCTCGTGTGTAGCACGGGTCAGCCGCTGGTTTATCTTTCTTTAAATGAGAGACATAGGCAGAAACTCAATCCAACTCTCATACATTTTTGCTCAATACAACCTTCATCCTAAACCTCATCAAAATTCAAAAAGTAAAGCCAAGTGAAAGTACAAGGACATGATCGAAAAAAATAAGTTAATGGATCCAATGAAGGATTGCTTGAAACTATACTAATTATCCCTGTATTTTAAAAGTAGAAAATTTAATTTATTTTTAAGATTCTTTAATAGACTATAATATATCCTTACAATCTAAAAAATCGGTTATGAAAATCAAATGAAATAAATACAAAGAAGAATAATGAGACACTGAACCAAAGATATGACACCTCTAAAAATGTGAATTGACTGGCTCAATGAGTCAATTACTTGAATTATTACAGTTTCCAGTCTCCATACCGATGTCGTCGATTAATTATATATGTTTAAGTTTATCCCATATAATCTATTTATCTATATTCACGGTCTTAGTCTCTCGGTAATTAAAATGTGGTGCGAAGCAGACTATATAGCATGCCTCTCTCTATGTATTTAATTTTGTTGCAAAATATTCAATCGGATCCGCCCTCGAAGGACCAGGTCGTCCTATTGCTAAATTCGACGGTTTCCGAGAAAGTAGAAAATTGACAAATCAACATGAATATGTTATTAATGTTTATTGATTTTGATTTGAATTTCAAACCAATCATTATTATTTGCATATTAGCGACACAATGAACTGCAATTATGACAGTGATGTTTCTATCATCTTTTATAGTGACACAACTCCTGTCACTATAAATAGAGGCATCTTGTTCAATTGTGAACTCACCATAGTCATTCGTATTCTCTGGCTATTCCCTCTCATGGTTATTCTTAAGCGAGTGATTTGTGGTGAGAATTGAATTCGGGTTCTAGATTTCCAGTAATTAACACGATTCTACGTGGGCTAAATTTTCCAGGATTTTTGACTCCAATAAAAGTTGTTGTTCACCTCAGAGTTCGTGATCCGGAAAATCTCGCGTACTGGGTAACATCCTTCAAATTTATATATAAATACAGAGAGAGGAAAGCTTTTGGTGAAGGGTGCATTGAGCATATATCTCAATAATTAGTGGCTCTCCACATACACAACTCATAGACATGCAGGTTGAGCAAGTACTCCACATGAACAAAGGAGTAGGGGGCACTAGCTATGCCATGAACTCCACCGTTCAGGTTTAAATCTTTTTTCATTATCGCCTTCCATTCCATCCACCTTATTAATCACTCCTTTTTAAAACAAAAAGTTATCGTATTTATTAATGTACCTATAATATAATTTTTGCTGTTCTACGTAGAACACCATTATCTCGTTGTCCAAGGCGGCGACCAAGGAAGCCATTGTGAAAACCTTGTGCTCAACTTGGACCGAAAGCATGGGCATCGCCGACCTTGGCTGTTCCTCCGGGCCCAACACCTTGCTTGTCATCTCAGACATACTTGACACCGTATGCACCACCACCCGCTGCCTTGGGAGACCATTGTCAGAGCTAAAGGTGTATTTGAATGACCTCTACTGCAATGACTTCAACAACATCTTTGCCTCATTGCCTAGTTTCTACAAAAAGTTGAGGCAAAACGATGGAGCAAGTGAGTTGGGGCAGTGCTTTATTCTCGGGGTGCCCGGATCTTTCTATGGGCCACTCTTCCCCGTCAACAGCATTCATTTTGTTCACTCTTCCTCCAGCCTCCATTGGCTCTCTCAGGTACGTACCTGCCTACACGTACCATCATCAAATTAATTCATATATGTACACAAGATAAAACCATAAGTACTATCGTAATAATTCGTAAATAATACTATAAATAATTTGAATAGATCTTTCTTGATTGAATTAATAATGCATTGAGTCTAAACCTACGATGTAGAACCGCAATTATTATATCTTCAGTTAATGAAGTGAGCGGAAAAGAAGACTTGCAAGTGTTTCAAGTGATGTTAACGTCCAGATTTGAAACAACAATCAGCAAGGTCCACTCCTCGGGATTTCTATGGTCAAGAAACGTAATGGCATGATATAATGGGTACCACAATAATGCGATACTATATGTTGTGTTATTTACGAATTATAGAAATGAGTAAGACATGTTTTTTTGGAAATCCTAACTAAGTTTCAGATATAGAGAATCAATTAATCATGATCAGGTATTAAAAACTATCAAATACAAATACATTGAAATCTTTAAGGATGCGGGTGATATTAAATGACTTCTTATTGTAGCGCCCAATGAGTTATCAATATCAATTAAAGAGTTGTCAATTGCATCTTAATATTTACAACTCATCACAGATTTGTCATTGTCATTGACAACTAACTTAGGGAGCTGTATTGAGTTCTATATATCAAGTCATTTAATATCTCACCCATATTTTCAGGGACTTCAACGTAGTTTTGATTATTTTTTCAGACCTAATTATGATCCCTTGAATTATCCCCATTTTTTTCTGAAAAGAATTCTCCGTTGTTTTACCCATGTGGAAATGGGACTGATATTTGTGGACCCAGCCCACTGAATCATAGTACCTCTCTTGACAAATATAACGGAATCGGAGAATTATACATTTTTTGACAAAACAAAAACAGAGAGAAATTGCATTTTGATCATTTGAATATGAACAATTCACAATGATATGCATGTTAATGATCGTGCTTTTTCACTTCTCATTAGTATTACTTGTCATTGACTAGTCATAGACTTATTTGGTACCCTAAGACATTTACCTAATTATAGATTATAGATGTTAGTTAAATTAGTTAATATCATATGATATATCATAAATTCTTTAACATACCTTCATTCCTACCCCATCTCTTAATTGTTTATTATTGAGGAGTATAGGGAAAATATGTCAAAATAAAAATAAAAAATACCTCATGTTTAGGAACAAGATCATCTGCCCCAGATATGACTAAATCTTATATTTAGAAGTTGAGGGATTACTTTATTTTTTTAGACTTGAAGACCAAATTTCTCTAATATAAAATATAACTGAGTTAAACAGAGAGGCTTGCTAATGTATTAGTATATATTACATAACGATATATATAGTCTAATCACTGATGCAATAATGAAGTAGTCAGAGACCCCACATTCAGGCAATGTGTAAAATAAGGAGGGAATGTTATGTATGGTGTGTTATGTCCTTGTGCGTATTAATATGTAGGTACCAGCGGGGCTGGAGGAGGAAGGGCGTAACAAGGGGAAAATATACATATCAGAGAGCAGTCCGAGAAAGGTGCTTGAGGCTTACGGGAGGCAATTCCACAGTGACTTCACACTCTTCCTCAAGTCTCGTTCAAGGGAGATGGTGAGGGGAGGGCGCATGGTTCTTTCTCTCATTGGTAGGAACACCCTTGACCCCACCACCCCTCACAGTTGCTATCAGTGGGAACTCCTCGCCCATGCTCTCATGTCCCTCGTCTCCCAGGTAAATGTTCTTTCCTGTGGGTGGGATCACCCTCTCCTCCTAAATATAGAAGACTGAATTGTGTTTTTTTAAGATTAAGGTACTAATTAAAAACCTGTTTTAAGTATTTATATTTTTGCAAAAAATAATTTGCCAACTTATAAATAATGTATAATATAATTAATTAAATCTAACATATGTTTGTTTATTTGACTTCCTTAATTATTCTCATTTATATTGAATGACTTGTCATTGATTACTCTATAGTTGTCAATTTAAGCTCTTTGAGTTGTCAATAGGTAAAAGAAAAGGCATAGCTCAATATACATTGCTCTATAGAACCAGCTTTTTCTATTATATATTGAAGGTGGTTACAACTGAGGAAATTTTAGCCTTACACATATGGAGAAATCTGTTTTATGGCTGTATAGACTACTGACATTTTACAATGTAAAGAATAAAGAAATGAATTGAATGACTTTTCTACGCTCATTTTAAATATTAAATACCTACTTTATACTAACAGGATTGTTAATTAAAAATGAGTCGTTTAATATAGCTTGGATGCAGAGATTTTAGTATAATTTGATTATTATTTGAAATCTTACTGTGATTAATTGTCTAACGAAGGTTGTGATTTTGAGATATATATATATATATATATATATATATATATATATATATATATATATATATATATATATATAACCATGGGGAGGATGTGGTGTTGAATCTTCATATGTGCATGCGCAGGGTTTGATTGAAGAGGAGAAGGTGGATGAGTTCGATGTGCCGTATTATGCACCATGCATGGAAGAGTTGAAAGCCGAAAGCCGCGGTGGAGGAGGAAGGGTCGTTCGTGATAGAGAGGGAGAAGGCGTGTGAGATCGATTGGGACGGCGGAGATGCGGCGGCAGGAGGGGCGGCGACGAGAGGGGAAAGAGTGGCTCGAACGGTGAGGGCTGTGGTTGAGTCCATGCTTGAATCCCAATTCGGTGGGCACGTGATGGACAAAGTATTCCAACTCTACACTCAGTTGGTGGACAGCCACCTCTCACACACCTCCGTCAAGTACGTCAACTTGATAGTCACACTCGTCAAGAAGCAAACCTGACCATTACTTAGTGACCACCATACCACTTTCTCTCTTAGCTTGCTTCTATTATTGTGGTACTCTTTTTCAAACGTTTGTGTTGGAACTCAATAATGTTTGCAAATGGTCCATAATCCGGGCCTGCATTTTACTACATCTTTGCTTTTCTGGCTCAAGACATTATTTGAACCCCAAATCGTTTGCTTTTATGCTTTCCAATTAGTCACTTGATGATGACAATCAACACCCACGGCGTGCTTGCATGTGTCATCTCCACCATGTTACAACTCTTCATTCTATTTTGTCCTGATTAATTATAGGTCAAATTAAATGCATTACCTACCTCATACATTATTTTTTTTTCTCATTCACCCTACCTCTGTTGCTAATTCAGTTTCAAAATATCTATATTGTCCAAACGAGATTGATTTAGATGGTTTAGATAATCTTAATTAACTCCCCTTAGCAACATGACGATTCTTCAACTTGGCTAATACTCTATTCGTTTCTAAATATACGATCACTTTTAAACTTCAATTTATTTCTAAATGTAAGACAACTTTCTTAACTTTTTCTTAAATAATTAACCCTAATAATGCTTATGTATAATTGACAAATAAGAAAGCGAGAGTGGAGGATAAAGATATATGGTTAGGGTGAATTGATAATATCATGTGCTAATAACTAACATAACTAATATCCTTAATCTAATCAAATTAGAGAAATTGATCTTATATTTAAAAAGAGGAAGTATTTTATACAACGAAAGTTTCTAGTTGTTATTCAAGTATCTCTTCTTATCCACAAAAAAATCTTTTCCTTAATTGACATGGGGATTCTTATTTTAATGAATATGTCGGTTATTATAACTCTACGATTTGATTTATGTTCTAATAAATATTCACCAGAAAATGTTCAATTATTACATCATCATAATGCTCGGTTATAATTTTGTAGATGAAATAATGTCATGTAAATATTCAAACCATCCACTATTGAATGTCGTCTGCCAACCATAAACTCACTTTGCGATGTGTTAAGTGATGAAGGTGGCACCCCGCATCACTTTTTGATCACTTTCTACAGGACATATCGTTTCTCTCTACCCTTCAATAATAATGAACTACGCATAAATAAGCCATCATGCATTATCTCTTAATGTTTATGTGTTACGCACCCAAAAAGTTAAATAGGCACGGGCGCATCCGCACAATCCATTCCAACGGATACATCATACATATGTGCGTGTATTATTCCTTGTTATTCAAGATATAAGAGATAACATGATTTTTTTGCCTGCATCATAAGAAATAACTTGTAAAAGTAAAGTTAATGTTTAATTTCCATAATTTCCCTTACATATTAAACGTAATTAACATAGAAGAGATTGTGTGTATAATAAATTATTCAAACATAACATTGTAAAACCACATTAATCTTACACATTCTAAATGGCTTTGAACCAATATGTTTCTTTGGTTAATGTAAAGTGATTTATTTTCTCATACTCCCTCCAATCCGTAATATAAGAACCCAAAAGTTGAATGATTTTGGTCAAATATATAAGAGTTCATCTCACATTCTCTCCTCATTTAATATGTTTTTTCTACCTTGCCTTTAACTCTCTCATATTTATTAATGTTTATGTATTTCTCTTTCTTAAAAATATCATAATAAATATAGGTAATATAATATTGAAAAAAAAACTTTAACCTCATACATTTATTTATTTAAGAAGCGTGATTTGACGGTTAGACTCTTATATTACGAATCAGATCGAGGGAGTATAGTATTGATTAGATTAGATAAGAAAGTATAACACCCAAGGATGACCTATCAAAAAGGAATTGAATTAATTGCTATTGGCTCAGGCATTATACTCCCTCCGGTCCTAAATATAAGACCTAGTTGACTTTTTTGGAAAATCCTAAAAAAGCAAAATAAGTTAATTATAAATTGATTTACCTAATTTTTTTCCCCTTAGACTAGTTTATTTTACCTATAAACTAATGGATAATCTAAGAATATATCAAATATGTCATAATTTAATAATCTATTTCGCAACCTTAATCTCTAAAAAAAGTCAACTAGTTCTTATATTTAGGACTATTACTTTTTATCCCGTTTGTTTATTCTGGTTGCGCAATTATTAGGCTCTTAAGCAAGTACTCCAACTTGAACCCCTACTTCATTGGACTGGTACAAAAGAAGCTAAGGGTGGACAAATTGCGGCCAATGTTTAGAAGGTCTTACGCATAAGACCACTTGTAATTGAAAGGAGAAGCTGCCGCCTCTATATATGTTTCATGATAATGCACCTTAATCATTAAATGTCGGCCATGTTCAACCGTTCATGCTGTTCTAAACCCCACACGTATCTCTCTCTTCAATCTTTGAAGTGATGAAAAGAATGTAGTGGATCCATATGTCATCACACACACACACACACAAGTGAATACTATAAGTGAATGATGAACTAAGTTGGTGACAAGAACAAAAATGTCTGGCTCTCTGGTTCATTGGATTCCAATATTTTGTAATTCTTGTGGCATCCTTCTTGTGGTTGTAACCGTAGCATGTCATATGGCTTGGAATCTATGGTTCAATAGCAAGTCAGAAGCAGGGATTCCTCCGGGAAGTCGAGGGCTTCCCTTGGTTGGAGAAACACTTCATTTCATGGCTGCCATTAATAGCCCGCAAGGAGTCTATGATTTCGTCCGATCTCGCCGCCTCCGGTAACTAAACAGCCCTCCCAACAAAAAAATAAGTTTCTAACAAATGATTTGTTCAGTTTTTTCTAATTAACTAGTTTTTTTTATTTATAAATGTAAAATATTGAATTGGTTTAGTCTAAGATACAAGAGCTCTTACAATCTCTCATAATTCAATGTTTTGTTTTTCTATTTTTCTCTTTCACATTTTTCTCTTTTAGTAGACTTATCATATAATATGGGAATATTTAAAAAGATTTATATTAAGACATATTTAATAACCGGGGAGAATCAATTATAAGCTAAGAAAGATAATTTAAAGGAGATCTCACTTACAATAACAGCTTTTGACATGATGATTACAACTTATCGGACTTCATCTTAATTATATTTTTTTTTTCATGAGTCCTCTAAATATAATTCTCCCTAATAACTTTCATATGTTTTTTACAAAGTCATGACAATTGAACTCTTATAATATGAACTAGAGGGAGTATATAATATAGTAAAACACATAATATATGTTATGGTTAAGTGATTTATTTATTTTAATTAATAGTATTATAAAGTTAATTAACTCTTAGATTAAGAGTGTTGACTTAATTAATCAATAAGAATCAAGATAGTTGGAGAGATTGAATTGAAATGGAATATAATAATAGAGGTATGTGGCAGGTATGGGAGATGCTTCAAAACGAGGCTATTCGGAGAAACGCACGTGTTTATGTCGAGCATGGAATCGGCAAAAGCCATTCTAAACAACGACGTTGGGAAATTCTCCAAGAGGTACATAAAGTCAATAGCAGAACTGGTTGGACCTCACAGCTTGCTCTGTGCTTCTCACAATCACCACAAGCTCATCCGGGCCCACCTCCTCTCTCTCTTCTCAACCCATTCTCTCTCCTCCCTTGTTCTCCACTTCGACCGCCTCGTTGTTCAAGCCCTTAGTAGCTGGCCACGTCATGGCCACGTCATCATTCAACCCCAAGCTCTCCAGGTACGCACGTGCCCCCCAAATAATTTCGTGCAGTTTGTCCATGGGTCGAGCCCATCTTGAACTTGGGCTTAAGCCCATGACCTGATCAATTTGAAAGAGTGTTGAGCCCATCATAAAATGGGCTCAGGCCCATTATGCCCATCAATATGAAATTATGAATGGATTGATGAGGGATTAGATTTGTGTGGGGCAGATAACTTGTAAAGCGATGTGCAAAATGTTGATGAGCATTGAGAGTGGGCCTGAATTGGAGACGATGCAGAGAGAGGTGGGTTGTGTATGTGAAGCAATGCTGGCCTTTCCTCTAAGGTTCAAGTGGGCCAGATTCTATAAGGGCCTTCAGGTGTATCTCCTTTATCTATTGGGTTTATTACTTACTGGTCCAAATGAAATCTAAGTGTTGAGTTATCTGTTTAATCCTGTGAAAATGGTGCAGGCTCGAAAAAGAATTATGGATATGTTGGAGAAGGTGATGAATGAAAGAAGTGGTTCAGCGTGTGGTCATCAAGATTTTCTTCAACGGCTTTTAGAAGAAAAGGACAATAAATTGAATGAGCAAGAAGGTAGAGGGCTGACAGATGAAGAAATCAAAGATAATATATTGACCATGGTAATCGCTGGTAAGGCTAAACATAATGATTTAGTTTATTAATTTGGCCGCAGAAATAAGCCAATTCTATTTCTATACATCTCTATTGGTTACCGTTGAAATTGTAGGTCAGGACACAACAGCAAATGCAATTACATGGATGGTCAAGTTCGTTGGTGAGAATCAGGAGGTTTTTAATCATCTCATGGTCAGTCAAAAATTAATCTCCCTTCCTTGTTTTAGTTTGCATAGCTCTGAAAAAGTTGTCATAGGGATTTTTCATCCAAATTGTTCCACTTCATCAGGCATATAATTATTGTGAATTTTATGAATTGACCAGAAAGAGCAACTTCAAATAGCAAAAAAATGCGAGAGTTCGAATTTAACACTGGAGGATCTTAATGAAATGCCATTCGCTTCAAAGGTGAGCACTATGAATGTTATGTTCAATGGCAATCATAAGTGATTTTGTTGAGGTGTAGGATATGAGTGTGCATAACAATTTTTTTTTTTTTTAATGGAAGTGTGCATAACAAATTAATTGATGGTGATAAATAGGTGGCAAAAGAGGCGTTAAGAATGGCGTCTGTTGTTCAGTGGTTCCCAAGAGTGGCATTGGAGGACTGCGAGATTGAAGGCACTTCACAGCTTCATATGAATTTGCTTTTCTTATTTATGTATAACTTGGAAGAAACAAGTCGTATATGCATGCCTTAATGAGTATCATATTAAAGTTACGGTAATATACATACAGGTTTCAAAATCAAGAAAGGGTGGAACGTGAACATTGATGCCAGATCAATACACTTTGACCCAACTGTTTACAAGGATCCAGACGTTTTCAACCCTTCAAGATTTCATGTAAGCCTGCTCACCCTTGATGAATCTTAACTGAGATGAAATTTCAATTAATATTTACAAATAAAAACACGAAAGAATAAATATTTGAGTTGCTCTTAATGAATTCAAGAACGTAACAGGTCAAGTCAAAAGCACACGGCTTCTTACCATTTGGGGTGGGCGGAAGGTCGTGCCTTGGGAGGAACATGGCTGAAGCCATGATGCTTGTGTTTCTCCATCGTCTCATTACCACATACAAGTGAGTGTTTCCTTTTATTTTTTAATCAAAACTTGTCAAAATGCTTATTCTCGTTAGTATCAAAATGACCAATGGACGCCACGTGTGAATGTATACTAGGTGGAAGGTGATTGATTCTGACTCAAGTATCGAGAAATGGGCACTATTCTCAAAATTAAGAAGCGGTTGTCCGGTTCACTTGACTTCAATAAAAGACTTGAGTTAAAACTTAAAACTATAAGACAAAGCTAAGATAGCTTTAGCAATGCGGGACTTCGATGCTTTATCGCAATTGAATGTTTGAACCTGCTAATTAATAATCAAGCGTTATGGCCCCAAAATTATAGACTTTTATGACTGAGGATAATTTATGAGATGAGCCTGGCCTCATCCTCTTCATCCATTTTAAAGCTGTTTTGCGCTTCTAGTGAAGGGTCTCCCTTGCCATTTTGTCTCGTCATTTTTCTTTTCTTTTTTTTTTTTTAAAAAAAAACCATCAAGCGCCAATGTGAGACAATCCAATTATGCATTGATAGCATTTCAAGTCTTAAATGTTGGCTACTAAATGAAAAAAAAAAATATTGCGGTGGAGTTTTGAAATACATTAAAATGGAAGAAAATATGAGATCTCAAATTTTTATGGTTGTTAAAATGATGATACCCATGTCAAACGTAATATAATTATTTCTCATCTAATATTGCATTAAATCCTTAATATAATGGTTCAATAATTTTATTTGCGAGAATAAGTAAGCTAGATATATTTGTTGAATGATTTAATATTGATAACTTTTTAAAAACTATTTATTAAACCTATAAATTTTATGTATAGTCCAAATCATTAGTATTAGTATTTAAATAGTTTAATTAACTTATTTAATTTTTCAGCTAAGTTAAATGACCCCGTATCAAGAACAAGAGGTAGTATAGTAGTTTCTCAAAATTAGTTACACAGTTGAACATATTATAGATCTAGAGTCCGTCCAAATATTTCATAATGCTTCCTTTTGATTTGTTAGATGGTCAACAACTAACAGCAAGCATGTTGTGTTAGTCTTTTCTCTTACTAGGAATACCAAACTTCAGTTAAGCACAAAAGAGAGAGAGCAAAGCAGAGCTTTTAATTAAAACCTTATATTCTCTCCTCAACCACCACCCCCTTAAAAATATCAGTAATGTACAATGGACCAATAAGCTGGCTGATTGAGCTTCTCGTCGACTGTTATTTACATCTATCACTATCAGTAGGATTATTTAGATCCATTGAATATAACTCCACTTGAAGCCATATATTACATCTTCTCCCATTCTCAATGAGGTTAATTTCTATTAACAAGGGTGTTAATTAACAACAAAAACAAAGTCTTATATCCTACACTGTGGGGTTAGCTTCATGGATAGTATTATGTTATTGTGTTCTATTTGTAACCAACTCTTGAGGTATTATTCACTAACAGGTCAAGTTTTATAAGTTCCCCGCGAGTGTTCATCTTAGTTTCCCTCTATCTCTTTTTTTAATTGGACTCTGAGTTATTTGGTCCACTTTTCTTATCAGCGCATATATTAACTTTCTTTGGACATGTCTACACAAAAGTGTTCTAACCTTTTATAAAAATAGCCCCTTAAATTGTGTGGTCCTTCCACGACAAGTCAAACATGATGAAACTTCCATACTACCACCAGATGCTGAAGTGAAACTTATCTCCTCAAGCTGCCAGGCATGCTGATCAGTCAGAGCATAGTACCCGGTAAAAAATTAAGGCCTCGCGTCAGTTTCATTGTGTTAGCATGTACTCAGGTGATTATTTCCTATTTCTTTCTCTTCATGAATGCAGATTTTAAAAAAAAGGAAATAAAGAGAAAGGGGCATACAAGAAAAGGAAAGAAAAGAAACTTAACATGCAAGACAAAGACAATATGGTGTTGAGCTATTTTATTATAAATATACACATGCAATTGAGAAGAAGGGAGGCTGGTCATAATTCTTTCAACTTCCAAGAGCCTACTTGCTATTCACGAGAAAAAGAAAGGAAAGAGTTCGCAACATACACACGCTGAAGAAGTGAGCTGATTACATATTCACGTATTAGAGGAAGGAAGGAGGCTGCAGCACAAAAGTTATACCCACACGCAGAAAAGACGAAAGAGGAAGAGAGGACGTGGCATTCTTAGGATTGCTTTGGTCACACATGTGTAGGCATTGTTTGGGTGCATCTTTTCATTCTTCTCATAGCTTTAATTCTAGATTATGACTTAGCTATTGTGACGATTTTGTTTAAAACCATGTGTGGTTGATTTTCTTTTACAACCAAGAGTACTATGAACTTGTTTGTAACTTAGTATTTTATTTCCTATTATTTAGTCATGGTTAATTTGATTTAGTTTATTTAATCTTATTATTATTGATTAACTTGTTTAGTGCTTGATCACCATTAGACATGTTTAGGGAATTTAGAATTAGACTCGAAAGAGGGAATTTTAAATAGACCATGGGATTAAATAGTGTAGGATTGGATTTTAATCTGATTTGCGACTAGAATAGACATTGATGACTCCTTAGTTTTACTATATTTTCACATATATTTTAATCATATTTAGGAGTCATCAATTCAAAATAAGGAGATTTTTGTTGGGAAAGTAGCAAGATTATGATGTGAAATAATGTTTAGAAAATTTATTAATTGAAATAAGAAAGTAATGTAAAGAAAATATTTATGCTATTTCCTTGATGTGTGTATGATAAAATAAATAATAGGAAGAAATAAAGGAGAAAGGTGGGCATTTTGGGCTTTGAGAAAAAGAAGGGCTAATTGAATTTCATGTTATGGGCTGTTTTGGCCAATGGTCACTAACTCACGCAGGAAATAAAGAAAAGGAAGGGAGCTGTTTGGATTCCAAATTAAAGAGACAAGCAGAAATTAGGAAAGTGTGAAGGAAGAGAAAGGAAACTAAAAGCTGAAATTAGGGAAGTGACAAGAAGAAAACGGAAAGTAAGGGAGGCAAATTTTGTCTTTAGTGGGGATTCTTCAATTGCTAGATTGGATACACACTGATTTTGGAAACTCGTGAAGGAGAAAGGAAGCTGATTGGAGGAGATATACACACATATATTCTTTCAGGCGAAGAAAAGTAGGCTGGAGACGGAGAACTGAACATATACACATACATTCACGTTCTGGGGGTGATTCACGCAGAATATAAGGACGAGCTAGAGAATTCTGGGCACGCAAGCTGAGGCGCACACTAAGAGGAACAAAGTTTCAGTCATTAATTTCTTCTTGAGCTGATTGGGATCAGATTTGGGAGTAATTTGTGCTTCTTGGTATTATTTCATTACAATTTCTTTTGGCACTATGATTTCAGATCTAGTTTCAATTATTGTTGGGATTAACTTGGAACCCATGTGTGGCTAATTTTCTCTTACAACCTAGGGCACTATGAACTTATTTGTGACTTACATACTTTATTTCCCACTATTTAGTTTTGGTTAATTTTAATTAGTTTATTTAATCTTGTTATTATTGATTAACTTGTTTAGTGATTGACCACCATTAGACATGTTTAGGGAATTTAGGATTGGACTCGGAAGAGGGAATTTTAAATAGACCATGAGATTAAATAGTGTAGGATTGGATTTGTAATCTGATTTGCGACTAGGATAGGAATATACCTAGAAGCCCTACATAGTCACATTAGAGCGGCACCGAGATAAATTAGCCTAGTAAATTAGTGCAAGACATTGTGTAATTAAGCTAGGTAAGGATGTAAGTGGACCGGAAGACATTTATAGACACTAGTACTCTAGATTAGCTAGTTGAGTTAATTCCTAATTAATTAGTGGGAATAAAGTCTAGGAAGCAAATAAGGGATTAGTGACCCTAGGTTGTTCCTTTTACTCGTGAATTTCACCCATATTATCGTAGTTTCTTTTAAATCTAAATTAATCTTTTTCATTAGTTATAAAATCAACTTCATTGTCTTTACTCAACTTAAATGAAAGTAGGAATTCTAATGCCTAAGTACTAATTGTCTGAGTCTCTGTGGGATCGACCTTGATTTTACTATTTTACGAGCCGTACACTTGCGGATATTTTAATCAAAATTTTTGGTAGCATCAGACATATACCTAGAAGCCCTACATAGTCACATTAGAGCGGTACCGGTATTAATTGGCTTAGTAAATTAGTGCAAGACATTGTGTAATTAAGCTAGGCAAGGATATAGGTGGAAACCGAAAGACATTTATAGACACTAGTACTCTAGATTAGCTAGTTGAATTAATTCATAATTAATTTAGTGGGGAATAAAATCTAAGAAGCAGATAAGGGATTAGTGTCTTTAGGTTGTTCTTTTTACTCTTGAATTTCATCTGTGTGAATATTTGTTTTATTTTATTTTCTTAGATATTAGGTAATTAAAATCAATTTTCTTTTATTTACTCAACTTGAATGAAAATAGGAGATCTAATGCCTAGTTATTAATTGGCTGAGTCTCTGTGGGATCGACCTTGAACTATCACTTTACTAAATTTACGATCCGTACACTTGCGAAGTTTTTATTAAAATTTTGGTAGCATCACATACACACCGCTTTACATATGTATTGCAAACGTTGTTTGAACCTAGCGTTAGTGTACCCATTCAAAATTATGGTAAAGGTTGAAATTTACCCTTAAACAATATGATTCAAATACACACACCTATGTTGCAAAGTTATTATAATATGAAGAACACGTTAAATCTCCAAATCACGTACCGTCCGTGGACCCATTCAAAATTATGAGTAAAGGGTCAAATCTACACATCTGATCTACGTTTGTAAAAAATTCACTGGGTACCATAAAAGTGACATGTTACACTCTTCCTTACCATTTTAATAATTTTTTCGCATGGAAACCTGTGTGTCACTCTTCTCTCTATCTACACATATTTTTCATAAAACTTTTCTTCTCTCTCATTGAACTCTGTTTGGTGACGGAAACTCCACCCTTAAAAAATCATCATTTTCCATCTCCTTTTTTTAATAAAATGATCAAATATATTAATTATAAATGATAAAAAAAGTTACATTAACACACTCACATAGAAACTAATAACACACTCATCATGTTTAACAATCAGCCTAAAAAAACTATAATTGTTAAAACATACAACCAAACATAGACCCGAAATTCCAATATCTCATGACCAAGCAATACTCTATCCCAAATGGAAAATCCTTGCAACGTACAACAAAAAGTTGATGAAAATTGTGTCACTAACTTCCTTCTCAAGAGAGGAAATGCGTGCATTTACCCTTAAATCTAATACTAAGTTAGAAGTCTTATTATAAAAATCATAAACGTCATTTAATTTACAAAACTCAAAATTCCATTAATGCAAAAAATGACCATGATTCGATGTTAGAATTTAAACTATAATATAAAACCAACATAACAAAGATAGAAATCACCTACATCATTTTCCATCCTCCTTAAATGTTTGGCTGACTAAAAAATCTTGAATTCCATTTCTTGCATGAGCATATTTTCCTTTAAAACATGGAAAATAGCTTCTCACCTATTTTGGTGGTCTAGAAACCCATTTTCTCTCACATGATGGGATGTTCATAAGACTATTATCACTCATTTGGACATCCACTATTAATGAAAAGGGTAAAAAAGAGAAAAACAATTAATGTGGTGTTTAGTGCCTTATAACATGCATGGAGCGGAGAGGGTACTCCCATCGCTCCTTTAATTTATATGAAAGACCAAAATCTGAATGAGTTTATCCCTTTTTAGAAGACATTTGGCTAGATTTGTCAAAACATTCAATATATTTTCTCCCACTTCACTCATCATTATTCTTTCTATCCGTACTCTCTTTTATAATCATTTGTATATCATTTTTATCACACTTCTCTATCTTATACTCCCTCTACTCACTATTATACGAGATAGTTAACTCTTTTATACATATCAATAAAATATGTTGGAAAAACCATTTACTGTGATGAGTAATATAATGCCATTTTTTATTTTTACGCTTATTATACGCAATTATCTCGGCCTAAAATAGAAGGCATACATTTATTATTTTGACTTTGTGTATTACTCCCTCCATTCCTAAATATAAGATCACTTTTAAATTTCAATTTGTTCTAAATATAAGATAATTTTCTAATTTTCCCAACTTTTTTCCCAAATTAACCCTTATAATGTTTATCTATAATAATAAACAAGAGGGGGAGAATGAGGATAAATGTATATGGTTAGGATAAATTGGTAATATCATATATATGTTAATAATTATCTTAACAAACATCTTTAATATAATCAAATTAAGGAAATGATCTTATATTTAGGAACAGAGGTAGCACCTCTTATATTTTGGACAGAAAATTTGTAATATTATTACCTCTTATATTTAGGACAAGATCGTATAAGCCGTCATATATAAAGACAAAATTGAAAAAATAACATTATTTCATATAGATATACAACTTTCAACAACCATTTTTTAATCAGCGTTATTCATCTGGCTCAACTCTTATTTACAAGGACATAAGGAGTATTTCACGTATATTCTCTAAACTTGCATCTTTATTATCTCTTCAATCACACAAATTTAATTTTTCTCATATTATTTTTCCATTTACGTACAAACTCTTTTATTATAATTAAAGAGAAGCTAGGGACATTATTGAATAAACACATTACATTTTTCTAAATGTTTTTACTGTTTTCAGCTATAATTTTATTAGTTTTGTTGGTAAACACAAATCAGTTATTGATTGAATCAATAGTAATCCCTCTAGTTTTATTTTTATAAAATTACTTAAACTTTTTTTTTTGAATAAATGTATAATGCAAATGTAATCATTTTAATGCATTTGTAGTTATATTTTTCTTCATATTAAGTTATTTCAGTCATAAACTGTCTTATAATTACATGTAATATACATCAAATTAACTTTTCTATTTAGTTGTCTTAAACTCCAAAAAATAGATAAAATTAATAATCTTTTATATTTAGAATGGGAGATCAGAGTAGTTAACAAGGGACAATGGGAATAATATATAGTTACTCTAAAAAAATGTTATCTTGACAGTGATCGCACACGTTGGTTCCAGGGAAGCGGGGTATGTTGGATTTTAATAATAAATTGGAGAGTCGGTGAATGGAGGGATCGATGCTCAAATTGATTGGGTTAGAGCTTTAGTAAGAAGAGTTGGTCACCAGTTAGAGCATTAGTAAGAAGAGTTGGTCACCACTCAAGCCTGGAACAGAGTTCCTTATAAAAATCATTTCCAACCCTTTACGCTACCTATTCTTTTCCACTCTATTCACACTTAGCTTCCGTCTCCCACGATAACAAGTAACAGCATAATTATATACTCCCTCCGGTTCCTAATGTAAGAGCCCAAAATTTGAATGGTTTTGGTCCCTAATGTAAGAGCTCACCCCATATTCTCTACCCATTTAATGCATTTTTTCCTACTTTACCCCTAACTCTCTTTCATATTTATTAATGTTTATGTATTTCTCTCTCTTAAAAGTACCATAATAAATATGGGCAATTTTGGAAAAGAAGCATTAACTCCAGACACCCAACTAACATTCACATGTTTTCTTAAGAAGCGTTTTTTTACGGCTAACTCTTACATTAGGGACCGGAGGGAGTATATTGGATCGGAGGTAGTAATTTTAGGGCGTATACGTGGTTATCTAGTGGAATCAAATTGTTAATGTGAAATGTCTTTTCTTAAACATTATAATTATCTTTCTTAGTTTCATTTGATTATTATTGTTAAAAGAGTATCAATTTGTATATTTTAGAAAAATAGACAAAAATAGAAAATTCATATGCTCCCCGGCATGTTTTCTATTAAGGACATGGAGTATGTAATCCATGTAGAATTCATTCATCAGTCCAAATCAGAGTATAAAATTTATTCATGGCTGACGTTTAATTCACTGTTATTCATGTATTGCCTCATTTTTCTTCAACCCTAACTATGAAAATCAAGACGTGACCTTGTTCAATGCGAATTTTGGAATACCGTGAGGTTTAATACGAGAAAAATAGAGAAGAACATTAGTATTTTCCAGGAGATTCATTTAATGTTTATTTCAGTTTGAGTGTCTGACCATATCCAGGCTTTTATAAATTTTCTCACGCCTCTACTAACTCTTGAATTTGATAGTCAGTTATCTCGAGAGATACTCCAACATATCCTTCAAGTCTAAATGACTAACCCCTGATCGATCAAATTCGCGATGTTCTTAATTTACTTCAGAAATTAATTTAAAGATCATAACAATTAGACATGTTGCCTTGTTAATTAGTGGTTCTCTCCATCCAGTCAAATCAATATCAGTGAACAGCAGTGGGGACGAGATCGAAAAATAAATAATCTTTCGATAAAAAAAAAGAAAAAAATAATCTACAATTCAAATTCACGCAAAACAATTATCACTCCCTTCAATTCCCCTCCAACTCTAGCCAAACGAAAAATGAATGCCTTTTCCTGGTGGATTCGGATACTCTTAGTATCTTTTTTCTCCTTTTCTTCTTAGAATCCCCTCTCGGGTATTATTTTTACTCATTGAGATTCATCTAAGAGCTTATAATTTGCTACTTGTACCATTAAAAATTAAAGAAATGTATTATAATATAAAATAAATGAAGAACTTTTAAATTTTATTATTTTTGAACACTTTTTGTGATAAAAAATTTCAACTATCTAGACCTATTTTACTTCAATATAAGGATCTATAAGAGATATAAACTTGTCCAGTTTACAGTTACTGTAAAATTATTTTACAGTTAACTGAACAAGTCTGTATCACTTATAGACCCTTATATTTGAAATAGGTCTATATAGTTGAAATTTTTATGCTAAATTTTTTTTATATTATAATACATTTTAGTTTTATTTTTAATGGTAGATAAATTATGAGCTCTTAGATGAATCTCAATGGGTAAAATAATACCCAAGAGGGGATTCTGAGAAGAAAAGGAGAAAAAGGATACTGAGAGTATCTGAATCCCATTTTCCTATATTAGCGCCACTCTTAAATTTCTTTTGTCTCTCCTTTTTTTTTATCAGAAGTATCTCCTTCAATGAATGATGGTTGGAAATATATTATCTGCTTTAAATATGTATGACTAGCATAGGTGTGGTTAGGCAAATTTGGACCGTTTAATTATAATTTATTCAATAAAATGGAATCAAATTAATATCACAATAACTCCTTTGATTCTTTCTTTCTTGTCCCCCCCCCCCCCCAAGGGCTTATTTCTTTAATAGTTAGAGCTACTTCAATACAATCCAAAACATTCACAATACTATATAAAATAAAGAAGCATAAGATTAAAATTTTAAAATATAAAATCTAGCCAATCATCATACCATTCTGTTATCTGCTGTTGAGACTTGAGAATAGGCCAGTTTGAAGTTAATGTTTTCCTTCTAATATTATCCACATCTATTATGATACTATTGAGAGAGATAAATACATAATCATTAATAAATAAGAAAGAGTTAAAAGTAAAGTAGAAAAATGCATTAAATGAATAGAAAATGTAAGGAAAACTCTTATATTTTAGATTAAAATCATTCAAATTTTGGCTCTTACATTATGAGCTGGAGGGAGTATATGATTTAAACTAACTTAATTAGCACTCTTAATATAATCAAATTATATGAAGTAACCTTATATTTATATTAAGAACCTCAATACTTCCAAAACAAAGCATATACATCAATGGGTTTTCTAACAAATGAGATTATTTATGCGTGGCTACCTATGGTGAGAAACTTTTCAACAATAAAAGAACAAGGACAATTAAGCTGCAAGTCATAAGGGCAAGGGCACCACCTACCAGAATGCGAAACCGTCAGGTGAACACGTGACAACACAGTTCCCACGGAAGTCTTTACCAGAATATATACAAAGCATTACTAGCCACTTCAATTGCCATTACCCAACCCCCTCCATCGTAATCCTAATTAAACAATCCGTGTGACCACTTCTACCTCTCTCCCTCTCTCTATCATCACATACAATACCAGTATCTCTCGACTATTCCTATAACACCCCTCTCCTTTTTTATCTCCTTTATTCGTATTAGCTTCCATTAGCAGCAAGAGACAAGGGAGTCATCATAACCACATGGGTTCTTTGCCCGAGACTGTGTGTGTCACTGGCGCCGCCGGCTTCATCGGCTCATGGCTCGTCATGCGACTCTTGGAGAGAGGCTACACTGTTCGAGCCACCGTCCGCGACCCTGGTTCCATTCTATCTATTTTCGCCCCTTCTTCTCTTCATTCATTCATCATTCATTATATATATCAATTATCACACATATATAACGCTTTTATTCTGCATTTGATGTGCAGCTAACATGAAGAAGGTTAAGCATCTGCTAAATCTGCCAAAAGCAGTCACACACTTGAGTCTGTGGAAGGCTGATCTTGCTCACGAGGGAAGTTTCGACGAAGCCATCAAAGGCTGCACTGCTGTTTTCCATGTCGCCACCCCTATGGATTTCGAGTCCAAGGATCCTGAGGTATTCTTATTTTTACACACACGTGCACAATCTTATTACATATACCTTTTTTGGGTGTGTCAAAATCTTATATTCTTCGCTCTGTTTTTTACTCTTTACTTTCGGTTCAGCCATTTAATTTCGTGCATGTCCTTTTTGTTGGAAGTTCTTTCCCTGTGATACAAAAGTATCCCCGTCTTCATTTGTTTCTCCTTGTTTGATATGTCCTACAGCTCAGTTCTCTCGCCGTTCATAACTAAGCTATTTATTTCAATTCAGATTCTGTGATAGAGACATGCTTCATACGTGTCTTGCCTCACGTGTTGAAAATAAATATAATCAGCTTCTTTAATAATTTATGATGTCACCTTTTTCCCTTGTATTTCTTTCACTCGCGCGCACGTAGTGTTTGGACTGGACACAGAAATAAAACTCATAAATTTGTTTTATATGTAACATATTGACAATCCATAACGTATGTAAAAAATAACCGACAACTATGTTTGTCGGGTATGGTTATTTACTTGTATCATTCCTTCAAATGCAACTGAGACAGCAACAGGTTCCTTTTTTATCCAGAAAGCGTATAACTTGGATTTTTTCAAATTTATAGCGTGCTCATATGATTTTATGTTGAAACTTGAAAGGTTGTTGTGTTTCAATATATAATCAAACATACTTCAATACAAGCTGGGGGGTTGCTCTTTAGAGAAATTATTTCATCAGATGAAGAAATTAAGAGACATGGGATTATATATAGCAAGAAATAATAGAAGATAATGTGTATTATGGAAACCACTTTCCAATACACGTCAGATAGTTCAAATCTGATTTGGTTTCGATTAGAAATAATATTTTTAAATTTTTACTTTTAGAAAATGTCATTTTAAGGGAATAAACTCAAAAATAAAGATAATATATTAAGTATCGTTTTGTCAAAAAAATAGTTATTATTTAAAAGTAAAAACTTATAAATATTAAATTTAAACAATATAATCAAACTCTCAGAAAAATTGACTTGGTCAAACGAACAGCTTCACATTTGCATATACTAAAGCAGTTTTGACATGATTGGTAACGTTGTAGAACGAAGTGATAAAACCAACCATCAATGGTTTATTGGATATCATGCAAGCATGTTTGAAGGCCAAAGTGAGAAGATTGATATTCACATCCTCTGCCGGAACTGTCAATGTCGTTGAGCACCAAAAACCTGAGTTCGACGAGACATGTTGGAGTGATACTGAGTTTTGCCACAAATTAAAGATGACTGGTTGGGTTAGTGCGTGCTTTCTCATTTTTATCTTTTGGACACACGAGATATGTTAAGTAATATGATACACTCATCACACAAAACTGAATATATATATGCATGTTGCAGATGTATTTCGTTTCAAAGACGTTGGCAGAGCAAGAGGCATGGAAATTTGCCAAACAACATAACATGGACTTCATCACTATAATTCCTACCCTTGTGGTGGGTCCCTTTCTCATGGACTCAATGCCACCTAGTCTAATTACAGCTCTTTCTCCCATCACTGGTGCGTTCTTATTCTTAATTAGGAGTATTATTCTTATTATATATTATTATGACAATATCTTTTTATTTCTACTTGTCTCTCTTATTTAACACACACACACACACACATGTGCGCACTTTGATTTGAGAGTATTATATGTAATTGTAGGGAATGAAGGGCATTATACGATCATTAAGCAAGGGCAGTTTGTTCACCTGGATGATCTCTGTATGAGCCACATATTCTTGTTGGAGAAACCGGAAGCAGAAGGAAGATACATATGCTCTTCCCATGATGCCAACATTCATGAAATTGCGAGAATTCTGAAACAAAATTATCCTGAGTACAATGTCCCCACCAAGTACCGCCTTTTTCTGTTTACTTCCAACTTTTTGTTTGTCAATATCTACTTCCTACTTCTACACATGCATGCATTAATGGATCCGTGTTGAACTTGTAACTATAAACGTGACACATTATATTGTTCATATTTGTTTTTATATATAGGTTTGATAATATTCCAGATGAGCTGGACACTGTGCACTTCTCTTCCAAGAAGCTTACTGATTTAGGGTTCCAGTTTAAGTACAGCTTAGAGGACATGTTCACCGGAGCTGTTGATACCTGCAGAGACAAAGGGCTTCTTCCCAAGCCAACAGAAGCTCATATTGATGGCACCGCTGATCATAAATGAAAATATTATATATGTGTGTGTATGCACGCGCAGGTGCTCGTGCTCGCCATTATGGTCTTTCCTCTTTAATTTTTTTCTTTTTTGGTATTTGAAATTAGGGAGTGTGAATTATATATTCGAGTGTCGGAAATAAGAATGGTTTAAGGAAATGATGAGGTTGCATGCCTTTGGAGAGGCCATTTCATATACTCTCGTCTAAAAGCTGGTATTGTTCTCCATTAATATTGAATGCAAGGTTATATGTTTCGTTTACTCAGTTTTAATCTAATAAAGGAGTTTCTCTTGACTCTGTGGATGGTCAATGTCTCTCTATATGTAGGACATATATATGTATGAATTAGAAATTGGTTTCTTAGACCTTTATTTTGGGCCTCATTATTTCTGGTGCTTAGGGTAATATGTTGGATTGGGCTGGTCAAAATGTTGTGTGCTCCGAAACATTTTGACTAGCTTTAAATACACATGGGCTAATTATATTGACAGAAAATGGGCCTTATGTACCCCCCCCCCCCAAAAGATGGGATTTTTCAGTTTTGGGACATAAGATGAGTTTCATGTATTCTAGCAATACTCCGATATACAAGTCCAAGTTTGTCCGTTGCCCGAAAATAAAGTCCAAGGTTGTCTCTCTTGTTGACTTCATCGTGTCCTAGAAGTAGTGATTCATTAGTTCAAAAAGAGTGTTCCATGTACTAGTGCATAATTTCTCTCTCTTGGGAAGCGTGCGGAAACTCCTTCGATCCCCTACGTGGTTTTGTTTTCACTTCCGCCATGACGGACATGACTCCGCCGAAAGTCCCGCCGGACAGAGGGCCGCCGGAGGAAGAAGGGCACAACAGTAGCAATAAAAAAAAGAAGACCGAAGACGATGACGTCATGTTCCAGGCTGTGGGGGAACCTACGGGCAACCCCAATCCAACAGAGATCCCAGGAGGGCATGACCCTCCTTCCCCGAAGCCGACCGCCACAGAGAGACCTCAAGTCCACCCCGCCAGCTCGACGGGGAAGTTTACCTCTTACAGAGCATCCTTAATGGGTTTCAACGGGGTGGCAAATGGAGGCTACGCTCAAACGGAAGATGACTTCATGCTTGGTGATGATGATTTTGAATGGACGGTACCTCAACCTTCTGCTGAGGTTATGAAGCTGATGGAAATCTACCCAGTCATTCCGGTCACTCAAGATGAGTATAATGATTGGTGCGAGCCCTGGAAACATGCCCTGATTATCACAGTCCTTGGCCGGAATTTCAACATCTTCTGGCTCAAGGAACACTTCCAGAAAATCTGGGGCTTCTCCTCTTTCGAGATGATCGACCTACCAAACAACTACTTTATGGTGCGACTACTCGACGAAGACCTTTGGAAGAACCACTATAGAAAGATCCTTTGTGAAGGGCCCTGGACAGTCCGGCAACACTGCGTGCTTGTCCAACGATGGACCCCCTATTTCAACCCGCATCATAACCCCCTGGGACGAGTTGCAACTTGGGTGCGAGTCCCAAACATCCCTATTCACTGCTACAATACGAGGTTCATGCATAGGTTGGGAGACCGCATCGGTCGAACCCTTAAGGTGGATCTCCGGACACTCAGCGCCTCGGCAGAACAGAAAGACAGGGTAGAACGTGGCAAGTTTGCCCGCATTTGCGTCGAGTTGGATCTCCAAAAACCTCTGGTTCCTAAAGTTATCTTTGCGGACGCCGTTTTCAATGTTGAGTATGAAGGCTTAGGGATGATTTGCTTCCAATGTGGACGCTTTGGCCACAGGAAAGAATCTTGTCCATGGAAGGTCCGCTCCACCGCAAACAGCTCTGGGGATAACCAGCAACAGGCACCCCCAACCCCGCCGGCCAACGGGACAGCCCCACCGTGTGATACCAGTGGTCATGCCGCGAAACATGCCGAACCAGAGACCTTCGGTCAATGGATGATTCCCCAACGGTCCCAAAAGGCTCGGACTCCCAACCAACCTCTGCGCAAAGAATGGCAGGTGACGACAAAAGGAGGTGTCAGCGCAGGCAAGTCAGCAGGATATGCTCAGAGGTCAAGGTTCGCTGTGCTAGAAGGAAAAGATGACGAGGTAGTCTCGGAATTACACGATTTTGATGGGGTGTCAGAACCTGTATGTACTGACAAATTCGACAAAGCCTTAATTGTGGTGGAGAAACGAAAAGCCTCACACAAAAAGGCTGATAAAGTGGCTGACCAACGCAGAAAGCTGGGACCGGGGGAACCAAGTGGACTCAGTGGCAGGCCCACGGCTTCGGGCAAGGAAAATCAACTTTTGGGCGATGGGCCTAATGTGCCAGACGGGCCGAGCAAGCCCCAAAAGGGGAAGGAGAAACTTGGAATGCCCCAACATGGGGAGCAACTTTCAAACCAGAAAAGACATGTGGGGCAGAAGGGGAGACGTACACACCATCTGGTTGTGGGCAATATAGACAAAGTGGGCCAGGAACTTGGTGAGGCCCAACATGGTTCCACAACCAAAGCCTCTGATGACCTTCCCCAACTGCCGACAGTCATCCCAAACCACCCTACCACCCAGCCGTGGCAAGCGGGACTTCCCCACGGCAAACCCCCTGACCCGGCGGACCCCGATCACTATGACGACGAGGTGTTGATTGAAGCCCCCAGCACGGTGGTGCCAGAGACTCAGATTGAGGAAATGGTTGTGAGCGCTGTTGCTGACCTGCCCCAGTAAGCTCTCTCAACTCATGGGTTTCCATTTTCTCCATTTAACGTTTTTTATGATCATCGCAACATGGAACTGTAGAGGGGCGGGCAACCGAGCCTTTCCCCTAATGATTAAAGATATTACTCGAAAGTATGGGATTGAAATCTTTGTGTTGATTGAACCGAGAATTAGTGGAGTTCGAGCCGAGCGAACCGTGCGTAAATTGGGCTTTAGTCACTGGATTCGACTAGAGGCCAATGGTTTCACAGGGGGGATTTGGCTATTGTGGGATCACTGCAACTTTGACATTGATTATGTTTCCTCTAATGAGCAACTCCTACACTGTAAAGTTCTCGACAAGAGGAACAACACTAGCTTCTTTCTCTCATGTATATATGGCGAGACCAGAGGTAGAGACAGACTTCGGTTGTGGGAAGCCATTCGTGCAATCGCCTCCCTGACAACTGAACCGTGGCTTGCTCTTGGTGATTTCAATGCTATCATGTGTCGTAGTGATAAGGATGGGGGTGCCGCCCCTGACCAATCCAGCATGCTTGCTTTTAGTGACTGTATTTATGACTCTGGCCTCTTAGCAACAACTATGACAGGGGATAAATTCACATGGGAACGCCCTGGCCTTCGAGAACGACTAGACTGGATTTTCAACAATCACAGCTGGGACGCTACCTTCCCAACTTCTCTCGTCAATCATGCTCTTCGTTTCAAATCTGATCACAGGCTTATTATTCTTAGTACCTCTGATCGTTCCCCCCCGGGGAGAGGGAGAAATAAGCACTTCCAATACCAAATGGCTTGGCAACTTGAGGATGACTTTGGTGATCTTGTTGCGGCGGCCTGGAAGGATCAGAACTGGCAGCAAGGCCTTCAAAAGTTCCAGGCTGAGGCCTCGCTTTGGAATGATCAGAAACTAGGCTCCCTGCAGAAGCAGAAACGTGATTTGCTCAAGAGGCTCGAGGGTATAGATAGAACCAGGGCTTCAGGGAATCCATCGGGTCTGTTCCGTGTTGAAAAGAAACTGTGGATGGAATATCACAAGCTGGTGGCGCAGGAGGAGCTGAACTGGTTCCAAAAATCACGTTGTAAATGGCTACAATGTGGTGATAAGAACACCGCTTACTTCCACGCTTCCACGGTGATCAAACACAAGCGACAGAAAATTCTCTCTCTACAGGATGATCGAGGCACTTGGGTTGACGATGTGGATAAACTTAAGCTTATGGCACGTGATTTCTACTGCTCCCTCTACTCTAGAGACCCGACCATAACCAACCCAGCTGGGTGGCACGCAAACTTCCCAACTATTGATTTAACTGGTTTGGCAGGGACACCGGATAGAGAAGAAATCAGGCGAGCTGTTTTTGACATGGGGGCATTGAAAGCCCCAGGCCCAGATGGTATTCAATCCCAGTTCATTCAAAGTCAGTGGCACATTGTGGGTGACAAAATCTGCGGTTTGATTGAAGAACTGTTTATCCACCCCCATAAGATAGCAGAAATTAATCAACCCGAGTGGTCCTAATCCCTAAGGTAGATTCACCACCTGCTTAAAAGAGTTCAGGCCTATTTCACTCTGCAATGTCAGCCTTAAAATCCTCACAAAAATCATTGCAAATAGGCTCAAACCCGTCATGGGACATCTTATTGGACAAGAACAATGTAGCTTCATAGAGGGGAGAACTAGCTGTGATAACATAATCATCGCGCAAGAGGCTTTCCACTCCATGAGGACCAAGAAGGGTAAGAACGGTTTTGTTGCTATCAAGGTCGATATGGAGAAAGCTTTCGATCGACTTGATTGGGACTTCCTGCACGACACCCTGTCGGAGCTGCATATTAACAGTAATCTCATCCACATCATTATGCAATGCACAACCACAGCTGAGATGAACATCCTCTGGAACGGCGAACCCACCCCGGCCTTCAAAACCTCACGTGGCATCAGGCAAGGGGATCCACTCAGCCCCTATCTCTTCATTCTATGTATGGAAAGGCTTAGTCATTGCATCAAGGCCGAACTGAATGCTAAACGATGGAAACCTTTCTACTTCACTAAGAATGGGCCCCTACTGTCCCACTTGTTCTTCGCCGACGATTTGATCCTCTTCGCCGAGGCTAGCCAAGCTCAGATGATGTTGATTAAAGCAGTGATGAGTGATTTCTGTAGGGTCACCGGTCACCGTATCAACTTGGAAAAATCAAAAATGCTGGTATCCAATAATGTCCACTTCTCTAGGGCTCAGGCTTTGAGTAATAGCCTTGGCATAGGCCTCACCGGCAACCTTGGCAAATATCTAGGCGTGCCCACCTTGCACACAAGAGCTACACGGGACACATACATACATTTAGTCACAAAACACGGCAGAGGCTCTCCTCCTGGAAATGTAAATATCTGAATATGGCAGGGCGCTCAGTTTTAATTAAGGCAGTTCTCGCGGCGCTGCCCAGCTATCAAATGCAGTCCATTTTGCTCCCCGCCAGTGTCATCAAGGAGTTAGACCAAATCACCAGAAACTTTCTCTGGTCCCAAGACGAGGCAACGAAGAAGCCACACTTAGTAGCATGGGCTCAGATTCTGAAACCGAAGAAAGAAGGGGGTTTGGGTTTTAAACACTTGGCCTCTCAGAACAGGGCATTCATAATGAAATTGTGCTGGCACTTGCTAACCAACAGCAGCGCCCTCTGGGTCCGTTGTCTTAAAGCTAAATACAAATGCGGCTCATCACTTGTCCCAATTGTGGCGAAGAAATGCTCAGCCTCCAAAACTTGGCAAAGCATCACTGCAGTGTGGGACTCCTTTTTCAAGGGGGTGGGGAAGCGAGTCTCCAACGGCGACCGCACTAAGTTCTGGTGCGACCTATGGCTCCCGCTTGAATACCCGCTAATTCACTATGCCACGAATGTCGCCGCCGTGGACCTAGAGGCGACAGTCAGCGACTACCTTCTACCCTCGGGGGGGTGGGACTTCTCACGTTGGGAAAGCTTTCTCCCACCCACCATTGCCACTCTCGTTCACCGCTCCCTACCTCTGCGGTCAAACGAGCCAGATAAGTTCACTTGGAGACCAGGCAAAGATGGCACTTTCACCGTCAAGGCCGCTTATGAATTCATCAGACAACCTGGAGGAAACGGGCAACAACACATTTGGGGCCACATTTGGAGTTGGCAAGTCCCGGAGAAGCTCAAATTCTTCATGTGGCAAGTGGCACATGAGAGACTCAACACGAACGCATGGAGGGCCTCCCGTCTTCCGACCACTGACGATAGTTGCCCTTTCCCTTGCTCGGCAGTGGAAACCATACTCCACCTTCTACGAGATTGTGCAAGAGCCAGAGAGGTATGGTCCCTTTTTGTCCACCCCCGCCATCTCACGGGTTTTCTTTCGGGCACTCTCCAAGAGTGGCTCTCTTGGAACGCCAAGGCCACACCAGGTAAGGTTTTCATCCAAAATGAACATTGGCCTCGTGTTTTTTGTATATTATGTTGGAATCTGTGGACATCACGGTGTTCATACGTGTTTGAGGGTCGCCAAACTACCACAAGGGATCTCAAACACTTATGCACATCTCAGATTTTGGAAAGCACTCTAAACAATGCTTTCCACCACAAGATCCTTCGGATTAACAAAGAGCATGAGGCGGGGTGGCCGGACATACCACCAGGCCACATTCGTGTTGATGTTGATGGATCAGTTTGGACTCACCAAGCAGCGGCATGTGGCGGCACCATGCGCAATGATAAGGGTTTTTGGCTACTGGGCTTCCACCGAAACTTGGGAACTTGCTCAGTTACAGAGGCAGAACTCCTGGCTATCCAAGAAGGGGTGCGAGTGGCACTTGCCACGGGTTTTAGAAAACTTATTGTCATGACTGACTCCAGCGATGCCCTTAGTCTTCTACTGAGATACTGCCCCACAGATCACCCCCTCTATGAAGTGGTCCTGGCCACACAGGACCAAATTAACCAAGCTGAAAACATCGAAATCCACAAGATTTGTAGGGATCGATTGAAGGGAGCCGATCTCCTAGCTCGCATGGGGCACACCAGCAGCCCAATCGCTCGAATCTTTAAGGAAATGCCAGCGTGCTGTAGGAATTGGTATTTTGAGGAATTACAGTTGCTTCAGGGCTTAACTAGGGGACTGTCCTAGTAAGCTCCTTCTAACTTCCATTCAAGCCTAGCTTGCCACTTTGTATCAAAAAAAAAGAAGTAGTGATTCATTCTTACTCTCTGTTTTGATCCAATGGGTTAAGTTGACATTTATCTCCATATGTCTCTCTATCTAATTAGTTTGTTAAAGAATGAGTCCATCTTATGAATACATGACCTGAGTCTGAGTGGCCAATTATGTTAGCTAATATTAGGTAAAACCAGTGTTGGCAAACTCGCGAGTCAACTCGGTAAACTAGGCGAGTTTGCGTTTTTAACCCATAGAATCGAGTCAACTCGCCATTAAAATCGGTTGTTACACAAACTCGGTCAAACTCGACTCAAACTCGGTCAAACTCAGTCAACTCGCCGCTTTTGAACCGAGTCGATCGAGTTAGAACAGCTGACCAGGAAACTCAAAAGCCCAATAATAAAAAAGGCATGAAAATAAAAAAAAAGTTACCCACTTACCCTACTTCAAAGCAGCCTCCTTGTCGGCAAAATATTTTACACACTCCTCAGTCCTCACTGTGTCTTTATTTCCTCCATTGCTGCTCTTTTGGGTGTCGGAGGCGCGAGTTGCAGAAAAGAGAAGAAGAAGAAGAAGAAGAAGAAGAAGAAGAAATAGAGTAAGTGACACAGACACGCGAGACAAGAGCATTAGAAAGAGAGAAGGTAAGATGTGTAGTTGTGTACAATTGCAAAAGTAAAAAGTAAAAGTGAGAGTAAAAAGTAAAAGATGTGTACTTGGCTTGCAGAAGAAAGTATGCGCATCCGATAGCTACCTTGTATTAGTTGTCTTAGTTTTGTCATTTTGTATGCCACCCTCTGTCTTACTCAGTTACTTGGCTTCCTTGCCACCCATACATGTAAATTTTGATATTAATAAAATCCTCTTTTACTAAAAAAAAAATAAAAGTGAAAAGTATATATATTATATAATATTTATATTTATATTACAATAATGAAGATATAAAACTTGAAGGTGATGGGGATGAAGATAATACAACATTTGATGATCTTTGTTAAATTTATGCGTTTTTTATTTGTTCTACTTAGATGCTATAGTCTACATACTTAAACTTCATAAAATTCTTATGTTATAAGTTTGATGAACTATTAATGTTGAAAGATTTATTTTTAATATTTTAATCTTAAAACATATTTAAACTTAATTGTTGTCTTTTTATTTATATTTAGTTATTTATTCATGTATTTTAATACCTATTTTTTTATGGAGGTAGACTCTTACGATCTTACGATACGAGTTTACGATCCGAGCTTACATCCTCGTCACGAGTTTGTTTGAACTCACGAGTTTGACAGCCTTGGGTAAAACAGTTAAAGAAGAGTGAGCATGAAGCTATGAGATCCATAGGCATACAGCGGGGGGCTATTGGCTGGCCGTATACGGCCTTAAGGCAGGGACATTATATTCCAGTGTTTGATATTTCTTAATTTCACCTAAAATCCCATACCTTCCATTCCAACACCAGATATCCAGAATTCAACTATATTTGCAATAATCACAAGTCTTCTAGAAGAAGCTCCCTTTCCTGAGTGGCCATTCACGTCTCGTTCCGCTACTCTCTATGGTTCCTTATTATGCTCACCAATTATAATTATAAATATCATAATGATCTTAGATACTACTCCGGTCCCTCCTATTCTAAAATTATAGATGAAGTTGACTTTTCTTGTGAATATTGAGGAAGTAAAATATATAATACCTTTAATTAGATTTCATGTTAATTTATAAACAAAAAATTAGTTATGTAAAAAAAGTTGAATATAGATAATTTAAATTGATTTGTTTTGCACCCCAAATTTCTTTTTAAAAAACAAATTTGATCTTATAGTTAGGTCCAGAGGGAGCAGAACAACAATCCTCCTTGTTGAAATTAAAGAGAACTTAAAGTGAAAAAAATAGTGAATATTTGAATTCAACGCGTGATGATGGATAAATGAATATTTGAAATGTACAGAATGAATCAAAACGAACATTAGAGGGTTGATATAATTAAAATAGAATGGACATATATAAAATAAGAAAGTAAATTATATTGAAGGAATAACGAGGAACTGCAAGTCAGCAAGGGACGGGACAGATTAACTAACGTTCTGGTGATCACGTGACTGAGAGTATCCCAACCCCACAGCACCATACTTTATGGTTAAGAGAGAGAGCCACGTGTATGTACATTCTCTAACTACTGACCCCAACACTATGAACCAAGCTTCCTATATATGTATATATCTTTAGTACCATTCAACACTTGATTTGACAATCGTCCCCAGTAAGAGAATATATAATGGGTGGTTCAGTGTCGGAGACGGTCTGTGTCACCGGTGCCGCCGGTTTCATCGGTTCATGGCTCGTCATGCGACTCTTGGAGAGAGGCTACACCGTTCGAGCCACCGTCCGCGACCCTGGTTCCATTCTATTTCTCACCTTCTCTTTTATTCATTCATTAATGCCCGTGTCCTAAATTAATTATAAGAGCACTTTTAAGTTCTTTTTCTAAAAAAAAAATTTAGATGTAAAATTAATAATTTTAAATTATCTATAAGTATATGTTTTTCTCTCAACTACTTAATTCTACCTATAAACTAACATACTTCATCTTATTCTAATTATAAGATCACTTAAATTTTCTTGGAGAATTTAAGGACGTAAAGTTAACCATATTAAAATGTACTCTCTCTAGTCCTAAATATAAGACATATTTAAAGATATGGACTTAGTCCTAAATATAAAACATATTTCTAATTTTATAAAGTTTTCCGCAAATTATTCTTATCAACGCCCCCCAATAATAAATCAATAAGAGAAGGAGTGTGGGGTAAAGGTAGATGATTAAGTTATGTTGATAATATCATTGTATTTTAATTAACTTAACTAGCATCATTAATGTAGTTAAATTAAATAAATATGTCTTATATTTAGGATTGTAGAGAGTATAACATTATATTTTTTTTCCTTAAAATTAATTTATGTTGCGTTGCGTGCTCAAACAATCAATCTTAGACATGAAAGGGAAACAATTTGCCCAGTCACCATCGCCATGAGTTCGTTTGGCCTCAAAGCTAATTTATAGTACTACTTATAAACTAACATATAACTTAATAACATGTAACATATGTTATAATTTGTTGGTCTAATTTACTTGCTTAACTTAAAAAAAAGTTAAAGAGGTCTTATATTTAAGATTGAATAGAGTATAATTTAAATAGATGTAGCATATATTATAATTTAATGGTTTGAATTATTTCCTTAATTTACAAAAACAGTCAAGAAAATAGCAGCGCGAAAACTATAACATAACACATATGTTCATTTGATTGCATTTGTAGGTAACATGAAAAAGGTGAAGCATTTGCTACAATTACCGAAAGCAGAGACGCACTTGACTCTGTGGAAGGCCGATCTTGCCCACGAGGGAAGTTTCGACGACGCCATTAGTGGCTGCACTGCTGTTTTCCATGTTGCCACCCCTATGGATTTCGAGTCCAAGGATCCTGAGGTATTTATATACATCTTGCTTATCTTCTCGGTTACTTCAACTTTCGAACAGGCACTTGATAATATACTTTATTGGCACATGCACACATAAATGAGTAATGACACAATTAAAATAATCATTATATGCACACATGTTGAAACAAATTGAGAGTCTGACTGGGATTCGTTGTAGAATGAAGTGATAAAACCAACGATCAATGGTTTACTAAGCATAATGAAGGCATGCCTGAAGGCCAAAATCAGAAGACTCATATTCACATCCTCCGCCGGAACTGTTGATGTCTCAGAGCACCAAAAACCTGTCTATGACGAGACTTGTTGGAGTGACGTCGAGTTCTGTCGCAGAGTAAAGATGACTGGTTGGGTTAGTACGAGATATTTTTGACTTTTTTTCAAGTTTAGTAAAAATTAGATCTCTAAATTTAATATAAGTGACATGTAATTAAAATATAAGTGAAGTAAATTCGTTTAAATATAATTTAAAATGATTTATTTTTAATATGTATTTTCTTATAGAAAAGTCAAATGATCTTGTAATAATTAGGTGATAAGTAATAATTATGTAATCTCATTTATGTATGCATATACATATATTTCTGCAGATGTATTTCGTTTCAAAAACACTAGCAGAGCAAGAGGCATGGAAATTCGCCCAAGAGCATAACATGGATTTTGTCTCCATAATTCCTCCTCTCGTGGTTGGCCCATTTCTCATGGACTCAATGCCTCCCAGTCTTATCACTGCCCTTTCTCTTATAACCGGTACATTAATAATTAGTATTATGCCTTTTCATTAATTTAAGCCTCAAGAAATCATGCTTATAGCGCACATTTTTTTAAAAAAACAACCCAATGCTGTCTGCCTATTGTAGGGAATGAAGCACATTATTCAATCATAAAGCAGGGCCAATTTGTTCATTTGGATGATCTCTGTATGGGTCACATATTCTTGTTAGAGCATCCTGAAGCAAAAGGAAGATACATGTGCTCTTCTCACAACGCCACCATTCACGACGTTGCAAGAATGCTCAGACAAAAATATCCTGAATACAACATCCCCACTAAGTATGTACACACACACACACTAGCAGCCCTTTGATTTCCCAACACTTTATTTTATACTTGCATGATTGAATTGTTGTCGGGTTCATCATTATCACCGTGAAACATTTTGTAGGCTCAAGAATATCCCAGAAGAGCTGGAGATTATCCAATTCTCTTCAAAGAAGATAAAAGATTTGGGGTTCCGGTTTAAATATAGCTTGGAGGACATGTTCACTGGAGCTGTTGAAACCTGTAGGAAAAAAGGTCTTCTTTCCACGCCAATAGCTGCAGAAACCCCTGTCAATGGTGCAACTGATCAGAAATGATTTTGTTTACGTGTCCCCTTGCTCGTCTTCATTGCCAAAGCATTGGCTCTTATCTACTATTTAGTTTTTGGTGTTCTAAATTATGGCTTGGGATATAAATGGGTTCTGGAAATAAGAATGGTTTAGTTGTCGTTTAATGCTTTTCGTCTAAAGCTTGGATTCGTTCCACGTTTATGTCAGTTTGTGAGTTTCTCTTCATCAATTTCACTCTACGGAGCTTTCCTTAGCTTGGCTTTGTGTCTTTTGTTAACATATCTCTGCGTTGTGAATTTAACTTTGTAGTTGATAAGGAAAATGTTTAATATTGACTTAAGAAAATCAGACTCTCAAATTTAGTTGTGCTTTATATGTTGTCAATTATATCAGCACTAAGTATTAGTCCGGGCCTCGATCATTCCTCACTGTAGCAACTATTAACACTCCTTGAATAATACTTAAATGTAAGCAGGTGTGAAGGAGTTAAAGAAGATGACCATGCTATTATAAAAAAATATACAAAACATTCATTCTTAATCTAACAAAATAAGTTTAAAATATATTACATTTAGAACCATGGGTATATTGATGGAACTCTTACGAAAGAAAACTTAACAGTGTGATAAAGAAGGGGCTCACTTTTTGCATCTCAATTCATTTCTTCTCCGTTTTCATACTCCACTTGATTATATGTCTTATTTGGGCTGATTTTAACCCCAAATAAATATATGACATTAATATAATTTTTGTCCGTTTTTGTTTTAAAGTTACTCATCAATATCCTTCAAGAATAATCAAATAAAAGAGAGTAAAGGGATTAAGTAAGATGCTTGTGTGTTTTAGAAAATTCATAACATGTTAATTATTGGTTTAACTAACATTCTTAATCTAATTAGATTAGGTAAATAAGTCCTACATCAATAACATGGATTTAATTTTTTTTGCCTATATTAATTATAGATATGAAGAGAGCTGTCATCAAAGATGATTCTAATATACAAGGATAAATGATATTTTAGGTAATCTATTATTTCTGTGCCATTAGTTGGAGCCATGCAAAAGCAAAGTCAATGGCAATGTTATCATTCTCATTTTTGAAGTAGAAAACCTACGGAACTATGGATCGGTACATGCATACTGGTGTGACTGTGTAACACATCCAATACTATCATTATAAGCTCGAAAGAATTAAGATTGAAACAATCATGATTCGTATCACGTTACTATCATGATATCTCTAATCTCCTATGCAAGATATTGCCTTCCCCACATCAGCCAAAGCAACAAGGACTAGCTGCCATGTCTCATGGGGAAATATGAATCACACAAAACAATAAGTTGAGTAACATCAGATTTTATTGTCGCCACTGTTCATTAAGATATATCAGGGGTTGGAAGACCCTTTATCTGCATCTGCTTGTACATCCATTGCCAATTCTCCAAGGGCACCTCTCCCCCAAGAGCGCGAATAACAGTGCCTCCACTGCAGGCCCCAACTCTGCAGCATTCTTCTAGAGATAATCCCTTTACCACTCCATACAAAAATCCACCAGCAAAAAGGTCTCCGGCTCCTGTTGCATCGACGGCTTTTGCTTCCCCTATGGCTGGGACACGTACTACCTGGCATTCAAAACAAACAAACTTGATTTTTTTTTTAAAAAAAAAAAATTGAATTAGAATGCTAGTTAACTGACTTGATGACCAAGTGCCAAAAAGCCACCCAAGCCATGACCCCAACGTATTTAAAGTGCTACATGAAGCTGAATAGTTATGTTTCTACTGTCACAATCAATGCCAATGGGAATGAAATGAAACGTTGAAGTTTCAGTCATAGTCAAGCAGAATGGAGAATTTCTAAGGCTGCACATTCACCCTTTCTTTCCTTCTAAGATAACTGATGAATTTAAGTTCTTTTTCATATCCATGTACCCGGTGGATTATGGTCCAAAACTGCCTAGATATTACTGAGGTGGAGTTTACTTACCCCAGCTTATAGGTATAGTTAATTATGGTCCCTTCTAGCCAGACACATATTTAACTCTTACGGTCTTACCACTTGGTTCACATCCTTTCATAAAGACAGAGAAGGGGCTCAATGTCTTTCGAAAATGAAGTTTGAGTTCAAATTATCTTATCCATGTGTAAGTCTAACTTATAGTGGGAAAATATTCTAATAATTTCCCTCTATTTCCTTTTCGTGTATATGCTTCAAAATTACATATCATTAAATGTATACAGCACAGTTTGTAGTATAGTCAACCGGATTAATGGAGGAGTCAAGATTGAGGGCGGTTTATATGATATTTCAACAGTGTCACAAAAAAAAATTATCAACAGACCTCCTTTCCATGTTTGGCAATGCATCCGTTAGCACCTAATGTCACAACAGCCCACTGGCAGTACTTGGCCAAAAATTCCACCGCAGCTTCTGGATTAGAGTCCTGTTCACCCCTAAATCCATTGCACAATAAATCGACATCATGCACATAAAACATATAAACAGAACACGAGCCATCAAATAAAAAGAAATGAAAGACATTCAACATCATGGAAAATGCAAATAAAAACTACTTCAAAAAAAATGTCTTGTACAAAGCCGGCTTCAAAACAAAAAAGGTTATCCACCTTAGAAGCTCTGTTGCCTCATCCTCGTTGGCAAAGCAAAGGTCTATATTCCCAGACTCCAGCAACTTCAAAAGAGGTAATTTAAAGTTCCGGACCATCTCACCAAAGTAAAGAAACCATATAAGATTGTTGATATTGAAGCACAATCATGTAATAAAAATGATAAGAAATATATATATTCAAAATGAAATACATTTACATTGGTTGAAAAATTAATAGCCATATGCAGTTGCTTGCATAGAAATAGATAATGATTCCTTTATGCAGTAAATGATGTAAAGAAAGCTAACAAACTCAGAAATGATTTAAATAAACTAAGAATCAGATTTATAGTAACCTACACTAAAATAAGCTGATCCTGAATCTCAAGGAGTGAGAAGGAGTACCTCAAAACTGGCCAGGTCCAAGGAAATAAGAAGGCCTTCCTGCTTAGCTAAATGAATGGCTGCTTGGATCACTTCTATATTGAGTATTGCGTATCTCATCACCAACCACTAAAACATAGATCTATCAGCAATTGAGTTAAAAAAAACATCTTGACGATTTATTATTAGTAGTATGAACCATGGCAAAAGGGGAAATGCTTTCAGTATGCAAATATATAGTTTGTGGCAAATACCCCTAAATTTGATAATATATTTTGGCAAAACAGACGGGATGGATAATTCAGTTCTAGTCCTTTCTGAGTAGGATGCCCAACATAGTGATTTGAAAAAGGTTATGTAAATAAATAGAATTTTCCATGTTGTCTTAGCTATTTAGGAGGCCAACCTTGGAGCCCTTAAAATCCTCTCTTTTCAATTCTTCTGCCTGCAGATAGAAAGCAAATAAAAAGAGAAAGTCAAACACAGTGTCCAAAACAAAAGGCAACAACCATGTGTGTATCCAGCCTCACACCACATATACACAAACCTGAACTTTGACAGCATTGGAGAGGCAGGGTCGCATTGTTCGGTTACCCAATTCATCAACCAAGCAAACACACTGCACAATAATACCACATAGTGGTTAAAATTGAAGCCTTTTGTTTTAAGAACTCATCATTTGTTATATATGGAACATATATAAATGAATGATATAAAGGTGACCTGAGCTGTATGTCCTATCTTTTTCCTGAGTGTTGAGATGTTAACTCCGTTGGAGCTCATATTAGTGATAAATAACTGTCCCTGTTCATCATCCCCATATGCACCAATAATGCCTGAGGAAAGTCCAAAGCCAGCACTAAGCCCTCGAATTGTGTTGGCAACACTGCCCCCAGCCATTGTCTTAATGGGAGAGGGGTCATCAGATGAAGGAACAACATGGGCTTTGACTTCCTTCAATATAAACCCAAGCTCCTCAATTGCAACCTACACGCACATGTAAGGAAAGAAATAAAAGCATCAGGAAGAGTACAGAGTAACAACGACAATTAATTAAGTAATAACGAAAATGAAAGTTGGTTATTATAGTTGGGGGTAGTGTAGTGTGGTAATAAGTGAAGGTTTAATTGTACGGACAGGGATGGAGCCGCCGCGTTCACCGGGGATGAGATCGAGCAAGGAGGAATGGACGGGGGCCACGTGGTCGATCAGGGCGGAGGGCTGAAGCCCAAGAAGGAGAGGACCGTCGTGTTCATGTTGATGTTGATGGTGGATAGGTTCGGCCCCCATTCTTTGGGTTCCCTCCTTCCTTCCTTCTTGATGATTTTTTTCCCTTCGAGATTGGAATTATATAGTAATGCCCACTTGCCACTTGCCACTTGCCGAGGTTATCCCTCTCTCACACTCTTAGCGTTAGTGCGTCCTAAGATTCAAATGCCCATCATGGTAAGGGGTGGTTAGCCTCGTTCATCAGCTCAACCAACTACCATACCTAACCTTTGTCCAATTTCATTTTGGACTGTCGGACTGGTTCAATCGTCGACGGCTTTTTATTTCAGCTCACCTGTTATTGGTTAGAGTTATCCGACTGTGTTTAACTATGACCTGAAGGCCTATCCGACTCGCCTTCTGTTACGGCTTTTATAACATTGTGTACAAGTTTTTTTTTGTCTCCCAAATTCTTTTTTACTTCGATTATTTGGTCCTTATAACTTAAAAAGTCACGTGTGATTTTGTATGTAGAATGATTAGAACCTCTAGTTTGAATATTGAGGGATTAAAACAAAAAGAGGAGAGCTTGAAGACAGAAGATTATATTGACCCTTATTTTTTGTCCCTTTAAGTATTTTTTTAGTGTTAATTAAATTATATTTGGCATTTTTTGGATTTTTATTCAATTGATTGCTTGGTTAGGGCAGTTAATGGATGAATTGAAATGTAGTGGTTCTGTATTAATATTATTATATGAATTGTAAATTTTCAGTGATTAGATTCCTTCAACGCCAAACATTTTTATTCATAAATAAATATTCTTATTCTCCTCTCCCTCTCCCTCTCCCTAGAGACCTAGAGACGCATCGTGCTTGTATGTAGTATGTATGCCTCCCATTTTGCGCCCAAGTTGTTTGAGAATTGAGGAGGGGAATAAAACTTTGATGTTCTTCCCAGCATGATTGCCACATTTATTTTTTTGATAGCCATACATGTATATGATGAACATTATATATTATCCAGTGAGCATCACTCCATGGTGACTAGTGAGTGAAAAGTGGAATGATAACTTTAACCCTCCTTCCGTCTGTTTCATTTCACCTCAAAGGAGGAACCTTGTCTTTGCACATATGCATTCAAAGTAAAAAGATAATTCCATAAGAGCCTCAAATTATCTAAGAATATATTTAGAATAGTTGAACAAGAATGGTTAATGACTAAATTGAAGTTGCTAGGCCGACATTGGCCTGGAATCAGTACTTGAATTCTCATGACGGTTTTGGAAGAACCAAAAAAGTCTCAAATGGAAAAGAAAGAAGTCCGTTGATAATGAAAATGGCGACATTTGTCAGACTTGTTGGGAAGCAATTCCAATTCCAGGTCAATTTACAAGTTCATGAATGATGGCATGAAAAAACCATCAGGCTATTAAAATTGGAATTTATTTTGGTTATCAATTATTAAGGGAGGAAATTATGAACATATTAAAATTATAGGTTATCAATTAATAAAATCATCTTCTTATCTTATGTATCAAATTCGATGAATTACTTTCTCATGTATAAAAAGAATATGACGAGGAAAAGGGGTTATTCATTGGTGGGAGCGGGAGATATGAGAGCTGAGAAGAAAAAAGGTAGCAGGAATCACGGAGAATCCTTTCGGCTACACTATTGATGATTCCCAACCGGCCTCCATCCAAAAAAAGTGTACACACCACACACACCTCCAATGTAATTAAATTATATTATATGCCTTTTTTATCCCATCATCAATCAATGTCCAGACAAATACTATATCACAATATAAATTAAGCAATTAACTAATATCATCATCAATGAAATGGAACTCCAAGTCTCCAACGACTCAATGCAACCATTAACGCAACTTCTCCTGTGTTAACTCACATTCAATATTTCTATTAACAAATTGTAAATTGTTGCTATTAATTTTATTGTTTCAAAAGCACTCACACTTAATATTCCTCGAATTTTAAACACAAAAGCTTATGGAATTTTTGCAAAAAAACTTAAGAAAGTTAAATAAATCACTTATAAAATTAGTTAACTACATAGTATAATTATATATGTAGGCACACACATTAACTATATTATTTTGTTTCCTTAATCTCTCAAAATAAATTTCATTGCATACAAAAATCTCTAAAAAAAATCAACTACCGTTATATTGAGGAATAAATAAATTAGGGTAAATATGAAAAAAAACTAGTTGAACCCAGCTAGAGACGACGGGATTGAAGCTTGAGCAAGTTGAGAGTGAAGAGAGGCATTTATTAAACTCAAAAGGAATGGCCAAAAATCTTGATTCACCATTTAATTATGCAATGATTCGATTCTTGATGTCGGAATTCTAGCGCCTATGCCTGCGCTTATGCGTTAGCCTGAAGAACACACTTCAACCAATCAATATTCAATTTTTTAACGTACTAGGCATTACTAACTACCAATAACTTTATTAGCTATACCGCGATTCTCATATTGTTCATCATAGTGTGCAATATACGAGTACATTATTAGAATTTGGTTGTCCTAATAATCCTACTCTATGCAAAAGCCACGTGCTCCCAACACAACACTTTCCTCATTCCAGAGGGAAAACACCGCCGATAGAATAGTGCGTATAGGAATGATCAGCATCTCACTGGCTAGAGCCTGATGAGAATTGATCTGCATCTCAGAGAATTGGCTATCTGCGCTCTCATGGAGGAACAATGTAAAACGGCGAGATATAAAGGTTAATATATGCTAGCTTCTATGTTTCAAGTTATACCGGTTTCTGGGTTGGCATGGAAATGTGTTGTTATTTTTCCCCCATCCATGAGTATGAAAAATAGAAAGAGGGAGAGAAAGCATGGTGGCAAAACAATTGGATAGAAAGAGTCTCACCATATTTGGTATGTACGCATGTCATTGCATAAATAATGCCATATTTATTGGACAAAAATAAAAGTAATTGATGTAAATGTGTTATTCATAAATAATGCCATATATGTTTTATCTTAGTCACAGTTGTAAATTTGGCCTGCAGCATCATCCTTCCACTGAAAATGGCATTTTTTTGCTTCTATCTTCAGTCTTCACCAGAAACTCCTAGGTTTCGCTAATGACTCAAAAGTCTCAGACACTTGGTAAAGTAGTCTGACAGGTAGAACTGGATCTTCAACAAGTGTGTTTAGTCACTAGTCAGTGTTAATAAAGTACTCATTTCACTCCTAAATATAAGATCACTTTTGAAATTCAGCTTGTTCCTAATTATAAGATTACTTTCTGACTTTTTCTCAAATTAACCATACAATACTTATCTATAATAACAAATAAAAGAAGTAGAGTACGTGAGGATAAATGTATCTAGTTGAAATAAATTGGTAATATTATGTGTAAATAAATAACTTAACTAACTTTCTTAATTTACTCAAATTAGGAAAAGTGATCTTATATTTAGGAACGAAGGAAGTATCATTTTTTTTTTTGTATAAATGGAATATCATTTAAATGCTTCACCGCTCTATAAAGCCCATGTTATCATAATCCACGTGATTTAGACTTCACTTCTTGCTGCCCAACAGCTCCTGCCTTATAATCTTGGCCCATATTACCATTGGCCCGGTTCGTTATGATACTACTATGGACCAGTATTTACCGCGAAAATTTGAGAAGCGTCCCATGTTGGTCCAGAAGAGAGACAAAAGTGAACTGTAACTCTCTTTTTATTCAACTGCTTTAATTTTTTTTTGCCCAAAAGATGTTGATCTTCCCATGACGCTAACATGATGTTGCTGTGCACAAGTGCTTCGTGCAAGTGCAATTGATATATGTTTACCTTATAAAATCTAATTATAAGCGCATGGTGCTTATACCTTTTCTAATTGTAACGTTATTTTGCTACTTTTGCACCATATCAGTTCGCTATTTTATTAATTGATATTAAAAAGGATGATGGGTGGACATCCCTGCTCTCTGAAAATCTGTTAGGTGTCATGATCACAATGGACATTTGCAACGTAACAACGATCATTCAAAAGAGGGACTGAAAATATCTTGCTGAGGACATCGACTTTCATCTCATGGTTGAAATTCATTGGACAACAATAAGGTCATCATGGAGATTAGACATGCAATTAGAACTTTTCTTAAAAAGAAAAAAAGAAAAATCAGACAGTTTTAGGCCTAACCATGAAAGAAAGAATAAAAAGTTTTAAAATTTAATTATAATATTAATAGTAATAGAAACTTGATCTTATAAAAAATCATATTATTATAATCAGATTATTATGTTGTATACAATATAATTTCATTAAGAATTTTATAGTTGATATATAGTATTGTTTTGGCAATAACACTATGCATGCATTCAGATTTTGGCAATCACACTTATTATGTTTTTACTCGTACAACACTTATGACGAGTTTTAAATCTTATACATTAATACACGCATGCATAGTACACAATACATAGATGTAAAACATAATTATATATCGGCTCCACCTTTGTTTTAGCTTCTAACTGACTCAACTATATATATAAAAAAAACTTAAATTGCTGGCTTTTTTATCGGAGCTTGAAACACTGGTTTTAATAGGTGACCTGAAATACCGGACTCAGAATCTCTCCCCCTTGTAATCCCTCCTTTTCCCGTCCAACAGTCACATGGTTTCTTATATTGGGCTATTCAGATTCATCTAGGAGCTCACTATTTGCTACTTGTACCATTAAAAATAAAAAAGTTATAAAATAAATGAAACAATTTTAATTTTTTTTATTTTAAAAACTTTTTAGCATAAAAAATTTCAACTATCTAGACCTATTTCATTTCAACAGAAGGATCTATTAGAGATACAGACTTATCCAGTTAACTGTAAAATTATTTATACAGTTAACTGAATAATTCTTTATCTCTAATAGATCTTTCTGTTGAAATGAAATAGGTCTAGATAGTTGAAATTTTTTATGCTAACAAGTTTTCAAAAATAAAAAAAATAAAAGTGCTTCATTTATTTTATAATATAATACAATTTTTTTATTTTTAATGCTACAAGTGATAAATTATGAGCTCTTATATGAATCTAAATGGTCAATATAAGAACCCATGTGAGTGTATGAGAGTGGGAAATGTAGGGATACTAAGGGGAGGGATTATGAGAGAATCCAGACCCTGAAATACGCACATACACATCTTTCAATAAAAAAGAAAAGAAAAGAAATACGCACTCATGTCGACACTCAAAAACATCAACCAAACCTATCCACACCAAAGCAGAAGTAAGCAAGCGGCGAGTGAAGGATATAATGGCACATGTTAGACCAGCAAAAGCAGTTCTACTATAATCGACACAGAAGCCCGTCACACGGTGGCCACAACGCACAAGTCATCATACACACAACATATATAAAGACCAAATCCCACTACGTACGCACACACAAGCATACATCATACATGTAGTTCTAATAAACAAAATCTAATATTAAGCACTAATCTCATCTCGGGTGTTAAACTTTGGTGCTCCCATCACCGGAGGTTCATTCAGAAATGCCCAGTTACTCTTCGTCCACCTGCCACACACATTTGATTCATATTCCACGTGATTTCGATCGATACCGTATATCATGACAGATTAACTATACTGTAATTAAGAGGCTTTGAGTTTATCTATTTAAAATAAATTATTACCAGGCGTTTTTCTGGATAAGCTGATCCAGACGTACACCTGCATCCACCTCCACGGACTCTTTTGTACGGGTCAACGGCATGCTCTTTGACTTTTGTAACATCTTCTCTGCCTCCTCATATTTGTTCTCCTGTATGTATTATACATGAATAAGCATTAATTAGAGTGTATTAATTAATTAGTAGTGATATATGTGTATTTTTCTGAATACAAAAAGGTCGGTGAAAGAGGCAGTCTCCAAGACTCCAACTTACGTTAATGGTTTCTGATAAACTGGAAATGGCTCTGAGGTGATCTTCTTCTACCTTCTTCTTTAATCTCCAATACGCATCGATTTCATCTTTGGTGAGAGACCGATTTCTCTTCAGCTTAGCTGATAACATAATTGGAAGATTAGACTTTTAAGTGCATGCAGAGACCAAAACTTAAACAAATGCATGTGCAGGGCATGAACACTTAATTAATTAGTACCTGATGTAGGATCCATTGTGTGAGAGCCCCATCCTGCCATGAGAGAACCCATTTTGATGCTCTCAATTCAACACAACAATCCACCAAATGATGAAGTTTGAAAAATACTCAAGTTTTTGGATATCTCTGTTTTGATCCTTATCCTTGGAGTGAAGAGTAATACTTATTTAAAGAGGATAATGGGAGAGGTGGGGCCCGTTTAAAATAAGAAACAGTGAGAGTGACCAACGATTGTTATGATATTCGTTCGTTTGCGCATTTGGATCCACTTTATCATCATATATATTTTCGGCTAAATTAAGCCTGCTCAGTCTCACAGATTTGCGAAAAAAAACTAACTCCCTACACTTCTGATTCATTTAATTTTTTTTTTCACTCATACTCTTCAACTCCTTATCAGCCACCATTCAAACTATTTTAATTCCTAGAAATTTTGGAAGTTTCACAACTAAACACTTATGCGTATAAATTTAAAACCATGTTAGAAAGGCAAAATAAAAAACATAAGTCATCTACACACGCATTTACCTACATCATTATATTTGACAATTTAAATGCAAGCACGCATGTAAATATCTTCTTTGCTCCTGTTCATTTTAATATTCTATCTTTCTTTTCCTTTATTTATGTCTCCATCATAACTTGGTTTTCCTTCCATCATCGGCAATAGCCTCAAAGCACTGTAGAAGATGAAAGCTTTCCACTTTAAGTGGCGGATGTCGATCTCCATCCAAACGGGGTCCACCTCCTCTAAATAATTTTATCTTGAAGAAAATATCTCCACCAAACTCTGCTTTTTTTCCCTGTGCTTTTCTCAGTGTCTTCATCAAATGTCATTATTGTTACCACCATCTTGCGATCACTCAACCAGCTCATGCATTTTTGACGAATAAGCATAATCCGCACTCAATAAATATTATATTAATCTTTTACATATACTCAAATTTTGTCCTCTTGCTAATGTCAATTTGGACACAGATAATGAAAGTGGATCAATGCCTAGCTTGTTTGTCCTCTTACGTTTTTATTGGTTCTGCAGTTTTGATTTCCTTCTTTGTCGGGGGAAAAAAAAAGTGGATCAATCCGGAAGGAATGGGAGGTAAGCCGTCTATTCCTAGACCGTGATCTAGAAATATGTTATCGTATAAGGTTAGGATTATCCAGATTTCGACCACACTTAACTTGGGATAAGCACTCATGCAAAACAGATAACTTCGCATTCTATGTTTGTTTCATTCAATTAATTAATTTTCATGTCAAAAAGATTAATCGCGCCTTGCTTTTTCTGGCGGTGTATGTGTAGTTTTTTTTTTATTTGGATTATAATTTACAGAAGGTGGGTTCAGACATGAACGAGTTATTTGTTCTTAAATGTGTAATATTTATCTGTCATTAATTTAAGGGTAAAGGGTCAAATCTAGCACTGAACTATTGGCCAAAGTACACCCCACATAAAAATGAATTTGAGGTCTCAAAACTAGCACTGTTCAAGTACAATTTGGGTCATACGTAGCATTTCCGTCAATTTTAACTGGGTTGACCGTTAAATTTGACTTAATTAGACCACTTCACATGTCATATCACCTTATTAAGCCAAGTCAGCGTATCCACATCATCTCTTCGCCACATCATCATCATCTTCCCAATCACTCCCACCGTCTTCTTCCTCCTCCTCCAGCTCTGAAAGGTGGCTTAGCTCTGAAAGTCTTTGCCTAAACCCACAAAACAAAAACGCAAAAAAACAAAACCCAGAAACAAAAAAAGACAAAAAAAAAACAACTTACAAGGGATTTTCTCCATCAAGGGAGCAGCGACCACACGAAGAATCCAAGCAACGATGACAGAAAAGGCGAATAACCCACAATAGGCAATTCTAGCAGAACGACGGCTGATGCTTGAAACGGCCGTACGACATGCGTCACATGCGCAAGCTGCGCAACATGAAGCCAGGCACGAAGCAGCCCACATCGTAGGTTTATGATTCTTCTTCTAGTTTGAAGATTGAAATTGAGTGCTTGTTGTTGATTGAGGGAGGTTGTTAGGGTGTGAATTGTGATGTGAATTTAGGGCTGAGGAAGAAGAAGAAGAAAAGGGGAAAGTGTGAGTTTGGAAATTGCGAGGTGCCTTCGAGTCTTCTCCGATATATCCACCGGTGTACCAGCTCGGCCTTAGCTTGGAGCAAGGCAAAGGTGGCTTCCTTAAGCCTGAAGATGCTTCTGGAAGGTGGGAGTGATTGGGAAGATGATGATGACGTGGCGACGAAGAGATGATGTGGATACGCAGACTTGGCTTAATAAGGTGACATGGCATGTGAAGTGGTCTAATTAAGTCAAATTTAACGGTCAACCCAGTTAAAATTGACGGAAATGCTACGTATGACCCAAATTGTACTTGAACAGTGCTAGTTTTGAGACCCCAAATTCATTTTTATGTGGGGTGTACTTTGGCCAATAGTTCAGTGCTAGATTTGACCATTTACCCTTAATTCAATAATCTGTGTGCCATTTTAATATTGGAAAAAACTTAGGTCCAGTACTTGATGTATAGTACATCCAGTAACCAGTCAAAAATTGACACATGTGCAAACTTTCCTACACCCACCACACCATATCTCTCTCCCCTGCCTTCTCTCTTCTCTACTACACCCATCGTACTCCAGCCCCCCTCCCCAAACAATGTGTTCAGACCCTCCCCTCATGGCCGACCCTCCCTCCCTCCATGGCCGACCACTGTACCTTCACCGGTCCACCACCATTCCTCCACCGCGCCCCAACCCACAACTTCTTTCCCTCTTTCTCATCCTCCTTCATTCAATAGCTTAGGCCAACGAAAAACACACATCAATCCACTCAAAAAAAACATCAAACTAAAAAATCCACTCAAAGAAAAATTAAATTAGTGGTGGCAGAAAACAAATGACTTGATGGCAACGAGAGCATGGTTGAAGACAAGTTGCGTGAACGACGACGGATCCACCATTTACAGTGATGGAGGAGGATGGTTTCAGATCTGGCGTTATAAACAAGGTAGAGGTCTCGGAGAAGAAGATGAAACAATGAGATCTCAGCGAAGAAGATGAAGTCGCCGTCACCGTTATTGACGGCGTGAGGAGTGAGCGGAGCAACTAGCAATAATGGTGAGCCTCATCAGAGGCGAGACAGAGAGAGAGAGAGGTGGATTTGCAGATCTGAAATGAAATGAGGAGAGAGAGGAGAGAGCGGTGGTCGGCCGTGGAGGGAGGGAGGAGAGGAGAGAAGGAAGAGGGGAGAGATATGGTGAACACGGTGGTTATGCTTGAATGAATTGGGTTGAGAACGTGAGAGAGGAGAGAGAGACGTGAATGAAGTTAGGGGGAGAAAGATGTGGTGTGGTGGGTGTATGAAAGTTTGCATGTGTCAAATTTTGATCGGATACTGGATGTACTCTACATCAAGTACTGGATCTAAGTTTTTTCCAAAATTAAATTAGTGGTGGCAGAAAACAAATGACTTGATGGCAACGAGAGCATGGATGAAGACGAGTTGTGTGAACGACGACGGATCCACCATTTACAGTGATGGAGGAGGATGGTTTCAGATCTGGCGTTATAAACAAGGTAGAGGTCTCGGAGAAGAATATGAAACAATGAGATCTCAGCGAAGAAGATGAAGTCGTCGTCGCCGTTATTGACGGCGTGACGTCGTCGAATGCGGCTGGGGAGCGACGGTGGTGAGGAGTGGGCGGAGCAGCTAGCAATAATGGTGAGCCTCATCAGAGGCGAGACAGAGAGAGAGAGAGAGGTGGATTTGCAGATCTGAAATGAAATGAGGAGAGAGAGGAGAGAGCGGTGGTCGGCCGTGGAGGGAGGGAGGAGAGAGCGGTGGTCGGCCGTGGAGGGAGGGAGGAGACGGAGGTCGGTTGTGGAGGGAGGGAGGAGAGGAGAGAAGAGAGGAGAGATATGGTGAACACGGTGGTTATGCTTGAATGAATTGGGTTGAGAACGTGAGAGAGGAGAGAGAGACGTGAATGAAGTTAGGAGGAGAAAGATGTGGTGTGGTGGGTGTATGAAAGTTTGTATATGTGTCAAATTTTGATTGGATATTGTACTATACATCAAGTACTAGTACTGGATCTAAGTTTTTTTAATTTAATATTTTATCCGTAGTCATCGCGTTCCTGAGTCATGGCGCCTTTACAATATACTGCACATAAACTATGTTGTTGATTTCTCTGTTTCTTTATTTTGGATCAGTCTATGGACATGTTATATGGGCCATTCGGCGTGGGATTAATACGTATTCACATTCAGCGTCTTCTTCTAAGGTATTAACTCAGGATATAAGATACTCTAACTTTTTAATTATTATAGAAGTTAAGAATGCAAATTAAATCACTTAATTACAATATATATGTTACAATATATATGTTACATATAATTAAATTATAAGTTAGTTTATAAGTAAAATAAATTAGTTTTGATGGAAAAAAAAATTATAGATAATTTAAAATTATTTGTTTTACATATCCTTGATTTGTTAAAAAAAGTAATTAGTCTTATAATTAGTACGAGCGAGAAAGTGCCTTGTTACGTCATTTTTCCTTTCTGTAGGAGCCTATAGCATTTATTGCTTTGAATGGTTGTCCTTTTGTGCCTTGTTTGACATTAATTAAATTTCTTAATTAACGCATTCCAATCTTGTGAGGAAGGAGAAGGGAAAAAAATTGCTTACCTCTCACAGGAGGAGTGTCGTCCAAGCATATATTTGGCCCCACAATATCATATTGTTCCTTTTGCAATTCACCACGTGCTGTAATTCGTACAACCAAATAGAGATTTAATTGTTTGAATCTAATCTCATGAGCCAAAACCGTAGTTAGCATACCCTCCTTTAAGGATTTGAGTTATTATATTGCCTGACATGCATGTTTCATGAATGAAAGGTCTAAGGCTGGAAGCGTCACAAGTTAACTTAAATCAAATAAAAAGTTCATTCCTTTATACACCCTATGAAGAAAAGAATTGTAGAAGAAGGTGCCTTCACAAGGTAAACAATGACAAGGGAGATATTCTTCTTACCTTTTAGGATGAATTGAAATACCCTGTCATGGAAGAGTTCCACATTTACAACATGCCTTGTCCCCTCAAGTAGATATCATCTCTAATTTCCTACTAACTCCTAGGAGCATAATCAGGGCAAAGCCATATATCATCTCTTGCTCTAGTATTTCTTTTGTGTCGATTTCATTTTAATCTTAACAGAAGGATAATACAAACGATGCTAGGCATTTGGCGGGGAATAAAGTTGCGCCAAAAACCACTAAGGCCTGCAATATTACAATTTCATGGGAATGGAATCATCAACATGGAAAGCATATATTCAGGATTTGGATGTGTCACATCCACCCCACCAATGCAACAGAAAGGGTTGGAGAATGTTACAGTTTCTGACGTCTTACTTTCTAAGGGAGAAGAAAAGGTCGGTTCATGGCTCTGGTGTCGAGTTGATGATGCTGTTATTAATGCAATGAAGAATGTAAGATTTCGATTTCAAATTGTTGATATATCATATATCATTATTTTCTTTTGATATCTATCTATGTTGACCAAGTTTAATTTCTGCGAGAGTTCAGATGGCTGCCAACAATATTGGATCACTGGTGGTGCTCAGGTCTGAGGGACATATAGCAGGAATCGTCACAGAAAGAGGTGATTTTTGTGTAAAGCTTTCCGATAAATAAATAGCTGAAACAAAGTCAGGACTCAATATATTGAACTAAAAATACTGTTATTGATTTGTGCGCGGTGGCATAAACAATGTCATAGACTGCTTGAAGAAAATAGTTGCGAGAGGAAGATCTCCAGTGTACACTCAAGTTGGTGAAATTATGACTGATGAGGTTCTTCCATAACGTTTACTTTCTTAAATTTCCTTTGAACAGTGGATTATGAATCCACCGTGCATATATTGACTCCTTCCTTTAATTTGTTCTTATGGTTTGCGTTGAACAGAAAAATCTAATGACAGTGACCTCAGACACGGACATTCTACAAGCAATGAGGATTATGACAGGTAGTACAATTATTTTTATTATATTAGTTGAAGAGTTAAACAAGATGTGAGATTTAATTTTTTCTTTATTACAGAGAATCAAATAAGGCATGTGCCGGTAATTGATGGGAAAGTGGTGGGAATGATTTCGATGGTGGATGTGGTAAGAGCAGTAATGGAGCAGCAAAGCGGAGAATTGAAGCGACTCAATGATTATATCAGAGGAGAATACTACTAATCACACAAGCAACATAACATATGTTTCCTCATTTAAAGTCAAACGCCCATGCATGGCTAATTGGTTAACCGACCGAATTATAAAACTTCTTTCCAAGCACCCTTTGTTTTAATGTATTTCGCGCGCTTGGACATCGTGTATATATTATGAAAGATAATTGATGAACTGTTAATCCAGTATATCATCTCCTTTTAATAATAATATGGATGAAAAATCGCTATTTCCTGCACAAAAGCTCTTGTTATCTTTCGGCTGAATCCAAAAAATATTGATACATTCATTTCTTTAAGTTTTTAAAACACGTGAAGAATTCAAATTTTCAAAGGGTGTGACAAGAAGATCCACGTGCATGAAATGGTTTGCTTGCATGCTTGGTGAGATATTCCTAATATAATTCTCTGCTCCATCTGACCTATTTATTCAATTTAATTATATTAAAGTTTAGGTAAATTACATAAGTAAGATAATTTAAAAAACAAAAAAAAAACGAATAATCTCTCATAATTCTCCATCTATCTTACTCTATTATAGTTAGTTGAAGAAGTATTAATCGTGGAAATTTGGGAAACTATTGGTTATATATGCATGGAACCGATTTTTATGTTTATATATAAGAACACATGACAACTTTCTAATTAGATTTTATATCAATAGGTCTAACAATTTTTTCGTCCGCACGTAACATATTTTTAAATATTTCAAGCCTGACATAAACGAAATTCTTATTGAACTTGAGATTCAACAATATAATATCTGTTAAAAATGATGTAAAGGAATGTGGTTGGTAATCCCAACATGTGACGCTATGTATATTCGAAAATCCAAACCGGGGATCAGCTGTAACCAGTGATTATAAGTTTGGCTTATGAATATCCTAAAACCATGACAATTCTAGAATAGTAGGTGAGGGAATAGTCTCAATTCACTTGACATGCGGGTGGAATACTATGGAAAAACGAGAAAAAAGCCATCACAAATTCTAAATTGCCAAAATGTAAGATAGTTGATAAATATATGATTTGTATGGTTTTTACATGTTTAAGATGAGGTTTGAACATATTATTAAAGATGTAATATTGGTCCTAGTATACTCAATTAAACACATTGACCTTAATTTCATTGGAAATTAGCTTAGAAATTAGACTAATTAGTCTTAATTGTATTTGATGTTGTGAATTGAATTTAAAGTTCATTTGATTATTGTTCTCCTTCTCATTCTCTGATTTCATCTGTAGGGTTGCAAAGGCCAAATCGATTTAATTGCATCTTTACTTCTATTGATTGTCAATGTGACATGATAAATTTCTGTAAAATTACTTGTAACTTTCGGCCTCTCTTTTTTAATAAAAGGTTTTAGGACAATTCAACCCTTTTATCATTACTCCTTGGTTTTTTTTATTGCATAATTCGTATATTCATTGTGTCATAGAATGATAATTCAAATTTACAACCTCATACTTACAAAAATGTTTATTGTTTATTGTTTATTAGGTTTATATGCAATTTGAGATTTTTAATCTAATGACCCATGTGTGCAAACACACGCATGTGTATGTATGCATTCCTGGTGCTGTATATTTGATTAGTTTTATTTGCGTTGTGTAAAAAATGAGATCATATATATGCATGTATATGGACATGATATTTGGTAGCAATAATATTATCCAAAATACAAAATATTATTGATTGATAGATGATGAGATGACACAGGCCGCAAACCCATAATTTGCTGCCATAGTTTTCGGGAGAGACTTGACTTCATTCGAGAGTTGCTAGAAGTATCAGTTATTTAATTACATGACACGAGATGTGCTTAAAATGTTTAACGTAATAGCAAAATATATGATGCTAAAAATTCTCACACCATATACATCCTAGCTACGTAGAGTTACTACGTTATTCAATTCTTTTCTCCCAAGAAAATCTAAACGAAGCAAACTCTGCCGATGAAATCTAAATTACGTAGGCATTCAATAGCCACACCTTCACAGAAGAGACATGAATAATTGGGCATCCTTCCCAAACTTCATCTCCATCATCACTGTCATTTTCCCCCCTAAGAACTTCTCCTTAGCTGCCCATCTCTGTACTTTCCCCGAAGTTGTTTTTGGAACACTCTCACTCTTAACTAAAGCCACCAATCCCACCTCTACCCTCTCTTCTCTCTCAACACCTTCTTTCATCTCTTCACATATTCTCTTCAAAACTCCCTCATCTTTTTCACTCTTTTGCATCTCTGCCACCAGTGCTATCCTCTTCCCTAAAATCTCAAACGCCACCACACAACCTCCTCTCACAAACTTGGCACACCTCTCATACGCCGCCTTCTCTATATAATGAGGATGAATCCTCCTACCTCCTTGTATCTCAATGACATCATGGCACCTACCTGTCACATACACAAACCTTTGTTCTCCTTTAACAACTCCTGTATCTCCTGTTCGAACAAAACACTTCCCTACTGTGTTTCTCAACCTCGCTTGAAACACCTCCCTCGTTAAGTAAGGATGTCCAAGGTAACCGGTGGCGATGAAACCCATATTTCTCCTTCAATCCCATCATCAACAGCCTCACAGGTATCTTCATTTACAACCACAATGTCCATATCCTCTTGATATGGATTATTACAAAGACTCGCAACAGGCAGAAGCTTATTGTGAGTTGGAAGCCCTGAAAAGCTAGGATCATAGCCATCATTAACCTTCCAAGAAGTGGAAACAAAAGTACCATTCTCTGCCAACCCATAAGAAGGAGACACCGATGAGGAATTCAAGCCAAAAGGAGTAAAAACACAAACAAACTCTTCAACTGAATCACTATATATTGGCTCATTGATGAGTATCAAGTTCCTTAAGGTGAAAAGATTTATGGGAATGGTCCCTTGGTATGGCCCACCTCGTTTGATAACAAGAGGTAGAGCGAACGATGGAACAGGAGAACACGTGGCCTTAAACTCTGACATGAGTTCAAGCCATAGTCTAGGTCGGCTGATGAAAGCTGTTGGAGAAGTTAGGATACACGTGGCACCGGACACAACGGTCAATAACAGAAACATGAGACCACAATCATGGTATTGAGGCAACCACGAAACTATGACACTGTTTGGATGAAGATCGTAGGCAGCTCTCGCTGTTCTAACGTTGTGTGCGGCAGCGCCAGCTGTCATAAGCACAGGTTTTGGAATCCCAGTGGCACCTGACGTGTACTGAATCAAATACACCTCATTTCCTCCACAACCACTGTATGCTGAAGAATTCTCAGCATTATTATTAGAAGTTACATTAGTATTACCATCTATGACTTGGTCATCGTCGTGAATAGAAATCCAACGTACTTTTTGTAACATGCGAACCAGATTATGATCCTTATGTGGGGAAGAGGAAGAAATGTAGTTTTGAACACTGGAGATATAATGAGGGTCAGCTAGAGCAGCTTTGGGCTTTGTTTGTGAGAGGGCTCTAATAAGATGGTGATGATTTGGACGTGAAAAAGAAGGGTGAGGCGGGATTATGGGAACGCTTAAAAGGCCAGCACGTTGACAAGCAAATATAAGTTTCACAAGTTGGAGTCCAGGAGGGCATAAGATGATGACAGTGTCACGTCTGTGTAATGGAACATTAAGGAGCTTAGAAGAAATGAGATTTGCTGAGGAATTGAGCTGAGAATAGGTAAGAACGGTGGTGGTGGTGGGGTTGGAGTTTCCGTGGGACCATATGAAGGCCGGTTTGGACCTGAAAGAGGGTAGGTTGGACCAGACCTGGAGGTATTGGTCGACCACAGGTTGGTCTGGGAAGGAAGGATCGTAATTCTCGTAGTGGTGCATGTTATGTTATGTTGGTATGTATGGTGGGGATGAAGTGAGAGACACATATGGGAGGATGTGATTAAATATAGGAGAGTTATTTTGGAATTAGATTCCTGGCTGCATGCCCTGCATGCTATCATCTGTGTGGATAAGTTTCATTAAAGTATTAGTTTGAGAGAAACAAAGAGATATTCTGTGGGAATATCCCAGTGAGGGGCCTTGAGCTGCTCTCACAAATCACCATCGCGTCGCATTGTTTTTGTTGTATGTGTCCGGATTGCATTCGACAATGCCGTCTCTTAAAATGTACTATAATTTATATTTAGAACTTGTAGCCATTAGTCGAATTCTCTTCTATTTTTAAATTCTTTAATCAGTCATTTCTCACAAAAATGGAGCGCACCCCCCGCCACATATACTCTTCGGGGATTACTTTCCGACCTCCCCTATTTATGTGACTTCTGAATTTTTGATAAATTGTCAGGAAAATATGAAATCACTTGAATCCCAATTTTTTTTTTGGCTAAAACTTGAATTCCAATTTTGATACTTAGGTGTATTCTTCAGTTTAATGAAGTTATTCATAACATAATTATTCTGTTCGTTGGCTCCACCTGAGCTTTTATTACTTGAGCTCGTCTTTTTAGCGACTAGATGTTTCTACTTACTACATATGTGCCTTCACTCATAAGTTGGACATATTTTACCATTCACACGTGCATCACTTGTGCTTTCTTCTCTTCGACCTCAAAAAATAAATGGAGATGATACGTGACAATCCGTCAGCATCAATTACATAATCTATAATAACCATATGCGAAACTATTCACAAAACAAATAATCAATCATGTTAATAAGGATAATGCACACATGGAATCCTGCTTTATTATATGACCAAATGTAACAGGTACAGGTACTTCTGTATAGGAAAAAAGGTCCAGTTGTTGCCAGTTGTCTTATTTAACTCCTTATGTTTCTATTATTTTAACATTTAGAATTATAATGTAATCATGTGCAATTAATATTGTTTTTTTTTTTGGTGAAAGTGCAATTAATATTGTTGAACACAATAAGATGGAGGAGAAACCCATGGATGATAGCATATGCAGGGAAGGGCATCCACTAGCAGAAACAGGAACGCGTACAAGGACTCAATGATTACAAAGTCCAAACCACATCTCGATGGGGCAGACGCACAGAATCACTGTACTCCAATAAGCCCTGTCTTTATGAAACACGACTTCATAACTTAAAGCAGGCATCCTACAACCTCGACAACAAAATAGACCTAACCTAAGGATTGTCTTTTCTTTATTGAATCTTGCACCACATTCACCCAAGATTGAACATGCTATTGATGGGATCCAAAAGCTGTGGCTGCTGAGGCTGTTGCAGCTGCTGATAGCTGGCGCCGGTGGCCACAGCCACAGCACTTGAAGGAGTCCCTTTTGATTCCACAAATCTCCACATGTACCAAGAAGCAACCGACCGATACGGCCTCCAAGTAGCGCACAATTGGTCCATCTGAGAAGGCCTTGGCAACTCCTCAAGATTGTAAAGAAGCTGCACCCCTTTACGCACACCAAGGTCATTAATCGGCAACACATCAGGTCTATGCAGCGAGAAAATCATAAACATATGAACAGACCAAGACCCAATCCCATTCACCATAGTAAGCATAGTAAAAAGCGACTTATCATCCATATTTACAATAGCCGAATCAGACAATATCCCATTCTGATATTTCCTTGCCAAATCATGAAGATAACTAGCTTTCCTCCCAGAAACCCCAATCTGACGAAGCTGTTGAGGAGTTAAAGCAAGCACAGTATCAGGAACAACGCCAGCTTCACTCCCACAGAGAGAGATAAAGCGAGTGTAAATGGAAGTCCCAGCTTTATAAGCCAATTGCTGATACAATATGCTACGAGTCAAAGCAAAGAAAGGAGTGTGAAAATTATCAAAGGTAGGAGGCGGATGAGAGTCAATCAACGGAGAGAGAAGTGGATCGGCGTTTCGGAGATATCGAAGCGCGATCTCAACTTCGCCTTCACAAGATAATGACCTGGCAATAACTCTAGGGACCATTTGAGCTCGCTGCTGAACATTCTTGTTGTTATTGCGGGAGGGCTCAGAAGATGGATTGGTGGTGATTGTGGCGGCGGCGGCGGCGGCGGAGGAGGTAGGGTTAGGGTTTTCTAAGGGGATGATTTGGGAATTGGTGATTTCGGGGGAGAGTTTGCGGATTTTTCGAGGGCGTGAGGGGATTTTGGAGGGAGGGGCGTAGGTTTGGGAGGGAATGTTGGTGGTTAGTAGGTCGGAGTCTGTGAGTGTGGGCTGTGCGATGGTGGCGCCGGCCACCGTGGAGGTTGGTGTGGGTGTTGAAGACTGAGCCTGGGCTCGGGTTTGGGTTTGGGTTTGCTCGCCCATTTCACCCTAACGACGACTCGGCTCGACGGCGCAAGAGCCAGAAGGCTAAAGATGACGGCGTTGACAGTGACGGTGACGGCGAAACGGCGAGGTCAACGAGAAGGAGGGTTAAAGTCTTAACGACACCAAAAAAGTAGTAAATTGAGAGTGTGGGAAATTTTAGATGTAGGTGTAATTTGTGTGTTTTATTTATGTGTGAATTGAGCTCTAACCAAATTACTCAGCTTAGTTCTGAGGAGCTTGTAAGAAGCTTGGAATGTGCGACACCAAAAATTCCTTCACTTCACCAATTGGTGATTGGTGGGTGTACTGTACTCTCTCACACAGTGCCACCTCGCAGGTCGTGTTACACGTGACTTGTAGCTAATGAGGTTACTTTACTTAACGGGCTTTACAGGCCCAGAAGCTGGAAGCTCTCTTTCTTTCGTGGATGGACGTTGGGCTTTGACTTGGGAACAACCCAAGCTCGTACAGGGGTTATAATAGGGCTGCATAAAAATCCAACCCCATTGACCCATCATGACCCGATCCGATCCTAAGCAAAAAATGGTATGTTACAATGTACTCCCTCCGGTCCCTAATATAATAGTTAGTCGCCAAAAAAACGCTTCTTAAAAAAACATGTGAATGTTAGTTGGGTGTTTAGATTTGATGCTTCTTTTCCAATATTGCTCATATTTATTATAATACTTTTAAGGGAGAGAAATGCATAAGCATTAATAAATATGAAAGAGAGTTAGAGGCAAAGTTGGAAAAAGCACATCAAATGAGGAGAGAATGTGAGATGAGCTCTTATATTAGGGACTAAAATCATTCAAATTTTGGGATCTTATATTAGGGACCGGAGGGAGTAGCATGGAAACAACCCTATTAGGATATGACTGATTTGACCATCGGGTAGGACAGGACCATGGAATAGGCTTTATGACTAACAAGGCAGCCCGACCCGATTATTTTATTAATATTTTTAATTAAAGAATAGTTTATTATTTGTTTAATATAAAAATCTTGTTAGTCATATTAAACAAAATAACTAATTAATCAATTATGAAATAGTGTGCTAATTGTGTTAATTAAACGCCAAAATGAACACATGTTATATATTGGCTAGAATATGTTGTTATTGTGTGAGACTTCATTTTAATTAAGGGATTTCATGGTGCCTCACCTTTATCAAGTCTCTTAAAAGGAATTAAAATTAATTTTTCCAATAGCACACTCTCTCTAGTCTCTAATATAAGAGTCAAAATTTGAATGATTTTAGTCCATAATATAAGAGCTCATCTCACATCCTCTTCTTGTTTAATGCACTTTTTTCTACTTTGCCTCTAAGTCTCTTTCGTATTTATTAATGCCTATGTATTTCTCTCTCTTAGAAGTACCATAATAAAAATGAGCAAAATTAGAAAATAAAAATTAACTCAAGACACCCATATAACATTCACATGTTTTCTTAAGAAGCTTTTTTTTTGCGGTTGACTCTTATATTAGAGATAAGAAAGACTATTATCACAAAGAATATAATCGCGTGTACATTTTAATAATCACCAGAATCTAACAAAATCGGGATAACATTATTTTATTAATAAAATGGGAGCAACGAACCATCAAGCCAGCCAACATGGAAGAAAATAAACAAATAAACATATGTCTCCTCACTAAAAAATAAGGGATAATCATTTCTTACCTGAACTTTTGATTGTGGAAGACATGCAAATAATTTCCAGTTTTGAATGTCCTAAACTAATGAAGCAAGAGAAGTTAAAGGAAATAGAAGTTGAGAGAGAAGCAAGAGAGTGTGAATGGAGAGAGTGGGGTGAGAGATTGTTAAAGGAAATAGAAGAGGCGGCTACTTTGGAGTGAAAGAGGCAGTGAAGGGTTTAAAATTAGGGTTTTCTTGTGAAATTATGATAATGTTAAAAAAAAAACAAGAAGAAGAAGTTGTAACACCCTACCAAAATCTATACAATTTATAAAAAAAATTGCATTTACACCCCAAAAATCCAAGTCGTAGTGACAAATTTAAATAAATAAATAAAAATTGTAATAAAATAAAACATTTTAAAGTCTTAGGTCCATGACAAAATAAATATAACTCAACGTGCTTACACCTCACGTGCCTTTCCTAGCTTGCTATTAGATCTTTCACCTAAAATGTTAATAATGGGGGGAGATCGAAATCTCAGTAACTACCGAAAAATCCTAACATACACCAGCAACTCATATACAAATATATTACAAATAATTATACTTAACGAAATAATTTACAGTCTCTAATTACTCACATATTACATTGCACAAACACATAAACAAAAAAATATAATAATTAACTCATGAAATTAAAGAATGTATCATGCATGCCTCCCTTATACCGCCTCCACCCTTATTCCGCTGACAGGAGTCATAGGCTAACACATACACATAGTCCAAATAGAAACACATCCAATTGAATGGATTGTTTCAAGCTCACCATTACTTGAGATGTACCCTGCCAAATGTACAGAGCTCAAGCATGGACTATGACTCCCCTCCTTAAAGAACGAATGTAAGGAGATGTCACATGTCCCATAACTTCTTGAAATCCCTGGCAAAGGAAATCATAGAAGAGAGGGCCCTGACAAAGTACCACTCACTGTGCACCGAGTGATGGCTTACCACGTGATATCACAATTCTCCATACAAATCTTCTCTAATCCTACCCATCACTATGAATGCAAATGCTATGACAATTTTATCAATCTCAGAGAAACAACATATACAATTCTAGTTCATAATATCATAATATTCCTTCAACATATATAGTCATGCTTCCAAAAGGTCTAACAACCAAGTAAACGATATTAACACATAAGCATGCTTGAAAAAGAACAAACTACAACACATTTCACATAGATAGAAGACAAGCATGCTTAAAAAGACTAAACTAATATTCACTCAACTAATTTAATATATTATTCTTAATACTAACGTTAACGTTTATCTTACATATTTCAGTCAAGTCATTATCATTTATAAAATTACTCCAAGGTAACTTTCCGGATATATACAAATTACTAACGGACATCAGAATTTTCCAAGGTAATTTAGTCAAGTCTTAATACTAACGTTAACGTTTATCTTACATATATACAAATTACTAGTAGACATCAGAATTTTCCGGAGTTACCTGTTGATCATTAACTCACAGGTAATCAAGCAATTAAGATTACTCCAAGGCCTCTAATTAGAGTCTACACAATCAATATAAGCATCTATTAATATATGACTCAACATTACCTAAAAGTATTCTAACACAACTTGCACCTTAAACTACCCCTATATACACAATTACTTTTCTTATTGATAAAAATATTATTAATAATCAGTTTTGTTAATTTTACTATTATTTTCATACATATCATAGATAGAAATAATAATAATAATAATTTAATATTTGATAATTAACGGCACATTTTATTTTCTTAAAAGAAACTGCAAACATATACAATTGTTTAATAATATTTATCATAGGAGTAAGTAAAATTTATTATAGGAGTAAGTAGAAAACTATCAAATGTTTATGTCATATGAAAATGAAAAGTGAGGGTGAGATTTGTGCAGAGAACCCGTAGTATAATAACAATCAATAATATGTCATACTAAAAATAATATACACTTATATTTAATAAAATATATATGTATGTATACATATACATTTTAATGGAATTGGAGGGAAATGAGTTTTGTGCGTGTATTGAAGTAATAGAAATAATAATATATATAAAAATCATTATCCCACTGCCACAACAATATAATAGTGTTTTTTTTTTGGAAAATTATACACACACTAACGCAAGCACAGGGGATTTCAAATGAACTATTTTATTTAAAAAAACTCTTAATATAACAGTGAGCACAAGGAGAAAAAGAATATGAGCCGAGAGATAAGAAACAGGTGCATGACTCTTTGGTTAATGACATATGAGGTAATATAAACTAATAAGATGGGATAAGTATTATAAAACATTTGGAAACAGAAAAGTGAATAAAAGTTTTGATAAGACTAGAAGAGGTTACTGAACAAATAATTTGGAGGAGAGGGAATGAGATACCTCGATGACAAAGGAGATTATGTGGCGCTAGAGAATAGAATGAAAAAGAAACGTGTGTGTAGGAGAGAAGAAAAAGAAGATGATCATGTGTGTACGGCAAATGTTGATGTGATGAAAATTAGGGTGAGAGTAAAAGAGAATTTATATAGAAAAGGGTTTAGGGTTACCCAATTGGGCTTTACATACATATTTGGGCTTCTTTTTATAATTTTATTTTAAACCTAGACATCTTGACTCATATATTTAAATCTCTTTCCTTTAAAATCTATTCTCATAATGTAAAAGTAATCTTCATATAATATTTTCAAGCATTAAAACAACTTTTTATTATTTCTTTATATCATATTCTTAAATAATTAATAACCCATTTTGACTCATGACTCTGACTCTAAATTCTCACATGGTATCAGAGCAACATCATTTGCTAACCCATTTTCGTTCCAATCTTTGGATGAGAAGTGAACATCACTATTTTTAGCTTCTCTAAATGAATGAGCTCTTGGTTTATGTCTAACACCACCATTAGTTGGTGAATTAGGTTCAGTGTAATGAATTTTTGGAGGAAGCTTCACACCATAATGCACATTTTCATAACTTTTCTGTGAATTTTTCCGTGACCTACTTTTTTTTTGAATGCTACTCTCCATCAATGAAACAGTCAACAATCTTACTTGAAATATTGCTAGATGATGAGGATGAGTTCCCCGGATGAACCGTTATGAAACCTGCAAAGCTAGTTGAACTGTGTTTCTCGTGTTTCTCGATTCCATGTGATTTTTGGACAGAAGACTGCCTTTGCTTCTCTGGAGTAAGAGTTTGATAACTGGAAGAAACTAAGAAATCTTGTGGTAAATTCTCATATTGGTGATAAAGATCACCTGAAGTGAAACTAGGAGACCTATTATGATCTTTAACATTGTAAACTTTTGTTGACAAAGATCTGCTTCTTTGAAGAATTGGTCGACTACCAGAACCCTGACTATTTGATAGATGATTCTGGGACATGCACTTGACCAAATACTCGACTTTGATGAGTTCTCCTTGCATATTTGCTTATTTTTGGGCCTTGGGGGAACTGAATTACTGATCTCACTGCGAGACGCTGAAGATATTAGGAAAATAAGTTTCTTCATGTGTTAAAGATCCTCTATAATTCCAATACAATCTCATGAACATAATCCGCTTTCGAGGGATTTAAAGAAGCAACGTGCCAATAGATTGGATTGTACGCTGTCATTATGGTTGATCCATAATCATGAGACTCGACAAGGTTTTACATTGGCTAATGTGGCGTAACACAACCTTCTTCATTTACCTAGACTTGAGACTCACCTTATCTTAACCTTCCAATGAATGGTGAAACAAAAATGAACATTGAAGAGATATCTAGGTATCAGAGCTACTTGATCAATGGGACTCACGAAAAAAAATACAAAGCTCAACAAAAAATACAAACCCCACTTGATCTCCACCACATTGGGTTAAACTTTATATTGGAATGACAAGTATCATACTATATGTGTGACTCTAAATTCTCACACCTCAAAATTTGCATCGTCCTTAACTCAATTGTCTTATATAAATAAAAAATATAAATGTAATCCTGGAACTTGACCATGGGGTTGACCGGTTGAACATATGATATTGTACCAATTTGGTTGAAACACATGGTGGAAGTAAGTAAGACCGGATGGTTGAAGTGAATATTGTGAATATTACAGACACACAGATGAGAATTACAGGTGGGGACGACGGGTTGGCAGCTGACCTGGCGCCTAATGTGCACAACTCCCTCTTCTTCTACTATCTTATGTCACAAGCTGAGCTCACTGCATTATTGTTCCTTCAAGCTCCCCTCTTGTTCATGCTCTTAAACCCAAGAAAATCAAAACTTTCTGACACCCATATGAACCAGACTTGATCTGAACAACATCCGAGATACGAATATGAGTGATTCTGATGAAACGAGGGATCTCAGGAAACCATTTCTCCACACGGGAAGTTGGTACAAAATGAGCTCACGGCAATCCAGTTTGTTGGGTTCTTCTCAGGCCATTCGTGATAGTGCCATATCTGTCGTGGCATGTGTTCTCATCGTTGCTTTGGGTCCTATTCAGTTTGGTTTTACGGTATGAATGAATTTCTATGCACATGATCTTTTTTTATCTTTGGTATAATTTTATTTCATGCTAGGAAGGTGGCTGCTTACTTGGACAAGTAAGAACAAAGAAATGACTAGAGATAATGTTGGTTGCTTTTGGTTTGACTTTTTTCCTTGTCTATGACTATCCCAAACAAGAGTGTTAAATGTTATTGATGATTGATTTTGACTTTTTAGGCGGGTTATACATCCCCCACCCAATCTGCAATCATCAAAGATCTCAAGCTTTCAGTCTCTGAGGTTTGACTCCCCACAGATTGATTCCATTCCATATGGGCCTGTTGTAGTATTAGCTTTATAGGTCCTAATTTTTATCTCTTGTGCAGTTTTCTGTGTTTGGTTCTCTATCCAATGTAGGTGCCATGGTTGGAGCAATAGCTAGTGGCCAGATTTCTGAGTACATAGGGCGAAAAGGGGTAGGTTTCATTTCTTTTGAATGCACATTTTGATGGCTACTATTTTAGGCTTATGACTTCCTGTATTTTGTTGCATTATATCACAGGCTTTAATGATTGCTTCCGTTCCGAATGTCATTGGTTGGCTAATAATCTCATTTGCAAAAGTGAGTATGTACCTTCTAATTTCCTGGTTTTTTAAACTTACTTGGCAAACATAAAGCAAACTAAACTCGAACTTGTGTTTGTCTTCTTTACTTGTTAATTGTCCTGCAGGATTATTCTTTTCTTTATCTAGGAAGGCTGTTGGAGGGATTTGGCGTTGGAATAATATCTTATACGGTAACTCAAATGTCTTCTCTCTGGTTTGTTTGTGGCATTGTGGGAGACAGAATGCTTTAATGCCTATTCTTGCTCAAAAACCACAGGTACCAGTATACATAGCTGAAATATCACCTCAAAACTTGAGAGGAGGTTTGGTTTCAGTTAATCAGGTTGGTAAATGTCCCGTAGAGTTACAGGGTTGATGTTTTGGTAACAGATAACTCATGAAGAGTATTCTCGTTTCTGCATAGCTCTCTGTCACCATTGGAATTATGCTGGCTTATTTGCTTGGGCTCTTTGTTGAATGGAGAATACTCGCTGTATTAGGTAACCCTCTAAAAGATTTTGTGGTTTGGTAAATTTTCCTCTTCCTTGAGATGGATATGCTTATTGTAAACAATTTTGACTCACCACAATTGTGGAGTTAAAGCTAATCTAATATTTTTTACCAACTGGATAGTGAGAAGCAGTAATGGCTCATCGTCAACATGATTTGATATTTCCTCATCTGCTTCATTCTTGGACTAAGTTTTGCTATTAATTTTCTAATTTATCATTTTATACCTAAAATGCACAGTTTAATATAATAGGCTAACTAATTTGAAAATGACATTTTATCATTTTTTTTCTAATATCTTTACTTCTATGCTTTGCACTAAACTTTTAACTCTATAACTTGAATTTACTTAACACGAGTGTGTTAGAATCACGATCTGTCTGCATCTTGGTTTGGTTCAAACCCAAGCTTTTTGAAAGGACAAAAGCGAGACAATATAGATAAGCATATTCATGCTTTTATAGAATCTTAGTTTACGAAAATTGAACATCCTCACTTAATCATTGAGAGGGGAATTACATTACAGCAAAATTTTAGCTTTTTGATAAAGTGAATTAAAAAATAAATCTTTTCCTCTGGAATCTCTTGTGATCAGAAAAGAGAAGGAGTTTAGAAAATTCAAATTTAAGTAATTTTTATGTCCCTTCACTTGTAGGAATTCTGCCATGCACAATACTAATACCTGGTTTATTTTTCATTCCTGAATCTCCTAGATGGCTGGTAAGCTTCTCAAACCAATGTTTATTTAGTGTCATCTGACATAATATTATATATTCTTGATCTGTATTTTGTTTTTAAATTATAGGCCAAAATGGGCATGACAGAAGAATTTGAGACTTCTTTGCAAGTGCTCCGAGGATTTGATACTGACATCTCTGTTGAAGTTAGTGAAATCAAGGTGATACGATTTACAGTCTGGGCAATTGATCCTTACATTTTCACTTTCGATACTGATTTGTAAGGTTAAATTTATTTGGGAGTCTTTTTATAGAGGGCTGTTGCATCTTCTGGCAGAAGAACTACAGTTCGATTTGCAGAACTCAAACAAAGAAGATATTGGCTTCCCTTGCTGGTATTCATTATCTGCCAAGAACATTGGTTTATATCCATCTACATGACAGTTAGATTGTGGAAGGCTGAGTTTTGAATACTATACATTGTCTTCATACTCGTTTGTTGTAGATTGGAAATGGAGTACTCATTCTGCAACAGCTTTCTGGAATTAATGGCGTTCTGTTCTATTCCAGCACCATCTTTGAAAGCGCTGGTAAGTTGGACTATTTTCTGTTATCATATGAAGCAACACCGTTGATGCAATATAACATAACAGTCACTCATTTTTACTAGATGTTAGAATCTCGTTTTTGTGTAGCCTAAGGCAATCCCTGTACGATTCAGTAATCAGCTTCATTCAGATTTAGAAAAAATATCCAAAACTATAATATGCACTCTCGCCAGGTGTCTGGTAATGGCTATTCCCCTATGATAATCTAAATGCTTTTCTAGTGTTAAGAACAAACAATTTGTCTGAGTTCCCCAAACTATCATATCAGCCAAAAAATGGAGCCTATTGTAAATTACTTGTATTTACATTTCTAGTGCTGTCCAATCTAAAATTATTTTTAACCCATCATTTTAACATTTTTAAACAGGGATCACTTCAAGTAATGTAGCCACATGTGGGCTTGGTGCTGTTCAGGTTTAGTTAAAAGGAAACCTGTAACATGGTTTACCATTTTTTTACCCTTAAAACATGATCTGATTACATCTTTGTATGTGATCCAGGTTCTGGCCACCTGCGTAACTTTGTGGTTAGCTGACAAGTCTGGTCGCAGGCTGCTTCTTATTGTGAGTCTGAAATTTTTTTATCATGTTATATAACATATATGTTAACTTAACAATTTAATCCTTCAAAGAAACATCCTTTCAATTTGGTCCTTGAGGCAGAGCCTCTTAATTTAGTCCCTGAAATATTGCACTTCTCTCACTTTGGTAATCCTCATTAAAGACTCTTGATGTGTGTATGAGTGTTGAGTTGAGAGGAAAGTGGTATTTTGGGGCCTAAACTAGTAATTGACTGTAGTATGCGTCTGCTTAGTGCATAAAAATTTGATTATTCATATTTCAATTGCAGGTTTCTTCTGCTGGAATGGCCATTTTTCTCACAGTTGTTGCTGTTTCATTCTATATAAAGGTAACACATTACTAATTTTATTGTGACACGAATACTATATACTACCTCCGTTCCTAAATATAAGACCTAGATAACTTTTTTTTGGAAAGATTAAGGTTGCGAAATAGGTTATTAAATCATGACATATTTGATATCTTTTTAGATTATCCATTAGCTTATAGGTAACATAAACTAGTCTAAGAGAAAAAATTAGGTAAATCAATTTATAATTAACTTATTTTTTGTTTTTTTTAGGATTTTTCAAAAAAGTCATCTAGGTCCTATATTTAGGAACGGAGGGAGTATTATTTACTGCATGTATGCATGCAGGCACACTTGCCAGTTGTTTAGCTGTTAATTCAGAGCATGAAATCACTAGCACGCCTTGAACCTCTTAGATATTGTCCTCTAGGTTACTGATGTTTTTTCCTTCACTGTTCTCAGGATTTCATATCAGATGAATCTTCTTTATACGAGATATTGGGCATCATAGCAGTGGCTGGAGTTGTGGTATGTGTTAGATTTACATGGGCTAAACAAAAATCTTATTAGATGTTTATTTCATATATTTTATCTTAAACCTTCTATTATTCCAGGCTATGGTTGCTGCTTTCTCTGTGGGAATGGGAGCAATTCCGTGGATTATAATGTCTGAGGTACTGCATTTATAATTTTCTTGCTCAGCTCAAGAAAATACTTCAGGGATGATGCTTCACTTTTGGCTGGTTACATATTGTAAATACAAAATGATAGTCTGATTCTCTGTGAGATTGTTGATGTAGATCCTTCCCCTCAACATTAAAGGCCTTGCCGGAAGTGTTGCTACCCTTGCTAATTGGTTCTTTGCCTGGTTGGTTACATTGACTGCAAATTGGCTTTTGGACTGGAGCACTGGAGGTCAGTATGCTTTCCCTCTGTCTATATTTTTGGAGATTGATATTTCTTATTGACTGAAAGGAAATTTGTCTGCAGGAACTTTCACTATATATGCGGTTATATGTGCTTTGGCTTTGATATTTATCACCATTTGGGTCCCTGAGACAAAAGGGAAAACCCTTGAAGAAATTCAATGGGCTTTCAGATGAACTCTATTCCTGTGCAGCATCTGTTTTTTATTGTTAGAAATTAATTTCAGGAATTCCATTTTCCAGCATTTCTGAAATTTTTGAGTGATGCTGATTCTCCTATTTGAGTTGTTCGCTTGAAATTGGGAAAACTTTGTTTTGGATCTTGTCATCTTGTAATCTTCAGTTTGTTCATATGGAAAGAAAATCTGCCATATACTATTTTTTCCTTGCTAATACAAGACTTATTAAATTAATTTTATTAGATTAAAGAAGTTAGTAAAAATAGTTAATGTATATTTTTTTTGCTAAAACATAATGAAAATTATCCCTTGATAAAAAGTCATTAAATATAATTTGGAAAAAGTGTAAATTTGGAAAATAGTTTTATGGGAAATTTAATTTGAGATCCCTCACAAGGGAGTTAATACTAGAAAAGTCCCAAAAGTTGAAAATATTAATGTAGGGTCCCAAGGGACCTCACTTTAATATACTTGAAAAGTGAAAAGACAATTTTGTCCCTCCTTCTTCTTCCCCACTCCTCCTCCCCTCCCCCGCCGCCGCCTCCCCCCGCCGCGGCAGCCGCCGCATCCCCGCTGCCGCCGCATCCCGGTCACCGCCTTCACCGGCCACACCCGGCGGCGGGGGGTGCGACGGCGGTCGCGGCGGGGGCGGTGGGGGACGTGGCGGCGGAGGCGGCCGCCGCCGCCGCGGCGGGGTGCGTCGGCTGCGGCAGCGACCGGGGGAGGCGGCAGCGGGGGAGGGGAGGAGGAGTGGGGAAGAAGAAGGAGGATGAACAAAACTGTCTTTTCACTTTTCAAGTATATTAAAGTGAGGTCCCTTGGGACTCTACATTAATATTTTCAACTTTTGGGACTTTTCTAGTATTAACTCCCTTGTGAGGGATCTCAAATTAATTTTCCCTAGTTTTATTGTACTTGTGGATGCATCCGGTCCTCGGGACTTGTCCTCATCTTTGGTGGCTTCAAATTTTAATGGTATAGAAAGATTTTTGGTCATAAAAGTAGTTCATAGGACAAAAAAAAATAGATTTGGGATTACTAGAAATGGCCAATAAAACCTTTCTGGCTATTTCACCTCAAAAAAATCTTACAACTAATGACTAGAGTTGACATGCAAGTGATCTGCCACAAATATGTCAATATATCATACGTAATCAATTAGAACAAAATGTCAATGCAAAATTAGTTAGTGTCACACATTAACTAGTCTGCCAACTGCCAAGGGGAAAGGGCAGCAACAATTACACGGCCTGCTTTAAGAGATTTTCAGTTAGAGCTTTAGGAAGTCCCATCACACTATCAGTTGTCCCTACCTGCAAGTATATACCACCGCTTAGAATCCACCTTCCCACAAGATGATTCAATAGGCAAGACAACTAAAAAAATATTTATTCTCGCAAGGACAGGGCCACGGCCGTTATCCCGGCCATCAATTATTTTGCATGGTTATTGCTTATCACATTAGATGAGCCAACGTACCACTTCTTTAACTAATGGCAATATTAAAGGATGCTCAATTATGAGACCTCCAGCAACGTTGAGTGTAACTCCCTCGTCAACCTTTAAAAAACGGGTATCAACTCCTTAGTGCAACGATTTTATATAGCGAAGCAATTAAATAGAAGTAACTATTACCAGCTTCTCAATGATCTCATCTGGTATTTCATTGAAATATATCTGTAAATCACAAAGCGAAATCAGTTTTTACATGGGCCAAGAGGATAGAGGGGGAGTGAACATGGTAAGGTGCACATGAACATATGTAGAAACTTGAAAGAAAATGAAGGGAAAGTCCCAACATTTGCAGATGAGTAGAAACCAAAGCATCCCATGCCACGTTTGATGATAACCGATTTTCAAGTAGCCTATCTATCAAATTTTATTCCAAAAAAGAGTGAGCAACAGCTCATCATAAAATCATCTTAATGCCATGTAATTAACTGTAACTATTGCATGTCCCTTGTGATCCCAAGAAAGAATTATTAGCAACAAGTCACTTGCTAATGAGTATTCTTTTTTCCCGTTAATATTTGTTGGCAGGAATTTGCCTTATATATAAATGGCAGAATGGATCAGTTTTTGAGACAATAATCAACCAAACGAAGGAATAGCCGAATTAGAAATAAACAATACCTCCACGCGGTCCCATCCTCCTTTTCTGAACCCTGTTTTGAGGTTTGTAACTAGCACAGATCCTACAGTTGCTGCATGCTTTCCGGAGTAATCTGAGGGCATGTACAGAACCAATAAAAATATAGATGGATTAGAAGTCCACACGCCAAAGGAGGATGTGTGTGAGAAAGAGGGGAGTTGGAAGGAACATTGGCTTTTCTCCTTCCTGATAAATGAAGCAAAGAGAACACTGCACAAACCTTTCAAGAATTTTCGAGCTTCTTCTTTGTCAGATGGCTTTTCCCTTATTACACCTTCATAGACCACCACCTCCATATCAAATTAAGAACAAATGTGAGACATATGCAAGCTTTGTCTCAGAGACAGGGAAAAAAAGAAAGAAAGCCGCAATTCTTATGTTTCAGGAGGTTGTCACCAGTTGGCCTTTTATTAAAAAGGATACAGAGCATAGAATTGTAAGTTCGCACTTGAAAATGGAGGTTAATCAGGATTGCATCCAAGATACCAGGATATACTTATAGTTCAATAGTCTAAACATTTTAGGGCCGTTGATGACCCTAGTATTTTATGATGCACCAAACTGGCAAAGGCCTTTTATGCTACTATGACACAGTGACAAAGCCGAAGGCAATTTGTGATAGCATTGTTGTAATTATGCCTTTACAAAATCCCATTTCCAAGGACATAATGTTAATGCACATTGATAAGCAGATGTACAAGGATGATCCAAAGAAGAGTTAATTTAAATGAAATGATGTGTACTTGATCAGAAGTGATTAATAATGTTGGCTCAGCATCCTTTGCTCGGTCATCAACAGGGAGCTTCTTTAAAATAGCCTCTGCCTAAGTACAAGTTAGGATCAGCTAAAGTAAGTACCTGAAGATTAGCTGCAGGGAAACTGGCCAAGAATAGCATCTTGCAAGAAGTAAATTATCTACAAAATCAGAAGCCAACCCATGCAAACTTGACAATAGGATATAAAAATGCAAACTGACAATAGAGAATAAATACACATACAAAATCAGAACCAAAAAACATGAATGAACTGCATAATCTTCCATTAGCATTCCATTCTATTGGATGTACGTGTACCAAGTCTCAACTGGTACATCCAATAGAGAATAAGTGCAAATACAAACTGGTATGCAATGTATCCTCTGAAAGGAAACTTAAGATCCTTGATTAATAAATGGCCTTGGTGAATACCAACCTAATACCACAACACTAAATCCAATCCAAGGTCATCAATAGAAGGAAACAAGACATACTGTGTCAGCGGCAATTAAAATTGTTGATTCATCAACAGCCTCTTGACTATTGGTTGTTTCAAGTTTTGAGATGATGGCATCAGCCTGACATGCGATTCACATTTAGAACCAAAAAATACTTTAATAAACATGTTCACCCATTAGGGACTGAAACGTAAAAGTAAAGAGGCCAAGCAAATAAACAAGGCATCAACCAAAGAATATTACTCCCTCCATTCCTAAATATAACATCACTTTCGAATTTCAATTTGTTTCTATATAAGATTATTTTCTAGTTTTTCTCATTTTTTTCCCGAATTGACCCCAACAATGCTTATCTATAATACTACAAGCAAGAGGTGGGAGAGTGAGGATAAAAATATATAGTTAGGATAAATTGGTAATATCATGTATCAATAACTAACTTAACTAACATCCTAAATCTAATGAAATTAGGGAAAACATACTTATATTTAGGAACGGAGGTAGTATGTAATTTCACTATACAGAAGCAAACAAGTAACATTAGCGTACAAAACAAACCTTGGCTTCAGCTAAAGCCATGACCAACTCTTCAGGAGTTTCCTTTCGGATACTCTTCTCATCAATATCTGCAGTCTGAGCGAAAAAAAAAAAGAACACAAATTGTAAATGCTAGGGATATTTTGGTCCACGAAATACCAAATTAGGTACATAGTACATACCATTGTGGTGAAGTGGTAACCCATTTCAGCTAATATCTTTCGGCGCGCAATAGAGGAAGACCCCAATATAATCTGCAAACAGCAAAAGCATGTCCCAAATAACAACGGTCCAACGAATCATTAATTAATTAAGAAGCAAGTATAATCATTAATGACCCTAGATTGTAACATGGGTGACCTTGTATGATGAAGACTTGGCTTCCATTGAGATCGTGAGCGGGAATTGAAACTATGAAGCTGCAACAAGAATACAAGGTGCCGCGATTAAACCTTTGAAGTTGAAGTGATGATAATTATACATTTTGTATGGATAAAGAAATTCCACATCGGTCAGAATCAAATGACTTGTGTAATATTTAAACGTTTAATAATTAAGAATGGGCTATCCCAAAGTATTTCTATACGCTTGAACATAGGCCTTTGGATCTACCTCTCTAATATTTAGCTTTTGGGTCAAATACTTGTGTTCCTATTTGTGATGAAACCTCCTTAAAATGTTTATATATTCCTTTTCATTTTGGATATAAATATAGATATTATATTTTTAAAATCTACCACTCTTAGATAAATGATCTCAAACAATATTTGCATCAAATAAGCGAATTTCTTAAATGTTAAAAAATAAACGTGTAACTATTATTACACCACTCTCCTCATGGTTGTAGTTTATTGGTCGAAAGTCCATGATTATGGTTTGCAGTTTAGATTTTCTTTTTTTCCTTCAATTTGCAAAGTTCATTATTCAAGATAAAATTAGTCACTTAGTTGCATTGAAAAAATTAATTCCCTTTTTCTTGTTTGAATTATTAAGTCTTAGACAACTATTTTACAGAAGTACATAATAATAATAAATATGACTAAATATATGTGTTTGGTTTTTTACCACAATAATAGGCCGATGTTAGCTGAGAGAATTATAGATGATTATAGTTAAGTTATAAATACTAAAATCAAAATTATCTCAATGTAATGTAACTTATGCATTTAATTTGTATATTGATTATTTTGACCTTAGGATTAAATTTTAAGATGTCAAATATTGCTTCCAATGTTGTTTTACTTAGTCTCTCCAAACGTGTGATCAATGAACTCTTTGATATTGAACTCTTTAATCCTGAACAGCAAATTTGAAAGCAAATTCTTCTATGTATATTATGTTGTTTTGGCCTGAATGTATTATGTTTTGTCTTTCTTTTTTTTTAATAACATAGTTTGTCTTTCTTAATATATCATGCTATTTTTTTATTGACAAATATCACGCTACCTTAAATATTAACAAGAATATAATGTAGTACTTCCTTCAAGAATATAATGCATCCATCTAATTAACAAGAATATAATGTAGTACTTCCTTCATCCGAAATATATAGATTTAGTTAGGGAGTTGAGATTATTTGTAAATATAAAACATCTTTCTATTTATTTCATATATTCCTTAAATTATACATGTTAAATGTTGATATTGGTCAATAATAAATAAAAAAGAGAGGAGGGATGACATTATAAGAATGTGATTAATTAATTATATTATCTTAACAATTATTTCATATATTCCTTAAAGTATACATGTTAAATGTTGATATTGGTCAATAATAAATAAAAAAGAGAGGAGGGATGACATTATAAGAATGTGATTAATTAATTATATTAACTTAACAATATTATATGATTTTAACTAACTTAATTTACTTGTTTAATTTAATCAAATTACGTAATACTCACTTTAGTCCGAAATATAAGAGGTGACATGTCCATTTTTTTGTTATTAGTATAAAATGTAATTTTTTTGTTTTTAGTCGGGAGGATAATGTAGTTGCATATTTTTTAGCAAGGAACAACTTCAACTATGACTTAGGCATTCACGTGGTGTCCAAAGCTGATGTGGTGCATCTTCTGAAGGATGTAGTTGGTTCTTAGTATTTTAGTATTTTTTTAAGTCTTATTTTCTTTTTATATAAAAAAAAATCTAAAAGTAAGGTAATGAACACATTCATTTTTACCCTTGTATATTAAATGCAAGGAGAGAGAGAGAGTAAATATGTATACTGTATAATAAATTATATATGGGGTATAAAATTAAAAAATATTAAAACCACTATCTCAATAGTGATGACAGTATGTCTTATATTTATAAATGAAAATAGTAATACTTTGAAATTTGGAATATAATAAATATTTGAGGATAATATAAAAATCTAAATTAGGACAAACAATAAAGCAAGGAGGTATATGAACTCGAAATCAGCTAAAGGTTCAATTTTTACGTACGAATTGATCAAGAGGAGTAAATTAATTGTTGGAGGTGGTATAAGAATTATTTCCATTTATATGTAGAAAATAAAATGGTATCAAAGCCAATTGTTTAATAGAAAAGTCCTGTTATCAAATACATTTAGTGAAACGTATTTTTTTCGAAATTAGATTCATTTACACATTTAATTGTATAGAATTGTGAAATATGTTAAAAATTAAGGATAGATAGAGATTCAATTCGTATTTTTTTTTTCAACAATCATCAAATATAAACCTTATTAGCTTGTAGTTACATTTTCATTGGTACACTTGTCCTCTTGGTAGGCAAACAAGTGTCCTCTCCGATTATACAATTTTTCTTTTTTCGCAATTAATTTGATTGTGATTGGGATATCAAGTCCAAATGTGGAAAATGAAATACAGAAATAATTATGTAATCGTAGTAAGCATACTATTTATATGTAACTTAAATGTCATTACTTTTTGAGAATATTCAAAATGATTTGCAGACTCACTAATACAACGAAAAGTGATATCATATATGAAAAAAGAAATCCAACCGAAATAATTCTTACACATAATTTGATCATGAATAAAAAGTTATATAATATGTACGTTGCACGAGATATATTTTAGACGCAATTGATTATAATTGAATGATTGTTATTAAAACTCAAATATGGGAGTATTTTGAAAAAAAAAATTTGTTTAAATCAAATTCAATTCTATTTTGTTAAAAATCGATTTATAATTAATTGAAGGTCTTAATTATTAATTCGCATACATATGAAATGTGTATAAATACCTGCTATTGTAACTTCTGAATGTTGTAACATTATCGGTTACCAGTCCTTTTATCCTACAAAAACACTGGACCATACATGTATCCCATACTGACCATGTTTCATATCATCCTCTAAAAAAACCAAAACATAATAACACTCATACTTCCCACGCACTAAGTCTCTAGCTTCCTGCTTTGAAACCAATACTTGTCATTACAGGCAATGTGCTATGCATCGAAAAATGCATTTTCTTCCGCCTACATGCGTTCGGTGCAGACTCGACGTCGAACTTAAGTGGTTTTTAGAGAATCTTGGTCAAAATTATGTACTACCATAATTAGTGTCATTATAGTTTTTACTTCACTTTTTAATGTATTTCCATCTTTTATCTTTGTATTGTTGGAGTCCTTTTAATGTTCTCTACTTTGTTATGGACTTTTCATTCAATAAAGACTAGAGATTTGTTTTCTTTTATTTGCTGTCACATTATTTAGTTGTTAAAATGTCTTATTGCTGAATAAATCTTATAAATGATCATACTATGGTTGCTTACATTCATGAGGGAAAAAATTGTTTATTACATATGTTTTAAATATGTTTAGCCGTTTAATTATCTATACCAAACATAATAACTTTTGATATATAAATTATTCTAATTGATTTGTCATGCTTGAAATAAAAATATCTTAACTTATAAGAGAAGTTCGCATCATATCCATTTTCATCAAATTAATTCACTTATTTTTTAAAAATAATATATATAAAAAATGAATTCCTAAAAAATTAACATTTTTTTTTCTTAAAACATCCGTATTGATTGCAAAAATTAAGTAATACCATTTCATTTACTAATAAATATGAATTTCAATTTAGTTTTCAATCCTAACGAATTTTCGCAAAACAAATGAAATCCTAAAAAAACAAACGTATTCAACTAATTCTTAACAAATGTTTGTTACATTCATAAATGGGCTTTTCCAGGGCTTGCCATAGGCCTTCGGCTGTCCTTTCCTATTAGTTAGCTTTTGGGCCAAGTACTTGTGTTCCTATTTGTGATGAAACCTCCTTAATATGTTTATATATTCCCTTCCATTTATATATATATATATATATAATCTATCACTCTTAGATAAATGATCTCAAACAATATTTACATCAAATAAGCGAATTTCTTAAATGTTAAAAAACAATCGTGTAACTGTTATTACACCACTCTGCTCATGGTTATAGTTTATTGGTCGAAAGCCCATGATTATAGTTTGCAGTTTAGATTTTCTTTTTTCCTTCAATTTGCAAAGTTGATTCAAAATAAAATTAGTCGCTTGGTTGCATTGAAAATATTAATTCCCTTTTTCTTGTTTGAAATATTAAGCCTTAGACAACTATTTTACAGAAACACATGATAATAAATATGTCCGAATATATATGTTTGGTTTTGACCACAATAATAGGCCAATGTTTATTTTTAGCTGAGAGAATTATAGATGGTTATAGTTAAGTTATAAATACTATAAAATGAAAATTATCTCGATACAATGTAACTTATGCATTTAATTTGTATATTGATTATTTTGACCTTAGGATTGAATTTTAAGATGTCAAATATTGCTTCCAATGTTGTTTGAATTACTTAGTCTCTCCAAACGTGTGATCAATAAACTCTTTGATATTGAACTCTTTAATCCTGAACAGCAAATTTGAAAGCAAATTCTATGTATATTATGTTGTGTTTGGCCTGAATGCATTATGTCAAAAAAGCTAGTTTTGTCTTTCTTAATATATCATGCTATTTTTTAATTGACAAATATCACGCTATCTTAAATATTAACCATTTCCACTTAATGCATCCATCTAATTAACAAGAATATAATGTTGTAATTCTTTTATCCTAAATATATAGATTTATTTAGGGAGTTGAGATTATTTCTAAATATAAAACATCTTTCTATTTATTTCATATATTCCTTAAAGTATACATGTTAAATGTTGATATTTGTCAATAATAAATAAAAAATAGAGGAGGGGTGACATTATAAGAATGTGATTAATTATATTGTCTTGATAATATTATATGATTTTAACTAACTTAATTTACTTATTTAATTCAATCAAATTACGTAAATACTCACTTTAGTCCGAAATATAAGATGTAACATGTCAAATTTTTTGTTATTAGTATAAAATGTAAATCTAAAAATAAGGTAATAAACACATTCATTTCTACCCTTGTATATTAAATGCAAGGAGATAGACTAAATATGTATACTGTATAATAAATTAAAAATGGGGTAAAAAATTAAAAATATTAAATCCACTATCTCAATAGTGATGAGAGTATGTCTTATATTTAGAAATGAAAATAGTAATACTTTGAAATTTGGAATATAATAAATATTTAAGAATAATACAAAAATCTAAATCAGGACAAACAATAAAGCAACGAAGTATATATGAACTCGAAATCAGCTAACGGTTCAATTTTTATGTACGAATTTGTAATGTGTTTTTCATTATACATCCCATATTCAAAAGAACTGTTTACCGAAAGTCATCACATGTTGATCAAAAAGAAAGTCATCACATGGCTCATACTTGGTACTTGGGCAGGATTCTCTTAGAATCAATGTTTCTCCTTTTTTTCTCATAATCACATCTTGTCCATTGATATAATCCACATGATGAGAATTTGAACCCCTGATCCCTTGATGAATCAACAAGATGTGATTCTGAGAGAAAAGGAGAAATATTGATTTTGAAAGTACCCTACTACCCCCTTGGTACTGCCATATTTTGACCAGCCATTAATTAAACTGGCCTCTACATTTATGGGAATCTTAACTTCAATGCCACACACAGAGAGGGAGAAAGAGAAATGTAAAGTGAAACCAAATTTACTAAAAAAAAAGTGAAACCAAAATTAGATTTGTGAATTGACTGTCCTTATTTGCCAAGGAGCTAGCAAGCCACTTAGGTAGTGAATCAATGCATTTTGGTTATCCTCCCCTCCTAAACCTTAATAAATCCTACCACCAACAAAACCAACTTTATCGGTGAAACATCTGGGAAACTGTGAAATTGAAACAAATAAATCAAAACAACTATTAATTCACCTTAGGTGTTCATCAATAATGCAATTGTAGGGTATAGTTAGCCAATGGCACTTGACCTTCCTCAATCTGCTTGAGGTCATGCACTAGCTTCTCATAATGCCTCTTCACTTCTTCCTCTGTCTTTCCTCCTCCTACAGCCCTTGCTAGCTTCTTCCATCGATCTGGGCTCTCCTCTTCGTACAATGCCAATGCATTCTCAAACCTTTTGTTCTGCTTCCTCGTCCATTCACTCGAGTTTGACGCCATTTATGTTAAAATGAAATGTAGCAGAGAACAAGAAGGCTCCCATATAGCTTCTCCTTTTTATAAAAGAGAGTGAGGAACTTGCTTATTGCTTTCTTGGCAAAGCAGTACAAATCCTCGTGGGTTTTAGCTTGAGAATTAAATTTGCCCTAAAACTCTGATATAACCAAGCCGACCTTCCCATGTCCGAGAAAGTTATTCCCTCATTTTCTTTATTTCTTTAACTATTCTAGATGTTTCTCACATGCATGCTTTCCAGAGCTTCAGTTTCTGCCTCTGCATTTTTAAATATCGTCTCATCAGGGGCCGTTTCTATTTATCCTCGTAGTTCTCAACTCGCAAGCTGGTTCTGACAAACTTGTTTCACTAATAAACTGCCAACTGCAACCAATCTGAACTCCGATGTAGGAGTAATCTTTATGTTTTTTTTTTAAAAAAAAGATCATCACCCCTCCACATAAATACTCTACGTATCTATCTCATTACGAAGTCCTTTTTTCCAATGGTTTGTCCCCTATTATGAAGTCCTACTCTTTTGTTCCTAAAATTAATGGCTCCTTCATTTTTTTTAAGTTAACTAATTAAATTATAAAATATGCTGCATGTAATTAAATTAAATGTTAGTTTGTTATGAGTTTGAGGGACTGGGGAGTATATGATTTAATTATTTTTTTTTTAAATTCTTCATATTTTGTTTTACATCGATATTTTTCCTTTCATGATAAAGGACGAGCTACTTAACTAGTGTGATGATTTATCATGTTTGTCTCCTGTAGTACATTCTGATATTAAAGATTGTAGGGACCCGAACAGGAGATAGGGTAGTTTCATAAGTTCGAGTCATTTTATAATCTACTCAATTGTCATTTTTCCCTCTGTAAGATTTTAAGATGTACGAGAGTCAGAACAATGTTAAAATCCTACAACGTAGGCAACTGAAAGTAAGCAATAATAAATGTTTTATGTCCTTCACATCGAGCGAAAGCAACAACCGGAGAAAGCAATGTGACCAATGTTCTAATCCTAATAACAACTTTTTCTTCTATAGGGCTGAAGTGTGAACATAAAGCCAAGGACAATATTTTTATATTGTACACTTACGAAGGAAACCTCACCATCTGGCACTTGGCCACTTGCACCTTTTCTAGACACTTGCTCTCTTTAACATGGATCACGCATCTAAACAACTAACTAGATTGGATTCAAGAAATTAAGCATAGTGTGTACGTTTTGATGGATTGTCTTGCAAAAAAGGGCGCCTTCTTTCAGAAATTGAACTTATGTTTCCCATGTAAAGGGTGTGAGGGCAATCCAACATCAAAATTGAAACTACCACTGTCCAGTCACCGGAACTCAACTAGCATTTTAATTGAAAATAAGCTAGGCCTAGAGGCTTTGGCATATGTGCTTGATTTTTAAAGTAGGAAGCCTTGTGGATAATCGACAGAATACATAAAACACCTCGCCTTCACCTTCACCTTCACCTTCACGAATATCATGACAGCAGTAAAGTAAAAGTAACTCCTTCATTGACAAATTCAGCGCACTAGAGATTGCCTTGGCCCTTGGCGTTAACAAGTTACTTTTTTTTCTAATTTCCAGCTCAGTCAAGAAGTGACAGGACACTTAAACGCTCGTTATTGGGCTCTCATTTTTGTTGTCTATTTTATTTTTAAAAGTATACATGCCATTTTTTTTAAAAAAAAAAGGTTTTCCAGGATCCAGCTTTATGCATTTCATTTGTTATCGTCAATTTGGAGATAGATATATTAGTAGTTGTAAATTGAATAAACAGAAAAGTAATTATAAATTTCTAGTACCTTGGTATATGTACACTTTTGGGCTATATGCGACTATGCGAGTTATTGTGGTCATGAGAAATTTGCAGCTAGCTATAGATAATGTGATTTCTGGTGATCTGATCAGATAAAAGGGTGGTGGGCATCAACTAATGAACCCAGAAAAATAAAGGTTTTGCCCTCAATCGTCCTCCAATACAATTGCCACAAGCATATCGATCACCAATTTCAATTATTGCATATGATGACCAACCTTTTGGTTGACCTTTCAGTCAGTATTGATAAATGTATTTTTTCGTTCTAACTAGCATCCTTTAGTCCAAATCTAGTTAACGTAAAGCGTCTACAAAAAACTAAGGGTGGAAATAATTAGGCAACTTTTCTTAATATACGACTACCATTAACGCGTTTAGTATGATTAATTATTAATGATGTCGGCCGATAAACTCTTTAGAGAAAAATATGACGAGAGAGATAGCCCAATGCATACTATGGATTAATCACATGAACATATAACCACTGATCAATTTCATCACCATAAAATTAAGAAAATCAGATTCGAACAAAGAAGTGACAGCCAAGTGGGGACATATACTGATATAACCAATCAAAGAAAAACATTGATATAAGAGTTTGTTTGATTTCACTTGGATGTGAGTGTGTGGAGCGATCGGAGGAAGAAAATAGAGAAACAAGAGGACAATGGAGGGGAGGCGAGTAGCTTTCATTTCAAGACCAAAATAATTGAATTAGGCATGAATGAAAAAATGTTAAAAAAAAAAATTGTCATCACACACACACACACAAATGTATATGTACGTAGTATGCATTTTTTTGGACTACCGTAGTATGCATATTCATTAAGTATCCATATCATTAGTCGATTACTCAGATATGGCTCCGTTCCTATTTTTAAGTCTAACTTTCACAACAAAATCGTTCCCTAGCTATTATAGATTTTTTTTTTTAACTGAACCTAGCTATTATAGATTCAATAACTTCAATTTGTGTTCTGATAAAAAAAGTCAATTTGTGATCAATTAATGCAAGTATAACTAATTTACTCTTGTTAAATTAAAAAAATAAGAAAGAAACCATTAATATTGGTGTGCGTCACTCTTTCAACTTTCAACCCATAATGAGAGTTAGATTGGAAATATTTATTAAAAATGACACATGTAATTAATGATATAACTTTCCACTCTTTGCTTTGTGATGATTAAATTAAAGTGGACGTGTAAATAAAAATAGCGGTATACCTTGTAATAATTGAATTAAAACAAAACCACCAAATTAAACCAAAAGGAAAAAGAAAAAGGAATGGACAGTGATTAATTATTCTAGCTGGCTACTACAATACAAGTTTCTAAATACGGTTCTACCATTATAGAAGTACTTAGAAGCCAAGACTGAGTCAAAATGGCATTGGCTGCTTGTTCCTGTTACGTACGTTGGACACACCAGTCTTTTCAAACGGTGCCCGACATGCACTACCTCCTGATTCCACACGTTTTCTTCTTATCTTTTTCCCTCTTTTTACATTAACAAATAGCAATCAGTGAGCGTCATTGTCCCACTTGTTTGTCCATTTTGACATGTCTTCTCGATCTCACCTTTACCTTTACTTTCACACATACACTCATCAGTCACAACATCATTCGACTATTTTATATTGGTTTTTAACAAACATCAATTATAAAGCTAATTACTCCATCTTATCCTTAAAATAATGAGTCACCAACTAACAATTTTGTTTTTTCCTTTCTTATAAAACTTGCTAGTAATTAGTTTTTAAGAAGTATTAATTAAATTTCCATCCATGCCTATGTTTAATAAGAGTTGTGAGAGATAGTAATAGATAATATAGTATTTGAGTTTAGTGTTGTCAGCATGAACATTGTTATAAATCACTTGAATTTTAAGAGAGATTTAGTGCTTTTAACTAATTTGATTGATATGTAAGATTTATTGGTTGATATGTTAATAGTGATATGGAGATGGAGTAATAGAGATAATGGACAAAAACCACCCCACACTCGCTTGCAAGTTTGCAACTAACTGAATAGCCTGCTAGGATACGCTAAAGAGCATGCATTGTCTTTTTTTTCTCAAACAAAATGAACTTATCCAGATTCCAGACAGACTATATATTGTATTTATTTAAGCAGTTTGTTATAGCAATGGCATGATCGATTGAAAGCTTCTTCTAAATCCATGTAGGGTAATTTTTACATTGTAGGTATTGAGTAGTTGAATATCCCATGACAGGATAAGGGATAATTTCAACAGATGTCACCTTTTATAGGCCGGAGAAGCCTATATAAAAACTGAAAAATACGAGCCCTTCAAATTGAGACGACATTTGACCATAAAATTAGGCGGTCTAAAAATGATTTGGTTATCTATGAATGTTACTGGTATGTATGACATATCAATTGATAACTATGCCAGATGGCAGCGCCTTGAACAGGACAAAACATATCTAAATATCTAAATATTGATTAATTAATGACAATAGACGATAACGATCGGTTGGTGTTTTTACAGGATATTAATTAATATTTAAGTTGGTATCATATTAGTTCATTAAAAAATTGTAAGTAAAAGATTTAATTGACATTTTTAAAGAGTTTAAATAAGTAAATCAAATTATTTACTCATAAGTCATAACATATTTGTGTATTACTAGATCATAAAAGTTCATGCAAATCAAGTTTTCAATAGGTTATTTAATCTTTAGGATTTTATAAAAGAAAAGAAATTAAATCGTATATTTAAGAAGGAGAATATAACGTATAAGCTAAGAGAGATGGCGAAAGGGATAAAATTTTCAAAAGAATCGTTGAACTATATATTTAAGAATGGTCGAGGGAGCTGTGTGTGCGGTGTGCCCACGAAGAATGTTGTGGATGTATGTGTCATGTTCGCTAGCCATAAGTGCCTATACGGTAACTAAATATAAAATCCATTTATATAATTTTATTAGATTAATGATATTATTAGTTTGTTTAAATAAAGTACTATGATATTATCAATGCATTCTAATTATATATTTTTATTGATATTCTCCATCTTTTGCTTGTTTATTAGTGAAATAGGATAATTTTAAAAAATAATTAACAACAATTAGAAAGAAGGGAGACCCAATTCATAGTATTCCCTCTATTTTTAAATATAAGGTTATTCTGACCTTTTTTAAAAAGGTTATAAGAAAGTAAATTAGACAATTAAAACATAGCATATGTCATGTGCAATTATAATATATGTTAGTTTATAAGTATAATAAATTAGTTTTTAAGAAAAGATGATTGTAGACAATTTAAAGCGATCTATTTTGTAACTTTAATTCTCTAAAAAATTAAAAAGACTATAATTATAATTAGGACGGAGAGCGGGAGAGGGAGGGAGAATCATCTCATCAAGCACTCATTTGTTTGTATTTGGAGCAAAACCTCCCACGCAATTATTAAATGTTGGATAGGAACTGTGTGAGACGCTTGACCAATTCAACACAAAATATCAAAAGCTCACATCGCTTTCTCTAGCTACAATTTTTTAAGTGGGTAGTGATTATGCCTTGAACAAACCTTTACTCATCCAATCTTGTTGTCTACGAGATCATCCCCCTTTTGCTATATAAAAAAATATTACTCATTTCCATTTCAAACACGATATAGTAGTGGTAAATAATCTTATGGAGATAAAAAAAAATTAAAAATTGACTGTTCTATTATGAAAAAGAATTATATCCATTTCATTAAAATACTTCTCTTTTGAGGAGATGTTAGTTGAATATAAACAGATAGGAATATAGTTCTAAAGTAATGAAAGAAACGTAGAAGAAATATTGAATAACCTAGAAAAGTATATCAAATCCTTTATTTAAAATCAAATCATATTCATAATCAAGTTTTATATGTAAGATGGAAGGACTATTAAGAGGTAGGCTTTATTTTTCTCCTATCACGATCCAAGATGATCACAAACAAATATGATCCGGCTAATACCAAAATCTAGCACAACTTGATAGGAAGAGTTCCCCCACAGTGACGGTGACACGCCATTAAATGATTTGTTACTGCACCATATCATGCTGATCACGTTATGTTGAAAAATACTAGTAGTAAATCACTAAATTAGTCAGTTAAAAAAATCACTAATATTTAAAAAAAAAATCTCCAAATTACAACCATACATGAGACGGCGGCAAAAACACATGGATAGTTATAAATTTGAACTGTATATATGGAAACCATTCATCAATTCATGCACGTGACATATGGTTTTACATGGAAGATTATTTAAAAAACACATCTACTTTAACATAAGTATCTAATCCACCCTCTACGACTCCACTTACTGTTCTAGACACATCCCTCATCGGCTCACCTGTGCATGCCTATGTAGTCGCGGCTCCACCTTAGCTCTATACACATTACTGTAGACAACAGTAATACGGCTAGCCTCAAAACATGTAAATTTGCATATGGCTGCATGTGAGCCGTGATCAGTGGCGCAATATTTTGAATAGAGAAGGTTGTATAGCCGGTGCTCTGTGTTAGTCGTTTTTTTTGGCTAAATGTGTTTATTAATGGTCTTTGGAGTACATGCATGTGACTTCTGCTACTAAGTAATGCAATGTGTTGTCTGTGCACTTTACTTTGTAGAAGGAAGCATAAAAAGACAACAACCAACCTTCTTAGTTTGATGACCAAGCTACTCTAACGCTTCTCATTTCATTTTGTATTTGCCAATTGTTACAAAAGAGAAATATTAGGAGTAGTAAATTGCTTAAAATTTTCCGGCGAATAACAATCTTCCGGTGCATTCCTTAGTGAAGTTGAATCTTGAATTATATTTATTGTGTACAAATCTATGCTATCATTGAGTGTCACATGCCACATGCCACACATTTGTTAGAATATGTGCCGCTATTAGTTATGGTGAAAGGATAAAAAGCAAGCAGTCAAAAGACTACGATTATTTTTTGTTTTTTATAAGCACACACCGTATACTACTGTACTTGGTGAAAAACCGTTATAGTTCTGAAGTACCTCCGGTCCTAAATATAGGACCTAGATGACTTTTGTGAAAAATCCTAAAAAGAAGCAAAATAAGTTAATTATAAATTGAGTTACCTAATTTTTTCTTTTACACTAGTTTATTTTACCTATAAGCTAATGGATAATCTAAAAATATATCAAATATGTCATCATTTAATAGCCTATTTCGCAACCTTAATCTCTCCAAAAAAAAGTCAATTAGGTCCTATATTTAGGACCGGAGGTAGTATTATTATATTATATAGTTGCAATAACTCTTTGAGGTGTGGGAAGATAATGTAGTTTATCAACTCTGGCCTCAAATAAAGTATTGGCTTACTACTATAAAAGAAGACATTCATATACATCCATAACTTGGACCGAGTTATAGGTTGCTGTTCTAGTTTTTGTCTGTACGACCATGACAATTCCATAGTCGTTATTTGTGAATTCTACGTGGGAAAACAAGAGTGATGCTGAGGTAAGAGACAATTCTATAGTCCTTAATAAGATCCTTTGAGTCTGCATCACAATCACAGAAAGACAATTCAAACTCCAATTGATCCTCTAGTTCTGCGAAGTTTCTCAGACAACCAAACAGTTTACAGTTGATTAGTCACACTGGACTCTCACTATTAAGTCCAAGCCATACATATAACAATAACAACCCTTCCTTCTCTGCGCTGAAGAGAGAAACAGAACATCTTCTCAAGAAGGAAAAGCCAGAGTGGGCAGAATTAGGCCATAAACATTCAAAGAAGTTGAAGGAATAGCCAACAGTGTTGTTCACCACCTCCCAAGCTCATTTAATAAGTCCGGTGAGTTTGATAATGAGACACACACACTTACTCACTGTACTTCAAAGGCCACACCCACTTTCATCTCTCTCCCATTAATGTTCTTCCTACCCCTCCTCTGTTTATAGGACACTTAAAAGGGTCAGATATTGCTTTTATTACACCTCTCTACCACTTCAAATATCATGCCTTATTTATATGCATATACTTTTCAGAAAAAAATAAAATCTTTCCTTGGATTGGATCAGGGTTTTCGAGAACCATCAATGCAGAAACAAAGCTAGTGATTGGAAGTAAGAAGTTAAACACAACAGCTCCTTAAATTAGTATGATTTCTGAAGTTATTATTTTCTTGAATTTTATATGCTAACTTTGACCAGTCTATGCATACAGTCGATAACTTCACCAGAAGGTCAATTTACTTGAAGATGAAGCTCACCAGAACAGCAAGAAGATAACTATACAAAGCTCAGTCTCTCAAAAAACATGGTCATGGAATCACTTCTTAAGACAGCTTTGGTTTTGGTCTTTATTCAGTTTGGTTTGTCTCAAGAAATATCTTCAAGCTTCAGAAATGAGAGGCTAGCGTTGCGTCAGCTTCGTTCATCTTTGGGGATTCGTAGTAAGTACTGGCCTATAAAAGCTGAACCATGTAAGAACTGGACTGGAGTTCAATGCCAGAATGGCCGAGTCATTGGGATAAACATATCTGGTTTAAGAAAAACCAGATGGGGTCGTGTTCATGCTAGATTTGAAGTTGATTCTCTTGCCAATCTCACAATGTTACAGTCATTTGAAGCTTCTGGATTCTTCCTCAATGGTTCTATTCCTGACTGGTTTGGACAACGCCTGAGAACACTTCAAAGGCTTGATCTAAGTTCTTGTTCACTCACTGGTCTTATTCCTTCATCTCTTGGGAATTTGAGTGAGTTGAAGGTTCTTATTTTGGCGGATAATGGTCTTACTGGGAGAATGTCTTCCACATTGGGACATTTATCTGGTTTATCTGTTTTAAATCTATCAGGAAATTCACTCACTGGATTATTGCCTAGTTCTTTATCTTCTCTGGTCAACCTCACAATTCTTGATCTTTCTTCTAATTATTTTTCTGGTCCCATTCCATCCTATATTGGTGGTCTTAGTAGGCTTAAAATTTTGAATCTTTCATACATTGGCTTCACTTCCTCATTGCCTCACCAACTGAGTAATCTTTCTCAGTTAGTTCAGCTTGATCTAAGCAAGAATTCTTTGTCTGGGAAATTGCCAGATGATTTGTTTTCTAAACTTAGTTCCCTACAAAGGCTGTCTCTAAGTGACAATGCTTTTGAGGGAGTTCTTCCTCCTGCAGTGTGGTCAATGAGTCACTTGTCCTTCCTTGATGTATCCAGTAATAGCCTTACTGGCACCCTGCCAAAACTAGGTTCAAATGTTAATTCTACCGGTGCTGTATTCAACCTCTCAAATAATTTGTTTTATGGATATCTTAATACTTCTTTTCAGAAATTTAGGACAATTGATTTGTCCAGTAATTATTTCCAAGGCAGTGTGCCTGATCATGGCTCAAGTATTATTAGTCTGGATACAAATTGCCTAATAGATAGGACAAATCAAAGGAGTTTTGGCGATTGTAAACTGTTTTATGCTCAGAGAAGCCTAGTCTTTATTGGTGCTCAAGAACCAGCTGAGTCGCCTTTAGCCGAAGCAAAGACCAGAAACAACAAACGAGTGATATTTATTTTGGCTGGCACATTTGGTGGCCTAGTGTTTATTGTGATTCTAGCATTAGTCCTAGTGCTTCTTCTAAGAAAATGTGGTAACACCAATGATACTCAGAAAAAGGAAGCAAATGAGGAGCCTGTTCAAGAAGGGGAAGGTGCTATGCCTCCTAAAAATCCTATGTCAGACAGCGGCATGGGAGAATCATATAGTTATGAGCAAGTTCTCAATTTGACTGGTAATTTTGCAGACATTAATATCATCAAGCATGGTCATTCAGGGGATTTTTTTAGGGGAATCCTAGAAGGTGAAATAAGTGTGGTTGTGAAAAGGGTAGCTTTGAACTTAGTCAAGAGGGAATCATTCATGTCCGAATTGGAACTGCTAAGAAAGGCTTCCCATCCAAGATTGGTGCCCCTATTAGGACTTTGCCTGGAGAATGAGAATGAGAAATTTTTAGTTTACAAGTACATGCCAAATGGAGATTTGGCTACTTGCTTGCACAGAGTGAGTGGCTCAGACGATAAAGAACAATCCCTGGATTGGATCACTAGATTGAAAATTGCAATAGGAGCTGCTGAAGGCCTATATTACCTGCATGATTGTAGCCCTCCCCTTGTCCATAGGTATCAATCTACTCCCTCCGGTCCTAAATATAGGACCTAGATAACTTTTTTTGGGGAGATTAAGGAAGGCTTAATTTTAGATGTCTTTCCAATAATACTCCTCCTTAATTAGTTCAATTACTTAGTAGCCCTTCCACTATCAAAAAGGAGTTGTTAAGAAGAAGAAGGGTAATTTAGGAAAAATGTGACTGAAAATGTAATTAGGTCTTATATTTTGGACCAAAATGAAGTTTCTATCTAGGTCCTATATTTAGGACCGGAGGGAGTATTATATAGTGTTGAGTGTTTTATCATCCTCTCTTCATTATGATTTTCAAAATATGACTTTTGGTTTTGGTTTTTGAAGAGGTGTTCAAGCAAGCAGTATACTTCTTGATGATAAATTTGAAGTTAGACTTGGAAGTTTGAGCGATGTGACTGCCCAAGGAGATGCACACCAAAGTGTCATCGCAAGGTTATTTCGCAAGTCACAGTAAGTGTTCAATTCATTAACAATAATATACTGCATTTTATTTCACCAAAAAACCATGCCATAGCACATTTTTGTAAAATATAGCTGTTGTAGAAAGAGTGGAAGTATATTTTCATTTGGTGAACAAGAATGGAAGTATATTGAATGAGAGGAGAATGTTCTAATGAGTTTTACACTTTTTAGAGTCTTGAATGGTTTGAACACAATGATAAAATAACACAAGTCTTGGACGTAACTACAGAGACAAGAATGGCCAAGTTAATCATTTTTTGCGGGCACTTGTTTTTGTATAAATAGAAATAGAAATTGTGTTGTCATTGCCGTTTGATCATATGAGTCATGAGCTTAACATATTCATGCTAAAAAAATTTAGCAAAGTCAGCGTAATTGGTTAATGTGGTTTGCATGAGTTGATTAATATATTTAGTAATTATGTCTTTCAAAGTGCAGTCAATTGATTTGTAAATTCCTGTTAATTTATTAACCTTATAGGTTATTATTGATGTTCAAACTAATTTATAACTCATTTGAATCATTCTGCCTTTTCTTTGTGACATGCAGATCTTTTGAGCAAAATAATCCTGGTGAGTATATCGTTTAACCCTATTAGGATCATTACTTTTAATCACATTAATTCATGGTGGATTGGTTAGCTCATCCACGAGAACATAATCTGCATGCTTACTTTGTCGAATCTAATTCAAAAGGAAATTCACATATTTGAATATCTAACATAATATTCTCTCTTTGATGGAAAATTATGAACAGGTTCATCTGCAACATGTGCCTATGATGTATACTGTTTTGGGAAGGTTCTACTTGAGCTTGTTACCGGTAAGCTTGGTATTAGCAAGACAGATGATGCCAGCACAAGAGAGTGGATAGAGCAAACGTTATCATACATAAGCATATATGACAAAGAACAGGTGACTAAAATAGTTGACCCATCTCTTATAGTGGATGAGGACCTATTGGAAGAGGTGTGGGCTATGGCAATTGTGGCCAGATCATGCCTCAACCCCAAGCCTTTGAAACGCCCTCCAATAGGGCATGTCCTAAAAGCACTGGAAAATCCATTGAAGATAGTGAGAGAAGAATATAATAGTAGCTCAGCTAGATTGAGAACAGCTTCATCAAGGAGATCTTGGAGCACAGCATTCTTTGGGAGCTGGAGGCAAAGCTCATCAGGGAGTGCTGCTGCAACTGCAAGCAGAGAGGTTATTACTGCCAGTAGCTTTAAACAAACAGGAAGAGTAGGGTCTCAGGGTAGTGGTGGAAATGATCACTCTTCTTCCAACAAGAGGTTGTCCAGTGAAGTTTTTCCTGAACCATTGGAAATTCAGGAAGTGGAAACTGGAGACATGAGATGAGCACTGTGGGAATATGGGTTTGGTAATCCTTGTTTGGTTAGGCTTCCCTTGTATAGCTCTTCTCCTGATCGCCAATTGTTTAAGGCAATGCAATTCATCTATTTATACCAAAGGACTTTCTGACGCCATCAACAACCTCTTTTGTTCTCGCTTTAACTATTTTTCCGTTAATAAATAACAATGCAACACAAACTTAGTTTTAAAAAATAACGATATACTATGAACTAATATCAATACAGTGGAAATAATAATCATGGACCTGCTACCCGCTCCCCAATCCCAAAAAATGTTACATAATAAACCGATAGAGCCACAAACCTATACAACAAAGTGCTGCGTTTGATTGGGATCTGGGAGTTTGAGGGTGTGATTAATTGTACTTTCTCAAGTTGTTACAAGCCATTGATTAGAACAAGTTCAATTTAAAAGAGGAATTGAGGTGATTTACCAAGTAGTTGTTTTACCATATGTAATTGGTGTTCGCTTGCCTGTGAGACACGCAAGTACCAACACGATGGCATCATGCATGTTCAAGACAGCAATTCATCTTTTAACAATCGCTTTAGCCATTTGTATTTATATTTGCCCATAAAGTAAAGCAAAGTATATAGTTATGCTGTACAATAGCCAACAGCTATAACTTAGCCAGCTTTTCCAAGCTATCGCAGAACTTCTGACCCGAGCTATATATGTTTACAGGTAAGGGGGTCGAGAATAAAATCATTCAGCCTCCATGTCGCGAGGGTCATAAGCCACAATGTTAAATTCATGCGGCATGAAGTCCTCACTGGTTCTATAGTACTTGTCCGGAGAGTACAATCCCAAGTTTGAAACTTGGCTCGTATAAAGACACGCAAACCTCTCTACCTGCACCATGCACATCATGTCAACGACAAAAACTATCAAACTCAGAATTGTCAAAACTTTTGGCAACTATATAACGGTGCAAATACGTTGACTGTCCCCTACAGAAAGTAGGACTTACTTGATGAGCAAAGCGAGAGTTCTGATATCCGGTCTTCATAAGCTGGCCCCACACCTCATGGAACTGAAATTGTTCACCACAAACAGAGAAGGATTCTTTTACTGAGTCAAACTTAGAGAAAGAGAGGTTCAGAAAATAGAAAAAAATATATTTACCCTCTGGTGTAATTTCCTCTGAGTTTCTTGATGACTTAAACGCACCTTTTCTACTTCAAGCTGTCAAAAATATCACGTCATTATATGATATTGAACTAGCATGCCTGACATGGAGCCATAACAAAGGAAGCCTAACCTCCAATTTTTCGAATTCTGACGATATTTTTGGATTCTCGCTGTCATTTGGATTCTTGAATCTGAACAACGGAATGTGATTTAACAAAACTGCAGACATACGCTAGATCAAGGAATGAACATTTCACAATTATACTAACTTGAGAGACCACTTCAAATGATGTACTTTATCCTCAATGCGATCACGCTCACCCCTTAAAAATTGAAGTTCCTGCAAAAGACTATCAGAACCATAAACCAGAACTCACTAAAAATTTAGGACGATGGGCAGAGAAAATTATCAAATGTCAGTCGATGATGACAATCAGAAGTAAAATAACATAAGGCACCTTGCGGGTGTTTCTTGATTCCCAAAGGAGGTTGACTTCCTTCTCAAGTTCTGGGACAACAAGCATTGTTCTCCATCCTACTCATTAAACGCTTTTAGTATGTTACATAAAGTGAAATTGACCAATGCAATATGTTATATTACATGTATCTCTATAAAGAAAGGGAATGTAAAGTGAAATTATTTGGAAGAAGAGAGAATTCAGGATTTATAATATATACCAAGAACTTTTTTGCTGCGTAATATATCCCCATAAATATGATCCCCAACATACAGAACCTACACGACCACAGCTCAAGACATTTCAGGAAGCAATGCAAGGACTAAAGCAATGGCTTTAACATTTAGATATGAATATAATCAGCATTTACTAGGGAAACATAATTAACGATATAACTTATTATAATATAATCATAAATCCTACATATAAGGGGAAGAAACGGAGACATTCACCTGCGAACTTGACGCCACTGAAAGTAAGTTATGTAGATGAGCAACATTGCCTCCCTAAAAATAGAAACTCATAATCATATTAAATTTCCTGATAGTAATATGCTGACTCATAAAAACACTAATATGATGCGGACCAAGTATTTATAGCTTCTTCAAATTGTTTAGCTTAAACTAATCCAAATATACCTGGAAAACCTTATGAGTGCCCTTGAGTTCTGGCAATCTAGCTGCGATATCACCCACCTTTTCCAAGAAAGGCAAAACAGATTATAAAACAAGATTGTCATAGGAAATAATAAAATGGTATGTTGCTACATTTACCTGAGGCATAGGAGAGCCATTATCCGTATTAATTAGCATTCCTGTTTCAGGCTCAACCTCGAATAGGTTGGTACGATTTTCCTCATGGAAAAAGCTTGGCTTTGCACTGCGTGAACTTAACTTTTCAGTTTATAATAATGATACTAAGTTACAATAATGCATGCAAAACGGAAATGATTTTAATGGATACTTCTAGCTAAGCAGCTTATAAATCAACTGGGTGATGCATAATTGATGTTCGGATGTCTTGGCTGAATGAAACTGCAAAAACAATCCTCTAGACAGTGCCAAAGCCAATAAGTTAAATTAAAAAGTCATCAGTATCAACAAATTCACTCCAGATGCAGGGTTCAAACCATATTTGCAAAAAAGTAGGCTTTGGTAACAAGAAACGAACTTGACCTGCCTGTGATGACAACATCAAAGTATTGAAGCCAACCAAAATCAGTTCTGCCATCTACCATAGGGAATCCACAGAGGAAATCCATGACAATGTTTGTATAGTCCCATAAACTGCAAACGATACAAGTGAATGCGTTAAATATTATTTAATTGTTTCTAGAGAGAACCAGTATTATGAGATAATTCAATCCAAATTTCCAATATGTGCCCATGAGATCACTACTAACAATTTTAAAAATATTTCTTGATCACAATCTTAAATCTTTGCAACATATTACAACTTGTCATTCTATATTTTTTGAACTCTTAGCAAGGTAATCAAGTTTTTTGAATTCCTAATTACAAAACATGAATCTGTGTCATTAACATGTGATACATCTAATTTGTTCCATCATTCAATAAACACATGACAGTTGGAAGTGTTCTTTTAAACTTTTTTCCTAGTCAATTGATGACAAAACGTAAACTACCTGTTTGTTACCAAAAATACAGATCGTCCAGAAGCTTTGAACATCTGAAGAATGGGCACTATTGAAGGATCTTCATTGATGTACCTTGAACATAATGAACAAGCCAGAAAATGTTCATCAAGCATCCGTAGGTGATATATGATATTTTCCACAAAATAAACCTCATTGACATCTCAAAATTTATGTTTAATTTTCACAATTTATATTTCTACAGTGATATTGATTATCCATACCTTTCAGGATCTTTTGCTACCATTTGCTTCAGTGTCCCATCTCTGTGACACATGTCCACGGCCGCTCGAACATCTTTATACATGCGAGCATAACTGAAACAGTGTTTCATAAAGAATACATATATTATGATGTTAATTGATCAGCTACTTAGTAAGTGAATAAATTTTTTTGTTGCTCGTTTAAGTGGCCATGCAATCATGTTAAAGGTAATGGCCTTTTGTTCGGGATGAAAAATGTAAGGGTTCATGATGCAACAAGAATATCACTTACTCAACATGCTCTGGAATTTCTCCAGGATGACTGTCCATGAAATCAACCAGTTGGGCAAACAAATAGGCTTCAGCAAGTGAGAAGAGCGTATCAACAAGAGCATAGTCTGGCCCATCAAAAGAATTGCGCACTAAAGTATTTCCATAGGTCCCAACTTTATCTTCCTTTGACAACTCCTTAAATCCATGATAAGCAACTTTCACATATTTGTGGCGATCCAGCTAAGTGGCATGAGTAGAAATCCAGCAAACAGACAAAAAAGGTTAATTATGAAAAAAATTCAAACTCACCCCCCACGGGGTGAAGTGGCAGAGAAAAGAAAATAATCCAGCCCTCACCTTCAAGATGTTTCCTCTTTTCTTGTCAAGAACCAAGCCCCTGACCATGTACTTCCAGTCAAATGACCACTTCAGCAACTGCAGAGAAGATAAACTTTCTATAAGTGAAGTACAGCGTGATAAAGATTCATTGTGTATGAAGAAAGTAATAAATTGCAAATCCTTACAAGATCACGAAATATTATATTGAAGATATAGTTTGTGGAGGCAGTGATACAAGTCAATAACCATAAGTGCACATCATGAACCACAACAAACCAGCAGTTTAAATATGCAAGGACAAGAATAGCAAAGACTGATTAGACATAGTAATTGAATGGACAGACAAACCTCTTCAGGGTATCCCAAGTTAGAGACCAGCTTTTTGACAGTGCCTTCGTAAGCAAGAGTCTCAAAGGTATCAGGCTTATATTGTGCAAGAGTATAATCCATATCAAATCCCACAGCAACAATGTTCTTCATATTCAGTGACCGATTGCAAAAGATCTGCTTGCCTATCTCAATTTCCTGTTCAGGTTCAGCAGCCGATGACCACATGCAAGGGTCTTTGCCACTGCCAACGCTAGGTAAGCACGCTGGTATTTGATCTTGTGCATCGATTTTAAGCCTCGTGTCCATTGACTTGTGTGTATGCAACTGATTACCACAGGAAAGATGTACAATAGTCAAAATGAATATGAAAAACTGAATATGACAAAATATATCTTAATTACAATCAGCTATCACTTTGATACGTATCTTGGCTGCATGTTGTAATAATGGATGCGGATTGTTAAGTATCTATATATGGGATTCAACAAGTTTCACCAAACACAGATGACATTTGCCCAAATTCAAGATAAAAATATGCTATTACTTCATTGCTTACAAATTATTAGAGATGCTTAGCTGAAAATGGATCCATTCTTGAATAATATTACCAACAAGGGGCCAGAGATAAGTACAGCTCAAAACTAAAATAAAACCACTACAAGTGTATCATGCAGGAGTATATGTGCACAAACAGAAAAGCTAAGCGGTTCACGAAACACATTATTTAAACCTTCATATCTGATTCTCACCTTTACGACGAATCCACTATGGCACACAATGCACTGGACTCTGTTCAGACTCCAACAATTCCCAAAGCCACGTTCCAAGAAAGACCTAAAACTTAAACTTATCAATCAATAAGAGTAATCCAATATTCTCAACGATATCACTCAGCTACTTCAATCAAGCGTACAACATGAGAAATGAATCCAAAACAATCTAAGTCACGTGCACAAACAGAGTAACGGCACAATAACAGTCAGAAGCTTAAAGAACAAGAAAAGCAGCGGACGCGAAGTAAAACAAACGGGAGTACGAAACAAAAAACAGAACGAGGAAGCCGAGAAAAGAAGTACAAGAATAAAGCGAAACAAACCTGGAGAGAGAGAAAATAAGAAGAGATTGTGAGTGTGAGTATATATACTATATAGTAAAGGGGAGAGAAGGGAAACGGACCTCTTGGGAATTAGCATTGTGCATTTGTGCTTTGTCATTAAATAGGCATAGTGAAGTGATTGATGGTGGAGAGAGATTCGAAGAGAATCGGATACGCTGAAGCTGAACTACTCTATATAGAAGGCGTTAGGAGTTTGATTCTATGTAACAAAAAACAGCACGCCTTTGCTTTTTAAGGTAGCGCCACGCAAAGTAGGAGTGAGAGTTGGATAATAAAATAAAATAAAATAAAATAGAATGCAAGGTATGGTATGGTGTGGTGGCCGAAGAATTAATTCTCCCTCCAGTCCTCCTCTTCCATGATGTGTAGTAGAAGTAATGTCAAACATAATGTGTGCTTTATTTATTTAACTTTTACTAATGGGTCACGCTGGTCGGATTGGATAAGAAAGATTTCGACCCATATATATATGTGTGTGTCTGTTGGCGCGAGGTGAGCTGGTGGGCTGTTTCAAGTTTTTACGGCCTTCGCGGAATTCAGGCAACCATAAGTCCCGCGCGGCAACCTTTCCCGCTCCCCCAATATTTTATAACCACATCTTTTTACTCCCGCTCGTTTTTCCCGTTCTATACACTTTCTAACTTTTTCCGATAAAACTTTTTTGGGGTAATTAATTAGAGGTCCCCCACAAGGGAGTTAATACTGGAAAAATCCCAAAAGTTGAAAATATTAATGTAGGGTCCCAAGGGACCTCACATTAATATATTTGAAAAGTGAAAAGACAGTTTTACCCCTAGCCTAAAAAAAATTACCCCTCCAACCTCCCCCTACCCCCCACCCCTTCCTCCTCCCTCCTCTCCCCCCCACCCCCAGCCTCCTCCCTCCTCTCCCCCACCCCACCCCACCCCCCTCGGCCCCCCACAGCCCCCCCACCCACCCACCCCCCACCCCCACCCCCTCCCCCTCCCTCCTGGCCCCCCACCCCTACCCCGTCCCCCCTCCCTCCTCGGCCCCCCACCCCCACTAAGTTGACATTTTTGAAATTGTGTGAAAAGACAAAATTGCCCTAATCATAAAACAGAAATTACTAACCACCCTATTGAAAATGGTGGGTGTAAGAGTGGTTAGTAATTTCTGTTTTATGATTAAGGCAATTTTGTCTTTTCACACAATTTTAAAATGTCAACTAGGTCCTAGTTTCTTCATGGTCCTTTTGGAAGTTTGAGTTCCTGAATTGTCCTTTTGTATATTCGGAGGGATTTAAATGACATTTTCCCTATTATATTTACGAATAGAGAAAAACAATGTTTTATCCATAAATTATTAACTATTGATTGTGTTTTTTGAGTAATTAAGTTGGCTAAATATCCTTACCTAAAAAAAGTTGGCTAAATATCAAAAACTCATTTGCAGCTAGTAGAATTACAATTACTATAACTTGGGTGTGTGGTTGAGTGACAAGGACTCATTCACCCTTAACTAATTGTCTGGGGTTCGATCCAAGGCGTTGGGTATGGTGAAGCATTAAATCTCCCAGGCCAATTTTCCCACCCTTTTAGGTGCCTACAAATCAGTGGGGGATTAGTCTCTCACTTGTCGAGTGAGGGGATACCTTGATCATGGATAAAAAAAAAGAATTACAATTACTATAAATCCAAATTTCCCTATTTATAAAATCTAATAGAGGACGTGTTAATTCGTATAAATTTAAATTCATCTCCTTAAATATATTTTATATTTAGGACCAATGGGAGTATTATATTATGATAAGTCTCTATTTGTGATTTGAAATTATAACTTTCAATTCACGCACCTGTGATTTAATGATTCTTCATTTAAGTACTGCACTAAATGGTGGGGATTTATAACTCGTCTTTAAGAATAAAAAAGTACTCTCTCCGTTTCTAAATATAAGATCACTTTAGTATAGAGAGATTAAGCAAGACATTCCAATGAGTTAGGATTACATGAAATTTCCAAAATACCTTCTACCTAAGTTTTAAAAATATACTCTCACCTTCAAACTACTATTTTTTGGGTGAAGGGAGTATAAAGGTAATTTGGGGAAAACTTGAGTAAAATTAAAATGTGATCTTATATTTAGGAACAAACTCTCATTCCTAAAGTGATCTTATATTTAGGAACGGAGGGAGTATTTCAAGATATAGTTAACCTTTGAGTAAATCATTATTGTTTTTTTTAACTGGAATTTTTTTGAACTGAAAGTCACCATTATTGTTGGATACCCTGAATTTACTCAAACATGCGACGAGTGTCATTTTGAGATTTTTTATTAGTATATATCATCAACGTGTTACATGTTTTGAATAAAATATTAATGAGTTAACAACGGAAGGAAAGTTATTGCACATGCATGCAGATCCTTTAAACGAATTCTCTTTCCTTCTCATTTTATTTATTTCTTATTCTCTTCTATTTAAATTTTAAACTAAATATCTCATCAAACTTCATTTAACACTAGCTACCTAGTTAGTACTAGGTGTTTAGAATCTTAGCAAAAATAGATGTGGTTTTCAGCTGCTTTCGACTTCTTTTTTCATTTATAGCCATTTATTAGAATCTTACAAGGTCAGCACTTGTGATCCTAATTAAACTTTCTGTTTCCACCTTTTAACGGAGATCAATTTTATCCTTTATTATCTTTTTAAGATTTTCCTCAAACAGACAAAATTAGTTGCAACATATCTATATATATCACCTACTTTCTATATTTTGAGAGAGATCAATATCTTGTTCAGTTTAAAAAAAAAGAGAGAGATCAATCTTGTGAGTAAATGCACGCAGCACACATGTGTTTTTTGGGTTGACTGCCATTAAATGTGTATATATAGACACAGACAAATTCTAAAAATTATGGAATTATTTGGAGGAGAGGAGGGAAATTTTTTGGGACTCAAACTAACAAATTTTTAAAAATGAATTTAAAAGTTCTGAATTAATGTTTAGTGCTCTTTTATTTTATATCTTATCTTTTTTAAAATATCGAACTACACTCGTTAATGTTTAAAAATCAATTTACAACAACCTCTTTCCCTCCAAATCTTTCATACCAAACATTCCCCAAGAATTAAGAATACAAGTGTGCATGAGAGTTAGGTAAAGGTGATTATTGTGCATGTGTTTGATTAAATTGTATTGATGCATTGAAACAAGCAGAATAAGCAGTTAAGCACAATGAACTCTTACGAGATCATATCAAGAGTGTCAAATTTTGCTATGAAAAGTATTCATTCGTTATCTAACCATGCTAAAATATTTTTTTCTATAAAATGCTCAATTTTTTTTATAGACTAAGGTATGAGACTTTGAGAAGAGAATGGCAACGAATACCAATTATCATTCAAAAATAACGAATAATTAAATACTAAAATTGCCTATACTTTTCCCTAGAACACATAACATTTTATATACTCTAGGCACGAATAATGTTTGATAGAGTATAACCTAATTTTACTGGCCACACTAAAAATTGAATTTCTTCATAGATTTACAAATACATGTCGCAAATAAAAATTAAAAATATAAAAGTCTCTTAATTTTAACAAATTGTTCACATACGAAAATTACATTCAAGCCCCTAACAAATAATTAACTTCAAACAAGTTTTATGATTTATCAATGAAAGTGAAAAGACCAAGCATCTTTGCCGAAAAAAACAAAAGACCAAACATAGTTACAAAGGAATTTGTTTGATATTAATTGCTTCATATCTTTCTAAACACATGATTTAGTTGACCTTTTTTATACTTATAAATTGATCTACCTTTTTTTAACTAGTTTATTTGAGTAAAAGTTAACATGAAATCTATTTATAGATATAATATATTATGATTAAATGGTATGTTAATGACTATATCATTGGATTGAGTGGAGGAAGACGTATTTTTTGGATATAATTGTAATACTCTCATAAACAAATACTTTATTACATATCTACAATGATCCTGTTATTTTTAATGGAAACGAAATTAACTCTTTTTTCTTCTATTTTAGGGTTAATGTATAAATTTGTAGTGAAAGTTCTTCTTTTGTCTCAATTTTTTTTTCAAAATTACCATAAAAGTGTTTTTTTTCAATCTAAATAGTAAAAATCGAAGGTTTTAAAAAAGAACTTGCTCCCATTACAATTTTGGTTAAATAATAATTTATTTTTCCATGTTTTAATGTGAAGACAACATCACAACTAAAGATGAAATGTAAGCTTGTTTAACACCAATTGTTCTCACATATATGAAAGTTGAGGAACCCAAGGCTCTTATTTTAAAATAGAGGGACAAAAACATCCACTTTTAAATTTTAAATTTTTGGGGCTAAAACCCAAATGACACTAACCTTAAAAAAAAAAGTGTGAAAAAGCAAAGAAGGTGAGGAGGCGTGAGCAGAAGTTGAAGCGAGCATGGCAAGTGGCGCGCACCTTATCTCAGCCTCAGCCACCTTGTCCAACGTCACCGTTTCTTCTCTCCCGCCAACAACTTCCCGCCATTCCCTCAAACCTAATTCCCTCTCCCTCTCTCGCAGAGACGCCGCCGCCGCCGCCGCCGCCTTCCTTCTCCTCCTCTCTCCCTCTCCCGCCTTCGCTCTCGGCATCTGTACGTAACGTAACTCCCTCTCCCATCCCTCTCATCTCCCTAACCCTAATCTCTCCATTCTTTCTTTCGCAGCGGGGCCCAAGGATTGGCTCAAACAGCAGAAGAAGAACTCCTCCAGATTCCTCTTGGCTCCCGTCGACGCCTCCCGCCAAATCTTACGCTCTGCCTATCTTCTCCTCAGTACTTTTTTAACTTCCTATGCTCATCTGTGATTCATTGTTAGGCTTCGTTGAGATTCTCTTGGTTACTGATTTTGGCAGTGCAAGGCGATGCTGATTACACCGACCAGGATTTTGAGAAATTTCAGAATCTATTTCGGTCTGCTGCTAGGGATTGCGTTCCTCAAGACAGAAATTCCTTCGTCTCTTTCCAGGCTAACACTGGAGTCGAGGTTTCTTCCCTAACAATCACATATCAATTAACTCTCTCACCTGTTTTACTTACTAGTGCCAAATATAAAATCTAGTTGACTTTTTTTAAGATTAAATTACAAATTAGGTTATTAAACTATAACATATTTGATATACTCTCTCTGGTCCTAAATATAAGACCTAATTGACTTTTTAGAAAATCCTATAAAAAAGTAAAATAAGTTAATTATAAATTGATTTACTTAATTTTTTTCCTTTAAACTAGTTTATTTTACCTATAAACTAATGTATAATCTAAAAATATACTCCCTCCGGTCCTAAATATAAGACCTAATTGACTTTTTTTAAAAAATCCTAAAAAAAGCAAAATAAGTTAACTATAAATTGAATTACCTAATTTTTTCCCTTAAACTAGTTTATTTTACTTATAAACTAATAGATAATCTAAAAATATATCAAATATGTCATGATTTAATAGACTATTTTGCAACCTTAACCTCTCCAAAAAAAAGTCATCTAGGTCCTATATTTAGGACCGGAGGTAGTATTAAATATGTCATGATTTAATAGTCTATTTTGCAACCTCAATCTCTCCAAAAATAAGTCAATTAGATCTTATATTTAGGACCGGAAGTAGTATTTTTAGATTATCCATTAGTTTATAGGTAAAATAAACTACTCTAACGCAAACAATTAGGTAAATCAATTTATAATTAACTTATTTTACTTTTTTAGTATTTTAAAAAAAAAATCAACTAGTCTTATATTTAGGAATGGAGGAAGTACTTTGAATTGACTTAGATTATACAAAAGTACTATATGCCTGCAAACAATCTTTTCAAAAGTAGCGATTAACTTTTTTAATTTTAGTTTTCTCGCTGCCTTATTTACCTCGGGATTATAGTTTCTTGGATGCTCCATTATGGTTTACTTTTTGAGTTTTTGTGATCTGAGGTTCGTAGTTATCGGATCATTGGAATTTTGAATGATGGATAATACTAGGTTCTATGTAAACATGCGTGTTCTATACGTTATCTTTAAGCTTGATTCTTGATTCTTCACCACGTTCCTTTTTTAAAAGCATCGAATCCCTAGAGCAAAGATAATTGTTGAGAGAACTCACTTTCAAAATCTTTCCATGTTCAGGTGTGCACATTTCGATTGATAGTAAAGAATGCGGCCTCGTTGCTTGGAAATAAGGATCCTGTAAAGTTGAAAGCTGAAGCCTTGTTGGATGATCTCATAAGGTATCCGCTTTTCAGCCTTTTTATGCTGCCGCAACAACTTGTGTGTTATGTCATTGGAATTTGGAACCACTTAAAAAAGTAGGAAGCATCTGTGCAATTGGAAATTTTGTTTATGCCATTGACACAAGCAAATATTTTGAATGGTTCTGACTTCTGAACCTCTCCCTCAGAGTTGCTCCCAGTGAAGCAGGGGATTTTCTTACCAACGATGCTATTGGAGATTTACTCGTTTTTTACTCTATAGTCTATACCACTCATACACCCAGCGTGAATGGTACAAGAGATAATTGCAAAAAGATTTTTTTCTTCCCTTAAAAACTTGTTTAACATACCAATTTCGGCCTCAAATTCTTTATCTGCACTTAAATCTGCTTTTCCTCATTCAAAATTCCAATGTATGGCGTACCCTGATTTAGCTTACCTATGCACATCAATAACCTTAATAATTGATTTTTTACTAACTTTTTGTCTGCTTCTTATGATGCAGATCTTTTACCTCTGTCAGTGGCCTGGCAAGTGAAACCACCTTCAAACTTGCTTCTGATAGGTATGTCTTTAATACTAATAGTAGTTTATCAAAATCGAAGAAAAAGAAAGATTTTCCTCTTTTTTGATAATGTCCAATGTACATATAACTTGCCTTAGATCTATGTTCTGTTATCTTAACTTTTATGGTAACATCCTCTTATGAGTCATATTCTTTCTATATTGATAGTGTAATTTAGTCCAGTTAATAAATGGCCTCAGTGGAATTCTATTTGTAACCGATTATTAGCAATTTAGAGTTGGATACATCTCCATTGTGTGTCAATGTCTAAACTCTTAATGCCCATGCAAATGATAAATTTGACTAAAATAATTCAAATATGACTTCTCCTACAAGATTGTGTGTGTAGATTTAAAGGCAATAGCTCCATTCTACATGGTCACTCATTTTGATCATTGAGGCCACTCTCAGGTCTCTATACATTGCTAACATTAGGAAATGGAATAATCGAGATTCCCAAGTAACCGGTTGATTCCATTTGAAATAAAGCATATAGTTATATATTATCCGCCTCCTCTCCAAATACAACATCTTCCTCACGGTCATGTGTATCTTCAAGTTGTTATGAGTTGGAACTCAATCAATCCATTGGCATTTTCCTATCTTCATTTGTTGCAGAAGAAAGATGGCAGATGCTGTAGAAGATACACTATCTTCTCTTGACAAATTTGAGCAGGGAATCAAAGATTGCCTTGAAATCTGACTGTTAGGTAAAGCTGGAACTTCTGCTTCTACTTAAAGCGGAAAGTCTAAGTTCTAGTCTTCATTTGTTGGGAGCGTAATGAAGTGGGAAGGACTACTTAATACTACATCTCCGTTTATGCTGCATAGTATTTTTTTCTTTATTTTTTTATTATTATTCAACTAGATCGATATTCTTTTCCTGTGTTGTTTAATGGAGATAATGTATTATAAAGTTATTTAAAGCTTACACTCACTTTCATGATATCAACGTGTTACTGAAACGTGGTGGAGAAGTGTATGAATAAAAAAATTGTATGATGGAGTATCCAATAAAATCAGTAAAAAACAAAAAAGCTATATTTATTATGTGATATCTAAGGGTGAGCAATTGGTACGTAGCTTTCAAAATTCCTTCGTATTTTCCATTGTCACTTGTACAAATAAGTGACGAAGATATCGGTCAAATGGCTTCAGCTCGTTGTTCTTGACTAACTAAATGTGGTATATATACGAAGGCTCCCTCCTTTATCATATCGTGACAAAATAATAAAATAGTACTCCCTCCGGTCCCTAATGTAAGAGTTAGCCGTCAAAAAAACGCTTCTTAAGAAAACATGTGAATGTTAGTTGGTTGTCTGGAGTTAATGCTTCTTTTCCAAAATTGCCCATATTTATTATGGTACTTTTAAGAGAGAGAAATACATAAGCATTAATAAATATGAAAGAGAGTTAGGGGTAAAGTAGGAAAAAATGCATTGAATGATGAGAGAATATGGGGTGAGCTCTTACATTAGGGAGCAAACCCATTCAAATTTTGAGCTCTTACATTAGGGACCGGAGGGAGTACTAAAGAATATTGAGAAAAGTAGAAGCAAGCTAGATTGTTCCATGGAGAACCAATCTAAAAATCATATTCATATCTTCAGGTCAGAGTCTTCTGAAAGCTATATTTCCGCCACTGAAAAGTAATAATAGACAGAACGGCGGTGCGCAGTAAATATCCAATCAACATTACATGGCACAACTATTGCAGGAATGTGCCATCAGAATTCAGAACGTGATGCACACTGACCTGATACTATACTAATGTGCTACAAACAATGGGCCCTGTATCTAGATTGTAAATTTGATCTTAGTTCACGAGAACATCTTTATATCAGGACTGAGTTAGTGTCCCTTCATTTGATTGATCTGGTGAACCAGAAGCCTCCACCAAATACAAGCGGCAACACGGTGTTCCATCATCTGGATGAGTTTGAACTGACCTGGGCACACTAAGAAGCTTATTGAACAGATTTAATGGATCATTCAACAATCCAAAATGTGCATCTGGGTCGCCTATTTGTGAAAGCTTGACGTGAGGAAAACCAATGGAGGGCAAGAGATGATCAGGCCAGTCGCTGTAAAAATGGAAGGTAGAACTGGAAAGCATAGTTGAAGGTTTGTTCATGAAGTCTGCTAATAGCACTGTGTGTGTTAACTCACATTTTTCAGCTATGATCCTTAGCACTTGCATGGCGTGGAGTTGAGTTAGGTAGTATAAGATACCTTCTAGAAGCCACACCGTTCTCTTCTCTGGCGAAAAACCTGAAATCTTGAGTTTTTCTAGCCAGTCATCTTCTTTGATGTCGGCTGCTACCCTAGTTAAAGACTTTGCTCTGCAATGAATCTTCTGCTGCTGGTTGTCTTCCTTAGCTGATTCCTCTGCTGCTTGTAAAATGGTAGCTTTCAACTGTAACACTTCAGGAAAATCGACCTCAAATACATCACTTTCTTTTAGGCAACTCAAACGATAGGCCCTCGTGTCCATTCCTACTCAAAAAGTTACACAAGATTTAATCAGTTTGTGTACAATGAAAATCTTCAGAAAATTAAAATATAACATTTTTAGCCATTGTATGACGGACAGTCAACTTCAAGTACGTCATCTTTTAAGCAAAACGGACATGACTAAACAAATCTTCAAAAAACACTCAAATTCCTGTTTTTTGACCATTTTGAGACTATGGATCCAGATTTTCCTCTACCCCCTGTTCCTTTTGATTCCCTCCCGTTATTAGTGGAGGAGGGGAATTTGAAAATCAATGTAATTATTTGAGGGAGACGCATGGTTGTTAATAAATATACTCTTTTCATACACAAGTAGCTGTGGTCCAAAGATTGTCAAAGATTCCTTGCTGTTGAGGATCCCAGCACTCGCCTTATCAAAATCTTCAATAATATCTCAGGCTTGAAGAACATTTGCTTAACACAACTATTTATTTGATATGCTTATATATGATCTACAGAACGTGTCAGTTAAACATAGAAAAATATCTGAATTTTAAATTCTCTCTTGCTTCTGACGTGCACCTGTTTTACCATCCCCTGTAAAACAGGGGTGTATAATGTGTAGGGGCAAGTGATGAATGACCAAGTCAAGTAACTTTTTCGAGTCTTCAAGATGTAATTAACAATATGATGAACAATTCATTTCTTTCTAAATAAACAAGTCAAGTTTTGAAAGATCACAGTGGAGTTTAATTTGTACTAACCTGCGCCAAGAAGAACAACCTGAGCTTGTCTACCATTGGGGGAGTTAAGAGCAAACTCGAGCCTAGAATCAAACCATAGTGTTCGAACAGCAAGCATGACTCCAGAAATCTCACGTGCATTATTAAGGTGGTCTTTCTTGATCTTATCATGAAGGTTTCTCAAATAAGTCTCCCCAGCAAGTAACTCAGCCAAAGGATCATGCACAACATGCTTCCACAAAGCCCTTCCAGCCGCCGTCTGACATGCTGACCTCTGAAGGAAATCCCATTCCTTCTCTATCGTTGCATGCACTTGTCGGACGGCGTCGTTTTGCAACAACTCCGGCAGCTTTAGCTCCGGCCATGTGGGGCCCTCAGGCAACACGTTCACTTGATCCGACATGGTTCACTGTGTTGGGGGATCAAGAGGTTGTTGATGAAGATAATGCATTGTATTTATAGGGAAAGTGTGAGGAGATAAGAAAAGAGAACCACACACAACCAACGCTCCACAACATGCCTTGATCCTTTAATCGTATCTACCTTCCTAGCCTTAATCAAAAGGCAAGGTAACCATGCAGTCCACGACTACCACTCACTACTACAATAATACAGTAATTATTACCGCTCCCGCCAAAACAAAAAGCTTTTTTTAAAAAAAACACCTCCGTTAATTTATCACCTATTAGCAACTCACTAATTTAGGTTTGAGGAGTATGAGCGCTGCACATAAAGTAGTTTCCCAATAAGAATGACTTTCCGAAATTTTGAATATATGTTCTTATTTCACGGATACAGAGCTCACTTACCAAAATATCAACTTAAGCAACTACTCATTGACTAAATGGTTAAAGAGGTTTTTCTTAAATAAGATTTGAGTTTGAATATACATGATTTTTTTATTTATACAATTTTGGTAGAGTTGTTCTTAGGTTAGCTTGTCACCCCCACTTAGTTGAGATAAGATTTTGTTCTTATTGTTGTTGTTGTTTTTGTTTTAGGTTAGCTTATATATATATATATATATAATAAAATGATTATAGGAGGCATAAATATAAAAAGCCCAATTAAAAACCCTAAACTATTCTTGTATATAACTCTACCTTGGTCTCTCCCTCTAATCTTTTGCCGTACTTTCATTTTTCTTCTACAGGTGGTGCTATTTTCTCTTCCTTTCTTCTCCTTTTTCCTCTTTAACTATAGTTTATTATATTGTCTTCTTATGTATGCCTTTTCGTTACTTTTATCAAAATTTCAATATAAATATGGGTTGGGAAATATTTTTAATCATTATCTTTCATGAGCCTTCTTCCATCGGTCCTTTCTTGAATTTTGAGGTGTTATTCACTTATTCAATAACATAACCCGAAAAGCTTTTTCTCAGCCATGCGTGGATGTGTATGTATAGTATATTGTACTATTTCTCAATCATTTTATTCAACATTATATTTGAAAACCATATACATATGTGTGTCCATATACATTAAAATTCTTATTTGTTTGTTTGTAGGAGGCACATCTCTTATGTATAGTTACTGAACCTATTCTAGTATTTCATTTCCTTTTCTTACCATCATTTTTAAAATATATATTTGTGTATAGGCACATCTCTTATGTATAGTTACATCTCTTATGTATAGGCACATCTCTTATGTTAAAATATTTATTTGTGTGTTTTCAGTATTTAAACTCAATTTTTCTTTTCACCCATTGTCTTTTTCTTTTTTTTTTTCATCCAGAATCACGTGTTATACTAATAAAGGCATCATATCAAATTTTTATTTTCATTTGTGTGGGTATAGTATATATATGTTCACTGTCAAAACTCTATATTTACCCCTCTGCCCTATTTTATGGAAACTTCTAGGTATGAATTATATGCAACTATAAATATTCAACTAATATATTAATTTCTTGTGTACCATATTTAAGTATTATTTCCCTACAGAATCATTATTATTTTATCTTCAACAAATTTCTAATAAAATCCAATAAATAAATAAATAAAAGATTTCTCAATTGTAAGATGTACAAAATTGATTTTTAAGGGGGTGGCCTTTTTAGATTAGCATTGGAGTACGATAGTTTCAAATAAAATATTAATAGATGTTTATATGGGTCTTGTTGTAGAGTTTTATTATAAGAGCTTCAGATTGATTTTGTGTGATTGATTACTTGTGAGCTGGATCAATAGGTAACTTTGGGAAATTCTTACATATACTTGCAAATTGTGTATAATTAGATTATAAATAATTATTACTTGACTGTGATGTGTAAGAATAAATTTAATGTTATATATTGAAGCATTTATTAGACCAATTGTATGAAAATTGAATATTAGTTTAATCTTTTTAAGCATGTTTGTCTTCTTTATATATAATGTGAAATGTATTCTAGTTTATTCCTTTTCAAGCATGCCTAAGATGACTATATATTTTGTGAGATGTATTCTAGTTTGTTCCTTTTCAAGCATGCTGATGTTGGAAGAATTACATATTTTGAGAATGTTGTAGTATCATGAATTGGATAGTGGTTTCTGAAAATGACATAGTTATCATAGCATTTGCATTCATGGTGATGAGATAGGTTGTAGAGGAGAAATATGTATGGTGAATTATATTAGCACGTGATATGTCATCACTCGGTGCACAGTGGATGACACTTGTCACGGCCCCTTCTTCCATGTTTTCCTTGCACGGGATTGCATTGGAGTAGTGGGACATGTGACACCTCCTTATTAAATTCGTTCTTTTAAGGAGGGGACCCATAGTACATACTTGAGCTCTGTACCTTTGGGCGGGTATATCTTAAATATTGGTGAGCTTTGGACAATCTAATTACTTGGATATGTTTTTGTTTGGACTATGTGTTAGCCTATGGCTCCTGTCAGCGAAATAAGGGTGTGATATAAGGGAGGTTTCATAACACATTCATTCATGAGCAAATCACTTCTATATAAATGTTTGATTGTATGTAATATTTGTTCTATATAAATGTTTAATTGTATGCAATAATTGTGTATGCGAGGTAGCAAAGAATAACATGTGAAGTATAATTGTTTATAATGTAATTGTATATGGTTTGTTAGTGTATGTTAGATACTTTCAGTAGTTACTAAGATGTCGATCTCATCCCATTATTAGCATTTTTAGGTGAAGGATCAGTAGTAAAACAAGGGAAGGTACGAAGAACGAGCTTGAAAGACTCTATTGTGCTTATTGAGCACATTTATATGGTTTTATATTCAATTGCCATGACATTAGGAAATTTGTTTCTAAATTTATGACATGATTCTGTTGGTAAATAATATAATTTCCAAATATATTATTTTGTAGACCTTAATATATTATTTTTAGTATTTTTTATTTTGAAAATTTCCAAATATTATTTTAGAAATATTTTAAGGTGGTAAATCATTTTATACCATGGTATTATTTTAGAAATCTTTTAATCGTTATTTTAAAATAAGTGATTTCTAAATAATCATGGTAGACATTTTAAATGACGTTTTGTTTTTTTCTACCATAATTAGTTAGTGAGAAAAATAAGATTTACTCTTTTCTACTATGGTAGAGTTTAAAATTGGGTCAATTCTTTTTCTACCATATTAGGGTATAATGATATGATCAACCTCTCTATATGAATTTTAGATTTTCTACTATTGTGAATTTTATTATTAAGCTTCATTTTCTTTACTATATAAATTTAATCATTATTTTGGAAGGATCTTACATTCGGCAGCCAACATAAAAGTATGTCGAATTAATTGAGCATGAACACACGCATTTTTCATAACAATAGTTGATCAAATGGTACCTAAAAAAGAAGGAGAGGAGTATCAAAGAGAACTCTTAACGAAGTTATTGAAAGAGATCTTTTGTTGAAGGGTTTATCTCCAAGCATGATTACTGATCGAGTACAATGACGCCGTGTGATTCATGTAGCCGACCCCACTTAGTTAGGATAAGGTTTTTGTTCTAATATCTAATGGTTTGTCCAAAATGAAATATCGAAAAAAAAAAACGTTAGTTGTTGGGGTGCAATCAAGTAATTGACTCGTTTTCAAACGAAGGTTATTTTTACTTTCATAGAAAGCACCATTCAAACAACAAACTACTTGAGAATGATGCTAACCAATTGTAGTAATAAATATACTGGACACATCTGATGCGACATTTTGCAGCTCTTCTTGTAGCTCAAATGCACTCTCCATTAATGCTTTATCTGGAACAAGCATATATATATAACTTATTAGAAATCATAAGCTTTTTATCAAAAAAAATAACTCAGATAAAATAGTCATTAGAAAATAAGAATAAATTTCACCTACCAGATTTTAGTTGATTGATAAGGCATCTTTTTTCCTTGTTGGTTGCATTAGCTTGTTTGTGTTTTTCCTCAAGATCAAATAATCGTTCAGTTTCCGCTAAACGTTTTTTAGGTTACAGATATCAAGAGTTGGCTATCCAGTTTACCACTAGTCCACTATGAACTCCTTATTGAAATGGAAAAGGGCAAACAGGTATCGAATCTGCAAACCTCCCCCCTCCCCACCTAAAGGGGATGTAGGGATGTAATATAATTGAGTTACAAGACCCTTGATACCGCTTCGTCCTTATCAAATGATTCCTCTACTCAAATTCACTTAGATAGCAAGTGATGAGTAAAGGTCTTTTCACAATTTAGTCCAATTTCTTACTTGTAACATCCTCTTTGTTAGATAGTTAGAACTTTTGTGTGAAGTTAATTTTTATTACAAGAATAGGGTGATTTATGAATTTGAAAGGAATAAAGAATTTGTTTTGAAATTCAAAATGAAAAAAAATAGACGAAAATATTCTTTAATAGTAACAACTAATGATAATTTTAAATTTGTAAACGACTTCTCTATTAGGATTAACTAAGTAAAACTAAAATGAAAATTAAATATATGTAAATCAGATGTTGTATTTGTTTTAATATTTTTAGAAAAGTCCAATCTTAGAAAGCCCAATTGTGAACCCTAATTATCTCTCATATAAATACTCTATCTTGATTTGTCTTCTAACCTAGAGTACACTATATATCTATCGTGCTTTGCTATTGTTTTGCCACTTTTCACGTATGAATAACAAGAAGAGTTTCTTGCTTCCGTTGCAAGTGTGATTACTTTCATTGCCCAAGTTCATTTTTCCTTTTTATTCTCAATTATTCGTTTCATATTCAACAACACCCCCCTCCCCACAAATAAATATAATCAGTGCATTTGTTTTGTTTTTATTTCTATTATTTTATTTTATTTTTATTTTATTATTTTTTTTATTTTTATTTTTTCTATTATATTGCTTCTTTATATATATTCGTTGCTCACTCCCACATATATTTGCCTTTTTTTAGGAACGGTTACTTCTTTTTGTTTATTTATTTATTTATTTTATTTCGTGACTTCGTGTCACGCTTGGTTATTTACCCTCGTCTGACTGTGTGTCCACGGAATACACCGTCTATATTTATAGCCGGTCCCAAGCTCGGATAAAAGAGTATGGTTATGTTGGGCTTCGGTAGCCAACGTAAAAATATATCGAATCTATTGAGCATGGACACACGCATTGTTTATAACAATAGGTCATTACTTGGTACTTTAAAAGGGCTATCACACCATCATGGGAGAAGGCATATAAAGAAACAAAAGGTTCAAAGAAGAGAAGTGAATGAGCAGTGAGAATAATTGATCAAATGGTATGAAATCACTACAAAAGAAGGAGAGGAAGACCAAAGAGAACTCTTAACGAAGTTATTCAATGGGATCTTTTGATGAAAAGATTACCTCCAAGTATGACTATTGATTGAGCACAATGATGTCGTGTGATCCATGTAGCAGACCCCACTTAGGCCTGTTTGGAATCAGCTTTTGGAGAATAGCTTCTGTGAAAATAGATTTATGAGAATAGCTTTTGAGTACAATAGCTTTTCTGAAAAACAACTTTTGATGAAATGAGAGTGTTTGAATTAAGTTTTTTTATAATAATTTTTAAAAATAACTTTTGATTTGATAAATACCTTTTCAATGAATTAGGATTACACAATCTTCCCAAAATATCTATCACTTAAATTTAAAAGATTGTGGGAGTAAATTTGAAACTTTCTTTTATTTGAAATAAGTGCTTTCCCTAAATGAGAGATCAAAGCTTTCAGTTGGAAAAGGAGAAAATTTAGTTTTTTCTCAAAATAGCTTTTCGAACCCCAATCTACCTTTTCTTCTCAAAATAGCTTATATAAAAAATTGAGTGTTTGAGTGTCTTTGTGTGAAACCTAGATTTGAGAGTCATAATAACTTTTGGAAATGTATCCAAATACACTATTAGTTGGGATAAGGTTTTGTTGTTGTTGTTGGTAGAGTTGTTCTTATTTCTTAATCAAGTCCGACTATAATGAAATGACTAGTTACTTAGTTATACATAAAAAATGATGCTCTCTCATTTGCAATTTTCCCATTTGTTTCTTGGGTTGTCTGGTTATTTTCAAGTTAGAAAAGGTGACATTGTATGGCTCCCGTTTCTGTATATATATTCATTGAAATAAAAAGTTTAAAATAATAAACAAGATGTGGATGGCCCATCCCGGGACATGGGATGATGATAACAAGATAGTCCGCAAGTCCGGTACATCATAAGCTGCTACCAAGTACTAGTTTGTTGTTATTTTGCTCGTAGGATACTATGCATGTGAACCTAGCCATTTTTGGGGAGATGTTTTTTAAAACACGGAGAGCATGAAAAGAAATTTGTATTCCAAATCTCAATCAAAATGGGCAGAATGAAAAGTAGTCTGTTAAAGTATGATATTAATTCAAACACCATAATTTAAAAACGCCACAATAACAAATAAGAATCTAAATCCTTGAACTTGAAGTACAAAAGATATTTTTTTTGTCAAAAGCAAATATAATTATAATTAACAGCAATTTTGTTCAGGTAGCACATTAAATGGGGACAGGATTGAAGTCTATTAATAGAAATATGTTTTTGGTATATTCATTAAGTTTTTCAAAATCATGATGAAAAAAAATACTTCTTCAAAATCAATTCACGCGTAGTTATTGGATCACATCCGCATAAGCAGGCTGGGTTGGGCATTCCACAACCACAAGGTTGCAAATTGGACGCAAAATCCAAGAAATATGAATCCAGGCCGAAAACAAAAAATATCGAAGTGCCTTCAACTTCAAGCGGATATTAGTATATTACTTGCTTAATGCTTTATGCTCTTCAGTTTTCGTCACTCCCCTCGTCCCGTAGTCAAACTCCGCGATATTTTATCCATGTCAACCTCTTTCATTTCATTTTATCTGTATTTTTTTCCAACCATTTATCTGTATTTTTTTTTGCCAACCATTTTATCTATGTTTTATATCACCACAAATTGTTTTTACATAAATTAGTTTTTTCAACTTTATCCATCACGATAAATCATATGTCCACGACTGGCAAACCGAAAATTGGACATTACGAAAGTCCCTATGCGACTACATAAACATATAAAATATAACAACTAGCTTCTTCTGGAGCCGACACGTAAAATACTTTTTTTACTATACTTGGAATAATCCATCGATGAACCCCCACCACAACACAACGTCACAACCCAATGAGCTGGGAAAATTAAGCAGTACTGTACACTACTAGAAGTATATCATATTATATTAATATTAAATAAATATTAAGATGACAAGCAATTAAGCAAACGTGAATGAATTGTTATTGTTAGGTGCTGGGAAAAAGTAAAAACCGAAAAACTGCACTACTGAATGTGCAGTGGCTTGTGTGTCATCAAATTCCACTGTCTCCCCTCATAAGCAATCTTTGTTGGCCGTTGGTTTCATCAGGCTCTATTGAGAGATCAAACCTTGAAGCAGAAGAGAAGAGAGAGAGATATATGTCGTCGATGGAAGTAGAGTGCTGTGGCACGAAATTTGCTCTGTACATATTGATAGTGATTGGTTTGGTGTGCTTTGCTGGACTCATGGCTGGTCTCACGTTGGGACTTATGTCTTTGGGCCTCGTCGATCTTGAGGTTCTCATCAAGTCTGGTCGTCCTAAGGATCGTGCTCATGCTTGTAACTTCTAACTAACCTCTCTGTTTTACTATTTTTGTCTTTATTATGTTTCATCAACCGCTTCATGTTTGGATTCTGATTTTATTGGTACATGCTAGATCCTATCATATGGCTTATATGCTTAGCTTTCTTTATTGTGCATGCGATTTTATTTATATAAAAAGCTTAAATTTTTTGGCTTTTATTGCTACTGAATCTGGGAACTGTGAATACCATCACGGATTTGATTGTTAATTTCGTATTTTGTCTTGAGATGTGGGTGGTGAACTTGATAGTTTTGGAACTGAATATGAATTAAATGGATTCCCTTTATGGTTATGATTTTTCCAAACTTCTGGTTTTGCAGCTAAAATTTTCCCAGTGGTGAAAAACCAGCATCTTTGTCTTTGCACGCTTTTGATTGGCAACTCTATGGCAATGGAGGTAATTTTAGGCTCCTATGGCTTTGATGGAGCCATGTTCATGACTTCTTGGTATTGATCATGATTTTGTTGCTTACAATTGCAACATTCTGTCTCGGTTTTGCTACAGGCTCTTCCTATTTTTCTAGATGCTCTTGTGCCTCCGTATGTGGCCGTCTTGTTATCAGTCACACTCATCCTCTTGTTTGGAGAGGTAAATATAATTTATATGGAATAATTCAAATTATTGAAACATCACAACCACATGTTACTTTATTTCTTTACTTAAGTTGGATACACACTAGATACGTTTAAATTGTATCTTTTATCTGCTTAACATGTTAGTTAGTTTGTTCTTACATGTTATTATTTTGTTTTTGTTACGCCTTTGCTACCTGTTCTTGTATCTTGTATGGGGCCTTGCCACTCTTTTTCAATAAAATTAGTCTTTTTGTATTTGCTAAAGATTTGGTTACTGATAGAGTATATAAGCACCGTGCGGTCCATGTAGCCGACCCTATATAATGGGATAAGGCTTGGTTGTTGTTGTTGTATGTGCTCATTTAAATGCTTTTAATACCCTTTGTTGCTTTACACTTTGGCTTGCTCTTATTAAAGCAGGTCTGGTGAATACAAAGTCAGTGCAAACTGAAAAGAAGGACTTTACTATTTAGATTTGTACCTTTTGCTTTGAAAGATATGTTCCATTATTTTAGTATATTTGGTTAACATTCAATGTGGTGTTGCAGATAATGCCACAAGCTATCTGTACTCGTTATGGATTGACAGTTGGAGCAACTATGGCACCAGTTGTTCGTGTTCTTCTCCTATTATTCTACCCCATTTCTTATCCAATTAGCAAGGTGGAAATTTGTGATCATGTATGTAATTACTCTGAATGTTGGAAGAATCTGATATATACTGGACATTCTACCAATTCCAGGTTCTCGATTGGATGCTTGGTAAGGGACATGCTGCCCTTTTGAGGAGGGCAGAGCTCAAGACTTTTGTTAACTTTCATGGAAATGAGGTTAGATATCAATGTTAAAGTTCTTGTTGATAAAAAAAATACAGTGCCTTTAGAGTCATCTGCATGTTTGAGATGGGCTTTCATGATTTTGATATGAGATTGAAACTTTTGTGCCTTTTGCTGCTATTCTTTTAATATATATTTGCCTAGTTCTCTAATGTACCATAATATGTATGTATTTCCTCATCTAGGCTGGCAAAGGAGGAGATTTAACGCATGATGAGACGACAATCATAGCTGGTGCACTTGAGTTGACTGAAAAGACTGCAAAAGATGCCATGACCCCCATATCAAAGGCATTTTCCCTTGATCTGGATGCAACTCTTACTTTGTGGGTTTGTGAATTCTTTAATGTCCTCTCCATCTTGTTTATTTATATTTATGGTCTTACCTTGTCCTCTCTTTCTACTTTGAAGGGAGACACTGAATGCGATAATGACTATGGGTCATAGTAGAGTTCCAGTTTATGCAGGAGATCCAACAAATATTATTGGACTTGTTCTGGTATATTTCTTTCAACACCTTGTTGGAATTTTAGTTTGAGGTTTTTGTCATCTAATGGAATGAGATTATGGATGGTCTATCAGTGATCATAATTGATTCACATCATTGTCCACCTGATTATTTCTTGTTTAAGTCATGCTTATAGCATGATACAAGCAAAATTTATCAATCTATGTTGTGCATCTGTATGTTCAATGGCCGTATTTTGATTTGCTAGCACTGTGGCTTGTTAAGAATTGAACTACTAACAGACTAGATTGACAAGTTAAATAAATTGAACTGTGATAAAATTACATATATACTCCCTTGTTTTACGCAGAACATCTTCATCCATGCATCTTTTACTTTTATTTTGTTCTTTGAATCTCAAAATTTCGTAATGGCGATTTAAACTGATTCTGATCTGCTATATATTTGTAGTGAACTTATATTTCATGACGACTTATGTGGGAATGGCTGTTTAATCTATGCATGGATTTGATTTTCAAATGAGATGCTCTGTTAGTGTTACAATAGTCCTAAAACATCTGTAAAGTGGTTTTTACACACAGTATTCAGTTTAGACATGAGGATTGACTCAAGCTTGGTACCTTCTGTCAGCTAATTCCGATCCTGTCTGTGATCATTTCCTGATTATTGTTTATATTTAGATATTTCTAGCTATGAATTGACTCTCAGAATATCTTTCAAGATGAAAGAAGCTGAATTTGTTGCAGGCCAAGTTAATATTTAATGTGATTGAACTCTGGCACCATCTGTTTGCTATTGATTCTACCATCTAATTGTTACGTACTCATGTAATTTTGTGCACTTTCTTATTCAGGTTAAAAATCTTCTAATGATCGATTCAAAAGAGGCAGTAACCCTAAGAAAAATGATGATTAGAAAAATTCCTCGGTAAATTCTTCTCCTTCCCACTGTATTTTATACTTCCAAAAACTGCATGAATGTCTGTCAGATGACTGTATCTATTCCAACTTAATGCATCAGTATTCTTGGCCATATTTGTGCTTCATGGATGTGTTGGTTTTACTACCTGTAGTCTGTATTCATGGTGTCCTTGTCATCCTGCAGTGTTGCAGACAACATGCCTCTATATGACATACTAAATGAATTTCAGAAAGGTCACAGTCATATAGCCGTTGTGTATAAGGACCTGAATGCTAAAAAAGAAATCTCTAGAAAGAGTAAAGATGGTGAAGAACTTGAAGTTAAGGACAGCTATAAGAACAAGGGAAGCAAGGCATCCTTGGAGAAAGGTAAGATAATACTTCACCCTTTTTTCATATTATAACTTGTGAATGATCTGCTCAACAGATCCCGATGTATTTACCCGGTTGACCTGACTTGTCAACTGTCACAAATATAGGTGCAAAAGCAGAGATGACTGAGGGTTCTGATGGAGGTCCCCAGGTAAAAAAAAGTCCGCCAGCAACTCCATTTAAGAAGCGGCATAGAGGTTGTTCATATTGCATCTTGGACTTAGAGAATGCTCCCCTGCCAACATTTCCGCCCAATGAATTGGTTGTTGGTGTCATTACAATGGAAGATGTCATTGAAGAACTTCTTCAGGTTAGGCGCTTTTCGCAAACTTAATGTTAATCGCTATTGTTTCAGACTACTCTAGGTTCTCTATATTACTTGCTCAGGTTTATTGCTGCTAAGCTATTAGCTCTATACTTTCTGTTCTTGCTACTGATTCCATTTTCATTTAATATTTAATTGTTTCAGGAGGAAATATTAGATGAAACTGATGAGTATGTTAATATTCATAACAAGTAAGTGGATTCCTGTACTCTCCATATAATCATATCTTTGGTCAGTCATCTGAAGCCTAGTGTTTTTTTTTTGGCCAATATCTGAAGCCTACTGTTTAACCGGGGATTGTCCTGTTGCAAAATTTGCATGTTATACTTGTACACCATTGGAGTGTATTGTGATCTGTATAAACTGATGAAAGATTCAAATGTTTGCAGGATCAAAGTGAACATGCAGGCTTCCAAGGAGAAGGCCCCGGATGCAAACATAATGCAGACTTCTGTTAAGGGATTATCAATTTCTTCAACTTCAAGCTCTGTCGGCATGACTTCTGATTCTCTAGCAGTTTCAGGACGTACTCTAGCTTCTTCATTTTCTACTGCCACATCTGTAACAGGCTCATGCATGCATAAAGACTGAACTGTGAAAAAGGCAGGGCGGGAGATTGTTACTTGTGAATGATGTAGTGAATTATGTTAGGTTATACAAAAAGGAATAGGATAAGATGTAATATGGTGTTGCGTGCGTTAGAAACTAAAAATAATGTATGCGTGGCAGATTCTGCAAGAGAGTTTGGTGATCATATTTATTGAAATAATCATAACGTCAGACAAGTGAGTTTATTGTTATTGTCTGACGTTAATGTTAAGGTAACTGAAATCTAAACCTCTTTTAAAATCCATAATATGTGCAATGGATTTTATTTCTTTTTCCCTCTTATTTGAGCAAATAATACTTCGGTCCCTCCTCTCCCCTGACCAAAATCTGCAGAAACAAAACGAGTAGATTTTACTTCATAGCAACTGGGAAGAAATTAAGGCCGGGAACAGCTGTGACAATATATTACGTTCTCTTTACGTTTAAGGAAGGCTTCAGGATGAACTAAAAAATCTTAAATCTCATGTTTTGTCTCTATAAATCTATTGTAATCTGTATATTTTTTAATGGAACAACATGCACTAACACAAATTAAGTTCATATAAGCTAATTAGGTGGCACATGCAATAAAATTTAGGGTCTAACTTATTTGGTTAATTTTCCTAAAAAAGTCGACTGCTTTTTATAATCAGCATTAACAGTATTTTTCATTATGAAGTCAGTGACTTAACATAAAAACCGTCACCTTCTTCCATACAAATCAACTCATCAAAGTCATTCTACCCAGTTTTGGCGAAACAAGTGCCTTAACATATGTACTCATATATCACCTCACGTGGACTGGACTCATGTGATACTAGAGTATATATATGACACATTCAGTTGAAAATATGAGAGTGAATCCTAGATGACTCCGCATCTTCCTTCAGAGGATCCACGAACAAAGAATAACTTATTTACGCTATACATTTCTTCCTTTCCTCTTTCCTTTTACTTGAGGATTTTTAACACTCCGTTATCAGCTATCCCAACAAGTTGGTAAGCTTCTTTCTCTAGCAGCTGCTTTTTTTTTTTTTTTTTTTTTTTTTACTTTTGTCCCTTTCCCAATATAGACATTTCTCCTGCCCATGCCAACCAACCATCCTTCTTGATTTGAATCTCTTTATTTGCTTAGTTCAATCTAAATGGTCCCTTTCCTGGATCTCGTGTCTTCTGCTTGGTTTGCTGGTACTGTATTTCTCTTTTGCATTTCTTATGTGCTATCTGGTTCAATTTGTATGAGCTAGATTTGTTTCAAGTACTCAGTACTGCGATACATATTAGTATTATCATTGCATACATAGATGGCTACAGTTCGTACAGTTCGCCAAGGCAAACGCCCATATGGATTGTGGCTCAAAATGACAGCTGTCACTCTGTTGGGACTTTGCTTTATCTTTGTGTGGTCTGTCTTTTCTTCTCCTTCCTCCTCTGTCACCACCCAAAGGCAAAGCTTTGATGACATTGCTGAGCCTGTCTCTACTACCTTCAAGGAAAACACTTCTGGGGTCCAACCAAAGAAGACAAAACCAGAAAAGAAGGAGGGAACAAGTAAGGTAGGTAACTCTTCCAGAGATAAGTTTCATAGAGATGACATGAATAGGAAAAAGATGAATGAATCAGCTTCTGTGCCTAAGGAAAGAAACAGGAAGGCTGGGACACGTGTACACAAAAAGCAACATAAGGAAATTAAAGAGAAGCAGAATCAAGAGTCTGGGGATTCTGATGCTAAAGAATCGAAGGAGAATAATGAAGAAGAGGGAGATGGTAAAGAAGTAGAAATTGAAGAACAAGGATTGGATAGGGATAGTGAAATGGATGTGGATGTGGATGCTGATGGTGGCACTGAGTTGGCTGATCCGGATTCTGAGGCGGTGGAGGATGGAAGTGTGGAGCCAAAGAAACCAACCAAGAGGAAGATAAAAGGACCTTTGTTTGATCCAAAAGCTAGTTATAGATGGAAATTATGTAGCACAAGAAGCAAGCATAACTACATTCCATGTATAGACATTGAAGTTGCTTCTGGAAAGCTACAGAGTTATCGCCATACCGAGAGAAGTTGCCCAAGGACACCACTAATGTGTTTGGTTCCACTACCTCATGAAGGATATGGCTCTCCCGTCCCATGGCCTGAGAGCAACTCAAAGGTATATGAAAAACTTGAAATGGTTAATATGGATTGTTAGGAGTTCTTCTTATCTTTAATCATATCTCATGATAGAATTTTGTCAGTGCAGATATTGTACAAGAATGTGGCACACCCAAAGTTGGCAGCATACATTAAGAAACATTATTGGCTGGTGGAGTCTGGTGAATATCTTACATTTCCACAAAACCAGTCTGAATTTAAGGGCGGGATTGCCCATTATCTGGAGTCCATTGAAGAGGTAAGAATTACATTGTGCTGCCCCTTGGATTATCATGTAATGGTTAATGAGCACAAGTCTAAAGTGAGATCTCAATCTCAAAAGATATTTATTAGGAGAGATAAGATAATCCCTAGAATTTATAAACCACACGGCAGCTCCCTTATGTGAGGCTCATAACATATCACCAAATGTTTAGTACCTTGGTAAAAGTATACAGCCATTACTTAAAGAAAACATTTCATAATTTAGGTGACACAAGGGGCCTATGTCATATGTGGATGGTAGTAAATTTTTCCCTTATTATTCTAAAATTGCAATTTAGTCACGATTTCAATGTTTATTTATACTAGTTAAGGTTCACACATTCACTCTTGGTTATTGTATCATGGTTATCAACAATTTTTTTGGTGTATTTGATAGATGGTACCAGACATTGAGTGGGGTAAAAATGTTCGTGTTGTACTGGACATCGGATGTACAGATATGAGTTTTGGAGCTGCTCTCCTTGATAAGGAGGTTTTGACACTAACTCTGGGCTTAAAGGATGATCTGGTGGATAAAGCCCAATTAGCTCTAGAGCGTGGTTTTCCAGCAGTGGTGAACCCCTTTGCTAGAAGGAGGCTCCCTTTTCCTAGTAACGTCTTTGATTCTATACATTGTGGGGGTTGCGGCATATCTTGGCATTCCAATGGTTTGTGTATTTTCTTTCTAGTATTTATTTGCTGAAAATCCTATATATGCATGTGTATTATCATTACAGCTGATTTTCTTTCCTCTATTATAGGGGGTAGGCTTCTTTTAGAGATGAATCGGATACTAAGGCCAGGTGGATACTTTCTTCTGTCAGCCAAGCACCACAGTATTGAAGAGGAAGAAGGTCTGCCTCTTTTTTATAAAGGTTCAAATGTTGTAGTTTCTTTCTATAAAGACAGTTTCTAAGGCACTGTTCTCTTTGAGAAGACTATCATCTTGGTTCTATTTTGGCAGTTTCCAATTTTGACCTCTTAACTCTTATTTTATTTGCTTCCATTTGATCCTCCTGTGCAAGTGTCTGATAATCTTAAGTGTTGACTTATGCAACAGAATGAAAGTAAGATAACATGCATTTACTGAGACCAAAACAATACTAGTTTTCTTCTTTTTATCCATTTGTCATAATTTTTTTGGTTGAATAAAATAAACGTGAAGATTTACCTGTAATAAAAGTCACGCTCTTTTCTTTTGTGTGTTCTGCTTATCTTTATATTCTCACGCATCATATTTTCCCTTTCTAGAACAAAGCTTGTACTGCGTTGATTTTAGCCTCATACTGCATCTTTGCATTGTAATGCATTGAAAGTTGAAAGTGATAAGGACTCTTGTCTATTACAGGCTTGACAAAATTGATGGCATCTATTTGTTGGAATATTCTGGCTCATAAAAGTGATGATGAGGGTGAAGTTGGTGTTAGAATATATCAGAAGCCTGAAGCAAATGACATATACGAATTGAGGAGGAAAAAAATCCCCCCACTTTGCAAAGAAAATGAAAATCCTGATGCAGCATGGTATGCTGCTATGATGTTTTTTTGCAGAATTTTTCTTTTGATAACTATGAGTTAACATTTTAGTTTGTGCAGTACTTGTTTCCTCATGATGTGATATAAACGCTTACTGTGTATAACGAGTAGGACCTGGTTGTAATCTGCTTAAGCTTTCTAACCGATTGGCAAATTTATATATATTCATTGGGGCAGGTATATTCCAATGAAGTCTTGTCTGCACTCAGTTCCGTCTGGGATTGAACAACATGGGGCTGAGTGGCCTGAGGAATGGCCAAAGAGGCTTGAATCTTATCCTGACTGGATGAACAATAAAGAGAAATTGGTCGCGGACACGGACCACTGGAAAGCTGTGGTCAATAAGTCATATCTTAATGGAATGGGCATTGACTGGTCAAGTATCAGGAACGTAATGGACATGAAAGCCGTCTATGGAGGGTAAGTCTTAGAGCTTCTTGTGGATACCATGGATGAATTAGCAGTTGCACCAAAGACGGTTACACACACTTAGCTCATACCATTTCTGCTTTTTGCAAGAAGAGATTGTTTATTTATGGTTGGAGATGGTTTTGTAAAATACAGATTTGCCGCAGCTCTTTCTCAACAGAAGGTGTGGGTAATGAATGTAGTCCCTGTTCATGCACCAGATACTCTTCCTATCATCCTTGAACGTGGCTTTGTTGGCGTCTATCATGATTGGTGCGAGTCGTTTGGCACGTATCCAAGATCATATGATCTTTTGCATGCTGATCACTTGTTCTCACGCCTCAAGAACAGGTGTAAAATTGGACATTTTCTCAGTCTTGTTTGTCGTAGTCCTTGAATTTCAAGTCTTTTGAGAGTTATGATTTTTTCTTATTATCAGGCTTGTTTGGCATGTTATTTGGCAGGTGTAAGCAGCCAGTATCCATTATTGTTGAGATGGACCGTATATTACGGCCAGGAGGTTGGATGATCATGCGTGACAAAGTTGAAATTCTGAATCCAGTAGAAGATATATTAAGAAGTCTTCATTGGAAGATCGTCATGACTTTTGCTAAAAATAAGGAAGGGATCATATGTGCGCAGAAAACTTTGTGGAGGCCTTAAATCTCTCATCATTTCCATCGCTTGTGCCAGAACAACAGCAAATGCAACTGACTAAATGATGTGAAGGTATTCTTGGGAGCTTGGTTGTATATGTTATGAGGAGGAATAACTTTCTTCTTGGGGGGTCACAAAGTTACAGCTCACTTTTTTTAATTCATTTTTTTCTTCCTTCATATATTTCTTTTTTTTCTTTTACATAACCTACTTGTTTTCATGTTTCAGTTTATTTAATTCGTGTACAATGAATTTTCAATTGTGATGAACCTTGAAAGGATGACAGTAACAAATTTTTGACTCCACATTGTTGAGATTTGTGATCATGTAATAATTTTATGATATTAAATTGATGGTTGCATTATAGATATGAATAATTATACTTTTGTAGATAAATTAAGGACCTTACTTATGTCAAGTTAATTTCTCCAGGTTCTCAAGTTCTTTTAATATAGGAGTGACACGTGTCCTTTTATAACAACCAATTGAATGGATGATTGTTATAAAAGGACATGTGTCACTCCTATATTAAAAGAACTTGAGAACCTGGAGAAATTAACTTGATGTAAGTTTTTCCCATAAATTAATGTCCTTTTGTATACTTGATGTGTACTTGTATTAGTCAAGTTATTTGGCAATTCGCGTTGATTACTTATTAAACCCCGCACTGATAATATATAACATCGATTCGAAGCTGTTAATACGTAATAACAAAATGGGTACAAGAAACTTGATTTAAACAAAAAAAAAAACTATTCTGATTTATGAACACACACAACACCGCTACCGTAGTAAAAATAATTATACACTCATTCCGTAAATAAGAGTGATGTAGGTGTAAATGTATTTATGGTAGGAAATAAACATTCTAGTTGTTGAAGCTTATTTCATAAAAAGTTAAAAGGATCCTTGTATATAACCAAGAAAATCACAATCATGTCCTGCATAAGGGATTTAATCACAATCAAATCTCAAATAACATTGAAGTCCTAAGAGATTGGTGATATTAAATGAACTTGAGTTGTTAATACTAGTTAATACAGCTTTTAAAAGTATTAATTCATTTGATATTACTCAATTCCTTGAAGACTTTAATGTAATTTGATTATTTAGGAACTTAGTTGTGATTTTCCCATTTTTAAAATACCACAAAATTAGTAACCTTTTATAATTACTTATACATCAAAGCCCAATAATGCGAATTGCTCGTTAGGCCAAGCCCAACTGGAATTAAAAAAGGAGATAATGGGTCAACATAAAGGCCCAGGAGCTAGCCCATTGATGGACTCTCATCTCCTGCCGCCGCGAATCTCTCTTCACGGTGATTAAAGTTCCATCCTTTCCCGCCGATCACTAACAAACATAAAATCAAATGATGCCGCCGCCGTTATCTTCCGTTTCAGCTCGCCTAACGCTTCTCGCTCTTTTCTCCGCCACCACCTTCTATTGCCTCTACAAATCTCGCCGCCTCAGATTTCTAAAGCTCCCTCCATTATATCCCAAACCTAATAATAATAATAAAAATAATAATCCTCCCAATCTCAGACGAAAGATTCTCTTCGTTTCTCAAACCGGTACTTCCAAATCCCTCGCCCACCGGCTCCACCGTTTTTTAACGGCCAACGGCTTCGCATTCGACGTCGCCGATATCAAAGACTACGAGCCTGAAGACCTTCCGAAGGAAAATACTGTGCTTATTGTGGCTTCGACTTGGGAAGATGGAAAGCCACCTGCAAGTGCTCAATTCTTTGCCACGTGGCTCGCTGAGAGTGCCAAGGATTTTAGAGTCGGCTCGTTGTTGCTTTCGAGGAGTGAGTTCTGTGTGTTTGGCGTTGGGAGTAAAGCGTATGGAGATAGTTTCAATGGTGTTGCGAGGGATTTTGGTGAGCAGATGAGAGAATTGGGAGCGAAGGAGATGATTGGTGTGTGTGAGGGAGATGTTGATGGAGGTGATATAGATGGTGTTTTTGATGATTGGTGTGAAAGGGTGGTGAAGTATTTGAAAGGTGGTGTTTTTGAGGCCAATGATGGTGTGGAATGTGGTGATCAAAGTTCTGAGGTGGACTCTGATGACGTGGACTCGGAAATTGTTGATCTTGAGGATATTGCTGGTAAGGCTCCTTCTAGGAAGTCAGTGCCAGTTGTAGAAACTAATGGCAAATTTGATGGCAAAAAAGAAATGGTCACTCCAGTGATCAGAGCAAACTTAGAAAAGCAGGTATGTTTTGTTTGTGAGTTGTGACGTTTATTTCAATTTTATGGCAAAGAAAGTAGGTAGTGAGTAAATGCATGTAGAGCGTAATAGGCAACGGAAAGCTGCACAGTTTATGGTTTTTTTACTGCTTGAATTGTTATAGTTTACTATGTGCTTGGCAGATTCTTTTTCTTAATTGTATTTTTCCGAACAATATCAATGTGCAGGGATACAAAATTATTGGTTCACACAGTGGTGTTAAAATTTGTAGATGGACCAAGTCACAACTTCGGGGTCGAGGTGGATGCTATAAGCACTCATTTTATGGCATAGAGAGTCATAGGTAATTATTATTCATTTTTACAATGATCTGCTTCCATAGCTTTTTTAAGGTTTGATGAACGTTTCACGCCGCCATCTCATAGATTATGTTTGTGGCTTATATATAACCATGTATAATTGCATCCATTAGCTCTGCTGCATCACTGTGAGAGTTTTATTTTTTTCTATTTGAGGGGTAAGGGCTTTTACACAGTGCTTCAGCTGACATAGTTTGATGAGTAGTAATGTATATTCTTTTCTTCCTTTTCTCTGTTGATTTTTAGGAAAGAATTAGTGTAAGTGAATTACAATGGTGTATATAATTGATAGATGATGGTTTTGGAACCCACTTGATGCAATGGCACATGATTTGTGATATCTTAAGCACTCTATTTTTCTTAAAATAATTCTTTTTTTAAATAGTAAAAACAAGAAAGAAAGCTGTATGGTTTTAGCTTTTTTGACCTGGCCATGGGTTTCTATGGAGTTTCTGCTGTTATTAAAGGTTGCATATTTTGTATTCATGTCCTTTTAATTGATCTGCTGTTTGATGTGTTGAACATTAAAGTTCAACTGCAATCTAAATGTCAAATATTCGGGTGATACTACAGGTGCATGGAGGCAACCCCGAGTTTGGCATGTGCAAATAAATGTGTTTTCTGCTGGAGGCATCACACAAATCCAGTAGGGAAAAGTTGGCAATGGAAGATGGATGATCCAATAGAAATTGTTAATACTGCGATAGACCTACATACAAATATGATTAAGCAAATGAAAGGAGTACCTGGTACACTCATTTTCTTCTCCTATTGTATGACAATTTTGATATATCAGGATTCTTTCCAATTTATCAATGTGCACACGGTAATGATGAAGCAACAGATGTGGCTATTGATAGCTGCACAGTTTATTAGTCACTTTCCTTTGCATGAAATGTTGAGTACCATGGAAAACTTAAGGTCACACCTTTTGTTTTTACATTTTTTGTATTATGATCACTTCGGCATATGGTGCTGGCTCCATTCTGCACTGTATATGCATGTGCTGTATGGCAGCAATATGAGCTCCCATACATCACCTGATGATCTATGCAAGCATACTAACACTCGAAATTGGGCATTGGCAATTTCCAGGACTGATTATTCTGATGTAAATAGCCTTGCTGATGGCTTTTCCGTATATGTTACTTGGTGTCATTTGTTTAAAGATTATTGTTTAGAAAAGGTGATTTTAGTTCAATTAAACATGGGGAAGTTTTCGCAGTAAATAGAGATGTATTTTTTGAGAGCATGAAGCTTAAAAAAACATATTTGATCAGCTTAATGTTCCCCGACAACTCCTTCATGTTAACTGGCGTCAAGCATATATTCCTCCATTGGAAAACTATGAAATTTATAACCCAGTGATGGTCCTATTCCAACCTATGCAGAGTGCTGAGAGCACTAGGCCTTCTATGTCCTCACCTTGCAACTTGTTATTGCATGATTTAATTACAAACCTGATCCATGCATAACCAAGAGCATTTTTTCTTTAGGGGTTACCTTGGAGCGATTGTCTGAAGGTCTCTCTCCTCGCCATTGTGCATTATCTCTGGTTGGAGAACCTATCATGTATCCAGAGATCAACACACTTATAGATGAACTACATAAACGGCGGATTTCTACATTTTTAGTGACAAATGCGCAGTTTCCTGAGATGATCAAGTCACTGAAGCCTGTCACCCAGGTTCGTGGGCTTTACTATTTTTCAAAATTAAAAATGTGCTGTTGCTGTTAAAGACAGGCTTCCTTAATCTTTTTTTGGCATTTGTGCAGTTATATGTCAGTGTAGATGCTGCTACAAAGGACGCTTTGAAGGCAATAGATAGGCCACTTTTTGGAGATTTCTGGGAGCGGTTCATTGTTAGTACTTTTAAACATTTTTTGTGGAGTACCATCTACATATTAAGTGCATATAGATGCTGTGTAAAAAATCATAAGGGTTTCAAACTTAACATATTAAGTGTTGTTCTAAAATTTAAGTAAATAATGGATCTGCTGACAATCTAAAGAGCCGCTTATCATGGCTAGAATTTTCTTAATTTGAGTGAGAGTTCTCTTGGGTTGTCATATTTATAGTTTTCTGTATACTGTCATGCTATTCAAGTTGTCTTTCACCTTCCTGATAATTATCTTGCTTGAAAAACTATGGCAGGATTCCTTGACTGCTTTAAAGGAGAAAGAGCAGCGAACTGTTTATCGTTTGACCCTGGTGAAAGGTTGGAACACAGACGATGTTGATGCTTATTTTAAGCTCTTTAGTTTAGGAAAACCTGACTTTGTAGAGATCAAGGGAGTTACATATTGCGGCTCGTAAGTACCTCTTATATCTCCATTAGCCCATCTAGCTTCTTGTATGTAAAATTGTTGTTGAATGGCAAATCCCAAAATAATCACAGGTCTGCTACGTCAAAATTGACTATGGAAAATGTCCCCTGGCATGCTGATGTGAAGGCTTTCTCAGAGGCATTGTCTCTAAAAAGCCAAGGGGAGTATGAAGTTGCCTGCGAGCATGCTCACTCTTGTTGTGTCCTCTTGGCGAAAACTGAGAAATTCAAGATTGATGGCCAATGGCACACATGGATAGACTATGAGAAATTTCATGACCTGGTGGGTATTTTGGACTATATCGGACTATAGTTATAGTTTTTTTTTCACGAAAACTAATTTTTCTCACTGAAAATGCAGGTGGCTTCTGGGAGAAGTTTTAAATGCAGTGATTACATGGCTGCCACGCCCTCCTGGGCTGTCTATGGAGCAGAGGAAGGTGGATTCGATCCTGGACAATTGAGATATAGGAAAGAGCGGCATCATAAAACAAACCGATGATCATTCAAGTCAGAAACACAAGAAACTTGGGCAAGCGACCTTTGTTTCTCACCTTTTTGTTTTCTCTAATTAAGTTTCATGTCAAAGCATGATTCAATTGGTCATAGTATCTCATCAATACATGGCTTTACCCTTAGGATCAACCATTGCAATGTAATTTATCCCCTCCCACCTGTCAGTAGTATGCCTTATCGAAAAGTTCTGTGCGGTTGGTGCATGGGATAAAAAATTACAATATTTTACTATTTTATTTATTTTAGCATTATTCAACAAGTAATCTTTTTTATTCTTTTTATGGGGAGGGGAAAACGATATTCTTATCAATTATCATTGTTCAACGATAATTTTTTTTGAAGGCTGAGCTTTTGGTAACAAGATACGTAGAAATGATGGACGCCCTCTTAAGTCTTAACCTCTGGGGTTTTATAACTAAAGGCTTAACCAACTCAACCTACAACAGGGTTCTCATCTACTAGCTATTAATCAAAGTCTGGTTAACCTCATTTTGTTTCATTTAGTTATAAAGGGCTCTTCCAAATTGCAAATGTGATTGTGTCTGACCCTCACGGTACATGTGTATCAGACAATAGACAATGGAGTAATCGTTGACAGTTTTAACATTTGTCTTAGTTATCATCCAATGTGTTTGTAATGATACTGAGCTTGCTTTTACCCAGAATTAAATTCTCCCACTCTCATGTCAAATGTCTCTTTAATTCAGGAGGTTGCCATATTACTGGTGTACCTTCCAGGAAGTTGCGTTAATTTCTGTGTGAGGCAATGAATGTAGATGCTTAGTTATATCCCCTTATTTGCAATGGGAGCGTCCCCTTGTACTGGAACATGATTTAACAGGGAGCTAACTTTGCAATGAGAGCGTCTGATATCCCATTATACAGAAACATGGTTTCACAGCGAGCCAACTATGTCATGGCTATTAACGCATGCTACTTGCTTCCATATACGTCCATTCGCCGACTTGCTTTTTAGCTGAACGACAAGTTTTGGACCCCCCTTGTAAAGACCTCATTCTTCCATTTTCTTCACTGGCCTAACTGATAACGCATCAATTATAGTTTACTTTTGTTGTTGCAGCTTTTTCATAATTTGCAGTGAACATCATAATTATCATTCAGGAACTCAGTAGCTCATGTTCATATTAGAATTTTGAACAAGTCGTCATTTGTTTATATTTTTGTTTATGTTTATTCCAAATGAAAATTTCACTAATAATTTAATTCATTTGAGAGGCTTAAATTGCAGAGTATTGGTAATTTGTACGTGTGTGTTGGGAAAACGGTCAAGGTGCGAGAGGTGAGACAACAGATAAGAGGCAGGGACAGCCGTAAGAGAGGAGGCTTGTAGCCCTCTCTCCATAGCCTATATTTATGATATATTAAGTGGTTTATGATACTCTATAATAAGTGGGAGTCACTGTGTGGACTGTGGAGGATTATATTCATAGTTTCATACTATATACTCCCTCCGTTCCTAAATATAGGACCTAGATGACTTTTTTGAAAAATCCTAAAAAAAGCAAAAAATAAATTAATTATAAATTGATTTACCTAATTTTTTCTTTAAACTAGTTTATTTTACCTATAAGCTAATGGATAATCTAAAAAGATATCAAATATGTCATCATTTAATAACCTATTTCGCAACCTTAATCTTTTCAAAAAAAAGTTATCTAGGTCTTATATTTAGAAACGGAGGAGGGAGTACCAAAAACTCTGAAATAATAGGCCAACTTGTGCACCACGATCCAATTGAGATCCCTTGTTGACCCACCAGTGAAAGCGCGTGTCTTAGCGCGTCAGGAAGGGCCCACCTCTCACCCTATCAGAGATGGTTGTTTTACCCTAGTCCTCTCACCCAAGATAAAAAAGAGAAATAAAGAAAGCAAAGTCCTTTTCACTTCCAGCCATTGATATTCAGAGCTATCGTCATCCTTCTTTGTCTTATGGTAGCTAACATCGGATTTAGATTCTTAACTTAGCTTCAGCTTCATCTGGAAAAATATTATTCATCAAAATAAAATTGAATGTGTTAAAGGAGAAATCAATTTTTAAAAATTAAAACAAATACAATAATTAGTTCACACTTTTAAAAATTTTTCTCAGGATATGTTACTTATCTTTTAGTACCAAGTGATAACATTGGCGCATTATTGTCCAAAAAAAAAAAAGATAACATTGGCGCATGAGTGTTGCAAGTTGAAGGAAATGGAAATTCACAAGTGCAATATACATTGCGTTCAATAGCTTGTGCATTGGTGTTTATCTTCTTTCTAATCATATTATAATAAAACATTTTCAGAAAAGGATGAGATTACTTGTTACAAGTCATTAGGCGATCTACTCATTGCTTTTAAAAAAATAAAAGTAAAAATTTGATATGCTTTTACGTTTTTAAATTCATATCCATTATTATATATACATACTTGTTGATTGAGAGATTATATTTATTTCGTTTATTGACAAACTTATTAAAGACGTTGATATTACTCCCTTCGTTCCTAAATATAAGACCTAGATAACTTTTTTTTGGAAAGATTAAGGTTGCGAAATAGGTTATTAAACGATGACATATTTGATATCTTTTTATATTATCCATTAGCTTATAGGTAAAATAAACTAGTTTAAGAGAAAAAATTAAGTAAATCAATTTATAATTAACTTATTTTTTGCTTTTTTTAGGACTTTTCAAAAAAGTCATCTAGGTCCTATATTTAGGAACGGATGGAGTATTTTAATTCGGTAAATTGGACAGAAACGTATTTATATAAGTAACAACTAACAAGGATAATCGGGCATATCCTATACATAATGTTTCATTTTTCTTAAAAAAACGAGTGTGTATCTGGATTCTGGAGGGTTGGGGTGATTACGATCAAACAGTACGTAAAAGAATGAAAGCATACTCTCATGACATGAGTAAAGACAGCACCTTCCACGTCAGCCTCTCTTCCTGGAATAATCCGAATCATTCATTGGTCTCCTGAGGCGGCTACCACGTTCTCCAACGCGCGTGCACTTCAGCCGCTTTCAACCTTCTCCCAAGTCTCTCACACATGCCCCCACACCCCTTTTTCCCCAGTTTCAGACCTACTGGCGTCAACTCATGTATCATCCGTTTTTCCTATCCATCCATCCATATCTTCTCCTTCAGATTATACTTTTTATCATCATCAACAATTCAACACCGTCATCATCATCATCCTCTGTATCTCTTTCTCATCTTATTTATCATGATTGAATTCGCAAGCGTGGTACATATATAATGGAATAGTAAAGAGAGAGAAAAAAATACTAGCAAACATCACTATTTTACCGCGCAAAATAACAATATATTCCGGCAATCAAAATGAGAGAATATAGTCGTTGATGACACACAACTACTACTTTCGGCAGCAGAATCAATTTATAGTACAAATTAATAAAAACTAACGATATATATATATATATATAGATATAGATATAATTTCTACCCGCGGTGATGCCTACCAAGCAATAAAATTAATTAAACTCAGTGAGCCACAGATCACGCAAGCAAAGTGGTGTCTTTGAATTTATCATTTCTCCCCGATACCAATCGTTAAAAATCGCAGCATGAAACACAATAATTGTTTCTTTATCTTAATAAAAATATGGAAAAGAAGAGAATAATAAAAGGGGGAGAGATAATATTAACTGCTCTTTCTGGGTTTGCTTTTACGCCTAGCTCTGCTGCTTCTCGAAGGCTCTCCTTTAGGGTCCTTAGAGGATTGTGTGCATGCCGATGATCCCTCTTGTTGTTGTTGATGATGATGATGATGTTCTTCTACGTATACCTCGCTGCTTGTTTTGCCTTTCTTCCATGAGCTTTCTGAAACTTCTTCAGCTCTACCTTCTGCTCCTTCTTCCAACTTAATCTCTTCTTTGCTTGTTTCGGTTTTCTCGGTGATCTTACGAGGCCTTCCTCTTTTTCGAGGAGTCTGAATCTGAGGCTGCTGGGTAGTATCATCATATGTTGTTCCTGTCGATGAAGCTTCAGCTATTGCTACCGATAATTCTTTCGTTTTTTGTTGCTTTTTCTTACCCATAACCATAACACAAACCAAGCTAAGCTTCAATATTTCTATCCTTCGCTCGCTATTTTTGATTTCTAGATCATCAAAATCAAATATTTGTCATCCTATATTGAATACACAAAATAAGTTTAAGAAGAAGAAAAAAGAAGGAGAGAAAGAAAGAAACGCGGCTATAGAGAAGATATTTCTTTTCGTAGAACCCTCTTTCTCTTATCTCTCTCAAGAAGCGAAAAGCGAGTAGACCAAAATCTTTGACCAGAATCCAAGTTTGGAGAGAGACGCTATATATTAAAGAAGCCTCCCGGGGTAAGCAAAAGAGCAGAAAATATACTCCCTCCCATAATACAAACATAAACTAATGTCTTGACTTTGGCTAAAAAAAACTTATGTCTTGAGAATAGGAAATAGTGGTTGTCGCATAATATAATAATATAAGTTAATGTTGTTTTTTGTCTAAATATTTATTGTATTTTTTCACCTTACCTTTCATTGACAATACTTTCTCTCATCTTCCCCGTACATATTTCTTTCTCTCATTTTTTCCTTATTTAATCACTATCATTTAATTGGCAAAAAAATCACTATCATTTGTCCTCTTCATGAATATGGATAAAGATGACAAAAAAATATGTTTTGGACATGCATATTCAACAACCTTCAACAATTTTAATTTTAATAGTTTTCTCAAATATAATAATTTTGTGTACATTAACTTATAATATTGTTGGACGGAGGGAGTATATAATGAGCAATAAATAGAGGCTTTCATTTTCATTCGAGCACAAATGGAATAATAAACAATTCTTAATTAAAAGCTCAAAAAGCTATCTTTTCTTTTCTTTTTTGTCTGTTCATTCCACCTATACCCGTATAGTCTACCCCACAACACTACTCTTCATTTCATTTTCTCTCTCCCAGCACCTCAAATACAAAAAATAAAATATTTAGAAAAAAGACATGGCTAACCTACCTAGACTAGTGGGTGTTTGGTTGATAGCAATTAGAGTTGGGAAGACAGGTCGACCCGTCTAAGGCTAGGTAGACCCGCTTTCAAAACCCCTATTTTTTAAGCCCGGCCCAAGGAGTCGGCATTCAGGACTTCAACCCTTTTTAAACACATTTTTTAACCATATTTTTCATCCTTCTTTTTCCTTGGCACAATATAGAACAATCATCTAATATAATATTTACTATAACAACGTGTAGATGAGACATAAACATTACTAATTAAAAATATATATCTAAATAAAATATCACAAATAAGAATAGAAGAACCAGTACCACAAGAAGAAAATTATCGTCTCTTACAAAATCTTAGAGAAAGAAGTGTCAGTGTGTCACTCAATTATAACATAAATATTAGTATTATTTCATAGAGGAAGAAATGTCACTCAAACATGATGCATGACAACATAATATATAAATAGTCATAATAAAGTCATGCAATAAGTGTATATTTAGAATATTTCATATATTTTCTAACTGAAATTTTAGAATAAAAAAGGCTAAGGAAATGAGGCACTTCAAACATTTAATGTCATATTTTAACTAACAAATCACCATATTATTCAAAGTGTCAAATAATTAAACATCATAATGCTCATAGACTTTCTCTAGTATCATGCATGTATAAAACGATAACTCATTATGTCATGCATGTATAAAAAAGAAGCAAAGAATCATAAAACTAAATAAATAATTAAGAAACACATCATCATAAACTAAATAATTAAGGAGACTGTATTTTTTATTAATTAAACGTAAAAGAGAAAAATGGGGAAAACAAGTCTAAATGGGTCAGTTCTCAGCCCAGCCAGCAAAGGCCCTCGACTAGACCCTTATAGACCCATATCTCATTTCCCTCTTTGAAATCCCAAGTCCAGCCCTCCTCGTGCTTGGGTAAAAATGGGTCAGCCTTATTGACTCGACCTGAATTAGTTAATCAAATAATGAGTTCCTAAAAATTAGTTAAAGGTAAGTATAAAAACAATGATTATGTAGGAGATAAAACTTTATTTCCAAGAATATCCTCGTTTAAAAAAGAGAGAATATAATGAGGAAATATAATGTGTGGAGAACCTAAAATAAAAGGGCAAAAGAATATAAAAGTGAGTAGTGAGTCCTAACCATGGTTAGGGCTATAGTGAAAAGGGCATGTGGGTATTTGAGGACGAGGAAGGGGTAAGGTTTGGTGTATTGTTGCAGTCAGACTCAGACTCAGTCGTCTGGCCTTTTATGTCTCTTCCCGGGTTTCGCGTCTCTCTCTCCCTTCACCTTTTAATTCGTGGGGTCCCTCCTACGGATCATTAAACTGTACCTCCCTCGACTTCCTGCCCTCAAAATAGTATATCACCTTCATTATTCATTCATTCTATATCACCATGATTTTCAAATATCAACGTTCAAATCATTATTGGGTTTAATAATAGTGTAATACATTACGGAATACGGAGACACTTTCCTTTTGCTTTTCTGGGAATTCCGTGATTGGATTGGACCACAAACACCTTCAACTCTCCTTTCAATTCTTAAATTTGGTGTGGTCGATCATCTTCGTATGATATGCACCTATTCGGTGTTGAACCAACAGTTACAATACAACGTAACGGACTATCATATGGTTTGGCATCGCCAGTGTGGGTCATTCCTTCCCCAGGCCCCTCCCTTAAATAATAAAGCTGTCCATTTCTTGTGTGCTCTCTGATTATTGCTCGTGGGGTGACCACAGTCCATAATATATAATTATAATAAATGCCATTATTATCAGCGAAGTGTATTCCTGTTCCATGCCAATAAGATCGTCTAATTAATATGCGCGCGTGTTTGATATTTTAAATGCATTGTTTGTTAGAAGTTTCGTGGCACTAGCACGCACGCATGAGTTAAGAAAATAAATAAAAGTTGTTGGGTAATTAATTTGAATTCACACCCGACACATATAATATAGAAAAAGTCTCGCAAAATGGTGAAATTTAAGTATGTCCTTAGGGGACCTTACTTAAATTATTTTAAGTCAATAAAAATACTTTGTCATCCTTGTTATACTGAGCTTATTAGATGTTGTGATTGTTGTCAAATAATTTGTTACGCATACTCAGAATATTGTTATTCACATCTCAAACACTTGTTATTAGTTAAAATGTAAACTTTTGTGTCTGACACCCAATAACTTGTTATATATGGTCAAAAAATTGTTATTCATCATCCGAACACTTGTTCTTGTTCTATCGTGAATAACAAAAGAATGACACAAATGTCTTATTGGCTTGGAAGATAATCATACTTTAATTTCGTTATTTTGTGAGACATTTTCTATATTACATGTGTTGTGTAAAACCACAAATCAATTAACTAGTTGTTGTACTCATTGTAAAGTCATTATATGTGAAAGAGGCATAGGAAACACAGGTTCATTGGCTGCTCAACAAAAGACAATGTCTTATAATAGAATATGAGAAGGGGAAAGTTGGTCGTCCAGCTGAGTGAGGACCACTTTATAGATTAGTCAATGAATATGAATAATAATACAATACGGGTTGGTTTTCCCTAGAAAGTTAAAAACACTGCGTAGTAATTGCTATATTATTTATGGGGATTGTCGAACTAAAGTAAATTATTACGTCCAAACCCCACATCAAAAGGCAGCCAACAGGAGCCTGCGCTGCTGAGTTCTGACCCCATATAATCGAAACTAGCATATGTCACTTAACATCTATGTGGAATTTGATGTTGAAGTACTCTATTATTTAAACGTAATAACGATTTATTCAGTTTGATGATCATGTATAAATGTCAGATGTAGACAGCAGTCTTCCTTCTCCCAAAAAAACCTTTGTATTATTATCGTAAGATCCATTGTTAAGTCATTTTCGGGACCCGGTGAGCTGCAACCTAGATTAAGTAAATTAACTCTAGTAAATCATCACCTTCATCGTTAATGACAACCGCACAAAAAATAAAAAAGAACATGAAATAGAATATTTTTTAGATGAAACCTGGCGGGTTGACGTGAGTGGTAAGTACTCTCGTCCCTTAAACAAGTGGTTGGGGTTCGATCCCCAGCCCTTGCGAATGGAGCAAATTCACAGGCCAGCTGTCTACCCCCTACATGGGACTTCAGAACAGCGAAGGATTAGTCTCACTTGACACGCGGGTGGGATACCTTGAGAAATGAAAAAAAAGAATATTTTTTAGATAAAATTTTTGCATGACCTTATTATACATGCAAGTGAAGCTAAGGCAGTTAATTCCGAAAGATCAATACAACATATATGAACATACAATTGATATACGTTCAAAACTCACCAAATAAACACCTCACTGTTTTACTTAAAAACTCAATTGAAAATTGTGTTGAACAGAATTAAATGAGGGTGTGCTTGGATGGAGGGAAAATGGGAGAGGAAAGAAAATAGGAGAGGAAAATGGGGTGGGGGAAGTATTTTCCCTTGCTTGGATGGGGAGAAAATGGGAGAGGAAAGAAAAGAGGAGAGGAAAAATGGGTGGGCCACATGCCCCATTTTCCTCCCAAGTTTTTCCTCCCAAAATGGGGGGATTATAAGAGAGAGAAAAGTTGCACAACATTGTCCAATAGCTATGTTCCACCTCACCCACCCATTTTCCTTCCTTTCTATTTTCCCTCATCCATCCAAGCATGATGATGGATAACATTTTCTCTCCCATTTTCTTTCCTCTTCATTTTCTCTCATTCCATTTTCTTTCCTCTCCCATTTTCCCTTCATCCAAGCAGACACTTAAGGTGGTGTCTGAGTTGTTATGATTACTTGAAGAGTTCCTTTGCAATATGATGATAAGGAAACAAAAGGAGAGCATGGGGAAGAGAGGCTCCGCCGTCGGGAGAAGGGACAACAAGATATGATAACGGAGGGTGTGTTGACGTAAGGTGGGCCCGATTTATCCTGGCCCTCAAATGCGAATCCCAGAAAATCTTTTACCGTCGGGAAGGGGTTTGAATCTGGTGCGGAGGGAACAACTGAACAAGTTCCTCTGGTACACTCGAGTCTAAAATAAAACAATGGCCAATCAAAGGCGGCCACGTAAGGCGCAATGAACTAGAAGATCACGAACCCTGAGCAACGTACCAAGGAGTAGTACGTAAGGTTGGAGTGGTCAAATACTCCCTCCGGTCCCTAATGTAAGAGCTAGCCGTCAAAAAAACGCTTCTTAAGAAAACATGTGAATGTTAGTTTAGTGTCTGGAGTTAATGCTTCTTTTCCAAAATTGCCCATATTTATTATAGTACTTTTAAGAGAGAGAAATACATAAGCATTAATAAATATGAAAGAGAGTTAGAGGTAAAGTAGGAAAAAATGCATTAAATGAGGAGAGAATATGGGGTGAGCTCTTACATTAAGGACTAAAACCATTCAAATTTTGGGCTCTTATATTAGAGACCGGAGGGAGTATTATTTATGGAGGGAGTGAGTAATTACGAGGTGGGATCCATTTAGCCCAACTTCAATTATTATGTCTTTCGCTTTACGACAACCTTCGTGGCTTCGACTCACATCATTTATGATTTCACAATTCCCATCTAAGAGTTAAAACTTAAAAGTTTATCTAAGAGTTAAAACTCACTACATGAGTTAGAGTTGTTACTCCTCTCTATCCCCCTAAATTCCCTTTATTAATCTCAATCAAAATCCCATCACGGAAACTAATTCACCCAAAAAAGAGCTATATATTCCAAGATTAATATACTCTTTGTTTTCTGTTTGGACTGTTTGTAAGAACCTCCTCATTCCCATTTCCCGCGTATGATAAAAAAGGGGTAGACTGGTAAAGAACATTAGAAGGGCAATTTTTACTATTTTAATAAGATTTTTGGGAAAATTAATTTGAGGTCCCCCACAAGGGACTTAATACTAGAAAAGTCCCAAAAGTTGAAATAATTAATGTAGGGTCCCAAGGGACCTCACCTTAATATATTTGAAAATTGAAAAGACACTTTTGCCCCTGCCCTTTTATTGATGGGAAAAACCTGACAACTTAATGGGCAGACGTGACAACTCGATGGGCATAACTTGACAACTGAATGGGCAAATGTGACAACGTGTTGGGCATGTGCTTTAAGTTAATTGCCCAAACTCAGTTAAGTTAATGGGAAAAACCTGACAACTTAATGGGCAGCCGTGATAACTCGATGTGCATAATAACTTGACAACGGAATGGGCAAATGTGACAACTTGTTGGACATGTGCTTTAAGTTAATTGCCCAAACTCTGTTAAGTTAATGGGAAAAACGTTGTCACATTTGCCCATTCAGTTGTCAAGTTATGTCCATCGAGTTGTCACGGCTGCCCATTAAGTTGTCAGGTTTTTCCCATCAATAAAAGGGTAGGGGCAAAAGTGTCTTTTCAATTTTCAAATATATTAAGGTGAGGTCCTTGGGACCCTACATTAATTATTTCAACTTTTAGGACTTTTCTAGTATTAAGTCCCTTGTGGGGGACCTCAAATTAATTTTCCCAAGATTTTTTCTTTGTTACGTTTGTTGTGGTCTCTTTCCCTATTTTTATCTCCATCAAAACCCAAGCCTTGAAATGTACTCCCTCCGGTCCCTAATGTAAGAGCCCAAAATTTGAATGATTTTGGTCCCTAATGTAAGAGCTCACCCCATATTCTCTCCTCATTTAATGCATTTTTTCCTACTTTACCCCTAACTCTCTTTCATATTTATTAATGCTTATGTATTTCTCTCTCTTAAAAGTACCATAATAAATATGGGCAATTTTGGAAAAGAAGCATTAACTCCAGACACCCAACTAACATTCACATGTTTTCTTAAGAAGCGTTTTTTTGACGGCTAGCTCTTACATTAGGGACCAGAGGTAGTATTGTTTATCTCACCTTATTGGACTCTTCCTTTTTGTCATCGGCTTTATTGAGTCCATTCCTTCCAGATATACTCGTATGTTTTAATCGCTAGCCTCTTCCAGCGAGTAGCGATCAACATTCAACAGTTATAGTAGGTGATTGACTTGCCTTGGACAGAGGGAAAACACTAGCATTGTCAAAAGCCCCCGTTAATTTGTATGTCCCTTGTCTATATTTCACATGCAGCCTATTAACCATGGCTTAATTTAAGCAGCCCAGTAGTTAACTGAGCCAGAGATCAATAGGCCGAGCCCAGTCATCCTCCTATTTCCCCTCAGCAAAGATCCACTCCCTTTTTTTCGTTCCAGCAACGTAGGGCATAAGATCTTGAGTCAAGCTATGAGCCTATGAGCTAGCTGAGCTACTAAATAATATGCATATCTAATGCTTCCCCGAGAATCCACTAGTTTGAAAACGAAAGTTGGATCACTTGGCTACAATTACAAATTATAGATGTGGTCTAATATTCTCTTTTGCAGATAAATCAAGGACATATCAATAAGTTTTTGAGTAACCTTTCCTCACGTATACTTTGTTAAAAATGGTAAACCATCTTCTTATGTTTCCTCTTTTTCTTGAATATTTAGGACCTAGCATTTTAATTTTTTAAATTATTTGAAGAGTTGACTTATTTGAAGAGATTAATTAAAAAAGTAAAACTAGTTACTTAATCATAATCAATGTTGTGTATTATTATACTATATATTTACTTATAAGTCAAATAAGTGTTTATTGGAAATTTCAAAAATAAAACATTTTATAAACAACTATTTAACTTTATGAGAATTAAAAAGGTCAAATATATGATATATTAATTAATAATGGAGTATTTCCCGACTTCATTATATGTGTGCGTGTAGTTTGTAATCTTTTCAAATTTTAACTTACAAACTATATCTTTTTATATATAAATTAACTAATAATTGACACATTTTTTTGAATTCTATTATCAAGTATATAAACAATCAACTATTCAAGTTTTAGAGTTTGTGATCGATTTCCACTCGCAAGTGTTTCGTCTATAATTTCAACTAAAAGCTTATTAAGAGATCTCAACATGCCTTACACCTATAGATCAGTTATATGATTGTTACAAATTAAATTATACTCCCTCCGATCCTAAATATAAGACTTAATTGACTTTTTTGAAAAATCCTAAAAAAAGCAAAATAAGTTAATTATAATTTGATTTACCTAATTTTTTCCCTTAAACTAGTTTATTTTACTTATAAACTAATGGATAATCTAACAATATATCAAATATGTCATGATTTAATAGACTATTTTGCAACCTTAACTTCTCCAAAAAAAAGTTATCTAGGTCCTATATTTATGACCGGAGGTAGTATGGTAATATCAGCTTAATACTATTGGGTTAATTGGGTTATTGGGTAAATATTAGTTCATCAGCGACATGAGGGGTATGGACTATGAAGTCTGAACTAAAAGAAAATGTTTTGGGGTGGCAGGCGTGGTAAGCAGGCACAGAAGCAGAACAGAACACACAACTCATCAATGGGGAAAGGGGTGAAAAATCAGTGTAGATATGGAGATGGAAAATTTGAAGCGATTAAAAGAAAATTGAGACGCAATCATGTCAAAACATGACAGTGATAAGATTTACACAAGCATGCACATCCCTTTAAGAGAAACAAACACGTAACTGCAAAACACTTGGCCCCTATCGCATATCATGACATTTTCAGATCAGAATGAAGACCCATTTCCTTCCCCAACTCCTTTTAAAGTGGGTCTCCATCCCGCTATTTTTTTTTCATGCGCTCAATGTTTTCTTGAAATATATTTCCAAGTTTTATTCCAACTCATAAGAAGTTTTGGCGCATTTATTTCATACGCTAAATATTTTCTTAAAATACATTGCCAAATTTTGTGTTCCATTCTGACATAGAAGGCCCATGCTAGTTGTTTTATACTCTCTCTTCCTTAAGTATATAAAATTAATCATTTTAAAATATTTATATTTCATTCATTCTGCTCATAAATTAACATATAATCTTTTCACCAAAAAAATCATATAATCTAATTACATGTGTCATATGTTATAATTTAAACAAAAACAAATATTTCATATTTAAGACTCACTATTTCTCAGCTCCTACAAATCAAAATCCACTATTTCTCATAACCTCACGGCCATTATTTGTGGTGTATAGAGGAAGAGAGAGATAAGGGAGGGGAGGGTTGAGAACAACTCTAGGTTGTTCTTCACTTCTTTGTACTTGTTTTTACATACAAAAAATTATTAAATACTTTTAAGTTCTAAATACAAAACATATTTAATAAAATGAGTTTGATCCTAAATATAAGATCTCTTTCTAATTATTCCCAACTTTTCCCCAAAATATCCTTAGGGAGTATTTTAAAAACGTGCATAAGAAATGTATTTCTAACCAAAAACATTTTTTAAATCATATATATGTGATTGATGTATCCTGTTTCTTATATTTATAAATTAAATATTATCAATTATGATATGAAATTTATAAAAATGGATAGAAATGCAATTAAAAATATGAAAAAAAAAAATAACAGAGCATACTTGTCAATCTATAAATAACTCCCCTCTCCTTCACCAAATAAGAAGTTACACCCCCAATACCCTCCTCTTTGATCAAACAAAGTTTATAACCTACCCTACTCTAATTTTGATGAACATCCCTTAACTCTCCTCAATTGAACTAAACATAGCTTAAGAAAACAAATTATTTCATAACATTTTTCATTTTCAACCATTTTCTTAATCATGATATGTATTTTGGTTAGTTGATATTGGAATATTAGTAGCTTCATATCACTATCAGCACCAAAACCAGCCTAAAAGCTATCATCAAAACAGGAAAGTTGTAAAGAGTAGGACTCTCTCTCCACTTCCAATAACATGTATATGAGTCATTCCACTACATATCAGTGGATATCACAGCCGCGAGTAAGATGTTCAGTATCATAAGCTTTGAGCACGCACGTAAGTCGTCATGACAGCGATCTGCATGTTATTCTCTTCCTAGAATCTGATTTAGTAACTTAGTGGTAGTGAAAGAACGTGAAATCATAATCAAAAGATGTGGATCAACAATTTGCATGGTTATAATTTGTTTGTGAACATGTACCATTCTTTTTTTCCACGTCATATTTGGCTGCTAGTATGACTTGTATGCAGTCTGCTTTAATCACCAATATTTTTAATAGGGTGGCGCGCAAAATCTTACACAGTTCATCAGCTCATATTTTTCTTTTCCTTCACGCTCTCTTCTTATTTCTGACCAGTGCCTTCTCTCTATATCATGTTCCAATTATTAATCCCATGACTATAATGTGTTCTGATGAATAACTTCACTTGTATAGGTTTATTTTTGTTTGTTATCTTTCCGTTTGGTAGTTACAAGCATCCTGTTTTAACACATAGTAAAACTATGTTGTTGCATTGTAATATTTTATTTTGCTGAGTATTATGGTAATGAGGTTTGGACTCGTACTCATTGAAATCCCTCTGATGAGGCTCTGATTCTGAGTCTACTTCATTTCTGAATTCAAGTTTTTGTGGACCAAAAGAATTCATTGTGTCGATTGTCTAATCATCTGATAATATATGTTGATAGGGGAATAGGCTTTCATTGTCAATCACATGTGAACTTTGACATTTAGCATGATGCTTTGAATCAGTTTTAGAGAATTTCAATCATTGTATGCCTGAGATATGGAAGTCACGTATGAAGCATCTAAAAATGGAGGTGTTAAACATGGAAATCACACAATTAAATACTCCTCTTATAAACCCTGCGCTAATTTATTGTCAGCCTGGTTTGATATGAGAGTTTTTTATGTGAGAATCAGCAAATTTCAAGTGGATGGATCCACCCCTGACTTTCTCACTCTCAATTATATGCCTCTAAATCCTTGTACACTTTTAGAGTTAAATGGTGTAAGAAGTAGCATATACTCAGATGGACTGACTTCAGTTCTTAGAAGAGACAGGATGGATAAGAAATCTGAAGAAACAACCTTTATTAGCACAGATAGTATACGGTTGACAGGGAGCATGAAATTTGAGGTCTATGATAAAGAGAAATGTATTATCTCAGGAGTTTTGGAGATGTCCAATAGCAATGGCTTCCCTGGGGAATCAAATTTCAACGCAAAGCAATGGAGCATGTGTTATGAATCAAAGGTCACTGCTGGTACTGGCTTCCTCAAGATTACAAACGTTACTAGCCCAAAAATATCCAGTCCAACCATTGAGGTCTATGTTGCAGGCTGCTTCTCAGGAACACCTATAATCTTAACTAAGATGCTGCAGCTCAAAATTCCAGAACATGAAACAACTGATTGCCAGAGAAATGTAACTGATAAATTCGATATGCAGGTAAAATGCATGAAAGCTTTCAGTATAAATAGCCGGAATTATGAAATAACTAAGATGCCCCTTGTTTTTTCCTATCCTGAACTTTCTATGCTTTCTCATCACTTTGTTTTGAGTTTTGATATCCTTGAACTCTAAGAAATGTATCAAGTGGATCATGCTCTGAGGGAGGGACATTATGCTGATTATAATCTTTATAAACAACCTTTGGTTTATATTTTTTTAATGTCTTGTTTTGATTCCCCCCCCCCCCCCCTCTCAGTTTTAGATTTTGGATTATCTTCTTGATCAGGCACTGTAGTCCTAGGCTGGTGTTTTGTATTTGATAAAATCTCTGTCGCCATTAATGGAAGATAGGATTAAATTTCATCATACAGGAGGCGTCATGATGTTGAGGCGCCAGTTGTGGCCCTTTTTTTTAGAGGGGGGGACTCTGAAAGTTACTAGCTAAATTGTTTCAGTATTCTGTGCCTCATATTCTAAATGCCCACTTTATGAGGCGTGGTTTGTGATAAGTGTCAGCCTTTCAACCACAACCCTTAAGTTTACAACGTGGGTCCAATGTGTGTGGGCGATCCTTGTGAAAATTTGTTGTGCTTCCAACTAAAATGGGGCACCTCCTGTACCTTGATTTCGATTTCTTTCACCCCATATTTTTTTGAAAATTCATATTGAATTTGGGAACGTGGCATTGGTTTATTCTGGGAAGGGAACTTATTTTCAAAAAATACCTAACATCCTTATGATGTTCAGCTGAGTTTGGCAGCTGTCTAGCATCAGGGTCTCCCTGTGAACTGTTAACAGGGCTCGTTAATTAATTTTGTCTAGCAGAAGTGAATTTAATTTCTGTTAGTTGGTATAACTGTCTGGTGATTTGAAACTAAATGTATGTGTGGGACCTTTTTTATTATAGTACTTCATGAAAAGTCAATTTCATAAATCAATATTACTCAATGGAACAGTCTGCTAAAATAGGTTCACTTCCCTCAGTCAACACTTTCATGTCTTTTGTTATTTATCAATTGACTTTGTCTATATTATGTGCATCTTCTGTTTTTTGTTTTTTTTTTTTGGTTTATTCCACTTGTGAAAGTGGTAGAAGTTTGTGACCGATTTACTTGCACTATGGCAAGTGAAAACTACTGTGATTTTGTTCATGTCATGTTTCTCACTTGTTAGTTGTTACAACTTTCCCCTTCATAGGTAGCTGACTTCAAAAGCTTGAATCCTGAAAATGAAGGTGACTACAATAGCATGTACTGGCAAAGAACAAAATATATGGATCAGGAAGACAGTGAACTATCATGGTTCAATGCAGGAGTGAGAGTTGGTGTGGGAATAGGGCTTGGCGTCTTCATAGGCATTGGTGTAGGAGTTGGCTTGTTTGTGCGCTCTTACCGAACCACTACCAGAGTCCTTCACAGACGCCTCATATAGTCATTTTCTTATTTGCCTCCTAAGACTTGCTTGTTTCTCTGTTCATAAACAATCCTTTTTTTGTTGCCTTGCTAATCTTAGTATTTGGTCTCACTATTCCTCACAAGCCACAACCCATGATGCTGCGCCTGTTTTTGAATAGTATTACAATATGTGGTTAATTTAAGTAATTGTGATTCAGTCTGATTGACTGTATAACCGATTTTGAAAATTTGAGTCAAACTTGCATGACATGCATTCAAATCTGAGTAAATAATGTTCTCCTATAGGTAGGTCAAATTATTTAGTATTGTGATGAAAATTGCATGGCACCTTTTACAGTTTAATACACAGTCCCACACTAGTAAGAGACATTCAATTATACATTGAATTGATAGTAGCTGTTTATACTGGAAAAATACTTGAGTTTACATTCCATAGTCATCACAAAGATGTCTAGTCGATCATCATGTGCCTATCAATAAAAGAAAAATCTTACTGGATTGAGCTCGATGGGCCATAATACTTTCTTTTTGGGACCATTAAATAAACAAACTTCTTCATTTGGGGTACAATTATTTATTAGTTATTACTACATGAAACAAGATAGACGAGTAACCTGAATCTCTGCAAAAGTTTAGGTACGAGACTGGCCAGCCCCAACGTGGCTTAGCAGGCTGTCATCAGTTCCCCAAAATGCAGCGGATTTCATATCATCCTGAACCATTAATCTAAAGTAGTTCTCATGGTCATACTTCATTGAAGCTTTCCCCCCAAATTCTATGGGAAGATTTTCTTCATCAAAGTATAACTTCATGAGATCAACACTTTCTTTCTCTTTTGGGTACACAAACCTGGCCCTCTCAAGTGTACTGTTAGTCAGGAAGTACTTGATTATCTGCATAAAATGACACTGTGAAAAACAAGATTGTAACCATATGGCCTAAGTTTATAAATAAAATGAAGACACTGAAATCGAACCTTGAAAAAGGCCTCAAAAGCCCGAGGAGGATTGTAAAGAATTGCTATGGCAAGCCTATTAGGATAGTGATTTTGTAAAATGCTAATAAATTCTCTTGATAGTCTAAAGGGCATACTCTTGGCAAGAGACCATCCAGTAAAATCTACCAACCACGCCATTTGCTCTTGGCCCGGTGGAAAGTTAAGCACAGCATTTTCAAAAAGGTACACATTGAACCTTATCATATCCTCAATAGAAGTTATTTTCTGCAAAATCCACCGCCATATTTAATTATCAACATTTAAGCTCTTAAATTTAGAACCTGCCAATATAAATATAATACCTGAATTGCAGACCCAGCTTTGAATATGAGAACTGTCCTTCCCTGTCGGTCATGAAAACTTGCTCTATACATTATCCCTTTCTCTCCTTCCTTTTCAACCTCGTGCTGTCAAATCATAAAATATTTAGGATTAAACTTACCCACATAGTAATACTACCTCCGGGTCCTAAATATAAGACCTAATTGACTTTTTTTTGAAGAGGTTAAGGTTGCGAAATAAACTATTAAATCATGACACATTTGATATATTTTTAGATTATCCATTAGGTTATAGGTAAAATAAACTAGTCTAAGGGAAAAATTAGGTAAATAATCAATTTATAATTAACTTATTTTAATTTTTTAGGATTTTCTAAAAAAGTCAACTAGGTCCTATATTTAGACCGAGGAGTATGACTAAAGAGTTAAGAGTGTTGAAAGGATCTTACCCAGCGGATTTCCTCAGGCTTGTAAGTTGATCTCCACTCTAGTGTGTGTTCCAACATCTTCTTGGCCTTTTTTACATTCCAATTACTAACTTCAAGGTATCCCTTCAAACAACTATTGGTACAAAACTTTAAGCTTCGTCCAGACAAGGGCCCAATCGCAGCCTTGAACTCCTCAATCTATATAGACAAAAACCAAACAAAGCATTACAGAGCTGAAGAAGAAAAAAACAAATTTAGTATCAGCATCATGACAATATAAGATCTTGTTGTTACCTTCAATGCAGTGTCAACGTCGCTGCTTTTCTGGACATGTTTTCCGTTGTTCTGGGACTTGAACATGATGGCTGAAAGACTAGTAGGAGCTAATAAATGGAAGGTAAACAAATAAGATAACTGTATATATACAAAAAGTTTGGCCACAGGGATAGTGTTCAGACTAAACAAATAAGATAACTGTATACAAAAATTCTAATAATGAAGAATGTATATGAAGCTATGGTCTACTCAGCTGTACAGAAAAAAGTTAGACGATGTTACTTACTTTGAGTGAAAGAAGATGGGGAGATTAAAAAAGAAAAGTGGCACGAGCTAGTGATAATCACTAGCAATGACAAGAAGAGGGGGGTATATGGAAGATGAGGTGAGGAGGAAGCGTGATATGTATATACCAAAGAAATAAAAAAGACAGAGAAATGAAGGCTAATAAATTCTTCTTACCGCCATTTCGGTACCGTTGAGGAAGTTGCCTATCCAAGGACTCTTTACTATATCTTGAGGGACAAAAATGTCTTCTAAACACCGCAATGCTCTGAATACCTTGCCGTGCTAAGTTTAACTTCTTGATGTGTTGTTATCTTTTCTTTTTCATACAATGTTTTTACTTATATTTCCCTAGAAAAAGAAAATACATTAAAATATAAAAGTCAGCATAAAAATTTAATAAGTTCCACGTATGAGAGTGAGGCAATTATATACCATCACTGAGCAATAACATATTAACATCCTTAGAAAAATATCTAAAAATATATAATGGTGATGATTGAGCAAAGTGTTATTGGTTTAAATACAGTATGGTGTGCCTTACCTTGAAATAAGTGAGAGGCACCGAAGTTGAACAAGATGTGATAGGATCAGAGAAGGAATTAAAGGCTTCATTAAATGAGTGCTAATAATGGCAGCAGAAGCCATGTGTCAGGATGAAGAGCTATTAGAATTTAGAAGGCAATGCCTCTTTGAACTACAACGGGGCCTTTGGTGACTGGTGACTGGTGAGGGGTGACTGGTGAGCATTTACTACATACGTACCCATCCTTTATCTACCTCGTTCTTGTTTTCAGCCACCCTCTCTAAATATAATTGCAGCGTTTTGTTATCTGTAACAATCCATCGCCCACCCGCTTAAACCAATGTAACAGACCGGACCGGAAAGAAAACCAGCCCGGTTTGATATGCTGCGCATGTTTAGGAAGAAAGGGTGGCAGAAGATTATGAAGGGGCCAATTTAAGTTAAGAGATACTCCCACCAGTCTCTAATATAAGAGCTAAAAAATTGAATGATTTTGGTGAAAAATAAGAATTTCATCTCACATTCTCTCCTTATTTAATGTGATTTGTAATACTTTAACTCTAACTTTCTTACATATTTATTAATGCTTATACATTTCTCTCTAATAAAAGTATTATAATAAATATTGTTAATTTTGAAAAAAAAAATGTTAACTTCAGACATCTAACTAACATTCACATGTTTTATTATCAAGAGACTTTTTTTTGACAATGCTGCTTCATTCAACCAAAGTTTTGTTATAAACTTATAATCATCATCCTGTTTTTTAGAGTGCCGTTCATTTAATTTCTTTTCGACTGTGACAAGCATGAAATGGAAAAGAAAAAATTTCAAGCATCAAGCCTCACAATGCCGAATCCAGGTGGAATCGAACCACCATCCTCCCAAAACGTTGCTCATTGGGCGCTCTTACCAGTTAGAGCTTATGGATTCATTGACTTGAATGGAACAATTACTGGAGCTGAAATCTTATTAAACCAGCAAACAATTAATAATTCTTTCTTCAATCTGCAATCAGACATCTATTCCCTCCCAACACCAAAGCACATTAGATTGAAATATAAACTAAAAGATTTTGTCCACATCATTAGGCCCTAGCAACATCGTTAAAGGTAACAAGTGGTGGGCTTGAACACAGCCTAGACAATTCAAGAATTTGATTTTACTTGCGTATTTAGTTTTTTAAAAAATTCAATTAAAACATTTCAAGCAATCAGCAAACCTCAACCACTAGAAATGAGAGTATACACTTGTAAAAGATACCTTCGACCATCACATTTAGATCCTTTGGAATCTCAGATCCTAAATGAAACGCTTATATTGTAAGGAGAAGCAACGAACTCCAAAAGCATAGGTCGATCATTTGGATATAAGGTGATTGGGGATAGAAAAATACTGGGCCTGTCGTTGCATGCTCTACTTTGTAGTTTATTTGCCTGCATTTAATCAATAGCCTGTAATAATGTAATAGGCATTTTTCAGGTGTACACCATACATGTAGGCAGTTAAGAAGCTTGATTCACCAACATGCCAATATGCCATCGAATAGAAGAATAATGTCGGGGAAACCTAGGCCTCAACAATCCAAATGAACTGCCAATTGTTATATATGTTGACATAAAAATGTGCTAATAAAAAATTAGAAAAAAAAATACATAACTGAGCTGCAGAGCATGCCTACTGGGCTATTTAAAAAGTAGGCTTAAATAAGACTTAAACCTTACAAATAGGACAAGCCTAAAGCCCTAGATGAACCGCCTTACTGGTTAAAAGGCGGTAATTATTGTTGATACATAAAGAAAACACTTACACGACCAATGCATATCCCCCTATCAACAAATTACCAAGACACCGACAAAGATGGTAATTACATGCCATATAATATACGCTACCCCAAACAGGGAATCTGAGCAAACTATTGCAATCTTTTGTTTTTAATCAGCTGATTGCCATTAAATATGCAGCTAGAGTACAGATATAAAAAAAATAAACTGAAATGATCGTAAACATCAACGTAAGAAGGCTACTGGAGTAGAACTGTAAATTGAAAAATGCGTACAAAACATTTTGATGATAGTGATAAGCAATTCTTATGTTTGAATATTGACACTTGTTTTCTTAAATGCAACAAATGCAGGCTTAGTATGCTGAAGCTTTCAGCGCAAACGAAAGGTAACTTGGTACTTAAATGAACTTCAAAGGAACATTAAAACAAAAGCTAGTTGAGAATGATAAGTGAATGACGTTGAAATTCGCTTGCATGTTGAATTGAATTCAGGGGGCTAGCAGGCAAGAACGTTAGAGAAATTCACCAATCGACATATGTGATTAACATGATAATTAAAAGCTAAATGCTTGTATCAATGTACTTGATGAATTCAATTGAATACCCTGTGCGTACACGTAATGTTAGATTCAATTGCATATAGATTCGAGCCACTAGCGGAGGAATAACTATATTAGCTTCGCAATGCGTTCTTAATTAGGATTTGCGACGCATGCAAAGCATCATTTATAACGGGTGCGGGGGGTAAAAGGCAAGGCGAATTGAAGAGATATGGAAAGAAAGGGAAAAATAAAGGAAAAAGAGAAGAGGAAGAGAAAAGAGACACAACACACACCACCTAGGGGGAGAGCCGGGCCAAAGAAATGAAAAAGATCCCGTGCCATCTCCCCCAAAAAACCAAAAGAGAGTAATTTTATTAAGATGGGGTGACCCGCCATGCAAGCTCTTACACCTGCAATGGCAAGGGTTGGATAACAAGGAAGGAAACAAAAGAAAAGGAACCTCCTAAATGCACACGCATGCATGCATGCATTATACATGTATCACATGCCCATTCATCATCCAAACCCTCCAAACATCTTATATGACATTATTCCTATTATTATTTAGTAATGGCCCATCCACGATCAATAAGTCTGAATTAACACAAATTGGCAGATTGCCAAAGAACAAGATGCGTGTGTGGTTGAATTTGTAACGCCAGATCCAATGGTGGTCATGCCCGTGAACGACATTGAGAATTCAAGAACGGCATCTAATAATCTGGCACAGTATTCAACGGCTTCAGAGTTCAGACCCAAATCCACGATATAATTTCAAGAAACTACTGTACACACAAATGCAAATAGTGGATTGTTAAAGCAACTAAATTCAAGAAACTAATATACACACGAATGCAAATAGTGGATTGTTAAAGCAACTAATTTCAAGAAACTAATACACACACAAATGCAGATAGTGGATTGTTAAAGCAACTAATTTCAAGAAAGACAAGAAAACAATCAAAATCAACACTACAATTTTAAAAAAAAGAAAGACAAGAAAACAACCTCTCATTACAGAAGCCCAGCTCTCAGCAATCGAAATCAACAATATGCTCACTTCTATTAATAGAGTCTTGTTCATCAGAGCTATAATTTAAAATTTATCAGAAAATATTTAAGAATAACAAATTGATTTTACCAAATTTTACCCTCCTCGAAAGCAAGAATTATGAATGAAGATAGGAAAACACAAATTTGACATACCCTAATAGATACCCAATCAAGATTGGGATTTTTTATACCGCGCAGTCCAATTCAAAGGCCTCACGCCTAAATCATGTTACATCAAAAGACGGAAGATGATTTTCTCATTGTTTCCAAATGGAGAGAACTCTGAAATCAATATAGGACTAGGGTTTACACAGAGGAATACGACAAATTCCGAAAAGAAAACATAAAACACACAGTAATACAAATATCAAGAATGATAAACGATGAAATATTAGAATATAAAAGCACAGATCTAACATACCTTGATAGATAAACGATGGAGACTCTGGTATCTGATCTGCCCTCATGAATCTAAAATCAAGAATCTGAGAAATTAAAAGCAGATTCTGTGTCTGAAGAAGGACGCCGAAGGGTGAGGTTTCTTGAAAATGGATTTCTGGAAACCCTCCATCTATTTGATTCTGAATGAAGGGGTTTGGGTTTTATATAGAGGAATGAAAAACAATAGACGCCTGTGATTGGCTATACATAAAATCGACGGTTCAGATGCTTTCGTTAACTTAATTGAGGCGCGTAATGTTTTTGTTTTGTATCAGCTGAGGCGCGAAAATTATGGATATTTTTAAGGAAAATACTTACCTCAAGTACTTGACCTAAATTACATCCATTAAGTCAATAAGAACTTGACATATGTCCAACTAACTCACACCACTTTCTCCTCCTTTTCTCTCTCCTCCATGTATCAGTTGTGCATGAGGTTAGTTGGAGATATGTCAAATTCTTATTGGGTAACGGATGTAATTGAGGTCAAGTACTTGAGGTAAGTTTTTTCCTATTTTTAAAGGAGTAATTAAACTTAACGCGGTGGCGCCAATAAACAGGATCGCCGCGAAAATTGTTATGGTGTACTTTTTAAAAAATTACAATTTTTGCTCTATTTTTAGTTTTCATTACTCTTTTAAAGGTAGATTTTATTATTTTTTTATATGTATTTTTGATGTTTTTAAAAGGGAAAATTATTTTTAGGTTCTAACTAAAATACATAATATTGGAAAGGCCCCAACAATTGATCAAATTAAAGTAGGTTCCAAGGGACCTTACTTTAATTGTGGTACAACACATAAAGACTCTTATGTCTAACATAATTCAAGTAAGGTCTTTTGGGACCCTACTTTAATTTAGCCAATTAGTGAAATCTTTCCAATATTATATGTCTTCGGTGGGACCTGAAATTAATTTTTCCTCTTTAAAATATGCTGAAAGTAATAAACTTATAGGTGCATGATTGATTATACTTTCTCTAATCTTAAATACTACTTCCTCCATTTCTAAATATAATAGTTAGTTGACTTTTTTTATAAATTAATGAAGTGAAATGAGTCATCGAATTATAACATATTTTGAATATTATTGATCACATGTTAGCTCATGAGTCAAATATACTGTATTAAAGAAAAAGTTGGAGAAAATAAATTTTAAGTAACCTAAATTGCTTTCTCATTATATTTATGTAATCTGATCTTAAAATTATGATTTGGGCTAGATCAGAGTTTCCTAAGTTGTGCCCAGTGGCAATTGACAAGAGCGCATATCTCTTTTGGGCTTATTTCAGGGCGGTCCATGTTTCTCTTTTGGTCAGATTGGTGTTGTAACTGACTTCCCTTTTTTTATTTGTTTCATGCTCAATTGGTTTTGTTTGTCAGAGTTAATACTTAATATCATCTAGTCTTAAATATAAGACCTAATTGATTTTTTCTGGAAAATCCTTAGAAAACAAAATAAGTTAATTATAAATTGATTTAATCTAATTTTTCCCTTAAACTAGTTTATTTTACTTATAAACTAATGGATAATCTAAAAATATATTAAATATGTCATCATTTAATAACATATTTCGCAATCTTAATCTCTCCACAAAAAAGTCAATTAGGTCCTATATTTAGGACTGGAGGTTGTAATTTTTTTCATGACCACATGCATGCTCAATGCTATGAGTCATCACGTTATTTCTCTTTCTCAACTCCTCGCAAAAAATAAATCTTTCTCTCAATCAGTCTAAGTGAATTCCTTCTCAGAGACGAGCATGAATTCTCGAAGCAAATTAATATTCCACAAAGATTCCATGTTATTCCGTGTTGCGATTAAAGGGCCTGCTCTTTAACAAGTGCTTTGCTTGTTCCGTGGGCATGAGCTTTTTAAATTCTTGCCCCCTGCTCCATGTTTCGTAAGTGGGGATTGTCCTATTCTTAACATGGAAGTATCGCAGTATACGATTAAAATTGATCAGATGGGAAAATACGTTTACATGTGAAGAAAATACACTCACCTTAACGTACAACCATAATCAAAGATTATCAACCACAGCCTGAAAGAGTGATCTCATAAAGCCAAACTCCCCTAGTTTTCTTATTTTGCTCTCATCCGGTGAAGAGTGATCTAAGACTGTATATAATCTCATTTTGGCAACATGTAAACGGTCAAAATAACGTCTTTATTTAATCATACCTTAAGCTCCACTTACCCGATGGATATTAATTTTTAGTCAGCCACATCAGAGAGCAATAGAGCGTATAAAAAGAAAGTAATCTTTTTTGCCTAACCTTCAAATTCACTCAGTCAATGCTGTGGGTTTATGTGAGTCACTTCCGTATAAGTGTCAGTTTTACCATCATACAAACCTTCCTCCCAAGTGTCAGTTTTTTCCCTCTTCATAATTCTTGGGGCTCTCCTTGCTCTTTGAAAAGCTTCTCCCATGGCGCTCTTCCTCTTTTCCACCCCCACACTTGCATTTCTCGCACTCTCCCATGCCTTTATCATTATTGCCTGTAAGTTTCTCTTAATCTTTTCCCTTCTTACTTTTCATCTCATCAATTCAGAATTCCTTATCTTTTTTCTTTCCCCTGTTCACTGCTTACGGTGACCGTCCTAAGTTTGTGCATTTATGCATTTCTCAGTTTGGTTTCTCATAATTCAATTTTTCTTCCAAATTTTTTGGCCTCAAAATTTATTGATTTCACCAATTGTTTGAGCTGATTGAGCTAATTAATAAGCATACACATCTTATAAAATGAGAACTTGTGTTCAAACACACTTTTATTAGTAAGTTGTGAATAGATGTCACATGACTCACTCAAATGTTTACCATAAAAAACATCCATGGTTTCAATAAGTTTTCTTTTTTACACAAATAGATTGGTCTTTCTTTGCAGATTGTCAATCTTTCATTGGCATAAACTATGGAGAAGTCGCTGACAACCTGCCGCCGCCATCAGCCACTGCCAAGCTCCTCCAATCCACCACCATAGAAAAAGTAAGATTGTACGGATCAGACCCAAACATAATAAAAGCCCTAGCCAACACCAACATAGGAATCACCATGGGAGCAGCAAACAACGACATACCATCCCTAGCCTCCGATCCAAACTTCGCCAAAAACTGGATCAACTCCAATGTCATCCCTTTCTATCCATCCACCAACATCATCCTCATCACTGTAGGAAACGAAGTCATAGCCTCCAAAGACCAAACCCTAATTAATCAATTATTACCAGCAATGCAAAATCTCCATAATGCCCTCGACGAAAAATCTCTTTCCCAAAAGATCAAAATATCCACCGTACATTCCATGGCCGTCCTCAGAGAATCTGAACCTCCGTCTGCCGGAAGATTCCACCCCACAATGATGAACGTACTGAAAGGATTGTTAGGGTTTAACAACGCCACTAATTCTCCCTTTGCAATTAATCCCTACCCTTACTTTGCCTACAAAAGTGATCCGAATCGGCCTGAGAATTTAGCGTTTTGTCTATTTCAACCTAATTCCGGCCGGTTTGATTCGAATACGAAAATTAGGTACATGAATATGTTTGATGCTCAAGTTGATGCGGTCTGTTCTGCTTTGAATTCTATGGGATTTAAGGATGTGGAGATTGTGGTTGCTGAGACTGGATGGCCGTACAGAGGAGATGGTGATGAGGTTGGGGTGAGTATTGAGAATGCGAAAGCTTATAATGCTAATTTGATTGCTCATCTTCGTTCTAAGGTTGGCACGCCATTGATGCCTGGGAAATCAGTGGACACGTATTTGTTTGCGCTTTATGATGAAGACTTAAAGCTCGGGCCTACTTCTGAACGGGCCTTTGGGCTTTTCAAACCTGATTTGACCATGACATATGATGTCGGCCTCGCCAAGCAGGATAGCCAGGTGAAATTTAGCTCTCCTTTCGAGGGAAAAGAGAGAAAAATTATAAAAATTAAATCATTATTTCTTTAATAATCTGATTTTCGTTATAAAATTAAGGGATATAAATGATAGAGAAGATGGAAAAGAAGAAAAACAGGGGAGAAAATTGGAGAGAAAGAGAGGAAAATTTATTTCAATCTGATGTCAAATGTATGGTATATTGTACTACACCTCTGGTCCTAAATATAAGACCTAGATGACTTTTTTTGGAGAGATTAAGGTTGTGAAATAGGTTATTAAATTATGATATATTTGATATATTTTTAGATTATCCATTAGTTTATAGGCAAAATATACTAGTTTAAGGGAAAAATTAGGTAAATCATCAATTTATAATTAACTTATTTTGCTTTTTTAGAATTTTTTAAAAAAGTCAATTGGGTCTTATATTTAGGACCAGAGAGAGTAATATATTTACACCTAAGCAACTCAATTTCAAGCAAGAGTTACCTTAAATAAATAGTAAGTGCAATCTAAGTATACATGTTGAAAACTCCTTTAAAACAATTCATTGGGGAGATTATGGAGTGTAGGATGAGAAAGACTAAGAGTTGGGAAAATTTATGGACATCCACATATCTAATACTACCTCCAGTCCTAAATATAAGACCTAATAAAATTTTTTTTTTTGGAGAGGTTAAGGTTGCGAAATATGCTATTAAATCATGACATATTTGATATATTTTCATATTATACATTAGTTTATAGGTAAAATAAACTAATCTAAGAGAAAAAAATTAAGTAAATCAATTTATAATTAATTTATTTTGCTTTTTTTTATAAGATTTTTTAAAAAATCAATAAGTCTTATATTTAGGACCGGAGGGAGTATTAATAACATTTTTTTTTTCAATGAAGGCTCCTAACAATACAAAGGGAGGTGCATGGTGTGTGCCTAAACCAGGCGTGTCATACGCTCAGCTTCAAGCGAATATAGATTATGCGTGTGGACATGGGATTAATTGTGGCCCAATCCAATATGGTGGGGCTTGTTTTGAGCCCAACACGGTGATATCACATGCGGCTTATGCAATGAATCTCTATTACCAAACTTTGGGTCGATATCCTTGGAATTGTGATTTCTCACACAGCGCCATGTTGTCATCTAGTAATCCCAGTAAGTTTGGGTCTAGACATGTCTAATTTCTGCCCTCTATTTTTCTGCTACATGATTACATGCTCCATGCGTGGATTGATCACTTTCTTCCCTTGGTTATGTGTATTTTGTAGGCTATAATAACTGCGTTTATCCAGGCGTAAGCGTCTAAAAAAGATGTTTCATTTCCTTTGAAGTTTGACAGGGTGTTACAGAAATGAAGAAAAACATGAGATATTTAATAACAGAGAAAATTTTTAAAGGAGATGCAGATGATTGGACTGGGAATATTCCTCACTCACTTTCAGAATCCTATATAATCTTTATTTTTAAGCAGTTTTACAGCTCAAAGGTCTCATATTGTCAAATGTAGAGTAGTGACGAGTGAAAAGGAAAATATATAAAGTTTATGTGAGCGAGGTCGGGATTAAATCACAGAAACTTTGACAGTCACACTCGAGTGAGACGGTGAAGTTGTTAGTTAGTTCAGTTAAGGGAGAAAGATAGATATGTTGGTGTGTCATGTGTGTGGGAGGATATTCCTCGTATCGTGTTGTTTTAACTTGTTTGATGTGTGTGAATTGCAAGTGAGATTTCCGTTCCAATGTTTTATTTTTCGATAAAAAAGCAAAATTTTCTACCACCATGCGGGAGTTTGATTTATTTTTTCGTTACTGGCCCATATGTATCATGAACCTGCGGCTTGGTTGCTATATTCTTTTTTTGCAAGGGTTGGGCTACTGTGTTTGTTAATATGACATGTCAATATATGGTATGACGAAAGGCTGTGAGTCCAGTAGTTTAATACTTTAATTAAATGGTCACATCGAACACATAATCCATTGCCTCTTTCAAAATTGCTGTTTATCTAAAGTTATGTATACAAAATAGTGTGTGTGTGGACACACACACACACACACACTACAATTATTACAAGTGATATAGAGAACAACATCTTTCATGCAAGATATGTAATGCAGCAAGGATCTAAAAATCACCCAATTGCATTAACGCGATCACATGGCTTTATATAGAGAGAGCATTATTTCATTCTATCTCTTCTCATTACATGCATATTGTGTCCTTGCAAAGCATACTACTAACACATGTAAGATGTAATTAGACTAAAGGTTAATTTGTAAATAAAGTAAATTAGTTTGAAGGAAATAATAATTATAGATATTTGGGTAAGGGACCTAATCTGCCCCTGAAGTAACCACCAAGGAGCACTGAGCACCCTGAACTAACAACAGGCCCGTATCTGCACTCCAAGTAACCAAGGTGTTTAAAAACTACCCCGGTTTGAGACGGTCAACAACGTTTGACCGTTAGTATGCATATGTGGACGCCACGTGGAGACCTGTTTTGCCACCCGGCGCCTTGTCATCGCCATGTAGGATAAGTTAATGTGGGTCCCACATTAAATAAAAAACATTCTCCCTCCCTCTTCACCTCCCACCCACGGCCCCCCACCCCCCCTTCACCTCCCACCCACCGCCCACCTTCCCCCTTCACCTCCCACCCACCGCCCCCCTTCCCCCTTCACCTCCCACCCACCCCCCCACCCCCCTTCACCTCCCTTCCCAGCCCCCCCACCACCCGCCCCACCCCTTCCCACCACCCGCCCCACCCCTTCCCTCCATCGGCCCCCCCCACCCCACCCCCCCTCCCTCCATCGCCCCCCCACCCTACCCCCTCCAGCCGCCCCCACCCTCCCCCCTTCCCTCCATCGCCCCCCACCCCACCCCCTCCCTCCATCCCTCCATCGGCATCGCCCCCCCCCACCCCCACCCCCTTCCCTCCATCGGCCCCCCCACCCCACCCCCTCCCTCCATCCCTCCATCGGCCCTCCCCCACACCCCACCCCCTTCCCTCCATCGGCCCCCCACCGGCGATGGAGGGAAGGGTGTGGGGTGGGGGGGCTGATCGAGGGAAGGGGGGTGGGGTGGGGGGCCGATGGAGGGATGGAGGGAAGGGGGGTGGGGTTGGGGGGAGGGCCGATGGAGGGATGGAGGGAGGGGGTGGGGTGGGAGGGCCGAAGGAGGGGAGGGGGTGGGTGGCGGGGCGGCTGGAGGGGGAAGGGGGAGGGTGGGGGAGGCTGGAGGGGAGAGGGGGGTGGGTGAGGGAGGGGGTGGGGGGCGGAGGGTGGGGGAGAGGATGGAGGAGGGTGGGGGTGGGGGGAGAAGAGGGTGGGGGGGCTGGGAAAGGAGGTGAAGGGGGGTGGGGGGCGGTGGGTGGGAGGTGAAGGGGAAGGGGGGCGGTGGGTGGGAGGTGAAGGGGGGGGGGGGGGCCGTGGGTGGGAGGTGAAGAGGGAGGGAGAATGTTTTTTTTATTTAATGTGGGACCCATTAACTTATCCTACGTGGCGATGACAAGGCGCCAGGTGGCAAAACAGTCTCCACGTGGCGTCCACATATGCATACTAACGGTCAAACGTTGTTGTCCGTCAAACCGGGGTAGTTTTTAAACACCTTGGTTACTTGGAGTGCAGATACGGGCCTGTTGTTAGTTCAGGGTGCTCAGCGCTCCTTGGTGGTTACTTCGGGGCAGATTAGGTCCCTTACCCTAGATATTTTAAATGATTAACTTTGCATAATAGATTTCTAAAAAACGGTCAAAACGATCTAATGATTAGAAACATCCAACAATTGATTATTCAACTCAGGATGCCCCTACATTTTCTTAGTGTGTAAGATTTGAATTTTCAAGATGATTTTTAAAAATCATCAATCATGATAAAATAATACCAATAAAAAATAGGAACGAATAAAAAGCAGAGAGCTGAAGGATGTCAAAAAAATATAATCCAAAAATGCAAAACGAGATTGCTTTTACGTTCAAACGCGTTAATGAATAAAAATCTGCCACTTGTACATCATAAAGAAGCAAAGCGAGGGAAACACAGAAAATCCTGAGGCCTCAGCTCTGAAAGCTCGACCGATCCCTTCCCTACCCTTCTCTTCCCCTGGTTAGATAGAACATATTCATATTATTGATGTAGAAGAAGGTGAAAAGGAGAAAGAAACCAAAGATCTGGAGAAGAAGAGGGAGAATATGGGGACGAGAGAGAGGGAAAGAGATCTAGAGCTCCTCATTCCTGTCTCTGACATTCACACTCCTTCTTCTAAATCTCCTTCCCTTCCTTCTCCCTCCATACTTCCCTCACACCACCACTCTGGTCAAGAGGTTTTCCTCCCTCCCTCTCTTTTTTCCGTTCTCATCTCCTTATAATATCATTATATGAATTATTTATTATTTATTCCTCCTCATGCAGGCATTTTCTAAGGTGATTCGCAGCTGGGCCTCCAAGAAGTTTATCTCAGGATGGTAATTTATTTGATTTGCATGTTTTTGCGATTCAAAAGTACACATTTCATTACAGATAGACAGATTGAAACGCCAACAATATAATCTGACATCTAACATGCATGCACATGCACGTGTTTTTGCGTTTGAAATATCATTGCTTGTCATCTTTCTTGAAATATGCTTGTCTAATAGTGTAATGTGACGTGCAGTGTCATCCTCTTTCCTATTGCTATAACGTTCTATGTCACTTGGTTTTTTGTCACCTTTGTGGATGGTTTCTTCTCCCCTATATATAATCATCTCGGGATCAATATTTTTGGTAACTACTAGTGCTCGATCATGCTATTAAATCATGACTACACATCTACCCAATCATTTTAATCTGATCAAGGTGACTTATTGGTAGGTCTCGGATTTGTTACTTCCATCACCTTCATCTTCCTAGTTGGTGTTTTCATGTCATCTTGGTTGGGAGCTTCTCTTCTCGCGCTTGGAGAATGGTTCATCATAAAAATGCCTCTTGTAAGCTACATCTACTCTGCCTCAAAGCAAATAAGTACTGAAATATCCCCTGGTATGCCTATTCCCGTCATATTCTTCCATGTGCCTTGAAAAGAATCGAATAAGGGAAACTTAATGCACGAACAAACAACCTCTGCAGATCAAAACTCAAATGCTTTCAAAGAGGTTGCTATTATAAGGCATCCGCGTGTTGGTGAGTATGCATTAGGGTTCATTACTTCTACACTCATGCTACAGAGGGATTCGGGTGAAGAAGAGCTTTGTTGTGTTTTTGTCCCCACCAATCACTTGTACCTTGGAGATATTTTTCTTGTCAGCTCATCTGATGTTTTGAGACCTAATCTGTCTGTTCGAGAAGGGATAGGTATGAGTTCTTTCATCAAATTATATAATGCATAAAAATGATGACATGTGGTTCTTGAATATCTATATACTATTTTGTTCTTTGATATATATCTAACGCAAGTGTGCTTACTATAAACAGAGATTGTGATATCTGGTGGCATGTCAATACCTCAAATATTAACTACCATGGATGCTAAGGCTTCTCTCGCAAGAACAAATGCTTTTGCCGGGTCATAAGTATAATGGTAATATTTATATTTTGCAGCAGAGGCATGTTTTTCTGCACTTAAATTAAACATTTTTCCACGTAGTTGTTAAGATTTTATGTTTGTCTTCTCCTCCAGGATTTCCTTGCAGGTTTAAGGATTATCTAAGAGATATGGAGAAAGAGAAGCTTGGATTGATGAAGCTATATGGAGCAGGTTGGCAGAAGCGCATCAAACTCTTTCTTATGTATATCATGTTTAAAATGGATGTACGTAAATGTGTCCCTCCCCTCCCCTCAAATTGTTCTCTCCCATAAGTGTTTTGGGGTTAGTGAGAGGATGTAATAAAGGAAATTGATGGAAATCAAAGTTAGAGTTTCTACTATGGTAGTGTTTGAAGCATGTGTGCCGTAAGCTTCCTATTTAGCCCCATTACACCTTTAGCAACTAATGGTTCTGTCAACTAGTTGTGCTTTTCTCAGGAAAACACCTTGGACTCTAAATTTTCTTGTTTCTGATAGGGTGCCAAAGCATTGTTGAATCAATGAGTGTGAACGCTATTTTATGAAATTATTAAGCTTACTGTTCCTGAGTGAAAAACGGAAGCTGTATGCTTTTAAATGTTTTTTATGGACTCTATACTGTGCACGCATTTTCTTGGTCTCAATAATTGTTGGATTAAGGTGTGTGAGTGTTTTTTTATGTAATTCTATGGGGCCTGCTTTTCCTAGGTGAAAATGGAAGCCATAGGCTAGGTTGCCTTGCGCGTTAAATTATTTGATGGACTCAATGACGTGCACTCATTTTCTTGGCCTCAATAATTTTGGGTTTGAGGAGTGTTGGAAGTTATCTCGATGCTTGAAAATTGCCATTTTTTATCGGTCACGTGATTATTATATTAAAAAAAATCTTAACAAAAACATTAACGATCTTATTTTTGTTTTTTGTGTTGTGATTACTAGTGTATTTTTAACGCGAAAGTTTTAAGATAATTGAAAAAAAAAATCATAATTCTCTCTCACTCTATTTTCTTTCTTTATGATTTTTGTGATTAGAGATGAACAATTTATTGTCTATTAGGAGTATATCATAATAAGGTAGCTCGTTCAATCGTATCTTTTGGTCAGGTGAAAAATACCCGCTAAACATGAAAAATTTTTCATCCTTGTCTGATTGGATCCACCTCAGCTTCGTTAAAAAGCATAATCAATCTGTCAATTGAACCATATGAATTACCGCTGCTACCCCCACGACCTATCTTTGATTTACCCAATGGACACCATGTCAAGCATGAACTGGGAAAAAATGACATGATTTACATGTGCCAAAGTGAAGATGTCACAAAGCAGAATCCATAATATCAAAATGGTCTCACGAAATGGCGAAGTTAAAGTAGGGTGACAAAGAACCTCACTTTAATTGTCTTTCAAGTTAATAAGATATTTATGTCTCTATGTAATTATGAGCTCAGATATTGTGTCTAGTGTCCAATAACTTATTAGACGTGGTAAGAACACTATTATCTACCGTCAAAACACCTATTTATCACTTAAAATGTAAACCCTTGTAACTGACCTCAATAACTTATTACACTACACCTAGTTAAAACGCTGTTATTCACCACCCAAAACATTTGTTATCTTGTGAATAATAAAATGAGGGAAAATGACTCTTAAACTAAAAGATAATCTAAGGTAAGGTAATTTCGTGACTTTAGGTGAGACTTTTTCTATATTATTTTTCTCTTGATTTGAAATTCAAATGGATGGGGTACCAAGTCTTAAAAGTTAAACCTACAGCCACTGGAAGCATGCATGGCCAAAACCACAAGGGAGTGCACTCAACGATTGTCCACAACGCGGGGCACGCTCATCACATACACCATCTTCACAATAGGCAATAGCCGTCCGATCCAAAAATCTTGCTCCCTGCAACAATCTCAGACAAAACGACACCATCCAAAGCCGCTTCAGGGTTCAGGCTAAAACATTAGGGGGCGGAATGCCCGCCACGTAATATCATGGCAAAATAATCAGAACCCAAATCCCACCCACCACTACCTCGCGTACATCACACGACACCCAAAACACTAGTCGCGTGCCAATCACTCGCGCTTCTCATCGCGTGGATGACGTTGGGAGTAATAAAGGGAAGTCGTCTAAACAGTAACGTGAGCCCAAGGGGTTAACCTATATTCTCCCACTTACGCTTCACTCTCATTTTTTCTTTACCTCGTTCAAGCGCAATCAAAAGCAAAAGGGTTTTCTTTCTTTCCTTCTCGTTTTCTCGCCTTCCTTACTATTATCATCATCCATGGCTGACCGTACAACTACCGCCTCTGATACTCGCCTCCACGTCAGCGCCAATCCTCACGTCCAGATCTCCAAAGGTATTTCGCTTTTTTTTTTATGCCTCCTGATTTTTTCACCTATCATTTCCTACGTAAACCCTAGCTCCTTTTCAGCTACTTCGGTTTTTTCTCGTCGTTCGTTTTCATTTGATTTCCACATTTGAAATGCGCTTCGTTTTATTTGAAGACTGAGGTTAGGGTTTTGCTTTGTGTTTAATTTGTCGTGTTTTTTCAAATTTTTGTTTTTAATTTCAATTTGTTTGGTTTTTGGTTTGGATTTTGATTTTGGGAGATGAGATGCATTGACGGATTGGTTATCACCGGCGGGTTTATTTATCGTGCTTATTGGCTCGTCTCTTCAGTCGCATTTGAACTGGCAGTTTAATTTTTTGTGGTGTCGTTAATTTCTGTTATTTTAATTGATGGGTTATGCTGTATTTTGTATTAATGTGTTTTGTTTTATGACTTCAAGTGAAGAAAAATGCACATTATTGTGTGATGCCCATGAAGAACATTTGTTTTAATTTGATTTTACAACTCTTTCAGTCTGTGTTGGGCAATTTGTGTGACTATTTTGGGTCTTTAATTTTCTAAGTTTTGTTTAACTGAACCATTTATCCCCTTGTGCAGATTTTCAGGGCCCTGACAATACTATCCCACTCTCCCCACAGTGGCTTCACCCAAAGCCCGGTGAGAGTAAACCTGGGACAGGAAGTGTGGTATGTAATAGTTGCATATGTATTTTACTTAATTGTTATTCTCAGCTCTTTTGATTGGTTTATGTTTACAAGGATGTTTTCTTTGTTGCGCGATTTTTATCAACAAGATGCCCCTGTTTTGCATTTCCTGAATATTGTATAGTTGCCTCAAATGTTCGTTTTTCATTCCTTTGCTCCTCTTTAATGTTCCAGGAAAACCATGAGGTTACGACTCCACCACATGTCAATCGCTCAGAGACTGTCAAGACACCTGGAAATGGTGATGATCTGCATGATGGACAGAAGAAAAAGGATGTTTTCAGGCCATCCATGCTTGATTCGGAAAGTGGTCGTCGTGACCGTTGGCGTGATGAAGAGAGAGACACTAAGTTCATACGAAAGGACCGTTGGAGGGATGGAGACAAAGACCTTGGTGATGGTCGGCGTGGGGATCGATGGACTGAAAATATGCCCTCAAGGAATATCGGGGAATCACGTCGTGGTGGTCCTGACAGATGGAATGATTCAAGTAACAGGGAAACAAACTATGATCAGCGACGTGAGAGTAAGTGGAACACACGCTGGGGTCCTGATGACAAGGAGCCAGAAAGTTTGCGTGAAAAATATGGTGGTTCTAGGAAAGATGGTGAAATTCATATGGATAAAGGCTTGTCAAATATTTCCAATCACGGAAAGGATGAAAAGGAAGGGGATCACTATCGACCATGGAGGCCTAATTCCTCACAGAGTCGTGGAAGGGCTGAGCTACCCCACCACCAAAGTTTAACACCAAACAAACAAGTCCCTACATTTTCTCATGGGCGAGGCCGTGCGGAAAATATGCCTCCTGTCCTTTCTCTTGGACGTGGTCGGGTTGGCCCTGGTGGTAACCCTATGAATAGTAGTGCTTCATATTCCCATTATCCTGGAACTAATGTGGATAAGGTTGACAATGTGCCTGGAGAGCCTGGTCTATTTATGTACAGCAGGATCAAGTTACTTGATGTGTACAGGGGAACTGACATGTATGCGACTAAAAAATTTGTTGATGAGTTTATTCAAGTGCCTTACCTCACCCAGGACGAACCCCTAGAGCCTCTAGCACTATGTGTGCCAACTCTGGAGGAACAGGTAATTAGTATTTTTGTATTGTTCTTCTGGATGCCATTGCAGCTTTTAGTGGTTGATTAGACTGTGTTCCTATGTGAGCAGGATGCTTTAAAAGGCATCGACAAAGGGGATATAGTTAGTAGTGGTGCACCGCAGGTATCGAAAGATGGATGGAATTCTGCTGATGTTGCACAATCAAGGAGAGTGAAGCTAGGAGGTGCCCCTCTCCAAGGTATACCTGAAGATGGGTTTATTGTGGGCTAACTTCTTTTGGAATTGATTTGCTTAGCAGGCTCTCTTGATGACTGTAAAGACGTAGGTTTTGATGATGTGAAAAGTAATGATTTGAATTGCTTTGAATGATCTTCAAATAGAAAGCTATTAATCAGTTCTAATTTATTACATGTTTATACTGTCAAACATAGTTTCTTAGGAGTTTCTTATGAATGACCCTTATCTGTAAAGTTTTGGTGCATTCTCCATCTGGTCTTGTTAGATTATCAGAAAAATAAAGTAGATTGTCTTCATATTAGCATCTATCTAGGAATTATTTTTTTGGTAACATAGATGTAGTTAATTTGAATTATATGGACTAGTGCATAGTTATTTACAATGTTTTAAACTTCCCATTTTCTTATTGTTAGTTTTTAATTATCTTATTTTTTACCACATATTCCATGAGATATGAGGAGTTCATTTTCATTTTTCATTAGAAGTTTTTGTTTTTTTTTGTTGTTGTTGCAGACAAGGGTGAAGATGCAGTTTCATTCAGGCTGGCTGATGAGGTATCTAGCAATAGAGAATCAACCTTCGATGGAGATGGTTCTGTTAATCCTGCTGCTGGATTGCGAGCTATGCCGCTAAGCGAGCATTCTAACACTCCTTTGCATGATACTCCTGGTGATCTTACTTCAAGAAAATTAGATATGAGCTGGTCACAACAACCAAAGGATCCTCACAGTCAGCGTGGAAGTAATCTCAGTTCTTTATCTGACACTAAAGATCCATCTAAGTGGAAAACTAATGAAGATCCCATTATTAAGAGGCAGCTATCTGGCATTTTTGATAGTGGGTTTGAAGCACGGAGAGTTCTTCAGACTCCTCCAGAGGAGCTGTCTCTTTTCTATAAAGATCCTCAGGGCCTTATTCAGGGCCCTTTTAAAGGAATTGATATTATTGGATGGTTTGAGGCTGGATACTTTGGCATTGACTTACCTGTTCGCCTGGAAAGTGCTGCAGGTGATTCACCTTGGTTGTCACTTGGTGATGCTATGCCACATCTGCGAGCTAAAGCCTGTCCACCGCCAGGGTTTTCTGTGCCAAAACCAAATGAGCTTACAGATGCATCTGGTCGGCAGAATTCTAAGGCAGTTGGAAATATTCTTTCTGGATTAAGTGAAATTGAAATGATGAGAAATGATTCTAGGAATAGACAGAGTTCTGGTACCGAAGCTGAAAATAGGTTTTTGGAGTCACTGATGTCTGGGAATAAGAACAGCCCCCCACTTGATGGGCAGACTTTGTCAGAAGGTCAGTCCTATTTTTTCCCTTTTCTAAAGATTTTTCCCTTCTACAATAATTTGGATACAAATATCCTTCTGTGTATTGCCTTTTTTATTTATAGATCTTTTAGAAAATCTGTATTATATCTACGGAATTTGCAGCTTGACTTGAATTAGGTTATTCTTACTGTCATGTTTTTTGGGGAATAATTCTGGTTATTTGAACCCATCAGGAGTAGATGCTGGAAACATGTTCATGCTGGCCAAGAGGATGGGACTTGATCGACAGAAGTCAATACCTAATACTTACCAATATTGGCCCGGTAGAGATGTAACATCCCTAGTTTCAAAATCAGATGTTGTCCCAGATGCACCTGTACCACCACATTCAAAATTCTTTGCTTCAGTTAGTGACACTGGTCTTCAGCCTCGGCCTCATAATGCTGACTTGATGTCAGTCATTCAAGGAATGTCTGACCGGTCATCTACAGGGCTGAATAATGGTGCTGCTGGATGGTCAAATTATTCTGTGCAAGGTGGTTTGGATTCACTCCAAAATAAAATTGATTTACACCATGATCCGAACTTCCTTCAAGGGCCGTTAGGAATTCAACAACAAAGGCTACTAGCTCAAAGCCAATTGCCTTTTAGCAACTTGGCAGCTCAAGCTGTAGATAATTCTTCTGGTGTTTTAACAGCGGAGAAGTTACTTTCTTCTGGTTTACCCCAGGATCCTCAAACGTTAAGTATGTTGCAACAGCAACAGCAACAGCAGTATTTGATGCAGTTGCATTCTCAGGCAGCTGTTCCATTGCAGCAAATGTCACTGCTGGATAAGTTATTATTGCTGAAGCAACAACAGAAGCAGGAAGAGCAGCAGCAGTTGTTGAGGCAACAGCAACAGCAGCAACTGCTTTCTCAGGTGTTGCAGGAACACCAGTCTCAACAGCGCTTTGGTGATCCTTTTGCTCAGTTGCAGGGAGGTGGAATACCAATGGGAAATTTGTGTGTTGACCCTTCTCAACTTCAGCTGCCTCATGAGATTTTTCCAATTAGTTCACAGACGCCAATTCCCAGCGTGCAAGATACTCTTGCTAAGACTTTGGGCTTACCTGTGCAGGATACTAGTTATGGTGCAAGTAGTGAAGCTTCTGCTCCTCCTATATCTCACCAGATTTTCGGCAACATTGCTCATCAGAAAAGTTGGGGCCCTATTCTTCCAGAGCAGAGTAGTGAATTGCACCAGAAGGAATCATTGCCTGTTTCACCAATGGAAGAAAGTTCCTTATTTCATGAAAATAGAATGAAAGAGGAACATGTGCTGAAATCTCTTAATGTTTCTGACACTGCTGCTAATTCTTTGGAGCAGATTCCACAAAATAGCGGCAAAGGCAATGGTATTTTCTTGACTGCAACTTCTGAGTCTCGTGAGCATTCCATACATGCACAATCTGCTGTAGCCGATGCTGGAAGGCCATCGGCTGAAACTTTTGGCTTTAAATCTCCAGCAGCAAATTATGTGGATGGTAATATGAAGATTGAATCAGATGGTTTTCATGAAGAACAGCCTGCTGGAAGAGACAAGCCCAATGATGAGCCCACTTCTACAGATGTAAAACATGTTGAAGTGCGGGAGCCAAAGAAGGCTTCTGAGAAGAAATCTAAGAAGCAGAAGTCTTCCAAATCTCAGCCTTCTGATACAGTGAAGGGTTTGCCTAAGAATCCGCCTTTGGAGCAGATAAAGCAATCAGAAAGTCCAAAACCAAATGCTGGCTTAAAGTTGGGAGAAGCCAACAAGGGAGAGCCAATTCATGAAACCAACTTGCCACCTGCAAGAGATAAGAGTAATAAATCGATGGCAGATCAAGATGTGAATGTTGTTTCTGCCAATGTTCCAGGAAGAATAGCTGGAATTGTTGAGGGTGATGGGAAGGCTAGTTCTGTTTCCGCACAGAATACTGAAGTATCTGCCGGGCGTGCTTGGAAACCTGCTGTGGGTATCAAGGCAAAGTCTTTTCTAGAAATTCAACAGGAAGAACAGAGGAAGGCACAGACGGAAACTCTTGTTTCTGAAGTTACTTCTTCTGTCAACTCCATGAGTCTATCAACTCCTTGGGCTGGGGTTGTGGCCAATACTGATGCAGGAAAGTTAGCCAATGAAAGTCAAAGAGAACTAGGCAATACTGAATTTTTGAGTAAGTCTGAAACTTCTCAAAATGTTAAGGGAAAGAAAAGCCAACTACATGATATATTGGCCGAAGAAGTTTTGAAGGAATTTAGTGAAAGAGATGCTGTAATTTCAGGCATGTCTCCCTCCCAAAATACAGTGATTCATTCAGATTCAATAGACGATGACAACTTCATTGAGGCAAAAGACTCTAAAAGAAACCGAAAGAAATCGACAAAATCAAAGGGTTCTGGGGCCAAGGTCTCAAACCCTATTTCATCTAATGAAGCAGCAATTGGTTCAAATTCCACAGAGAAAGTTAAAGGATCTCGCACTGTGCAGGTGGAGAAAGAAGTAGTGCCTTCCATCCCCTCAGGACCCTCTCTTGGAGATTTTGTTCCCTGGAAAGGGGAGCCTGTAAGCCCAACGCCATCTCCAGCATGGTCTTCTGATGCGGGTCGAGTTCCGAAACCAACATCTTTAAGGGATATTTTGAAGGAGCAAGAGAAAAAGGCTTCTGGACAGCCTAGCCAATTACCTACTCCTCAGAAATCACATGTTACCCAACCAACTCGTGGTGTTGGTGCGTCATGGCCAATACCGATATCCTCTGCATCTAAAACTTCATCTTCGATGCAGACGAGCTCACATTCCCCTTCTCAGTCAAAATATAAAGTGGATGATGACTTGTTCTGGGGTCCCATAGAGCAACTTAAGCAAGAAACCAAACTGTATGACCTGTCTCTATTTTAAGCCATTTATTTTTAGTTGATTTTGTTTATTTCATGCATATATCTGTTTCTATGCTTGCAGTAGGCTAAACTATAATAACTAGAACAGTTTGATATTTTATATTTTTGGTTGATACTGCCACTTTCAATGTATGTTTATCATGCAATTCATGAATTAGATGTTGGTATCTTGACCTAGAGTTGTGATCTATTGGCAAAAATATTCATGTGACTTTTTAATGAAGGGGTCTAATTTTCTCATCAGAAGTTATCGCAGTAATGAATGACTAAATAACAGTGATTAGCTTTGATTAAAGAGTTATGGCAACCTTGCAGGGTTTTCTGGACTGCCTTCATTATTTTACAAGAGTAGCAGTTATTTAACCTTTAAACTAGAGCATTCAAATTCAAATTTGATAGTAACATGCCCAGTTGTAGGTTTTAAATTCATTCTTTCTGCATGTCCCATGTTTTGGTGAATAAATTGAGAGTGAATCGATTGTATCTTCTGTGAATGCAGGTCAGATTTCCCTCAACTTGCAAGCGAGGGGAGCTTGGGATCTAGAAAGACTCCCAATAAAGGTAACACATCTGGACTATTAAACAGACAAAAATCAGTCAGTGGTAAACCAGCTGAGAGGTCTCTGTCTTCATCCCCTGCACCATCTGTTTCGTCCGCGAAGATCAAGAAGGATGTTATAACTAAGCATTCTGGTAAAAATGAATTGTTTATTCTTTTATCTTTTCAACATTGTTTATTCACTTGCTTGAAATTTATGCATCTAATTGCATTCTTTATATAATCTATTTTGTGGTTGGCTCTTTTATGATATACTAAAGGTATTGTCTTCTTGACATGTACAGAGGCCATGGACTTCAGAGATTGGTGCGAGAATGAATGTGTTAAGCTTATTGGAACGAAAGGTACATTCCCTTTCAATTCATACTCAGTTTTGGTTGACAAGTTACTTGTTTTCTGTACAAGAAGAAATTTTGTCAAGTTCTTTTGCTTGTCAGGTTAGAAGGGACACCTTGAATAAGGTTTAACATTAAGAGAGTTATAAATATTGGCTTATAATCAACGCTACATTGAATACTGGAGAATTTATATTTTCAGTATGCTAAATTTGAAGGTTGGACATGACAATTTAACGTGTATGGCTTGCAGATACAAGTTTCCTTGAATTTTGCCTGAAGCAATCCAGATCAGAAGCCGAGCTGCTTTTAATTGAAAATCTTGGATCCTATGACCCTAATCACGAATTCATTGATAAATTCTTAAACTACAAGGAGTTGCTGCCTTCAGACGTACTTGAAATAGCTTTCCAAAGTCGGAATGATCACAAAGTTCCTGCACGTGGTGTTGGAGATGTGAATGCTGGAAATGCAGACACAAAGGACCTTGATACCTACGGCCAGGATGGATCTTCGAAGGGCGGAGGAAAGAAGAAGGCTAAGAAAGGGAAAAAGGTCAGCCCTTCGGTCTTAGGATTTAACGTTGTAAGCAACAGAATCATGATGGGCGAGATCCAGACAGTAGAAGATTAGTCGTAATTGGCAAGATCCAGACAGTAGAAGATTAATCGTAATGGGCAAGATCCAGACAGTAGAAGATTAATCATATGCGGGAAATAGATACACCTTTTTGTCTGCACTTGGTAATTTGTAAATGATTTTAACGGTTTAGGATTTTCTTTAATATTTTTCAACAATAGTTGCAGCAGCATCTTTAGGTGGTTCTGCTCAAGCATTTTTGTCGACTAACTGTAGAATTTGTTTTTGACGTTTGGCTATAATCTCAAGCCTGGCTTACTGACTCCATTTTGAAGTTGCTTCTTGTGTTTTATTCTAATGCCAGGAAAGAATTTATTAGTGGAGCAAAATTTGTATAGATGACAAATTTAATATATGGATTCGGAATATTGAGAGATATTAGTATTCATTGCGGCTAGAACTCCATTAAAAATTATCAGGGCTTGTGTTGTTCGAGTGCCTGCGGTTATATTTTGTACAGACTTTTTAGGTAAAATTTCATTTTAATCCAATATCAGGGGAATCGGCCCCATACTAGGTTGGACTAGATCAAGTGGTATAAATACTTAACCTGAAGGTGGTCTTAACTATTACTCCCTCCGGTACCTAATGTAAGAGCTCAAAATTTGAATGGTTTTGGTCCCTAATGTAAGAGCTCACCCCACATTCTCTCCTCATTTAATGCATTTTTTCCTACTTTACCCCTTAACTCTCTTTCATATTTATTAATGTTTATGTATTTCTCTCTCTTAAAAGTACCATAATAAATATGAGCAATTTTGGAAAAGAAGCATTAACTCCAGACATCCAACTAACATTCACTTGTTTTCTTAAGAAGCATTGTTTTGGCGGCTAACTCTTCCATTAGGGACCAGAGGGAGTATATTGCTCTGGGCTTTATTTATTTTTACTCATACCAGGTTGTGCTTGCACTAAGTACTAGACGGGATGTGAAATGGTGGATGCTTTGGTGTCCTGTGTGACATGTGCATCCTTACTTTCGCGCGTTTTTAGAAGATACATTTGGATGAGTATATTAAATTTAAATGGTAATGCATTAATCGGGTATGGTGTGATTAATAAGACTCATCATCCACATAAATCTGACTGTGCATTAACTTATACTGAATCATCAATAAAAAAATAATGATATTCTAATGATCTCATAGAAAGTTGCCCAATCAAAAATGTATTATCAATATAAAAAAACATCAATTCGTTTTGCAGGCGTAATGTTCTGGAATAAAGAGAGGTAAAGAGAATATTATAAAGCACTTTCTCTCTTCACAATTAACCTGCTTCATGTCAGAATTCCTGTTATCAGTTATCAACAGTGTTGGTATATTCCGCGCTCTTCTCTACCCCTTGCTTGATTTTTCTTGATACCTCCCTATTCTGCATCATGCTGATTATATTTTAGATGCCTCGTCATTGCAAACATTTCATATTTCGATGAATAAATCTAACAGGAAGAAAACGGCTTTTGTGCTTAAGAATAATAATGCCCGATACAAATTCACCGTGCACTAGATTCGATCCAAAGCTAGTCTAATTCGCACTCTCAAGAATGAGGAAAATGATGAAAGTCAATCAAACAAGATCGAATTCTGACACGAAGAGCTTTAAATTGTAAAACAATAGCTAAGGGACATGTTGAGTGTGTAATGTGGCTAGAAATCAATCTTAAAAACTAGCTATGATCGTATTAAAAAAATTAGCCATGATCACAACATCGCATATCACATGGCTTACCGACCTTAAGTTGATTTAGATGAAGCAACGACATCTTTGCAATTTCTGAAACAGCAACTTCTCGTACTCCACGATTTTCACTTATCAAATCCTCGTAAGCAGCTTCAAATGCCTGTGACCAAAACCTCGGCAACCGATTGGCGGCGCTGTGATGAGTGTACACATCCCACATGCGCCTCACAATCTTCTCTCTCTCCTCTAATTCCTATACCATACAACAACATCACATTCAAATTAAAAAAAAAAAGATCAAACTAAATTGAAGTGTACTAGTGGTAGAATAAGTACCAGGATATCGACATCGTTAAGATTACTAGATTCGGAATTGTGATGGAAACGAAGAATATTGGCAGCAGATAATTTGAGAGTGAGGGATCCGGTGAACATGGAGCATAGAGCTAAAAGAAGGATTGCAGTTATGACATACCAGAATCTGTAGTGTTTGTAGCTACCCACAGCTGCATCTTCTGAGCTTTCTCTCTTTCTTCTTTCATCTTCGTGCTTCTTCATTCCTGTGTCTATGTTCTTTTCCTATTATGTATCTACAGCTAGCGAATAATGTTGAACTACAGAAACCAGAATTAAAGTGTAGGATATTATGGTCGTATAGTGCGTTGTGGACCAACGCGTTAACAGGTTGGTAAAGTAGCATAGTACTAATAGATAATTGTTAGCTCACTCATGTTGATTCAGTGTTCAGACCAAACTGGTGGAAAATAAGTGAAACATTTTGACTTTGAATCCGGACAGAGGATTCTGTTCCTTTTTTTCTTTTTTAAAGCAAGTTGATATATTAGTGATCCACAACCACACATGTTCTGCACTTCTGCTAAATCTAATGTTGGATATGGAGACCAACAAGTCTAATATAATGGACCATGATCTCACCGGTGTTGATCAATATTCAAATTCTTGTTGAGAAAATTTAACAATGTCTTGTAGACTTGAACATGATTGTCTCCTATATGATACTTAGGGGCGAGCAAGCTAAAACGAAAACCGAACCGAATCGAAGTAAGTTCGGTTTGTTCGGTTCGGTTAATTCGGTTTTTGGGTATAATTCGGTTACTTTATTTCGGTTATTTCGGATATCGGGTTTCAGTTTGGTTAATTAAAAAATATTTCGGTTAAAACCGAAAACCGAAATATATATATATGTATATTTGAAATTGGTTTTGATACATTATATATTTCCAAATTTGCTTCTTTTACTTTCATGCCTTTTTTTTACTAGATTTAATTTTGGGCCTTTAGGCTTTAGCTTTAGGTTTAGTTTATTATGATCATCCTGATGATGGGAGAAGAACTACTTTTGATCAAGTTATTTTGGAGAACTTTTAGTTCATTTCAACTTTAAATATGATCATCCTTATATATTTTTAATCTATCATGTAAGGTTGAATCTTGAATGAATTGGTTTGTATGCATTTTGAATTTTACATAATTCTTTCTCATTCTCATACTTATGAATGTTGAATTCTTGAATCTTGAAATTCCGTCAGTCCTTGATAAAAAAATATTTCGGTTATTACAAAAATAACCGAAACAGAACCGAAATTTTTTCGGTTATTTCGGTTCGGTTTCTACACAACTTCGGTTTTGGTTCGGTTATTTGGTAGAACTTAAATTGGTTTTCGGTTATTACCGAACACCGAACTGAACAACCGAATGCTCAGCCCTAATTATACTTACCACTTAGTGTGAAACCATAGCCATATAATCACTCCGCCCTTGTTAAATTAACAGCCGACTGGTCTGAACTTTAGAACGTATAAGGCCCATTAAGGAAAGTGGGTCACTACTTCGGGCCCACTTTAATTAGCCCAGTAGTATAAGGACTGAACGAGTCAAAACGGAAACGTGTGTGTTTGGATTGTAATGCAACCTCTCAATTTTCAGGATAATAAAGATATAATTGTTGATTAATCATGGACAGCAAAAAATTAGCTATCCTTAATGTGGATAAGTAAGCAATCTTTTTTTTGTCAACCACCTACTCATTGGTAGTGAGCAATCTTTTGGTGTGTGTGTGTGTTATAGTTTTGTCCAAGTCAAGGGATGAAACGTATGATTTGCAGCAATCAGCAGTAGTATTGATTTTCCTTGCTGTTTGGAAATACTTGTCTATATGTCCAAGTGCAATCCGATCAGGAAATTGCTATGCCAGGTCTCCAAATGATTTCGTCGGATTGCGCATATCTAGTATGGAAGCTTTATTAAAAAAAAAAAATAGCCGACCGTTATACCTTAATGGGCTTGGGCCTTAACAGAGGCCCAATAAAGAGTTAGACGCCTTCAGGGAGTCGAAGATAACGTCACTAGCGACGGTGGAAATCTAATAGCGAGATAGACGCCCCATGGGCGTCAAGGACGATATCACCAACGGCAGTAAAGCAGATTGACTTGGTCGCCCACCTTTTTCGGAGCAGTCGCCCACCTTTTTCGGAGCACGTGCAACGTCTCTTATCCATAACGGCCGCCTATGATTTCGCAACCACCAGGACTGAGCTTCAACTATAAGAAGGCCACGAACCCATTCAGAAACACACAATCAATCCTCTGCAATCTCTCTCTCTTTCTTTGTATTCTTCTCTCTGATTATCATTGTATTCTGAGTTAAGACTTTGTGATCAAGGCATTTACGCCCAAATTTGTAACCACCGTTGCCGGTGACCCCGTTCATTGTATTCAATCATATTATTAATAAAGCGCTTCGATTATTCATTCATATTCAATAATTCTCCTATATTGTGCATCAACATTTTGGCGCCGACCGTGGGGACTCCGGCAACATTATTTCTAAAAGCTTCACGTTCTCTGAGTGAGACGATTGAACTTTAAGATGGAACAACAACCAAAGCCTGTTTCCAAGCCAACTAGCTCTTCCACTGACCTCTGATTTAACCGTGAACCAATCGCCTTGGGGGTTAAAATCACAATTTAAATCCAAGGATTGCAAATAGGGTGCAATCCCCGGGTCGTCTCACTTTGTGGAGTCCTTTAACTACCCTAATTAAGCTAAATGCAAATAAGAATTGATATAAAAGGGGTGTGATTTTTGGTATTTTGAAACATTGATTAAATTTACTAAAATAAAGCAAAACTTGTTTTTGGTTGTTTTTAGTTTATGAAGAGATAAATTGCTTAGGTTTAAAATCAAATTAATGAAGGAGGGCTTTCGTGATGATCTTATGGTGCAAATGCTTCTTTCAAAGATATGGGAGTTCAAAAGGGTCACCAAGTTTTATATAAAAACACTCAAGCAATCACTTGGGGTTATCCAACTACAATCAATAATCAACTAAGCAACCACTTGAAATTGATTATTGCTTGCAATTGGATTTAAGATCCCTTGGTGTGTATTAGAAACAAGTTTGTAAATCTAAATCCTCTTTAAGGAAGTGCAACCACAACAACCTAATTGAAGCACTAGCTATTCAAACCAAGCAACCACTTAAAGCATGAAAAGCATCATGAATCAATTCACATAGGAAATAAGGAAATCCATAACATTCAACATACAAACTTAGTATCCAATACATATGATATCAATCCATCACAAATAGAAAGATAAAGTCATGTCTCTACCCAAAATACATGAGGAATAGCAACCACATATCCCAAATATACAATGAAAGAGCATGAAACAAGAGAAACTCCCCTATGAAGCCCATGAAGCTTTGCACCATCTTCTCATCACCAAATACCCAAGAATGTTTAGCCACTCATAGTAGATGAAATCCCAAACTCATCCAAGGGTGCTGCCATGGATGAAGATGGAGGTTGGAGAAGGTGGGTGGTAGAAATGGAGTGGAAATGGTAGTAGAAGAGAGGAATGATGAGAGATTTGGAGTGGAATGAGGTGGATTTGAGTGGGGATTGAGAGGAATGATGAAAAACCTAAGAGATCTTGGTGTTTTCGACCTTGGGGAAGCTTGGGAATGGTTTGAGTCATGATAGGAAGCTTTTATAGGCTCAAGAAACCCTAAAAATCGCGTCTGATTTTTTTGACAGCGTCAGGCTCGCCAGTGGCTCGCCAACTGGCGAGCAAGTGGCGAGTTACCCGAATGTACTCGCCAGTGGCTCGCCAACTGGCGATCAAGTGACGAGTTACCCGAATGTACTCGCCAGTGGCTCGCCAACTGGCGAGCAAGTGGCGAGGGGCTCGCCAGTGGCTTGCCAGCGGCTCGCCAGTGGCTCGCCAGTTGGCCTGCCTCAGGACTAAAATGCAAACTTCATCCAGAAACGTTATTTTGACCCTTTTTCTTGAATCTTCACCTTCAACCTCCCAACCTACATATTCAAATGTCTCAAAGGTAGCATCAAAATGTTCTTGAAAACATGTAAAACATTATAGCATGCTAAAAAGCCTAAATTGCCCTTAATTAGAACAAATTCCAACAACTAGTGTAATAGTTAGAATCCATGCAAATTAGGTGCAATTATCATCAAAACATGCGTTAATTCAATGGATTTGGCTATGAAAATATATGCAAAAGTCTGGTGCAATCATTTCCCCCACACTTAGACCTTTGTACTCCTGGGCAAAGGGTACATTGCCAAGAATACAAGATTTTAACAAATCAGTAGTCATCAAGTTAGCATGAATCAATAGGCAAGAATATGCATAATGAGAATTGGCAATGCAATTGGACATGACTTATGGCGATGAGAACTCTCAAGATAATAGTGTTTCACACTCCTCACCTAATGTGGAATTTGTCACTCTACTTGCTCAATAAACAATTTAACCATAGGCTTGTGACTACTCTAATATCTCCACTATGCATGCACTCATGAATGGATCAAGAGGACTTTGTGGGGTTAAAATGATGGAGAAGGCTAATAATGAATGATGAATAATGGAATAAAGTCAATGACCAATTATGCAAACAATTATCCACCACATATAAATGCAATACAACAAATGGTAACTCAAGTCATAACAATTCCATACTAGCATACTACATGTCACTGTTTTTCTCAATTTTTTTTCACAAGCACTTTGTGCTTCCTCTCTTTTCTTTTTGCACTATGCCTTTGGCATACATTAGCACTTTGTGCTTTCACTCTTCTTTTTTTTTTCTTGGCCTTTGGCCGACTCTCTTTTCTTTCTCTCTTTAGGCTCTTGGCCTCTTCTTTTTTTTTTTTACTATGTAGCATGCTTTTTCAAATCATACAACAATACAAGAACAATGGAAATGCAAGTATATGCTATGGATGCATGTTTACAAATTGGTCAAGGTGGAAGAAAAGAAAGTGATGGCTCAAAGGGGTGAAACAACGGATATATTTGTTGGTTAAGTGTTTGGGTCATAGGGTTTAGAAATGAATGCCTCAATCATATCCAAACATGAATACATAAGCTTTGACTAAGAGTAGGAACAAGTTCTAGAAATTGAATAATTGAGCAAGTCACTCTTGAAATGAATTAAAGGCTCAAAAATCCTCACAAGAAGGGCTACTCTCATGCCAAAGATAAGTCTAATTGCAAGGCCAATTGACAAAATGCATATGCTTGGTATTGATTCAATACTAACTTGTTGAATTGGAAGTTTGGAAGGAATTTTTTTTTTTTGAAAAATTGACACTAATGTGGAAATGACACAAACCCAATGAATCAAACATGACCACCACAAGTCTCTCCCCCACACTGAAATGTTGCATTGTCCCCAATGCAACATGGTGCAATAAGAAAATGACATTATAAGGGGTTCTTATTGAATTGAAATACAACTACATCTATTTTTATTAATAGGATGTCCCTCCCCCACACTTGGTCTATGCAAACACAAGATAATATAATGACCACAATTAAGCTCAGATGCACAAAATAAAACAAGTTAAGGGAAAGGGACAACCTGGCCTCATGGAGGCTTCAATGAAGACTCATGGTAGGATCTGAGGAGGTGGCCATTGGAAACAAACTCTTTGCCGCTACTCTCCTCAACTAACTGCATCATTCCATACTTGTTGACCTTGATCACTTTGTATGGCCCAACCCAATTTGATGTGAGCTTTCCATGACCGTGGCGGAAACGGGTTTGGTACATAAGGACTCGGTCTCCAACATTGAAGTTACGATTAAAGATCTTGCTATCATGAAGCAACTTGGTCTTTTCCTTGTAAAGCCTTGAGCTCTCAAAGGCATGGAGGCGCAACTCATCCAATTCTTGCATTTGGAGCATTCTTTCGTTCCCAGAAGCTTCCAACTCCATGTTGCATTGCTTAATGGCCCAATAAGATTTATGTTCCAACTCCACCGGCAAGTGACAAGCTTTCCCAAATACAATCCGGTAAGGAGACATACCCAAAGGGGTTCTAAATGCTGTCCGGTATGCCCACAATGCATCATCAAGCCTATCACTCCAGTCCTTCCTTGATGGCTTCACAATTTTTTCAAGAATGTGCTTTATATCCCTATTTGACACTTCTGCTTGGCCATTTGTTTGTGGATGATAAGGGCTGGACACTCTATGGGCAACTCCATACTTAGTAAGCAGGCTATCAAGAAGCTTGTTGCAGAAGTGGGTGCCTCTATCACTAATCAAACCTCTTGGTACACCAAATCTACTAAATATGTTGGACCTTAGGAACTTGGAGACTGTAGGTGCATCATCCTTACGTGTTGGAATAGCTTCTACCCATCTAGAGAGATAATCAACGGCAAGCAAAATGTAGATATAACCCGATGAAGGTGGAAAGGGTCCCATGAAGTCTATCCCCCAAACATCAAAAAGCTCACAAACTAAGATCGGCCTTTGTGGCATCTCGTGTCTCTTTGTCACACTTCCCCCAAATTTCTGACACTTGTCACAAGATTTGCAGAACCCATAAGCATCTTTAAAAAGAGTTGGCCAATAAAATCCTGCTTCTAAGACTTTCCTTGCAGTCTTCCTAGAACTATAGTGTCCAGCACAAACCATTGAGTGGCAAGCAAAAAGTATATCATAGGACTCAGACTCTGGGACACACCTCCGAATGATCTGATCATTGCAAAGTCTCCACAGGTGAGGATCTTCCCAAAAATAATGGTGAGCTTCTTTCTTTAACTTTTGCACTTGGAATGGAGTCATATCCTCCGGAGTGAGTTCACAAACAAGATAATTAACAATAGGGGCATACCAAGGCTCCTCAACCTCAACCAAGCACAAGGAGCAATCAGGGAAATTGTCACAAATAATGTCAGAAAGATCTACTCCTCTAGTGTTCTCCGGAAGTCTACTCAAGTGGTCGGCTACCAAGTTGGCATTGCCGGCGCGATCCTTGATATGTAGATCAAACTCTTGCAACAAAAGTGTCCACCTCAGGAGCCTAGGCTTTGAGTGAGGCTTGGTGAACAAGAACTTTAGAGCTGCATGGTCAGTAAAGACAACAACCACAGAATGCAACAAATATTGTCTGAATTTATCTAATGCAAAGACAATGGCAAAAAGCTCTTTTTCAGTTGTGGTATAATTCCTTTGTGCACAATCCAAAGTCTTTGATGCATAGGCAATCACATGTGGTTTCCCATTGTGCCTTTGACCTAGCATGGCACCAACTGCATAGTTGGAGGCATCACATGCCAATTCAAAGGGCAATGACCAATTTGGAGCAATGAGAATAGGAGGCTCCAAGAGTGCTTGCTTCAAGGTTTCGAAAGCTTGTATGCATTTTTCATCAAACACAAAATCAACATCTCTTTGAAGCAAATGAGAGAGAGGTAATGCAATATGGGAAAATCCCTTGATGAAGCGTCTATAAAAGCCTACATGTCCCAAGAAAGAGCGAAGCTCTTTGATGCAAGTGGGATAAGGCAAAGACGAAATCACCTCAGTTTTAGCTTTATCTACCTCTATGCCACGATGTGAAACTAAGTGTCCTAGAACAATACCATGTGTGACCATGAAATGACACTTTTCATAATTTAAGACCAAATTCTTTTCAACACATCGGGCCAAGACTCTCTCAAGACTATGCAAACAAGTATCAAATGAATCACCAAAGAGGGTAAAATCATCCATGAAGACTTCCAGGCAATCATCAAGCATATCAGAGAAAATGCTCATCATGCATCGTTGAAAGGTACCCGGCGCATTGCATAGACCAAAGGGCATGCGCCTATAGGCAAAAGTACCAAATGGACAAGTAAAAGTAGTCTTTTCTTGGTCCTCGGGAGCTATAGGAATCTGAAAATACCCAGAATAACCATCTAAGAAGCAGTAGTGACTGCGACTCGCCAATCGTTCCAACATTTGGTCAATGAATGGAAGGGGAAAATGGTCTTTTCTAGTGGCATCATTCAGTTTCCTATAGTCTATACAAACCCTCCAACTATTTTGCACTCTTGTTGGAATCAACTCATTGTTCTCATTTTTTAAAACTGTGATTCCGGACTTCTTAGGCACCACTTGGACCGGCGAAACCCACTCACTATCCGATATCGGATATATAATGCCGGCACTAAGGAGTTTTGTGACCTCCTTTCGCACCACATCGAGAATGAGGGGGTTAAGCCTCCTTTGAGGTTGCCTAAGAGGTCTAGAATCCTCTTTCAGTAAAATCCTGTGAGTGCAAATAGTTGGGTTTAAACCCGGAATATCAGCTAAAGTCCAACCTATAGCCTTACTATATCTTTTCAAAACATCAAGCAACCTAGCTTCCTCAATTACACTCAAATTATTAGAAATAATAACCCGCAATTTGTCATTGGAAGCAAGAAAAGCATATTTAAGATTGCTTGGCAAAGGCTTAAGTTCCACAGTGGGGTGTTCCAAAATAGAGGGAACAAGAGTAGGGAGAGAAAGAGTTATAGAAGCACTTCCCTTTGTAGACCCACTAGGAATAGGTAGACTAGGTCTCATAGACTTTGTAACTTGTTCATTGGTCTTCCCAAGGGCTGAACCAACACTAGGTTGGTCTATAGCAGTAACTTGCCTTGGGGAACAGTCATCCACAACACCTACATCACAACTTGAAACCAAGTCATTCAAGTATTGAAGTGTGTGGGTAGAAATCTTAGGTCTCAAATGCAAATCAAGAGGAGAGAGATTAGAAAGTGGCCCTTGTACCACATGAGACAATTGAGATATGGTTCTTGTTGGAGTGAGGGCTATCCCCTTTGAGCTCAAATCATCCAAATCTTGGCTTCCAACATCAAATTCATACTCCTTAATCAATTTGTGACCTGCATCATTTGAAAACATATCCTCTCCAAAGGTATTATCACATAAAAGGGATAGAGTAGACGAGGCAATGTCTACACTATCGGTTAGTGGACAAGAAGAAACCATGGAGATGGAAATCAAACAATCAATTCTCAAAGGATCATGATCATGCACATCATTACTCATGGAAAAGAAGGAATGAATAGAGGGAAGAGAAGAGAAATAAGAATCATAAGCTTCAAGATCAATTGTGTAATCATATGAATGCATGCTAAGCTCATGTACCTCAATGACATCTTCCAATGCAATATCAATCACATTTAAAGCAAGAAGAGAATAATCCTCATGAGGGTGCCACATTGCCTCATACATGTTAAAGCTAATTTTGTGGTCCCCAACCTCCATTGTGATTTTCCCATATTTCATATCAATCATAGCACCAGCGGTTCTCATGAATGGCCTACCCAAAATGAGTGTGGATTCACAAGCATCACTAGTCATGTCTAAAACATAAAAATCAGCTGGGAAGACCAAATCTTTAACTTTAACAAGTATGTCCTCAACAATACCTTGTGGATATCGAAGCGTGCGATCGGCCAATTGTAAAACAACACTTGTATTTTTTAAACCAGTAATGCCCAAAGAAGTGAAAATCGCACTAGGCATCACATTGATGGCCGCTCCTAAATCCAACAATGCATTGGTGATGGTCATATTGCCAATAGTGTAAGGGACCGTAAAGGATCCGGGGTCTTGGCATTTGACCGGGAGGTGTGGCTTAAAGAGGGCCGACACACTTGGATTCAATTGAACTCTCTCATTAGGCCTAAACTTTCTTTTGTTAGTGCACAAGTCTTTTAAAAATTTGCAATAACTAGGCATAGACTTAACCAATTGAAAGAAAGGCACATTCACATGCAACTTGCTAAACAAATCAAGCATTTCTTTTTCAACATTTTCATCATGCTTCTTTTTACTTCTAAAATAAGATTTAGGAAAAGGGAGTTGAGAGATAGTTACCTCCTTGGCCGGAGGCTTGGCCAAGGTATCTTGAGTGTTGCTTGCCTCTCCTTTCTCATGGACACTTGGGAGCTTAACCCTTTTCAAGCCTTTGGGTGGTGTTGGGGGTTGTGCATCCATCGGTTCTTTCAAGGTGTACTTCTTTCTAGCAAAAAGTTCCCTTTCTTTAGCACTTTCATAGGGATCAAATGACATGGGGCTCAAAGGAGGGCTTATGATTGGTGCTTGAGGGTCCTCAACCACTATCTCTTCATCAACCGGTTCCTCCTCACCTTCTTCCTCATCAACCACAAATTGAACACGCTTCTTTGGTGGGATTATTGGGTGGAGTATCTTTCCACTTCTCAAGTTGATGGCGTTCAAGGACTTGGGATTTATCACCGTGTTAGAAGGAGTGGGGCCACTTGTTCTAGCTTGAAGTTCATTGAAGGAGTTGGAGAGCTTCATCACATACTCTTCCAAATTAGCATTCTTTATCTCCCATTGGGCCATCCGATTGTCTACTTTCTCAAGCTCAGATTTCATACAATCCCTTGTCTCATTAGCTTTGGAGGTGATCAAACTCTCTATGTTGCGAAACCCTATAGCAAGACTTTTGCTAACATCATCACCGTCACTTGGTGTCTTGTCTCTCCTCATTGGAACCATGCTTTGTGATGAATCTCCTTGCATGTTTCTTGGAGGATTGTCTCCTTGCCTCCATCTAAAGTTAGGATGTTGTCTCCATCCCTCATTGTAGGTATTTGAGTAGGGATCCCACCTTTGATTGGTCCCTTGCCTTTGTTGGTACATAGCATTGCATTCTTCAGTCTTATGTGGGCAATTGCTAGAGAGATGCAAAACCGAAGCACAAATCTCACATGAAGGGGCAACCAACTCATTACCTTTAGGGCTACATGGTGAAGGAGGGCTAGAGATCCTATCCAACCTTGAGTGAATGGCTTTGATTTCGGCCTCCAACCTATCAAACTGAGGCATATGGGATGAAGTGGTCTCAACCTTGTTCAAAATCCTTGTTGGTCTTCTTGAAGTGTGCTTTTGTTTTGCCAAAGCAAGTTTCTTAACCAAAGGCCATGCTTCCTCCGGGGTGAAGTCAATGAAAGAACCACCAGAAGCCGCATCTAACTTATCTTGATCCATCTCTTTCAACCCATCATAAAATGTTTGAGCCAATTGATCATCTGGGATTCTGTGATGAGGACACTTCTTTAGCAACTCTTGGAACCGTGTCCAATACTCATAAAGTGATTCATCCGGCTCTTGATTCATATTGTTGATCTCTTTCCTTCTTGCAGAGGTTTTGGTAGCCGGATAGAATTTCTCCAAGAATGCTTGTTTGAGGTTTTGCCATGAAGCTAGGGCATCAGGATCATAGATTGGCAAACTCATATACCATTGCTTGGCTTTGTCCTCCAAAGTCAAATGGAATACCCTCCACATAACATCGTCAACATGAGCTCGTGCAGGTTTCATTGTGTTACAGTGAAGGAAAATCTCATCTAAATGATCGGTAGGCTCATCATCTTGCAAACCATAAAACTTAGGTAAGGACTGGATCAATAAACCTTTAATCTCATAATCAGTGTTAACTGTGGGGAAAGCATTCATGAAGGGATTATGGTCAACCCTAGTGGAAGTGGCATCCCTAATGGTCCTACGTCTATATCTCTCACCCTCATTGAAAACTTGACCTCGTCCTTGGCCGCCACCATGATCGCCCTCTTCTTGCTCTTCCTCTTGTCTCTCATATTCCTCTTCCTCTTGTCTCTCAAACTCCTCTTCATCATTATTTTGTTCCATGTTTCTACTAGGTTCACTCTCAACAATAGTTTCCACGTCACTCTCAAAACTAGATCCTATTGAATAATGATGCTCAACTATTAGAGAAGGGGTAGAGGTTGTTGCTTTATGTTCTTTCCTTAATTTGGTGAGGTATCTCTCAAGTTCAGGTATATCTGGTATTGGTTCACCCTCTGAGGCAAAGTGAGATGGACCTGCAAAATTTACAGAGCAACAACACAGAATCTAACAAGCAAGGTCAAGTAATATGTTGCAAGAAGCAAGTCAAACTATAAGTACAACCACAAGATAAGAACAATATATTTTTTTTTTCAAGTTTTATCAATGCAAACATGCAAACTATGATGACCCAAAACTATAAATGCAAACTATGATGAACTATATGCAACCTAAAGACTCCTAACCCCTTGTCAAACTTAATTGACACTTAGCTACCTTAGGGAGTCAAAAATGACTCCCCGGCAACGGCGCCATTGATTTAACCGTGAACCAATCGCCTTGGGGGTTAAAATCACAATTTAAATCCAAGGATTGCAAATAGGGTGCAATCCCCGGGTCGTCTCACTTTGTGGAGTCCTTTAACTACCCTAATTAAGCTAAATGCAAATAAGAATTGATATAAAAGGGGTGTGATTTTTGGTATTTTGAAACATTGATTAAATTTACTAAAATAAAGCAAAACTTGTTTTTGGTTGTTTTTAGTTTATGAAGAGATAAATTGCTTAGGTTTAAAATCAAATTAATGAAGGAGGGCTTTGGTGATGATCTTATGGTGCAAATGCTTCTTTCAAAGATATGGGAGTTCAAAAGGGTCACCAAGTTTTATATAAAAACCCCCAAGCAATCACTTGGGGTTATCCAACTACAATCAATAATCAACTAAGCAACCACTTGAAATTGATTATTGCTTGCAATTGGATTTAAGATCCCTTGGTGTGTATTAGAAACAAGTTTGTAAATCTAAATCCTCTTTAAGGAAGTGCAACCACAACAACCTAATTGAAGCACTAGCTATTCAAACCAAGCAACCACTTAAAGCATGAAAAGCATCATGAATCAATTCACATAGGAAATAAGGAAATCCATAACATTCAACATACAAACTTAGTATCCAATACATATGATATCAATCCATCACAAATAGAAAGATAAAGTCATGTCTCTACCCAAAATACATGAGGAATAGCAACCACATATCCCAAATATACAATGAAAGAGCATGAAACAAGAGAAATTCCCCTATGAAGCCCATGAAGCTTTGCACCATCTTCTCATCACCAAATACCCAAGAATGTTTAGCCACTCATAGTAGATGAAATCCCAAACTCATCCAAGGGTGCTGCCATGGATGAAGATGGAGGTTGGAGAAGGTGGGTGGTAGAAATGGAGTGGAAATGGTAGTAGAAGAGAGGAATGATGAGAGATTTGGAGTGGAATGAGGTGGATTTGAGTGGGGATTGAGAGGAATGATGAAAAACCTAAGAGATCTTGGTGTTTTCGACCTTGGGGAAGCTTGGGAATGGTTTGAGTCATGATAGGAAGCTTTTATAGGCTCAAGAAACCCTAAAAATCGCGTCTGATTTTTTTGACAGCGTCAGGCTCGCCAGTGGCTCGCCAACTGGCGAGCAAGTGGCGAGTTACCCGAATGTACTCGCCAGTGGCTCGCCAACTGGCGATCAAGTGACGAGTTACCCGAATGTACTCGCCAGTGGCTCGCCAACTGGCGAGCAAGTGGCGAGGGGCTCGCCAGTGGCTTGCCAGCGGCTCGCCAGTGGCTCGCCAGTTGGCCTGCCTCAGGACTAAAATGCAAACTTCATCCAGAAACGTTATTTTGACCCTTTTTCTTGAATCTTCACCTTCAACCTCCCAACCTACATATTCAAATGTCTCAAAGGTAGCATCAAAATGTTCTTGAAAACATGTAAAACATTATAGCATGCTAAAAAGCCTAAATTGCCCTTAATTAGAACAAATTCCAACAACTAGTGTAATAGTTAGAATCCATGCAAATTAGGTGCAATTATCATCAAAACATGCGTTAATTCAATGGATTTGGCTATGAAAATATATGCAAAAGTCTGGTGCAATCAACCTCCAAAAAGTCCTAGAAGCCTTGACCTCTCAATCTGAACAAATGAAGCGTCTCGAACAATCTGCAGGAATTCAATCTGAGAGGATGAAACGTTTGGAGGAAGAAAACAATGAATTGAAATTGCACTTAGCAGGCTTAGAGTCCAGGAAAAACAAAAGAAGGCAGAGCGGACCTGAAAGGGAGATTCGCCAAGTGCCAAACCCAAATGATCATGAACGCAATCCTAACGGTGATAAAGGTAATAAAGGTAAGAATACTGACAATAATGATATTCCTAATGATGAAACAGGTAGAGACGACGAAGAGGGATATGACGATTCTCAGTCTTACGATAGTCGAGAACAAGGTGAGCAGTCCGCTCAGAAGTCACAGGCAAGGATCCCTCAAAATCATCCACAAGGAGGACAAAAGAGGGAAGACGAAATTCTCTCTTTTGCCCTTCGAATGGAGAAGGAGGTCGCTGAGATAAAGAAAAAGATGTACTCGATTCCAGGTGTTCAAAAGCCACTTGATGCAGCCCGTTTAGGGAGTTATTCAGAATCACCCTTCATAGACGACATCGCGTTTGCTGATCTACCTGAAAGATTTGCTTTTCCTACTATGCCAAAGTATGATGGCAAGTCGGATCCAGACCAACACTTGGCCCAATACAGGCAGATTATGCTAGCAGCAGTCCTCCCAGCCGACAAACGACATGCTGCTATGTGTCGTGGATTTGGTATAAGTTTGATTGGCCCAGCCCTGATGTGGTGGACCAATCTCCCTCAAGGTAAAATAACTTCATTTAGTCATTTAACTGACATTTTTGTTGAATAATTTGCAAGCAGCAGAGTCATGGTTAAGACGTCAGACGACTTGTATCGAATTGTCATGAGGCCGGACGAGTCATACAGAGACCTTCTGAAAAGGTTTACTGCAGAGATGGTAAGTATCCCAAATTGTGATCCTAACATTGCTGTGCAGGCGTTTAAGAGAGCATTGCCACCCACTTGCGGCCTCTATCAAGAATTGGTTTTGAAACGGGTGACAACTTGGCCGGAAGTCCAATCATACGTGTGGTCCCATATTAATCTTCAAGAGGACGACGCCAGTAGAAATCATGCCCTAAAAATGAATCAAGGACTGGCGACAACCAGTCTCCCCGCTAATTCAGTGATTGCCACAAACGCGGAAAAGACAGCTAATCAACAACAAAATAATTTGGGATCCACAGACCGCCGTTCTAAACGGCAACGAGGTAGAAATTTTCGTTTTCACCCTTATACTAACAATAATGAGCAGGGCGACAAACAGAAGAGGGACCCACCCCCTCCTAGATATGAAGAGTTCAACATGTCCATTGGACCAGCTGAAATGGTAAGTGCATTTGAAAAGATGGATAGGGTGAAATGGCCTAAACCTATGACGACGCCTGTCAATGAGAGAGACACCACTAGATACTGTGACTACCACAAAGACGTCGGCCATCGAACAGAGGATTGTTGGAGGTTCAGAAAAGAAGTAGCCTTCCAACTTAAGCATGGTAACTTACAACATCTCCTTAAAAGTAATACTACTAACAATGCAGGTAGAGATCAAAGGCAGAACGCCCCAGCTCAACCCCCGCAGGCCGTCAGAACGATTAACACAATCATTGGGGGGTCGGCGATAAGTGGGATGTCTTACTCCGCTGCAAAGCGACATGCAAGGTCTTTGCCAAAAGAATTGGAGTGGGTTAATGGTAATGTGAGTAATGATCAGGTGGTTGAAGGTCCAATAACCTTCAACGACGCCGATATTCAGAATGTCCAGATGCACGACGACGCCCTGGTAATATCTTTACTAATAGCTAATTGTTTGACTAAAAGAATATTAGTTGATGCAGGTAGTTCCGTTAATATTATTTATTTGCAAACTGTCAAAGAATTACAATTAGAATCCCAAATAATTAAGGCTCCAACTGTCTTGGTATTTGGAAATGGAACACCAGATAGGACGATTGGAGAAATATCTTTGATGACTTTTGCTGCTGGAATTAATGCTTTAGTCAAGTTTCAGGTAATGGATTGCCCGACCACTTACAACGCTTTGTTAGGACGTCCTTGGATTCATCAGATGAAGGCAGTCCCTTCAACGTTACATCAATCAATTAAGTTCTCTACACCTTGGGGTGTGAGAGAGATCAAAGGTGACCAGAGGATGGCAAGAGAATGTTACCAAGCAGCATTGAAAGGCTTGGAACAATCTCCTCCATCGGCATAGCAACTACAGGCGTTCATTCCTATGGACAGGGCGACAAAGGAGGAAGACGATAATTTAGAAAAAATAATTTTAGATTCTAAAAACCCTGAAAGATTTTTGTCCATAGGAATGGACCTAGTTCCTGAGGTAAGAAGGGAACTAATTTCTTTTCTAACAAGTAACTTAGATTGTTTTGCTTGGTCCTATGATGATATGACAGGTATAAGCCCAGACGTCATTGAACATCAGTTGAACGTCGACCCTACATTCAAGCCGGTCAGACAGAAAAGGCGGAAATTTGCACCAGAGAGGAATAGAATTGTTAATGAGGAAGTTCAGAAATTATTGAAAATTGGGTCTATTCGAGAAGTGAAATACCCTGATTGGTTAGCTAATGTTGTAGTCGTCCCAAAGAAAAATGGTAAGCATAGAGTGTGTATCGATTTCACAGACTTGAACAAAGCCTGCCCAAAGGATTCCTTTCCTTTGCCACACATTGACAGTCTAGTAGACGCAACATCAGGACACGAACTATTAAGTTTTATGGACGCCTTTTCTGGGTACAATCAAATTTTGATGCATCCTAACGACCAGGAGAAGACTTCTTTTATCACAGATCGTGGAACTTATTGTTACAAGGTAATGCCTTTTGGTTTGAAAAACGCTGGTGCAACATACCAAAGGTTAGTCAATCGCATGTTCGCCGCCCAACTTGGGAAGACGATGGAAGTTTACATAGACGACATGTTAGTCAAATCTTTGAAAGCGGAAGACCATATTAACCATTTGCAGCAGACGTTCGATCTTCTGAGGAAGTATAACATGAAACTCAACCCTGAAAAATGCACCTTTGGGGTGCAGTCTGGTAAGTTTTTAGGATATTTGGTGTCAAAGAGAGGGATAGAAGCAAACCCATCACAAATCAAAGCCGTGTTGGACATCCCATCACCCAATGTGTGAAGGACGTCCAGCGTTTGACGGGTAAGATAGCTGCTTTAACCAGATTTATATCTAAATCTTCTGAAAGGTGCCAACCATTCTTTGGTATATTGAAGAAGAATAAGGAATTTGTATGGAACGACGCCGCAGAAAAGGCGCTTCAGGATTTGAAAGAATATCTCACGAGCCCCCCTTTGCTTTCTAAGCCAAGTCCAGGTGAAACCTTATATCTATACTTGTCTGTCGCCTCTAATGCTGTGAGTTCAGTTCTTGTTAGGGAAGAAGATAGGCGACAGAGCCCAGTATATTATGTTAGCAGAGCCTTGTTAGATACGGAGACGCGATATTCAATGATGGAAAAACTTGCTTTAGCCTTAGTAACGTCTTCTAAGAAGTTGAGGCCGTATTTTCAGTGCCACCCAATTGTGGTCGTCTCAAACTATCCTTTGCGGAACGTCCTCCATAAGCCTGATTTATCTGGGAGATTGGTGAAATGGGCGATTGAGCTGAGTGAATTTGATATTTCTTATGCCCCAAGAACAGCTATCAGATCACAAATCCTAGCTGATTTTTTGGCGGAATTTAGTCCCAACCTTCAGGTAACAGCTAACAATGAGTCTTTTTCTATTAAGAAACAGGTGAACTTGTCGCCCTGGATCCTCCATGTAGACGGGTCTTCCAATGTAAAAGGAAGTGGACTGGGTATCTCGCTTGAAACCCCCGATGGTGAACAAATTGTCCAGGCAATAAGATGTGGTTTTAAGGCGACAAACAATGAAGCTGAATATGAAGCCCTGATAGCTGGACTTAAGTTAGCATCAGAATTGGGTGCAAAAGTTTTGGAAGTGAAGAGTGATTCACAGTTAGTTTCGAAACAAATTAATGGTTCTTATCAGGCAAAAGACCAAAGAATGAAGAAATATCTGGATGTAGTGTCTGATTTGACCACGCGGTTTGACGCTATGAAGATTACCCAAATAGGTAGGGAAGACAACCGGAAGGCAGACGCCCTTGCCAATATTGGGTCGTCTATAGAAGTTGTGGAGACAAAACAAATCCCACTGTTTTATCTGAAAACACCGGCAATTGAGGTAAATAATCGAATTGTGTTGAATAACAGTTTGACATGGGATTGGCGATCCCCTTTGCTTTCATATCTATTGCAGGGTAAATTACCTTCAGATAAGAATGAAGCGCGACGAATAGTTGTTAGAGCTGCCAGATTTACTACTATAGGCGATGATCTTTATAGACGAACTTTCACTGGTGGACCTTTGCTGAAATGTGTCTCTCCGTCTGAGGCAATTTATGTGTTAAGAGAAATTCATGAAGGAGAATGCGGAGACCATAGTGGAAGTCGATCGTTGATAAGAAAGGTGACTAGAGCAGGATATTTTTGGCCGACTTTGCAGAAAGATGCAATAAGCTTGGTGACTAAATGTGAACGTTGCCAAAAATTTTGCACCGTGGCAAGACAACCCCCTGAACAGTTGCATGTAATAGTGCCTTCGTGGCCTTTCCTTAAGTGGGGAATGGATATCGTAGGCAAGTTTACTCCAGCACCTGGACGACTAGTTTTCCTGTTGGTCGCCACAGATTACTTCACCAAATGGGTAGAGGCCGTCGCCCTAAGCCAAGTACAAGAACCCCAGGTAATTGATTTTGTTTGGAAAAATATAGTATGTAGATTTGGTCTGCCCCAGGAAATTGTATGTGATAATGGATCTCAATTTATAGGAAGAAAATTTAGAAAATTTTGTGATAAGTGGCATATTAAACTTAAGTTTTCCACCCCTAGAAATCCACAATCGAACGGGCAGGCAGAAGCTAGTAATAAAACCATAGTGACGTCTTTGAAAAAGAGGCTAGATAAAGCTAAAGGTAGGTGGGCTGAAGAGCTGCCCGCCGTCTTATGGGCGTACCGAACGACGTCTAGGACGTCGACTGGTGAAACGCCTTTCTCTCTAGTTTATGGATCTGAAGCTATGATACCAGTAGAGGTAGGAATGTCATCTTTAAGAAGACAGTGGACTAGAGAAGAATCTAATAATGAACACTTAGCTCAAGATTTAGATTTATTAGATGAACGTAGGGAACAAGCTCTTATTAGAGTCGCCGCCTATCAGCAAAGGGCGACGAAATTTTGGAACAAAGGTGTTAAGGAGCGCCATTTCCAAGTAGGAGATTGGGTTCTTCGAAAAATCTTTCCTAATACACCTGAGCATAAAGATGGAAAGTTAAATGCTTCATATGAAGGCCCCTACAAAGTGGTAGAAATCACTGGTCCTGGAGCTTATAAGTTGGTTGACGTCCATGGTAAAGACGTCCCAAGGAGTTGGAACGCCATCCATCTTAAGAGGTATTATTTCTAAGTTATTTGATTATTTGATTTAAAGAACGATGATACTGACACGATTATTTGAGAAAGAATGCAAATGATGAGAAACGCCTGAAGGCGACGAGCCCAGCTAAAAGACCTAGTGTCTGACGATTAGTTCAGCTGTGGACTTGATAATCTGATGCAATTTAACCCTATCTTTTGAGATGTTTTGTTTTGAGATGTCATTCCCCAGATAATGTGATGAATTGACACCAAAAGAATTTGATGATATGATGATGTCGAGATGGCATGACTACATGACGCCCTGAGAGGCTGATAATAAGTTGATTTGGAAAAGGTATATATTACCCGAGTTATATTGAGTGATTTTTATTCGATTAATTGATAATCGACGTTTAGACTAATGATTGATAATTCCCTGGCAGGACCACCAACGTTTGATTAAGGTACGAACGACTATGTTGTGAATTGATATTTGATAAATATAATTTCTTTCCTTGAGTAATGAATGGATTCTTTTTATCTTGTTAGGATGTCACCCACACCCGTTGGAAATGTGGGTGTTTAACGAAGAAAGTAAATGAAGTGACGCGAAGAGTATCGAGTATAAAGATAGAAGACAAGGTTTGCATTGATGTAAAATTTCTACAAGTATACATAATGAAAATGAAAATTTCTACAAATAAAAGATTTAGGCGTCGCCGCCGCCTTGCCCCTGGCTGGTTTGATTGTCGTCGCCGCCACCATGCTCTTTGCCTTGATTGCCCTTGCCCTGATTGACGTCCTGAGCCCTCATCTCGTTGATCGTTTGATTATCCTCTTGAGAAGGATTAGACTCGGACTCTTCTTCAGGAAAAAGTTGGAAGTAGTCGTCAATGACATCATCGGGCTTCCAGTTGACGTGCTCGCCGCTCTTGTATTCTTTCATGAGTTCCATTCGAGCGCGAGCATCGACTTCTAAGATATGAGTCTCATAATTTTCAGACATCTGACTCATATCTTCCTCCAACTGGTGATAAGCGATTTCCCACTTGTTACTGGCCGACTTAAGAGCCTCGATCTCCTTATCTTTAGCCGACGACTCAGCTCTGGCCTGGTTGATGTAATCCTTAAGATTTTCAACGTCTTTGAAGTGCTCAGCCTTTAACTTTTCTATGGTGGCTTTGAGCTCTTCTTGTTTGGCGTCAGAGCGTTTCATTATTTCTTCAGCCCTCCTTCTATCTTCATGGGCTTGCTTCTTAAAGGCCAGGGCCGACTTTAAATCGGCCATCAATTGCTCTCTGTCGGCTAGAGCGGCGTCCCTCTGAGCGACGAGAGTCGCCTTATCATCATCGTTCTCCTCAGCATAATGGAGGAGAACTTGTAGGGACTGAAAATAAAAAGAACAAAAATAATTAGAGACATCCAATGTTAAAAAGACAGAACAAAGTTAATGAATGATTAAGTGAAAATACCTTCATTTGGTGGCGGACGGCCTTCTTGAAAGCCTCTTTCCTCCCAAGAGACTCTAAGGCGGCCTTGTCGTACTCGAATTCCAATTTACTTAATTCCGAGTAGACGTCATCCCACCCTTCCTTATTTCTGACAGAAGAGTTGGGAGGAAAAGATAAGGCGACCTCGCCAGAGTCCTCTTTGTCGCCTTTGACTTTGGCAGATTTTGAGGACTTAGAAACCCTCGATTTTTTGGCGACTGGCTCTTTGGCGGGCGACTCCGCCGGCCTCTTCCCCGATGAGACGACTTCTTTATTTTTTGGGGGAGCAGACTTATTGTTTTTTGGTGGATGAGGAGGTCGTGGAGAAGGATTCGTAGTTGATTCAGGATTTGGAGGAGGGGCGCCACGAGGATCATGGCCCTCTTTCCTTGCTTCAGCGTCATATTCGCCCCTCCTAGCCTTGAGCTTCTCCAGACGCTCAGCCCTGGCTCTAAGAAGAGCCTCCTTGTTTATTTTTTGCTCCGATGCTTTGGGAATGATTTTCTTTCCTGGTTGACATAAAGAAAATGGAGTAAGATAACGGAGACGAAATCACTTGAATTAAAAGCAGAATATGAGCGACGAGAAACTTACTTTCCATCATGACTTTGAAATTACGTTGGTCAGCTGGAATTTGAAGGATTTTCTTTATTTTCTTTTTGGTGTCGTCGTTGAAACGCGGAGAGATCCTCAACTCATACGCACCTACAAAAAATGTAAAACATTATAAATCAGATAACAAGTGCAATGGGAAAAACATTATTGAGACGACGACTTACTTAAACGACGCCACATTGGAGACACATAATCTTCCTGGGCGACAGATTGGAAGGGCACCATTACAAATCTTGCATCCCATTGACGATCATTGGGCAATGACCCATGTGTCCAAGTTGGGAGCCCTTCCTTGGCTTGGATGAAAGAATAGACGCCCATCCTAATTTCTTGGAGTTTGTAGGAGCCGAATAGATCAAACATATCTAAGTCGACTCCTATCTCATGGTACATTAATTCAGCCATGGCGATGAGACGCCAGGCGTGAGGGGAAAGTTGAGAGGGAGAAATTTCATAGAAAACACATAATTCTAAGGCTATGTTAGGCAAAGGAAAGGGATTGACATAACGAAAGCTCTCGAAACTCAGGGCGATTGTATCACTAGACCAAGAGTCGAGAGCTTCCCCATCTTCAGGCAACCTAAAAGGTATTCTAGGGTCGAAATAATAGAGTGATGTCATTTTTGAGATTTCTAAGACCCTAAGATGTGGTTCTTTGACATCATTAAAGATGTCGGCTCTAGACGTCGGCAAACCCCCAGTTTCGCAAGCGTATGGGGCATGTACGATTTGGGGGTTGGATTTTCTCCCAGAACTGGTTGAGGGGGATGAACCTGCATCAACCCACTCTTGATAACGACTATCATAAATTTTCAAGTACTTCCCAGAAGTTTTGGGTTTCCTAATTCTCATAATTTGTTTTCCTTTTTTCGATATGTCTACTATATCTACAGGATTTTCCCTAGAAGTTCCAGTAATTTCTAAATCAACTATGATGTTGGAATTACTAGGGGAAGAAGAGGAACTAGATTGGGCATTTTCACTAATATGTAATGGATTAGAGGCAGTTTTCTCAGAATCAGATGATGACATAACTACGAATTTACTCATTGAAGTAGTGAAAAGATAAGATTTTTAATAAGAAGATACCTTTGTAGGAAATAAGATGACTCGTTGATGTAAGCAAATGAACAAAGTATCGATTTCTCAAAGTGTTGGAAGAATGGGGAAGAAGAACGTCTGCGAAGTGAAATAGGAAAATGAACAGTCGAAATCGAGTATATGCAAATCGTTCGACGTCATTAAGTTACGGTGTCAATTTAGTAAAACCATCCAGATCGTTGGTTTAAGAGGGAAAAAATAAGCGAAGATCTGAGCCGTTGAACGTGGGATAACCGCTACTTCCCAATACTTTCTGACGTCAGCATTGAGAAGTGGGGGGACTAATGTTATACACCGTTATACCTTAATGGGCTTGGGCCTTAACAGAGGCCCAATAAAGAGTTAGACGCCTTCAGGGAGTCGAAGATAACGTCACTAGCGACGGTGGAAATCTAATAGCAAGATAGACGCCCCATGGGCGTCAAGGACGATATCACCAACGGCAGTAAAGCAGATTGACTTGGTCGCCCACCTTTTTCGGAGCAGTCGCCCACCTTTTTCGGAGCACGTGCAACGTCTCTTATCCATAACGGCCGCCTATGATTTCGCAACCACCAGGACTGAGCTTCAACTATAAGAAGGCCACGAACCCATTCAGAAACACACAATCAATCCTCTGCAATCTCTCTCTCTTTCTTTGTATTCTTCTCTCTGATTATCATTGTATTCTGAGTTAAGACTTTGTGATCAAGGCATTTACGCCCAAATTTGTAACCACCGTTGCCGGTGACCCCGTTCATTGTATTCAATCATATTATTAATAAAGCGCTTCGATTATTCATTCATATTCAATAATTCCCCTATATTGTGCATCAACACGAACAATTCCTCAAATAACAAAAAGCCAGAAAAAATATTGAGAAAAAAATAAACAGATACACGTAGGGAGTGAGGTGGCGGGTCCATTCCTTTGCGGTTGAGGATATGCTTTGTTGAACTGGTCAAATCATTCCAGGGCACATTTTGTTTGTTCTATTGATCACGGCTTGGTCACATTTTATTGGATGTCTCTTTATCGTGAACAGCTTGAAAGGACTCAGTTATTGTGCACTCCTATATTGATTGTGGTTGAAAATGAAGTCAAGTTTAATTATGCAGTTATTAAAAGATAGGAATTGACATTAAATTTGATCTGATGTGCTTTTAATAATATGATGTGCCTTTGACTATTGGCTCTCCCAATTAATTTTGTCCCCGACCGAAGAAATCAGTCAAATCACGCTGTTCCATTGCTTGGTTTAAAATGGCTGGGAAATTAATGAGACATGGTTAAAGGTAGGAAGCAAGCAAAAATAAAAATGATCAATCTACACAAATTTTCTCATGAATACAAGTAGTATTGCTTTTTTGGATTAACGCAAATTTAACTCAGTCGAATCTCAAATTTACTAGTGTACTCTGATCAAAAACAAAAAAAATGTCTACACGAATATCTATCATGAATTCACTACTACCGTGAGTTCAGCTCTTTACTATAAAAAGAAATCGCATTTGATTACAGTGAACACTCACTACAAAAGAAGCGGCGATTAGCCGCGCAAGCGTCCCGGCGGTTCGCCAAAAACCGCCCCCACGAAAACGCGTTCCGGCGGTCTAAGCCATCCGAGGGCGAGTTGCGAGGGGAAAATTTTTTTTTTTTGTGGTGCATTCGTTGCGGCGGTCAAAAAAAAATAATACCCGCCCCAACGCAGCATAAAAAAAAACTTAAAAAAAGAATTTCATTGGCACGGTGCGTTGGGGCGGTCGCAACCGCCCCCACGCGAATAAAAAACTTTTAAAAAAAAAGTAAAACCACGTTGGGGCGGTCACCCGCCCCCACAGCAATGTCGCGTGGGGGCGGTCGACCGCCCCAACGCGAATAAAAAAAATTAAAAAAAAAATAAAATCACGTTGGGGCGGTCACCCCGCCCCCACGGCGCACAGAGATTTGTGCGCATTTCATGTAGCGTGGGGGCGGTCGACCGCCCTAACGCGAATAAAAACAATCAAAAAAAAATAAAATCACGTTGGGGCGGTCACCCCGCCCCCACGGCGCACAGAGATTTGTGCGCATTTCATGTAGCGTGGGGGCGGTCGACCGCCCCAACGCGAATAAAAAAAATCAAAAAAAAAATAAAATCACGTTGGGGCGGTCACCCCGCCCCCACGGCGCACAGAGATTTGTGCGCATTTCATGTCGCGTGGGGGCGGTCGCCCGCCCCAACGCGAATAAAAAAAATTAAAAAAAAAATACAATCACGTGTCCGCCCCAAGGCGCACAGAGTTTTGTGTGCATTTACTGTCGCGTGGGGGCGGTCGCCCTCCCCCACGTTGCTATCTCTCCTTATAAATAACCTCCCCCCTCCATTTCTACCGCGCGCAATCTCTTCTTTCTCACTTTCTCCCTTTTGTGTTTCTTGTTGTTTTCATTGTTGGTGCACATATGATGTCTAAAAGTTTGTCTTGCTTTTGGTATAGGTATTGTTTATTTTTTCTTTTTTATTTTATTATATCTGATTGTTTTTATTTCTTATTATTTTGTTTTCGTAATATATCTTATGGATTTTGGACATGATCTTTTTGTGTTTGATGGTTTAGTATATATTTATTTCATATATATTACAATAAAATTAATTTTTGCTGCATTTGTTTTGTTTTTTTTTCTTGTTTTTATTCCTTTTTCGGTCTTCAATTTAAGTCATTATCATTAAATCGTTCGCATGAAGCAATTTTTTTTAGTAAATATAACAGCATGCCGGCGGTTCGAGACGCCGGCACTGTTTGATTTTTTTAAAAAAAAAATCACATGGCGGCGGTCGTAACCGCCCCCATGCCTTTTTTTAAAAAAAAAAATAAAAATGTTGGCGGCGGGTTAACCGCCCCCATGCCTTTTTTTTAAAAAAAATTAAAAATGTTGGCGGCGGGTTAACCGCCCCCATGCCTTCTTTTTTAAAAAAATAAAAAATTTTGGCGGCGGATTGGTCCGCCCCTACGTCCACCCCAACGCGTAGCGGCGGTTCCAAGGGAGCTACAGCGTAAATTTTTCCGCCCCCCACGCAGCGTTGCCACGTTAAAATCGCCGGCGATAAATTTGACCGCCGGAGCGCCATGGGGGCGGTTAGAACCGCCCCTACGCTGGGAAAATACCCGTCGCAGATCTGCCTTTTTTTTGTAGTGGCTTCTTTTGTTTTAAGAATTTCGGGTATATTTTGACACCCTTATTTACCCTAGAATGCCTCTGCAAATGTAGAAAATCTTAACCACAGTAAAAACTGTTCAAAACACAGAAGTTATTATTGCACTCGATTCAAGTGAGGTAAAAATTTCGGCTTGGGCTACTTCTTAAAAAAGTTGACCAGGACTTGAAGTCTATATTCAGTGAACAGTTCAGCTCAGCTATAGTATTATATTTGTATTGTATGGAGTACGGTAACTTATATTAGGCACTTCCCCTATTCTTCATTTGTCTAAAATCCAGAGCCATTTTCGAACAAACCAATCACTAAAAATTCCACGTCCCTTTCAGGTATGAACCACATGCTTACATAGATTAAGCCATCACATGGTCCTACATTAATTTCTCCCTTCCATACAGGCCGGCCCTTTTTTTCTTATATATACATTATTATTCTCACACGAGCAGCATATTCCATATTTCCACACTATTCTCTTTCAAAGCAACCTTAATTTCTACAATGTCAGACTCAAAACGCTTCAAAATTAAGCTCTCTATCCCTTCCTTTCACCTTTGTCGCTCAAAAAAACTGTCCAATTTCCCGGGAAATCCAGTTCCCGCCATTTACCGTCTCTCTCCAGTAAACCCCAAGGCAAAAGATGTGGCCTATCCGTACATGCCGGATCCACCTCCCACCACACCCGACGAGGCCCAAACCCGGCCCAGGCCCATTTACTGCGAGTCTGGATTCTGCAGAATTGGCGCTGACAAGGGCAAAAAAGTAAAATCCTCAGGCAGAAGAAGTGTGACCACGACCGTTTCTTCAAGGAGGAGTAACTTCCTCATGGATCAAGACGAAGAAAGCGAGAGTCTAATTTCTGGTATGGACAGCTTCACGGACGAGTTTAATTACTATGACAGTCACGTAATTAGCAGATCAGAGAGTAAGGTTGAGAAACAGAGATTTCAGCGATCAGAAGTGAGAAGCAAGAAGAAGAAGACGTCGCCGGCGGCGGAGAAGGTGATGCCGGCGGCGGCTAATGCGACGGAGAAGATGTCGGTGAGGCGGCGGAGGGTGGAGGGGAAGGTGAAGGAGAGTTTTGCGGTGGTGAAGAAGTCGATGGATCCGTACGAGGATTTTAAGAAGTCGATGCTGGAGATGATAATGGAGATGGAAATGTTTGAGGCGAGAGAATTGGAGCAGCTTTTGCAGTCTTTTTTGTCGCTCAATTCGCGCCATTATCATGGAGTTATAGCTCGAGCTTTCATGGAAATATGGCAAGACCTTTTCTCTGAGCCTCGTGTTCATGATGATATGTGTCCTACGGATAGGTTTCGAAACCTTAAACTATGATCTTTTTTCATCCACGTACGTACATGCATGTGTCAGATAGGGGTTTGGATTTTGGAGTGTATGCATGGATCAGGATATGCATGAATTTCGTGAAGATTATTGCGTGTTTTCTTTTTTGAAAAGGAAGTATTGGATGTAAATTCTTTTTAATTTTATGACAGACCATTTTTTTGGGTGTTTTGAGAGAGATAAAATAATGAAAATGTGAAAAATGGAGTTCTCAAAGAATAAGGATTTTCTCAGCGGCCTCGACTCTCAGCGGCCCTCAGCGGCGGAAATCTAGTCCGTCCAAAATGATCCAAAGGCAGAGAATGAGCCACGTCATCAAACCACACCTGTCCTTCTTCGTTCTCTCTATTCCTTGGAGTTTGAGGTTGTCAAACCCATCTCCATGTTTATGCTTCTCACTCAGCAGCCATGCCATGCTTGTCGGGTTTATTTTTCCCAGTGGCAGAAGCGACACCCACCCCACCGTTTCAGATCCCTGCACTGATTGTTCATGGTGCTTTACTCTACACTACTTCTTTTGTTTCCTCTTAAATCTTTATCAGGCTTCAAAGGTTTTTGGTGGTTTTATTCTTCAATTGGATATGCTCGGTGTGATGTTCTTCTTCAATGAATTCTTGCTCTAATCCAATTAAAGCCAAGAGGTGGGAGATCAAATCTGATCGGTGAAGCAAATCTGAAGAAGGAAAAGAGAAAGGTTGAAGGATATTGGAGAGGGAAGATGGTGAGAGCGTTGGAAGATGGAATCAGATATTTTTTAATTGTTTGATGACGTGGCACAAGATAAGGCTTAGATCATTTTGAACGGCCCAGATCGCGACGCTGAGGGATGCTGAGAGGGGAGGCCGCTGAGACAATCCGTATCCGTTCTCAAAGGGTATGTGAAGAGCTTATTCACATAGGTAAACCATTCACATCACCAATAATTTTCTTTATGAATTTTTATTAATGGGATTGATTTGATATTTTGATTGTGTTGCTCCTTAAATCAATAATATAAAGTATATTTTAATTTTAAGGTTATGTTGTACTGATAAATTTGTTAAAAAGGATATCTTTTTTGGAAAATTAATAGTATTGTCTATGTCTAGTCATCATCAGTGGAAGACATATAATTCAAACTATATATCTCCCATGAAATATCCAACTTAAAGTTAAGCCCATTAAGACTTAGATTAAACTAGCTCTGGTTCTAAATATAAGATTTAGTTGACTTTTTTGGAAAATTCTAAAAAAAACAAAATAAGTTAATTATAAATTGATTTACCTAATTTTTTTTTCTCTTGAACTAATTTATTTGACGTATAAACTAATGGATGATCTTAAAATTTGTCGAATATGTAATGATTTAATAGTCTAATTTGCAACCTTAATCTTTTAAAAAAAATCAACTAGGTCTTATATATAGGATTGGAGAGAATATTATTTAACACCAAACATATGGTTACACTTTTACCCTTCTTCCTCCCTCTCTTTTATCTAATTAATTTTTTTCATCGATCAGCTATGCATACCAACTACCGAGCTCTTATTCTCCTCCACTTTCACTCTCGCCCCTCTTAACTGACTTTTTTGTGCTTTTCAAGTCAAACTGCCTATTTGGATTAATTTTGTAACAATTTTTTTTAACTGAATTTTGTAACAAATGATTACGCGCTATAACTAGATAAGTTTGTGAAAGAAATTTTGTCTAGACTTGGGTTGAAGGTTTCTCGAATAGGCACAATGCCAAATGTTTTCCAATCTTAGCCGCGATGAGCTTAAAAAACATGTTGCTCCTTCCGTTTTAAAATATAAGATTCAATCAACGTAACTGATTAGATTAAATCGAGAAAGTTAGTGGAACTAGTTTAACAGTAGTATAAAACTAGAGGCTGAAGAAGCTGATTAAGTGGGATGAGATAAGAAGATTGTTTCAGAGGGAGGAGAATGAGAAAGGAATGAAGAAGGCCAAGTGTATAGTCAATGTTTGAATTTAGTAAGCCCCACTATATTTCACTTTTATTTGTCCTTCCGCGGCACTTGGTATTAACATTTCCTCTTTTTTGTTCTTAAAAAAATAATTCATCTGTTGAAGCTTAAAAGGTTTTACATACGACCCGTTCTAGCCCCAAAAGATAAAAGTAAAATCAATCTGGTTACAATTAATTAATATAAATAGAAGATATCCAAAAGGTAAAAATAAAATCAATCTGGTTATAATTAATTAATATAAGAGCTAGTCGACTCTTTTAGAGAATTCTAAGAAAGTCAAATAGGTCACGTAAAAGGTGATTTTCTTAATTTTTTGTCTCTAAATTAGTTATTTGACTTATAAACTAACATATGATGCAATAATACACAGAATATGTTATGATTAATTAGTGGTTCATTTCACTTCATTGATCTTTCCCAAAAAATCAACTAACTCAAATATTTAAGAACAAATAGAGTACTACCTCCAATCCTAAATATAAGATCTAGTTGACCTTTTTTTAGAATCCTAAAAAAGTAAAATAAGTCACTTGTAAATTGATTTACCTAATTTTTTCCCCTTAAACTAGTTTATTTAACCTATAAACTAATAGGTAATCTAAAAAATATCAAATATATTATAGTTAACTAACTTATTTTGCTTCCTTAACTTCTTCAAAAAAAGTCAACTATGTCTAAATATTTAGGATTAGAGGGAGTATTTTTTATGGAGCAGTCTTATATTTAGGACCAGAGGGAGTATTTTTTATGGAGCACGTGGCTATCATATTCCTTGTTCGTTTCACTTTTATTTATTCATTTTCAAACCTTTTGTTGTAAAATTTTGAAATTACTTTCAAAAGTAACAAGCATATCAATACTAATCATAAGTTTATATTGGCATACTTGAACATAGTTTGGTCGAGCAGGTTCTCTATCGTTTACATTAGTTAGGTGAAAAACCCCAATTATAAAATTGAAAATTAATTGTCCAAACTAATATGAAATTCATTAAAAGATATATGAGCCGCCTGTTTTAATTTTTTAGTGGCCGCAACTCTTTTTTCCTCTCACATGGAATCTATTATCAATCATGCATGTACACAACAAAAAATTTAAACAATACTATATCATCTAAAAAGTTAAACCGTATTTATATTTAGGAGTGGATGAAGTGATTTAATTAGAGTCACAGACACACTAGACACTAGTCATACACTCATACCAATTGTAGTAAGACTCACTTTGAGTTAATGCGCTGGTTAGGCCTATGAGTTGGTGAACCTATTTTAAGTTTATTTCAAAATAATGTATTCTTCGTTTCTAATTACAAAATCAAGTTAACTTTTCCTACATATCAAGGAAGCAAGAGAGACCCTGAAATGTTAAGGCATGCTACATGTATCAAAATCACACATTTGTTTATAATTAAAAAAAGTTATTTTTAATTAAACAATAAGTTATTTTGATATTTTAAAATAACCAAATAAGTTTTTTAAAAGAAAAAAAGGATGAATTCAAACAATTTTAAATGATTTATCTCACCTAACCCATAAAAAAAAGATGATTGAATATAAAATCAGTGCACTAAATCAAATCAAATGTAGAATAATGTACTAACATCTGAAGGATGTAGTCAATTCTTAGTTTTTATTTAGTCTTATTTTGTTTCTGTTTATATAAAAAACAGAAAAGAAGAAATATTTGTGGAGAACAAAAGGAAAGAAGGAAAGTGAATAAAAAAAGAAGGAAAAAATTGAAATAAAAAAAAAGGAAAAGAATGAAAAAAGTGAAACCGGTAATTTTGGCGGTTCAAGTTTCAACTCGTCCCGCGAAATAAAATATAGTACCCCCAAATTTCGGGGCGCGCAACCTCAAAACTGGTTCACTGTCTTTTTTTTACTCTTGAACCCAAAATTCAAAAAACATTTCGCGCCATTTCCTCTGCCCTAATAATAATCACACCCCTTCCCTCCAAAATCTCGAGATCAAAAATTTCGATCAGAAATGGAGAGCGACGACGATATTGAGCTACAACCCCCTTCTCCCGCGCCACAACGAAAGCTAAAGCGTCTGAAAAAAGCGGTTACACCTCAATACTCTAACCCTAATTCTTCGCCTCAACCTAATTCGTTTGAATCTCACGATTTCTTACACTCAGAAGCCTCAAATGCTCTCCATTCCGAGGATCTTGATTTGCCTTCTCCATCTTCATCTGACACTATTGGCGACGAAAATAGGCAAACCGCCGAGCCTGATGAAGATCGTTTGAGTGAGATTAGGGTTTCGGAATTTCAATCTTTGGCTGAGGATCTGTTGGTAAATGACCAAGCTTGTTCAACGGAGGAAGATAATTTAAAGAAAGGGGAAGATGATTTGGAGAGCAATGATATAGAGAAAAATGAACACGTGAAGAGAAAGAGAAAGAAGAGTGGGAGTGATGGAGGCGAGAAGAAAGCTAAAGAATCTTCATCCAATAAAAAACGGGTTGAGAAGGTATGTATTTTTAGGGCAAATCTTTTTTTTTAAAAAAAAATTATTGATTGATTTTCTAACGTGAAGTTCCTAATTTTACAGGAAAGATTGGAAAACCTTAAAAACCTTCGGGCTGAGACTCAGAGACTTCTACGAGGTATGATCGCAAATTCGCAATCTTGAGCTAACAGTTGAAGTTTCTTCTGATTCTGTATTGTGTTATTACTTTTTTAGGAACTCATGATGCATCTTTTAAACCCGTTCCTCGTGTTGATAAGCCTATTTCTTCATTATTGAATAAAATTCGGCAGAGAAAGCTGGAGCTTTTGAAAAAGTAGGTGGATTATATTTGAATTATGGTTTGGTTTACATTAGGCACTGTGCTCATGCATTCATCATTTGCAGATCTATTTCTTCTATTGATGATAATAACGATGATTATGTTATGGAGGTCCCTGAGGATAATTTATCAAGGCGTGCTTATTCTGTAGATGAGATTGCTGATAAAGATGAACATGTTGATGTTGAATGTCAAGAAACATTAGCTTGTCCTGAGGACACGACTAAAATTTTAGATGCATCACCCTCAGGCTCTGGGGGATCAGGCAATGCAACAGATTCTTTAACCTGTGAAACAGAAGGCATTGCCTGTCCGATGGTTAGTCTGCACGCTAATCCAATTTTGTCAAATATGTCAAGAGTTGATGAATTTTGCCTTGGCATTGTGCTTGCATTGGATCTAAAGTGAATGATGTCATTTAAATTTTTAGGTGTCTGATTAATTTTTAGAACACATGTAATTATCAATCTTCCAGTCTTACTAAATTAGTTTCCCTATTGAAACTCAGGTTATAAATTCAGAAGCTGATAATGTGTTTCGAGATCCTATCGGTGATACTCAGGTTTTGATGCCTGCTTTTTACAAGAATGCTGCCTTCTAGTATTACATTTTGCTTACTGATCGTTTGTCTGTCTGCATTTTACAGGATCTGTATTCTGATTCCCTGAGAGTTGACATGAAATATGAAACCTTGAACGAGAAGCCTGGTAGCCCCTTAGAAGTTTCTGAACCATCAATCCCTTCAATGAACTTTCAATTTGATTCTGCTCCTCCTGATGATATGTGAGTGCTGAAAAGTTTATTTCTTCCATTGTTGTCTTTGATTTGGGCGTTAATTACAATTAATTACATTATACTTTTGTACAATTTCCTAATGACCATTTGCTTGGATATACCTAGTTTAATCATTGTAACTTCATATGATATATGTTCATCTAGAGATTAGATTTGTATATGTGGAAATTTGCTGTTGAGAAACTTTTGCAGTGATACACAACAACACTGGTTGATTCTACAATGATGACTAACGCATACTTTCCTTTAATAAATAATGTTACGAAGCCAGTATTACTTTTCCTTATTGCGGGAGTTAAATATGATGCACTCTCCCCTTTTCTCCAGCTCTTCTGACGAGGAGGACAATGAAAAGGAAAACATAGATCCGCATCCACATCGATCAGCCAACTCTTCACCTCCAAGTGGTGACCCTGTCAAAGCTTTCGTTGATGAAGAAGCAGAAGAGGAGGATAATAGTGACAATGACCTTATGCGCTTCCAAGAAGATGAGGATGAAGATAATGAAGAAGATGCGGAGGAGCTTAATAATATGATAGCAACTGCATATGAAGAAAATCCAGTTGATAAGGAAAGGCGTGACCAACTTCACCAGCAGTGGCTGGAGCAGCAGGACGCAGCTGGAATGGATGATCTACTGCATAAACTGAATTGTGGTTCAAAATTGAGGGACACACCACTAATTGGTGAGGAAGAAGATGAGGAAAGCGATAAAACTGAAAACGAATCAGAAGAAGAAGAAGAACATGTTGCTCAGCCCAATGCAGCACGAGTCAATCTGGAAAAAGTGAGGCAGATGATTCCTCAGATGTTTTCAGATAAAGATGATGCATATGTATCATCTGATGATGAAGAAACTCAGAAGAGGCCACCTAAACGGTTCTTTTCTTCCAAAATTGTGAGTTCATACTTCTCTGCAATCTTGTAGGGCTTTACTGAAGCAGTATAACCGCTTGTCTGGTTTCTGGCAAATGCTGACCTTGTTGATGTGTCTAACACATTTAAGTCTTTCCACACGTCGAGTAATTATGTTTTATTATCTGTCATAAACTTAAAATGGTCAAATATTATGGAACAGACTGAGAAAACCATGTTCTTGTCACCGGCTGAGGATGAAAGTTCCAGGGAAGTTTTTAGTCTTATTAAGAAGCTGAATACTGTGCCTGACACCAAGAGGAAAGGAAGGACGTCCGGTAAGATTCTAATAATTTCACCTAACATAGGCTGCTAATTTTGTATCGATACTGATTGTCCCTTCTTCACCCTGCAGCCTTCTTCGACACTCCACTCATTGGACAAAGCATAAACGTATCATCAAAGGTAAGTTTGTTTTAAGTCCTGGATGCTGGAAACTGCTTTGCTACTTCATTCTATGCCAGCTATGAAAAAGTAATAGTTGTGGTACCAATAGAGCCTCTTGATGTACAATGTCAGAAGTGTGTTCTGTGGTTTTCAGTGGCCTGCTCATTTTCCTTGCAAAGTCATCTAAATTTTCATTTGGGTCCAGATATCTCTATTTTTGTCTGCCGCCATGGATAATTAGCCATGAAGGTGTTATGACTGTTTAGAATGCGTATCTGAACTTTGGTCTCGTAAAAATTGTAGTCATCTTTCCTAAATCGTGTTTCCAATCGCTCATGGCCCTCTTCTCAAAAACATGGAACAAACAAGGCTCGTTCTTTCATTTTCGGACGAGATGACAGCAATAGCAGGACTTCTATCTCATTGTCAGAGGACTCTTCGGATAAGGTAATGACTTTGAATTGGAAGTTAGCCCTCATTGTTTAACTGAAACTCAAGTACTTCATCACCAAGCGTTAGATCAACTAATTGAGATTGTTCTACTTTAACTAGTAATCTTGAGTTTGATCCCTGTATATGCAGCTGTGATAATTACTTGGAAGTAGTGAGGTTTACATTCCCCCGAATATTTGTGAATAAATAAACAAAACACTAGTACTTCTTTAAGCCAAAATTTTTATTTGCTATTTAATTTTCTCTATTATCTCCTCCAACTTAACTGAATTAATCAAGTATTACACCTAATGGGTGAGGAAAAGGATTTTAAAGTAACATTTTACACTTGAGATGTGTCTTTGGTATGGAGACCGTAGATACTGTGTTGCAAACTATGAATTTTGACAAGTACATGACTGATATGCAGGTTTTAAACTGCCTTATTGTATTTTCACTGCACAGGTCAAATGTGCATTATCTTATTATTACCCCTTACTCTTTTATTATTACATCGGTTCAACTTGCAGTTTCAAACGGAGAGTCAACCACCAAAATCTGGTGGCGCTAAGCATAAAAGTAATACACAGAACGGATACCAGAACTCAAACTCCACATCCCAGAAGCCAGGAACTTGTCTTTTGGAGAAATTAAGGGAATCTTCACGTCATGCAGAGTGTGTCCAGAATTATACAATTCAGCAAACAGAATCAGTATTTGCTGCATTCAAGATAGAGAAGAAGCCAATTTAGACAGAGGGGAGAGTATAACATACAAAGTGAAATGTGGATTTTATAAATCTTATCATGTTACTAACTTCCTTCTCTTGATCATGCATTTTGCTAGTTTTGCTTGTTGCAATAGTTTTTTGAAAAGTAATTAAAAATCATAATTACTACCGTAGGTAGGCTATTGTGATTTCAAATAACCACCTGAATCATATCAATTGAATTGAATGAATTAAATAGTTTTTCATGTTCAATCGGGCTTATTTTCCTTTCCACCGCTTAATTGTTTATTTGTTGACTATTTTTGTGTAGAAAAGTTCTAGTATTGGGTATGAGAATTTTAAACTGGAAAGCAAAATGATCGAATTGTTAATTTAACCTGAACATAAACCGAGAATCTGCTTTTTATCATAGACGTGAATAAGCAGTGATGTATAATAAGATAGATCTTGCTGCTTGCCTTCAAATCTTATAACATTGATCCACCTTGTATGCTTTATTAAGTTGGTGTCATGCGCTTTTCTATGTTATAGATTCTTTCTATTCATTTCTTTGATTGTGAGACTTAAGTAGTGAATGTTGAACTATGGAGTTTTTCTTTTATTTTCTGTTCATTTTGTCTTATTTTTCTACAACAATAAATCCGGCAAGTAGAACTCTTAAATGCAAGAAAACAATTTGATGAATTGAGTAATGTGACCTTTAGATGTTGAAACTTGGACACGTGTGGAAAATACTAGTCTTGAACGAAGCATTGATGATATGTAATTATGTTATCGTGAAATGAATTAAGCAATCAGCTTAGAGCATTATTTTTTGATCGAAAGGCTTAGAGCATTTTGAAGGCAATTAAAAATCAGTCATTGATTTGTGTGATTAAAAGATTATAAATTAAGATACAATTGACCGGCCTCTTGAAGACCATGGAATATCTAGTTATCCATTCTAAGTTCAGTACCCTTCTATCTTACATAAGGCATCATTAATTTTCTTATTACTAAATTTAAATAAGTTGGTTAGATGATAGATTATTTTGAAATAAAAAAATGGGAGAATTAATTAGAGGTGGTCCTATGTAAGAAACGTAATTAAAATGAAGTCCGACGAGTTATAATTATCAGGTTAAAAGTTGTTATTGTAAGGTTAAAAAATTGTAATTTACAACTCATAATATCTCATCTTAATTACGTCTCTTCCATGGGACCTCTAATTAATTCTCTTTTAAAGGTTCAGATAAGTTATTTTATAATTACATTATAAAAAGTCATTTTATAATTAATCTATTTTCTAAAAAGGGTCAGCTATATCTAAGAAGAAGAGAGTAATAAAATTGCTCATACGTGTCTTGATTCTAGAGAATGGTGTGGCAAAACTAAATCAAACCGACCTGCAATATCATGTTTTTTTTAAATACCCTTGGTACATAATTTGCTTTTTGTTACAGTGGAAATCTGTCAGCTGATTTTTGATTGGGCGTGGGCAAAAAGGTAAAAAACAGTTGTCTACTTGCTCCAATTTACCTGGTGGACCCCAAAGTCAAAACTGGGAAGTTCTCACATGCGAGATTCTTAATAAATCTGACACAGATTTAAAGCTTCTTAGTTCTTAATCTATCTTCTGTATCAAAAAAAAAAGCTTCTTAATCTATTCCAGAATCCAGATCCATCTTCTTCTTCACTTAACCCTCCAACCCTCTTCTTCAATGGCGTTTTCCTCTCAAGGCAAGTTCTCCCTCCTTATTTTCTTCTTCCTTTTATCTTCTCTTCGTGCTTCTACTATTCCTGTAAAGTCTGAAACTTGTTCAATAAAATCTGACCCTGATCGAAACCCTCGTCATGAATCTATTTCTAAACCTGAAACCTCAAATAATCGGAATCAACAACTTATGTTGACCAAGTTGGAGGAGGTAGTGAGAAATCTTAGTGATATATTAACCAGATTAGAATCTAAGTTAGCTGATCTCTCTAAGGCGGCTCTTGTAGATGAAAGATCAGCGTCTAAAGAGCAAGATGGGTCTGTTGAGAAAAAGTATGAGAATAAAAGATCTACTGAAAAGGTTGAAGATTTAGAGTATGAGGGGAAAATAAGAGATGCAGAGAGAGCTCGAGGGGTTTCTGTGACAAAGTATTCTCCTTTTTGGTCAGAAAGGTTTCATTTTGTATCAGCCGTGAAGCTAGATTCAGATGCAACATGTTTAAATGTTTTGCCATTTAGAGATTCTGAGGGTCTCACTAAGTATGTAGCTGTTGGGGATGAGAGAGGAAGAGTGTATGTGTTCTTGAGAAATGGAGATGTTTTGCTTGAGTTCTTCACCTCTATGGCTTCACCAATTACAGCAATGGTTTCCTACACGTCTGCTCGCAAAAATGAGAGTGTCATTGTGACAGGACATAACAATGGTGAAATCTTGATTCATCGTATTTGGGAGGGGTCTAGTGGAGACGATTGGAGTCCTCTTTACATGGAAAATGTTGGGAAAATGGCTTCACCAGAAAGTGAAGAGGTTGGATTGCCTGTAACCATCTTGGAGATGCATTATGTTGGAAGGATTAAGTACATTTTATCAACTGATAGCAGTGGGAAGATTAAAGTTTTTAGGGAAAATGGTACGTTTCATGGTTCTCTCATGCCATCAAGTAAGCCAGTAGCATTCTTGAAGCAAAGGATTTTATTTTTGACTGAAACTGGTGCGGGTTCATTAGATTTGAAGGGCATGAGAGTGAAAGAATCTCAATGCGAAGGATTAAACCATTCCCTTGCACGAAGTTATGTTTTTGATGCCACAGAGCGCTCTAAAGCATATGGGTTTACCTCCGAGGGTGATCTGATTTATATTCAATTGCTAGGAGATGTAATGAACTTCAAATGTAGGGTCAGGTACAAGAGGAAGTTTGACATGGAGGAACCTCTAGCTTTCCAGGCTATTAAGGGGTATGTGCTAGTAGTTAGCACAGGAAAAGTTTTTGTATATAATGTCTCATCTCACAATTATGTGAGGGTCGGTGTGCCTCGACTTCTTTTCTCTACAAGTATTGATGAGATCAGATCATCCTTTTTGAGCTATCCAGCGTCGAGTTTGGATGGGGGAAGAAGAGTGACAATACCCTTGATCGCCAGTGACAGGGAAAAGCTTGTCATAATCGGCCTTGGAGGTGGATACGTCGGAATGTATCACTCCAATCTTCCTTTATACAAAGGGGAGTTAAATACCATGTTCTGGACTACCCCAGTATTATTCTTCATACTGTTTCTGTTTGGAGCATGGCATTTTTTTGCAAAGAAGAAGGAAGCACTCACTTCTTGGGGACCAGATGATCCATTTACTTCCACATCTGCCACAACTAGTGCTCCAACCTTGGGATCAGGCACTGGAGATAGATCCTTTGTAGAATCTTCAAGAAATACTGAAGTTATGGATCTTAGAGGTGGAGGTCTCAGGGGTCCAACAAGAAGATATGGCTCTCCTACAAGATTCCCTGGTGGAGCACAAAGTCAGTATAGGCTGGGCGCGGCAGATCACAACCCAAGGCCTACTTCAGTTGATCCAGATTATAGAACAACATCAGAACTTAAATTCAGAGGTGCAGCCTTGGATCCTCCTCCAGGATTCCCTAAAAGAAGAGAGGGTCTCTTTGTAAGCAATCAAGGTGTAAATGAGCGCAGTTGACTTGTGAGGTTGACTGCATGAGCTTCTTTCTAACTGGTATGACTCTCAGATTTCCTTTTAAATCATTCAATACTAAGACTATCATTTGGCATCATCACTGTCATTTGGTCTTTGCCATATTTCCAGTTTTCGGCTTGTTGCATAAATAAACAAATAAAGCTAAGCTAAGCTTTACTTCCTACGCCAAGGAAACTAAGGATGAGCTGCGTGATTTTTCAAAAGCCCCTATCTATGAGAGCTAACTAGGGGATGGTCTCCTTGGAAACCTGGATACGACCTTGAAGTTTATTGTGGTTGCCATTTTCTTCAGGCGAGGAATAAGATTTGAAGGAATAGAGGGAAAATTTTCCTGTTGAAATTTAATTTTGGCAATGTTGAATATCACAGTCGTTGAAGTATTTAGTGAAATTGAGAGATAGATAAGGTTATAATAAGGGCATGGCTAATCTAGCTCTAAGTTAATAGAACATTTAAAGGCTTGAAGGGGGGAGGGCAAAGTTTGCCGCCACCATGATGAACAATGAGCTGAGACAGTTCAACATTGGTACTTGTTAGAACTATGTAGTGCAATTTTGATCGGCTCTGAATTTGATAATAATGACGAGAGTGGCTTAAGAATAATAAATACTATGCGTTATGTTTATAGTGGTATATAAAGAGAATACCATGCTTGAACATTCAAGTCCTCTATTTTTTTTTTAAACTGAAACATTCAATCCTCTATATTCTTCGGCCTTCTCATGAAAAAAAAAACGATCCTACAATCAATTTTCCGTAACAGGGAGCTGTGAGCCCATGAAAGGTAAATTAGAGAGTTTAATTCATGGGCGGTGTCCGAATCTCGATGCTCTTTTGGGTGTATCGTTTTATTTTTCTCGTAACATTTTTTGCCAACGTTTTATTTTTTTGTAACATGCTCCAGGTAGACGTGAACATTCATATACTTTGAATTACATTCGCATTAATGATTAATGGTTACATTAATGAAGATAAAGCGACTCATGAAAAATGATAAACTCTTTTTTCGCCAAAATGAAAAATGATAAACGTTTTCTCTACTGAGTACTACTATTTCCAAAATATAATTATGTAAATTCAGATATGTCATAGGGAAAATATGTGCAAGCACACACATGTTCACACAACTAAAGACTATCATTTATCAATATGATCTGTAAAAACAAAAAAAAGGGGGGTCGATATTTTGCGTCTATGATGCTTATTAATGGCATGCAAATTGTGGAAGTAACACTTGGAGCCTAGGGGAGATAAAACCGACAAACAAAACTTTTTTGTGTAGCACTAGGCACTAGCTCACATGAAAAAGAACATGGTCTTTTATTAAACATCCAAAGAACAGCAAGGCACACTTGTCATCCCATAAAAAAGATGGTACAATAAAAAACATAAAGAAAACGCATGCTCGGGGCAGATCGGGATCTGGACCCTAAACTCATTCATTACATAACAATACATAGCTGAAGTCGTACACGTAAGGTATACCATACTACCATATTACCACACACTCATTTCACTCACAACAAAATAGTGCGTATTGCATTATTGTGAAGCAGTTTCTTCTCCAAAGCGATCATTCATATTTCATTTCCGGCCTCTGCTATCACCGACATGGACAATTCTGGTTAGTTATATTTCATACTGTGTACTTCACTTTATGTTCATCTACATGCTCTGCTTTTATGTTTGTTATTCCTTTCCGATTACTATTTTTTTATGCTAGGAAGACAACTCGAATGCCAATCACAACTTATAATGTTTTCTGCCTGTTTACTTTGGTTTATGTTTTTCTTTATTTCTTTACTGAATTATGTTTTGAGGAGGTGATCTTCGGGGGAATAATTGTGATGTTTTGGATAAGATGAACTTAGTTTAACTTATGGAGAATATTCTTGTTCCATCGGTACAATTTCAAGGATATGAAGTATTTCATGGTCTTAACTTCATATCACTTGATTAATCATGAGTGCACTTTGTGGTTTAACGGCCTATATATTCTTCTTCGTTGTGTGAGAAATGAGTATAGGCTTGACATTTTACTTGTTTTCGTGTCTTCTGAATTTATGATGCCATTTTGAGGAATTGATGATTGTAACTTGTGAGACTATTTTCCTGTGTTTGATTGCTAAATTGGTCTTGAAATGATACCTTGTCTGTCAAATATTGATGCTCATGGCAGGAAATCATCAAGATGTGACCGTACCACCGGTTGAAGGTGTTGCTGGAGGAGGAACAGCTTATGGTTGGAATGATGGTGGTACACAGGGTTTGAATCTACGCAAAAGAGCTGTTGATCCCACAGAGATTCCAACTAAAGATATAGTATATGTGTGGAGCATGCCAAGTACGGCAAATGTTGGATCACAAGATATGCCTAGGCATTTGGAGCCCGTCAGTCTAGTATCTTATAATTAGTGGCTTATGTTTGTAATTTTCATGCTATAGTTGTATTTTGCCTCGTAACTGGAAGTTTATATCATGCAATGGCATAATATGCAAAACCCTTTAGCCTGTAAGATTATGGCTCTAAAATTACTTATTGATATGAAATGGCTTCATGGATGAATTTGTGAACAAAATCTCTTTCAAGCTTAATCATATAAAATAATTACTGTTGAATCTACTTTTGCCTTCATACTTGTGCATGTTTCTCTTCTTCCCGAGTAAGCATATAATACTCTTGCCTCTGGACAAATTCATTTTCCACTCCATTCCTTGAACAATTTAACATTTAAGCCTATTACCTGGGTCAGTATTATTATTTTTAAATAAATGACATATGTTTTGAAAGGAAGTCATGGATTCGGGCGGAAAATTACTCCATTGACTAACTAACTAATAATAATAACGTTTATCTTAGGAATCTCTTATCTTGTTTATATTCTATATTGGGGATTTGTATGTTGCACTCTGATGCTGATGCAAAGAAATTATGTCATTCCAATGCTGGAATTTGACTTAGTATTTACTTTATATTGAAGATAAATCTCCTGGCGGCTAGAAATGAGAGGGAGAGTGTTCAAATAGCTATACGACCAAAGGTGTTTTGGGGTGGTACTGGTGGTGTTGGGGGAACTGTGCAGGTTCAATGTAGTGATTTGTGCTCCTCCTCTGGTGACAGGTTGGTGTATTTCTATAGAAAATTGTACAGAATATGTGGTTTCTCTTGATTATATACTGACATAAGTTTGGGCAGGTTGTTTGTTGGCCAGTCTTTAAAGTTGCGGCGAGTGGTGCCTATTTTAGGCGTGCCTGATGCTCTTGTGCCAGTTGATCTTCCAATCAGTCAAATTAGCCTGCATCCAGGGTACTTACCAATGCAATATTTCTCTATGTTCTCCCCCTCCAAAGTTCTAGTTGCACAAAATGGTGGATGAATTACTTCTTTTTACCTCTCTTTTGGCTTGTCTTAATATTTCAGGGAGACTTCTGTTCTTTGGTTATCCATTGATGTTCCAAGTGCTCAACCTCCAGGACATTATGAGGGTGAGATCATCATAACTGCCATGAAGGCAGAAGAGTGAGTCCCTACCCTCTCCTAAACGATTCTCAAATCTTGATTTTATGTGTGACATTTTTATTCATATGTTTCTATTGCTGGTTGTTATCAACCTTCACCTATATGCAGATCTCCAGCTCCACATATAGTCAAGGTCGAGAAACATCAGCTGTTTGAGGAGCTTAAGGGATGCCTTGACATAGTTGAGCCCGTTGATGGAAAACCATTAGACGAAGTGGTGGGTTGTTTTGTATAGTTTTCTTAAATACCTTCTGTATTTCCAATGGTCTTGTTTAATCATGGTGTTATTATTGGCTGTTCATTTAAGCATCTATTTTTTAGGTACAAAGGGTGAAATCTGCAAGTACATCTTTAAGACGGATTCTTCTGTCTCCACTATTTTCTGAATTTTTTTCAGATAATGGATCAGTAGATATGATGGACGAGGATGCCATTTCAAGCCTCTCTGTGAGGGTGAAGTTGAATCTGACAGTGTGGGACTTTACACTTCCAGCAACCCCTTCACTACCTGCTGTATTTGGTGTATCCTGCAGTCATTTAACGTCAGACAATAAATTACTTTTTACTATTCTTTCAGAAAATATTAAGTGTGTTTATTGTCTTAAGTGGGCTATTATATTGATTGCTTACTCATAGTTTTATAACAAACAAACTTTGGAAAACTAAAGTTGGCATATTTTTGTTAATGCATGGTTGACTTGTATATGCTTATTCAAGCGGATACACTCTGGGGTACATGATTGTAAAATAAGGAATATTTATCTTACATATACAGTGGTTCCATTGACTGTATGCTAGATATCTGATACTGTAATTGAGGATCGTTTTGGTGTTCAACACGGTACACCTGAGTGGTATGAAGCAATGGATCAGCATTTCAAGTGGCTTCTTCAGTACAGAATTAGCCCCTATTTTTGCAGATGGGGTAGTGGCATGCGTGTTTTGACATACACTTGTCCTTGGCCAGGTCTTTTTTATTGAGAACTCAATCATGACTAATCAATTTCAAATGACTGTATAATAACACTGCCGAAATTGTTTTCTTCCTGCTACTGTAGTGGACCATCCAAAATCAGATGAATATTTTTCAGATCCACGGTTGGCAGCATATGCTGTATCATATAGCCATGTAAACTCCGGGTATAGAGTCAGTTATCCCTGTTTGCCTCTGCCAGGCATATTTGTGATGAAAACTGATGTGTTTCAACCACCTGTCGGTGTGCCACAGTAATGAACCAGCAAAGGATTACCTGCAGAGACAAATCGAGATCCTGAGGACAAAGAGTCATTGGCGAAAAGCTTACTTCTACTTGTGGGATGAGGTAAAATCAGTGCTTTGCCATTTATTCATGATAATCATTTCTACTTGAGGTTGACATCTTTTTTAGCCATCTACCTTTTCTAAGTGTTGGCCCTGGGGCTGCTAAGAAACTTTAGATGTTTTGCCACCATAGTCTTGGTTCAGTTATTGTGCTTGCCTTTCTGCTGAGTGAGTGATTTCATTATCTAGATACATTGCTTGTGGACTAATGTTATGACTACGAGTTGGATGAATCTTAAGATGACCTTGATAGGTTCATTTACTTGTTTATTTTTGATAGCCTCTGAACTTGGAGCATTATGATTCTGTTCGCAATATGGCCAGTGAGATTCATTCTTATGCTCCAGAAGCTCGTGTTTTAACTACTTATTATTGTGGTATGTGCTTTCTACCTAAAATAATTCAAAACTCTGCAGTTTGCACCCTTATGCATTGCTTACATGTACACGCTCCTTTCAGTATGGTTTAAATTATTTACTATTGATTATATAGATTTTATTGGTGATTATTATTTTATGCAGGACCAAACGATGCACCTCTTGCACCCACTCCATTTGAGGCTTTTGTAAAAGTCCCAAGTTTCCTACGTCCTCATAATCAAATTTATTGTACAAGGTATTTCTCTACATCAAACATATCCTAGGATTTGGGCTATTTGCTGCTCCCACCAGTTCTAAATAAATGCACCCCTACCATCTACCTTTATCCTCACCATCTTTCTCTTGCTTATTTATTATTAAAGAACATTAATATGGATAATTTGGGCAAAAGTTGAGAACAATTACAAAGAGATCTTATATTTAGGACCAAACTCATTTCCTCAAATAGGTCTAATATTTAGGATCGGAGGGAGTATTCACTGTTTTGCCTGTTTTTGAGCTAAAGGAAAGGTACAAGAGATAAGAGTGAGAACCTACTTTTTTCTTGTCTTTCCCCAGGAAGGAAATACTATATTAGTGTTGGTATATGATATTGAAGCTTTTCATTATGTCTTGTGGCACAATAGTTGAATCATTACTAACATTACATTTGTTGCAGATTGTTATTGAATTTAAAGCTTTCTATTCTAGTTATCCAAAGGCTCTTCATTTTGTTTCTTACCTGAAAAGCAGTTATAATATCTTGAACTTCATGGCTGAATGACTGCGATGAAATTCAATTCTTCGCTGGCAATAATAGAAAAAGAAAGAAATTCAGCATTAACTTGAATTTGATATAATTGATGGATGATGACATGTATTTTCTCACGATTTATTTAGTTTACTAGGATATTGAAATTTGTCTCTTTGCAGTGAATGGGTTCTGGGAAATCGAGAAGATTTGGTCAAAGATATTATTTCTGAATTACAACCAGAGAATGGTGAGGTAATATTGATTTGTTCAACTCTAACCTTTAATATTTTTTTGGTGTATTTGAGATCTGGAAAAGCAGTTGATATCATATTTTGTTTTTTTTGGGAATGTCACCCCCCCTCCCAAAAAAAAACAACACATACAAATCCATAGCATCCTTATGCATTTCTGAGCATTTTGATTGATCGTTAACTCCTTTAAATTGTCATAATCATTACATTGATCATCAAATAGGGTTCAAAAGTGTGCACGGTTTACTTAGTGCCTAAATAATTGATTGCATTGCCACTTTATTCAGTAGCACTTATATGTAAAGATGCTGAGAGGTTTTTAATTTTTAAGGTGTTGTGGGGAATTTTTCAGACTTGAGTTATGATCAATGTTTATCAAGAGAAGAAACATAGTGGAGTGTGCACATCTGTTGTAGTGTTGTTCGCTCTAATATATTGAAGTGATTCCCTTTTTTCAGGAATGGTGGACGTATGTATGCATGGGACCATCGGATCCTCATCCTAATTGGCACCTTGGAATGCGAGGCACTCAACACCGTGCTGTCATGTGGAGAGTGTGGAAAGAGGGTGGCACAGGGTTTTTGTACTGGGGTGCCAACTGCTATGAGAAGGCAACTACAGCCAGTGCAGAGGTGTTTATGTGCCCCGACTATGCTCTATCATTATTGGATTAGAATATTCATTTTTGAAAGGATGTTATTTTTGCTGATAGTCAATATATTTCTTGAGTACAGATTAAGTTTAGACATGGCCTTCCACCTGGAGATGGAGTTCTATACTACCCTGGTCAGGTGTTCTCATCTTCTAATGAACCGGTTGCTTCTCTAAGACTAGAGCGCTTACTTAGTGGCTTGCAGGTAAGATCAACCTAATTTCTGAAGTACTTGGCTAGTTACACTGAACGTACTTTAACTTTTACCGACTTTCTTCTCCTAGATAAATGCAACATTGTGTTTGTGAAGATATTGTTATGGGCAAATATTTGTTTTCATGATTTGCTACCTGCTAGTGTTGGTTGTGCATAGTTGTTTTCATATTCTGATGTCTCCATGTTGTCTTACTCTGAATTTTTCTAGGACTTTGAATACCTGAAATTATACGCCTCCAGATACGGTAGGGCTGAAGGGATTGCTCTTCTGGAGAGGACTAGTTTGTATTTTGGCCCTGAGCGTTACACATTTGAGCACACGCCGGTCGATGCAATGAGAGGAGAGATATATAATGCGTGCCATTCCTAAACTTTTGTATAGTCGATATCACATTTTCAAGTGGCCTATTTGGCAGTAGCAGTTGGTATCCAGGCTTCAGTGTTTAGTTTTTCAAATGTCAATTGATGTAGTGCTTAACTTTAACTGTGGGTTGGATACCAATGTGGCCATGATATCTACTTTAAACGTAGTTAGAGTTGAGGGAAGCTTTCTCCCTTTTTCACCTGGTATAGTGGAATAGGCTCACAATGTGGATGAACAACTGGAGCTAATTATCGCTTTGGTTCATGTAAATAGTTTTCCTATGTTGCATCATTTGAGGCTGGAAGATGCATGGTGTGGGCTGATGCTATGAACAGGTCTGGCTACTGAATGTCAGGTTGTCAATTTTTGGTATATTATATGTCAATTGCAGTATTTTGTTAATAGTTTATTGAAAAAGTAGCCAATTTATCTTTCAGCTTGGGCAAGGAACGCAAAGCCTTGGTATACAATGAAAACGATAGTCCAATTCGGTCCAATTTTATGATAAGCTGAGGTCGCGCCCGATTTATTTATTTTTTTCAAATAAACAGAACTATGAAATAATTGGGAGGCTGGAATTGTCCGTGTTTGTACTACTAGGGGAGGAGTGACTTAATTTATCCATATAAATGTTTTAAAGTGTTCTACTTAATTGCTTTAATATCTCGAAATGAAGTTGATTATGAACTGTTTTAATACTACCCCGAGTTTTTGAAAAGTAAAATGGACATCATAAAGCTTAATATATGAGAAATGTGACTAGATTATATGGTTGTTAATAAGGAAAATAGCATAATTTAAAAGTAAAACAATTTAAAGTTCTAATTTGCATTTTTATTTTTTAAAACTTTTAATACTAATAAACAACCGGGAGTATTGGAGAAAACTTCATATGTAGCTTCACATTATTCATGTTCTTTTTTTACCAGCATTATTTACGTTCTAACAATTAGAATAATACTATGTTATCAAAAAAAATTAGAATAATACTAAATCATATAAATTAAATGGTCGAGAAAGCTTTCAGCACATATATAAATTAGTGCAACCATATCCTTTACATGATTTTATATAATTTAATTATTCTGATGAAAGATACAGTATATTATTTATTCACACCACAAATATGTGGTGAAGCAAGAGTGGCGGCTGGTGTCCCTGGGCAAGAGTCCAATTATTGAAGAAAGGGTTATTTTAGAGTTGAAAGTTTGAGCCAACCAACTAAATTGGAATTTCCAGATTCCACTCTATTTACAAAGCACTCGATTCTAACCTTCATTATAAGCAATATTGTAAAATACATATGTAAGGCATGTCAGCCTTCGTGCCATAGTTCAACACGGTCAGATCACTCAAACGATACTCGGATCGACTGTCAAGCTAGTAACCGTTGAGCCGAAATATGAATCGGTCAACAGTTGGACCAGTTCGACCATACGGTCCAATCCATCTCTTACAACTCTGATTATAAGATATAAACTATGCACGTTTTTAGTCCTTTTTATAAGACAATGTTGGTTTCCAAGTGAAATAATTAATTTTTTTTATAAACATATTTAAAAGGGATAGTAGGAATGAATAGTAGCTAATAGTAGTTTCAAAAATTATTAGTGGTGGTAAAATTAGAAATTAATTGAATATTAGGATAAATAAATTTAATGCTCCATTTACCCAACCCATTGTTAACCCTAACAATAATGACGACGAGTTCTGGTACTACTTAACCTTCTTGAGCTACTTTGTTGGGTGTGTCGCGGGAAGAAGAGTTAGGGAAGGAAGACACTGAACCTGTCTCTTCATCTTCCACCTTCCTAACCTTCCTTCGATATCTCCTTACTGTTAGGGTTTTCCAAGCCTCCAATATCTCCGGAACGGTACAATTCTTCTCTTTCCTCTTCATTTCCATCAATTCCTTTTTTCTTTTCCAATTACTCACCAAAATTAGTGCTTATTTTTCTTATTGCTCTCGTTTTTGGTAATACGACTAACTTAATGATGTATGCCAGGTCAATACCGAGCATACAAGGGATTGTGTTATTCTGAATGAAGAAGCCATGCTTGTGACCGTTCTGGTGTGATATATTATAAAGTTGAAGAGTAATACTCTGTTTGTAATAGTAAAATGCTCTTTGGTAACTTGTCTAGGCTGAGAACTGCACTCCAAAGATCCATTGCTAGGGGAGAGACTGTGAATCAAAATTGTGTTGGGGTTTATTGTGCTGATTTATGTGCAATTATCCGTCCTGGTTTTGATTTAGCTACTAGCTTAGAAAAAGTTGACCAAAGAAGAGTCTTATCTTTAGTTGGTACTCTATATAGAACATTTTCCATCCCTTCAATATCAGGGCCTTCCTTCCAGGCTTGTGGATACCATAGTGTTTGTGCACTTCGTGAGTCTGATCAGTTTTCAATCAGCAGGAATTCTGAGCTGGAAATCATGGCTGTTCCCTTAACAAGAGTGGTTGTTGGTGGACATTATGTTGATAATTTAAAATCTAAAAGCTGCCACCAGTCACTGTCAAAAGGGAATGACAGTAATCTGTGGAGGGGCGGAAATTTGAGCATGAGATTGATGAACCATAAGCATCCAGACAGTCGTGGCTTTTATGGTTATTTCATATATAATGCAGCAAAGGCTTGGCAGAATTATAACCCTTTTGCAGATTCAGGGTCAAGAGATTTCCATAGCTCATCGTCAACGTGTTTCTCTGCTGGACCTTCTCCTGATGTGCCTTTTGATTCGTCTGTCCGAGAAGAGCAGCCAACAAATTCTTTGGACTCATCTGATCAGTATGTTTTCTCCTTTTATGTGTGCCCTCGTAGAATCTTTTTTGTGATTAAAACAGTGACCTAATGATATTACCATTATGCCTTTCGATGTTTTACATGTTTCCTACTAGTTACAATTATCAATTTCCCATATTGAATGAATGTCTCACTGTATTTAGTTATTATTAGTTTGGCTAAAATGTTGAAAATGAATGGTGAAGTGGTTCTTATATTTAGAATATATAGTATTCATCAATTTACAAATCACAAATTCATTGGCATCAAAATTTTATACTGAAGCAATTGCACTGCAGTAGTCTAATGATTTCCATAAAGATTATTTCAAACTCGGGGGTAAATGATTTTAGTACTTTTATTAAATTTGGAACTTGGAACATTAATTTATTCGTTTGGGACAAGATGATCCCTACTTTATAACCCCCTCCCTGGTCTTCCTACTTTTCCTCATAGAAATAATCTCACAAAAGCATACTCACATAGTCCTTAGTTGCAGAATTTTCTGTATGATTGCAATATTAATGCTAAAATGAGATAATTGGATGATGACCACAGGAAAAGCCTTTCAGGCAAAATGCTTAAGTTAATTTCTGGATCATGTTACTTGCCTCATCCTGATAAAGAAAAAACTGGTGGAGAAGATGCCCATTTCATATGCAGCGAGGAACAGGCGGTAGGGGTGGCAGATGGAGTTGGTGGCTGGGCAGAAGTTGGAATCGATGCTGGGGAGTACTCACGTCAACTCATGTCCAATGCAGTGAATGCTATTAAGGAAGAGCCCAAGGGCTCTATTGACCCAGCTAGGGTGCTGGAAAAAGCGCATTCAAGTACTAAAGCTGAAGGCTCCTCAACTGCCTGCATCATTGCACTTACTGAACAGGTATGCTGCTTTTGCCTTCATGCTGTCTTCTTCAGAATGCATCAATAGTCTCTATCTTGCGGAAGTCACACTAATTCCTGTTTTGTGTGCTTTCTTATGGTGCATCAGAAAGGACTGGTTTTACATTTAATATTCTTGAAACCGTTATCAAAGTAATTCTGGTGCCATTTGTTTATTGTTGTGGAAGTAGTTTCAGCGTGGGCAGTAGATTACCCTGATTTTTAGTATCTGACTTACGTTAATGTATTGGTAGTGATTGAATGGGAAGGAACCTAAAGAAAAACTTATCTGGCTGAAAAATTATTTATTGCTAGTAAAATGTTTACATAGAAGCATGGAAGTATTTTCAGCCTGGGCATGATATTACACTAATTTTTACTATTTGACCAGAGTTAATGTATTACTAGTGATTGAGTGAGAAAGAACTTAAAAGAAAATCTTAACAGTTCAAAAATAATTTATTGCCTGTAAAATGAATACATAGAAAGGCAAGGGTTACGTGATTTCTTTTTGTTTATGTTCAGAAACTTTTGCGCCATGTTGTATTGGTCATTTTCTGCTCAATGTTTAACTAAGCTCTGTAGAAGTAAAAGTGGCCAAAGCTGTGTGTAAAATTTCTTATGGTTATTGCAAGTTTCAGTGATGATTTGACCCTACTTTAGAAATGAAGCTCTTCTCTAAAAGAAGTATAATTATGGGGTTAAGTGTTAGAGTTGTTTGTCTCTTTTAAAATTGAGCAATTCATTTTTCAACTTCTCATAATTTATATGCTTTGGTCCTTCAGGCAGGATGAATAGTGACTTGATTTGGTTATATGCTTTGCTACTTGCTATATATTTTTTGGTTTGCCATTTGATGAGCTTGAAAAAAAGTTCAGTTTGTTGATTTCATTGTACATTGATGGGTTCTTGTATTCCTTTTTGTAGGGGCTTCATGCTATCAATTTGGGGGACAGTGGCTTTATGGTTGTTCGTGATGGTAGCACCGTCTTCCGATCCCCAGCGCAGCAACACGGTTTCAATTTCACTTACCAACTGGAAAATGGAGCTAATAGTGACTTACCTAGTTCTGGTGAGGTATGTGAGTTGTATGCCTTAATTGTGTAGGGAAATGGTGTCTGTTAGTTTCTCCTATTGGATGATATGGTTTAATGTGTATGATTGGTTGTTGTTGAGTTGATATCAGGTGTTTGCAATACCGGTGGCTCCTGGGGATGTGATAATTGCTGGGACAGATGGGCTGTTTGACAACCTGTATAACAACGAGATAATATCTGTGGTGGTACAAGCCACAAGAGCCGGGTTGAGTCCTCAAGCCACAGCTCAAAAGATTGCCGCATTGGCACGCCAACGGGCTCAGGACAGAGACCGCCAGACCCCTTTCTCAGCTGCTGCTCAAAATGCTGGTGTCCGTTATTATGGTGGCAAACTTGATGATACTACAGTAGTTGTTTCCTACATTGCCTCCTCTTAAGATCCCTGATACGTGGCAGTCCAATTGTACACAAGTTGGGGGATATTAGTAATTCATTTTGTGTAATTTTTAGTGAATATGAAAGAGTAATAAAATGTACACTTAGTTAAACTGGATTAGTTACATAAACTATATTCGGTTAGGAGTTAATGGAAACATCTGTTATACAAGGTTCCTCATTGTACATTGGAGTGTGTGGAATAACAATTGTTTTTCTCTCTCAATTTCTCTCTCTCTCTCTCTCTCTCTCTCTCTCTCTTCTTCTCTACATCTTTTCTCTTCTCTGCATCTCTCTTATAAAAGTGGGTCATAGTCGATGGGGAGTTAGCGCATCATGAAACGGGCTGCCTGCTTTGCTTTCCTGGCATTCAAAAGCAGAGGAACATGTTATCCAATATCAACTTATCATTCATGGGAGAGGCAATCAGGCCCATATTGTTGTCTTGCTTCTGCTTGGGATACATTTTTCTTATAAGACTGATTTGTTTTAAAAAAATTAATGAGGAACATATTATACTCCCCATACTCCCAGATCCTCGATACAAAGTATATAAGATTTAGTTAACTTTTTTTTCATTGATATATTTATAGATTATCCTTATATGTCAAATAAATTAGTTTAAGGAAACAATTAGGTAAATGAACTTGTTTTACTTTTTTTTTTAAGTATTTCTAAAAAACGCAAGTTAACTACTTTTTACTGGGAAAGTATTTTTTTCCTTAAAAAAGTCAAAAGAAAGACAAATGAGCTTAGCTTGTCTGACTTTGAGTGACCGGAGACGAGTTGAGATAGATGTGAAGCAGTTACTGAGAAGGAAGAGAGCGTAATTCCTCAAACACTTAGCTTGTAGGTGTTGTGATGGCAGGTCGCAGAGATGCCTTGCTGGGCAGAGAGAAACACTTGCCTAATTCTAATTCTAATTCTAATTCTAATTCTAATCTTGGATCTCGCATCTTTGTCTCCGTTGCTATAGGTGTTCTTCTCGGCTCCCTCTTCGCCTTCTTCTTTCCTCATGCCTTCCTCTCCTCCCATCCTCATCCTCCACTCCATATTCCCCATCTTCAGGTTCCTTTCACTTTTCCACTATATATTGCATTTTCCTAGCTTCCTTAGTATTCATTCATTCCTTTACGATGCACTACCTTTTAACTTTCTCCTTTATTTCTTAGATTGATTCACCCACTTGTGAATCAGAGGAACAAGTTAATGCCCTCAAGGTACATATTCTAACTGCGGTGGACCACAATTCTGAGCTCAAGAAGGAGGTTAAGCGTCTAATGGAAAAGCTACGGCTAACTGAGCAAGGAAAAAACCAAGCCCAGGAACAGTTTGTTATGTTGGGTGAAAATCACAAGGCTGGACCTTTTGGAACTGTCAAGAGTCTTAGGACTAATCCATCTGTCATTCCTGATGAGTCCGTGAATCCCAGGTTGGCAAAAATCTTGGATGATGTTGCCATATATAAAGAGCTTATAGTTGCATTAGCAAACTCTAATGTGAAGGCAATGCTAGAGGTGTGGTTTACAAACATTAAGAAGGTTGGTATACCAAATTATTTAGTGGTGGCCTTGGATGATACCATTGAAGAGTTTTGCAAATCGAATGATGTGCCAGTGTATAGAAGAGATCCTGATGAAGGAATTGATGCAATTGCTAAGAAGGGAGGTAACCATGCTGTATCAAGTGTTAAATTTCGCATTCTAAGAGAGTTTCTCCAGCTGGGTTATAGCGTGCTTCTTTCAGATGTTGACATTGTGTACTTGCAGAACCCGTTTGACTATCTTCATAGAGATTCAGATGTGGAGTCTATGTCTGATGGTCACAATAACATGACAGCATATGGGTTCAATGATGTGTTTGATGAGCCTACAATGGGTTGGGCACGGTATGCTCACACAATGAGAATTTGGGTCTATAACTCTGGTTTCTTTTACATAAGGCCAACCCTTCCTTCCATTGAGCTTTTGGATCGTGTGGCTGACCGGCTTTCGTGGGAACGAAAATCATGGGACCAAGCTGTTTTTAATGAAGAGCTCTTTTTCCCTTCACATCCTGGCTATGATGGCATTCATGCTTCCAAAAGAACTATGGATATGTACCTCTTTATGAACAGCAAGGTTCTCTTTAAGACTGTCCGAAAGGATGGTAAACTTAGAAAACTGAAGCCAGTTGTTGTACACGTTAACTATCATCCTGATAAATTTCCTAGAATGAAGGCAATTGTGGATTACTATCTCAACGGGAAACGAGATGCATTGGACAATTTTCCAGATGGTTCTGCTCGGTAGGAGCATTCATAGTACAACGCCTCCCAGGACTCCGTTTTCATTTCCAATTTGTGTCTCAAGTTGGATAGACTTTGGTAGGCATATTGACTTGATCCTTTGTCATGTATATTTTCACATTAAGTTGAGTTTGTTATTTTTTTTTTCTTTGGGAGGTGAGGGGGGTCTTCACGATTGATTGTGTTATTGGCTGAACTAGTTTCTGTCTACTATACTTATTATATATCTGTTTGTGATTCGTCCGTGAAGTTAAATCAGTGTCTCCCTTGGCGGATAGGGACACCTCCTATTCTCTGGCCTCCTATTTTGTCCTATTCTCTCCATCTTAACCATTCATTTCATCCAAGGGCTCCCATCTAACATATTACCATACACCCCACTCCACCATATTTCTCTCCCACTTCCCCACATCTCTTCTCTCTCTCCACATCTCTCCCCTACCCCACGCCCAACCTCCTTCTCTCTCCACTCTCCATGCATACTGTCCCTCACCACCCCATCCTCACTAGCCACAACAGCGACAACCATGACAGGGAATGTGAATCGATCTCCAGATTCGCCGACAACCAACGGTGGCCACTCCGACGACGTTAGTTTCCCATCATGGTGGTCGCGCCGACGACGATGCAGTCTCCGATGACGCATAACACAACCTCACCTCGTGCTTTGCGGTTGTGGATGACGAATGCGGCAGCGGAGATGAATACGACGTGGAGGTTGAGGGAGATCGTGAGGATGTTGTGTGGTTCAACCTCATCGGAGACCGGCGACGACTACGTCTTGGACGGCGATGGCGACTACATGGAAGATGATGGTGTGGATGGCGGCAGAAGTTTTGTGAGGGGTGAGGTTGGGCGTGGGGTAGGGGAGATGTGGAGAGAGAGAAGAGATGTGGGGAAGTTGGAGAGAAATATGGTGGAGTGGGGTGTATGGTAATATGTTAAATGGAAGCCCTTAGATGAAATGAATGGTTAAGATGAAGAGAATAGGACAAAATAGGAGGTCAAGGAATAGGAGGTGTCCCGGACCGCTCCCTTGGAAGGGAACTGAGTGGTTGTTTAACTAACAATGACAACATTATTTGAAATGCGTTAAGATTGACAATTTTCTTGGAAACTACTATTTGAAATGCATCAAGATTGACATATATGATCTTGGAAGCAATAATGACTCATGAGCTTTTCATCCTCTCGTCTGTAGGACTCGGATTGATTATAGGACACTAGAAGTCCTTGAATTCTCGTTGCTCACTTATTCTTCGTGGGGTAAAGCAGTCCAACTCTTGTTGTACTCTCTTCATATATAAATATAAGAGTTAGATGACTTTTTTGGCGAATTTTAAGAAACTAAAATGAACCACTTAATCATAATATATTTCATATATTATTTAGATCATATGTCGACTTATAAGTCAAATAAATTATGTTAGAGAAAAAATTTAGGGAAATCAATTTTTAATCACCTTATTTAGTTTTTCTATAATTCTCCAAAAAGTCCGCTAACTCTTACATTTAAGAATGGAGAGAGTATTATTTTAATTTCACATATCCGGATGAGCCCATGCCATATTTGCTGATGGAAGCCTTGCCACAACAGATGTGGCATCTTAATTGAGAAACCACGGGTTGGGGAGTGGTTATGGTTGATAAGTGACATGGTGGTAATTGTGCCTTTTTTTTATTAATTTTGTTTGAGAGTGTGGGGTTGTATTATGCTAAGGGAATACTATAAACCTGCCCACATATTTTATTTACAATGCAGTTTCTTAATAACCTTCCAGTCACAAGACATTTAATTTTGAAAATAAGAATTGATCTCATAATAAGCAGTGAAAACAATAACAATCGTGTTAAATGCACATTAGGAGTAGTTGGTTGTAGCTACAAGATATTATGGTATATATTTGATTGATTGATTTGAAATATACAACTCAATTGCGTCAACAAGTTTCTACACTATCCACTTCTATCTGCAGCTTCACGAGGAAGGCATATACCAATATCAGGAAGATGCAGCAGAGATACAAAACACAGATGAGGAGATGCAGCACCTTCGCAATCCTCAGGAAGGTTAGCCAGTATCTCCCTGAAAGATATCACGTCCCTCTGATCTTTTGGAAGGAAGAAGGGGACAAAAACAAAACAAGGCAAAATTAGGATCGGTCAAAGATGAGAAAAAAAAAAAGAAAGAAAGTAATCTTAGCATAGCAGCCGACCATTTTCTTGAATCTGATCCCGAAGAGTACATTTCATAGCCTAGACATCAACTTGTTTCGAGGTTTTGTCATACTCAACTTTGATTTTTTATTTTCAATGAAATACATGTGCTAATATACGAATTGAAAATACATGTGCTAATATACAAATTGAAATCGTGTTTGATACCATTTAAAGTTTTTCGCTTAACAGTTTGCATTTCATTTATAACGTTTGATATCAGAGTGTGTGCGAATTTAAATTTCATTTACATCAAGTTACATTTTTGTATGACCCCACCTTCTACCTATTATTCTGTGCACAAAAAATCCAACACAAAAAAAAACTCAACAAAATTGTAAATACTTCCTTTGATCCTACATCTATTTTGTAACCTTAATCTCTAAAATAAAACACCATCTTAACTAGACCCATCAGCATTCACATAAGTCACCGAATTAAAATATTTATTAAATTAACAACAAAAGAAGTTAGAAACGTACATTTTCGCTGGCTAGCTTGATACAGTTGTGAAGCAAATCAAGAATCTGGTCTTTATGAAGGCAGAGATCAGAATGGTCGGCAAGAGACAGTGTCCGCAACTTGGCGGCGACGTCCTTACGGCGGATAAGTTGAAGTAATTAAGGTGCACAATGTAAAACTAGTATAATTGTAAAAAGAAAAGGTACAAAGTTATAGGGAAAAAGACAAATAAGTAGAATAAATTATATATTAGTTTATAAGTAGAATAAATTAGTTTTTTGAAAAAATTACTATAAACATTTTAATGTGATTAATTCTATAATATTTAATATATTTAAAACTTCAACTTGGTCTTATAATTATATTATTAAGACCAAAATAATACTTCTCTAGTTATATTTATAAGGCAAAGATAAATGTTTTTCTTAGTCCTATATATAAGTCACTTCTATTTTAATGTGCAAATTTAACCGTGAATATTAAATATGGATAGAATAAATATAAGTCACTTCAGTTTTAGTTTTTGTTTTTGTGGAAATGAGTATTATATTTTTTATCAAAAAAAAAAGAAATGAATATTATATTTTAATACTAGGTGTTACAGCACATGAAATGACATGAGTGGTGTCCATTGTCCATTCACATGTATAGTCATTCATTCGTTTTCATGTTTGTTCTCCTTCCTAGTTCCTACCTTGGCTTGGCTTGTCTCTTCTCTTCTCTTCTCTCTTTTGTTTCAGCACTCATCTTCTGCCTTACATTCATTCATTCCTTCTTCTCATCATTCACAATTACAATTACCACTCAACTTCTCTTTGTCTTCCTCTTCCAATGCCCATTCTCTCCCCTTCTCTACCTGTCACTGTCACTGTGAGTTCCGCATTTCCTTCCTCACTTTTCATTTACTTTTCCCTCCCTAGGCTACTCTCTCTCTCGCACTCCTAGCGCTTATAATGTGTCTTCCTCATTTCTTTCTTTTTTCTTTTCTGCTGCCTCTAATTTGGATTATATGCATGATTACTGAGTAGTATAACCTGAATATTCATGCTGTTTCGGCCTAGATCTGAATTAAGAACTCAAAATACAAGCCTTATTCTATATTTGTGGAGTACTCTATTGATTTCAGTCATCAAGTTTAGTAGCTTTTCTTTTACTCTATTTTTTCTTCTGTCATATTCCTAGTACAATTCCCTGTGGCCTACATTTTACTAGTACCAACAATCACTGATTTTTTTTTTTGGTTAATCACCGCCCGGTTTAATCCGGACTCGAGAGGTAGGAGTGTTGCCCAAATAGGCATCCCCTCTCCCAATGAGAGCGCTTCCCGGAATCTAACACGCGTTCTCATCCTTACGGGGGTTGTAGCCCACTTACCAGCTCAACCAACTACCCTTTGCTAACAATCACTGATTACTAAAACAAACAATATTACAAATGAACTATTATCATGATACAGATTGGATATGATTACATTTTTTTATACTACATTCTGGGATTCTTAAGGGATGATTATTCCCTTTTCATTTGCCATTAGCCTGTTACCATGAGTGAGTGGAAAATGTGTCCTTTATTATTTGTTGCCTGTGAACTGATACGGCTTATGCTTTTATTTGACTGATGCTTGCAAACAGGTCCTTTACTTGTTTTTCATTTAGCAAAAATGAAATTCAGGTCCAAGAAAGGATGGAAGACTTTGGTACCTCTTCATTTGAAGGGTAAATCGGCACTCCGTTTTTCTCTCTTCCCTAAGGTCAATTCCAATAGCTTTGGTCCCGGTGAAGCCCCAGTTTATCTTAATGTCTATGACTTGACACCCATGAATGGTTATATGTACTGGACTGGCCTTGGTATCTATCACTCCGGTGTTGAAGGTATCACTATTGTTCTTTTCTTGAATCTGATTTATCTCACTGCAAGCTCAATATCTACAGTAATTTTGCATCTGCACGCTAGAACAAGTTGATCTTGTTGAAGGAAATGTCATTTTCCATATATGCTGTGGGAGGGAAGAGGCATTATATTTCATCCTTGTATGTCACTTTATGTGAGCAAATGCCTTGGTAGGTGCAATAATGTTTGGAATCATCTGATGGTTTGTGACAAGTGGATGAATGTGGAACTGGCCTGATGCTCTTGATTAGTGATGATGCCGGAAGGAATTTGATGATTTGCTAAAATAATAATATTCTGAGTTATTTCTGGAATCACTTAAGTTTGTTTGTTCAAGAATTATTTGACTACACAAGGGGAAATTTTGGTAACTGTTTGTAGTGTGAATAACATGAAATTACAAAGGTTTTAGTTTATTTTAGTGTTATAATAGTTATATTTATCAGAAAATCACCTCGCTCCTCTAAGCTCAATGTCAACAGCTCACATTAAGATTCTCTTGTTGTGTTGTTTCTTTTCCGATTTTAATTTGACACTGGTAACAACTAGAAGGCTGACAAGGTTCTCTGCTGAGAAAACTGTGAAATGCGGCTGAGCATTCATGGAAATGTTCATCTCTCTTTTTTTTAGCTGACTTCTTTTATGCTTGTTTACAAATGAAAGATGCACTGCTGCTTGGCTCCCCCGCAACTCGCCATTGAACTTATTTGTTAATTTTAAATTTTATATGGGGGCTTGCCTTTTCTAATATTCCCTTTGCAATGTACAGTATATGGTGTGGAATATGCATTTGGAGCTCACGACTATCCAACTAGCGGTGTATTCGAGGTGGAACCTCGCCAATGCCCTGGATTTAAGTTCAGGAAGTCAATATTCATAGGAACCACCTGTTTGGATCCTGTACAGGTCAGGGAGTTTATGGAACGCCAGTCAAGAAACTATAACGGTGATACATATCACTTAATTGTGAAGAATTGCAACCATTTCTGCAAGGATATCTGTTACAAGCTGACAGGGAAGTCAATTCCAACATGGGTCAATCGACTGGCCAGACTAGGTATATCTTTTGTTCCTTCAACATACGAAGAGCACGTTTAATCTCGATTTTGTTTTTGAGGATACTGTAATATTGTATAATTAAGAACTGAATATGCATAGTGGGAGCGAAAAAAAACGAATATGCATGATTTTATTCCGTAATGCCTATCTAGATAGCCTGATATTATATACACAATAGTTGTTTGTTAGTGAATATGGAAGAGAACAGAATCATGTTCTTGATCAATTTTACATCATTATCATAGTTTTGAATGTAACTCAAATGCAATATTCCGCCATAAGGGAAAGAAAAAGTGTTGATATTTTACATGAGGGATTGTTAAAATGCACATTCAAGTTTGTGCAGCTCGTAGGACATGCCATTCATCAGATTGAATGGCAATGACAGGCTTCACTGTACTCATGAATTCATGATTAATGTCATGTGGGTTGAACTTTTGGCAGGTTCAGTTTGTAACTGCATTCTTCCAGAAGCACTCAGAATTTCTGCTGTGAGGCATGATCCTGATTTCCAAACTAGTGAGAGTGAAAAAAGAAGGCTGAGAAGTGCAGCCAATTGCCTGTCCTCAATCTCAATGCGGCAAAAGCACTTATCAACTTCTTCACTGTTTCTACAGTCACCCCTGAAAGGCTGCTTATCATCATGGGAATTTAGGAAGTCCACTAAAGAAAGGTAACAAGCCTATATTTTAGAAGGAAGGTAAGAAATGCGATTGCTTGATCAGAACATGTCAAATTTTGAACATTGGAAATCTTTTGTAAGCATCTTTTGCATTTCCCCTTGTAAACAACATTGCTTGAAGTTTTTTCTTAGGGCCTCATTGAGTTTCTACTTTATAGAGATTGTAGTGTAAGGTCACTGTTATGGCTCCATCAGTTGTAAATCCAATTGAGAATTATCGTTTTGGAGGCTGAAGAAGAAACTAAATTTACTAAAGCCTTCCTTCGTCAGCCGTATTTCTTTGTTGTAATATATGCCGCATTTGAGTTAAATCTATTTATATTTCGAAGTGAACGTGAAAATGTGAGTGCCATCAGTAAAGATGCATTATAAACTAGTTTCTTTTTTTTGAAAAAAGGAAGTTGCTATCTTGGTGTGACTTATTATAAAATTTATTATATATTGACGTTGATGTGAGAATTCTATTAACATTAGTATATACAAGACTACAAGAGTTCGTTAAGGTTGGAGTATGTTGGCTTATCTATCCTCCAATTATTTTTATATTGTCATTCATTCTAAATTCCAACAATTTGGAAATCTCAACTCAATCTTCTGTACTCCTTCAATCTTGAATATAAGATCATTGACATTTTCAAAGATTAAATAAAAATTGTACTATTAGATTAACATATAATTGACTTAACTAGGTCATGTGTTAGTTTATGGGTAAAATAAATTAGTTTTGAGGAAAATAAAAGATAGATATATAATTTAAAGTGGTTTATTTTGGATCTTAGTTTTTCAAAAAAAATGTGAAAGTGTCAAAAGTGATATTATAAAATAGGAGAAGAAGAATACTACCTCCGGTCCTAAATATAGGACCTAGATAACTTTTTTTTGGAGAAGTTAAGGTTGCAAAATAGTCTATTAAATCATTACATATGTAATATATTTTTAGATTATCCATTAGTTTATAAGTAAAATAAACTAGTTTAAGGGAAAAAATTAGGTAAATCAATTTATAATTCACTCATTTTGCTTTTTTCTAGGATTTTTCAAAAAAGTCATCTAGGTCCTATATTTAGGACCGGAGGGAGTATTAATTAGTTCATGTAATCATGTTATATAGCTATAGGAGAAGAAGAATATTAATTAGTTCATGTAATGTTATATAGCATTGAGGGCAAAAGTAGCTCTGACAAGAAAAGATGACTAATTGTAATCAAAAAAAAGAAAAGATGACTAATATGAATGGGGAGCGGCCTCCACTTTGTACTCTCGAGTCCGGTGGGAAAATGACACTGGCTCTGTAAAAGGTCATCGAGATGTGAAGAAAATCCTTTGAAAAACTGAATAAATAAATTATGCTAAAGGAAAGAAGGATTTTGTATCTAAAACCAGACTTTTGATTGCTGGAGTGAAAAAAAATACATGTGGAGTTATGTGGCTCCTCCATAAAATGTTTATACTGCTAATCAGTACCTATCCAAGACTAATTTCTTTGGCACGTTACATCTTTACAACCTTCTCCTGTAAGCATAACATCCAACAAACAGAACCAGCTCACACTGCAGAAGATTTGTTGACCGCCCCAAAAAATCTATAAATGAATAGAATGAATAATAGGCCTATTCTCTAAAAGTTGCACCAAAACCCAAATTTATTGTACAAGTTCCTATAATCGAATAAATACTATATGAATGCTTGTGCTGTACAGGATTTTTTGTTTCCTAAAATTTCTCCGTTTTCCGATGACAGGGTAGAACCATACAAGGAATATACAGACCCCCAATCTGAATTAGCCTACAAACCTGCAAGAACATAAAAGAGAAGGCTAAGAACTATGTGCTTCATGGTCTTTCTAAAAAAGCAAATGACATCATTTCAAAACGAAAAGCTGAAATTCACTCACACGACTCTTAGATTGGGTACCTCAACTATGACCCATATAACAAAGGTTGTGTAAGAAAATAGACTTTGGTACTCACACCATCAACAAGAAAATTAAGCGGGTGTCATTCTGAAGTTTAAGTGAATGTACTAAGAGCTATGGACACCTCGCGCATAAAATGTGCATACATGAGAAACTTGGAATACATATGAGCCATGAAACAATCAATCATCTTTCGGATGCAAAACACTAGTCAGGCTATTATTACCAGTCAGAGCAGCATGATATATCCGCTTTTCTGCTAGCCCAATATCTGAAAGTATCAAGTTACCCTGAAAGAATATAATTAAATAAGCTAGATTCAGAAATTTCCGACAATTAGCAACGCAATAGCACTAAAAAGAGGACGTAATTGAAGATTAAAATTTTCATTATGGCAAACCAGCACTTGACACTGAAGAGAAAATTCAGAAGAGCATCCCCACACCCTTTTGTGTTATAGCTTAAGACCATGTGAAAATAAAAGAAATGATGAACATGAAAAATCCAATTACCATATACTCCCTCCGATCCTTAATATAAGACCTATTTAGGGAGTTAGTTTTTAGCCTAAATATAAGATCTATTTCTAATTTATGTGCACTTTTTGCAATATTACCCCCATCAATTTCCCTCAATAGTGATCAAGAGAGGGAGTGTAAGTTAAGTTATATAATTGGGGTGTTTCAGGAAAAAATGTCAAATCAACTAACTTAACTAACATTCTTAATCTACTCAAATTAGGTAAATAGGTCTTATATTTAGAACTAGAGGGAGTAATATAATAATTTTAGAAAAAAAGACACATCCATGCAAAATATATATTAATGACAGGATAAAAAAGGTACTTGCTTCAACTTCTATAGATCTTTTTCAAATTTCCAACCTCGTCTTTTATCAGTTTAGTCCCACTCCTTGTGTAATTATATTCCAGCATTTGAAAGTCAAAACCAACTAACCGAACTGGTTAGGAATTCGTAAATCAGTGACATACAACCCAAAGAAGTAGATGTTATGCACGAATTTTTATAATATGTAGGACAATTAGCTTCCCATGATTTCCATATCATATATCTGTTAACAAGAGTTGCATACCTCACTAGCCATCAACCTTCTAACATTATCAGCATATAATTTGGGGTCATCCTTTTCTTGCTGTGAGGGGCGGTAAACAGGTAACCTCGTCACTTCAATATAATTAACAAACTGACAGAGAAGTAAAATAATATGGCGCACCTGCAATGAGAATATATGTTAAAAATGCTGTAGAAATAGAAAGACCTCACTAATTATCAACAAGACTTTGAGTGCAGAGATAAAAATCATTAGGTTTGATGCACAAAAGCCACTCTGCTATCCAACAGCATAAATGAACTATGACTTTTCATGCAATAACAAAGCAAGACTTTTTAAACTGACATTTTGCCTCCACCGGTGACTAGAAATTTCAAGTAGATATAATACAAAAGGCCAACCACTGGCTTCCTCAAAAATTTCAAACCCATGATCAAACTTCAACTCAGATCAGGGTACAAAGTGCTTCTACGATTCAAGCCACAACTCTAGGACCAAACCCTGACTTTCAACCAAAACTGAGAAGCCCAAATGATGGATACTAATTTAGCTTCTGTGGACAGAAATCATAAAAAAGCAGGAAAATTTTCATGATTGAATACTTGATGATTACTTACCCCAGAAATGGAATCCCAAGCGGGGCTGAATCTCTGGTAAGGGTATCTTAAAATCACAGGAAGCACAGGTACACCTGCCAAAAAACCACCACTTTTGAATGGAAGGAGATAGTCCCCATTGGTGGTTGTACCTTCTGCAGATTATCCAACAACAGTAAAAAAAAATATATATATGGGAACAAGGTTAGGTCACTGAACTATACCAGATATATTAGACAACATCTCAACAGTAGAAGAAAATATAACAACACAGGCAGCAGAAGAATCAAGGCATAAGTTTAAAGATCCAAAAAATATACAGTCAAGATTTTGATATAGGAGCTGGCTTTAAATCCTTAAGCTTAATTATATCATAAATCCCTAATTATATGGTCAGCCAGTGTTAATTTAACTAATCATACCCTTGAGTTACACATAATTAATATCACCTTTATTTGTAGATCTAAAAGCAATTATATCAAGTCAAATGTCATTCCAAAGCATTGCTGCAGAGAGAATCCCGAACCATACATTGTCCAAATAACAGTATAAACTTGAGTGTAACTAAAAAAACTCACAAAGGGGGCCATTTCATGATATCACAAAAAGTTCAACACTAATAATGAGAGAGTCTGCCATTCTACCACATTCAAACCACCAAGAAAAATAACCTTGTGGCGATAACGAAAAGCGAAATATAACTACAATGAAGGGGGGAAATCTAAAGGGTAATAACCTGGAAATAGCATCATAATTGGAGCAGACTTGTTACGATGAGCTTCTTGAATTCTTTCAGTGACAACACCTGCCCATTCATTCCAGAATAAAGATTGGAGAAAAATCAAGTCCAGAAACAATGTATAATGTGAAAGCTCCAGAGCATAACATATCATATTGAACGCATACTGGGACCCTAGTTCGATGGATATATGTGCATGTGCATGATGAAAATGACAACTTGGGCACCTCTCAATTCTAGATACAACATATCACAAGGGCACGAGAAAGTCTCGTTTCACTGACATTACATGTTACTTAATAGAAAAGTACCCAGATTAAGGCATGAAAAAGGCACAGTTAGGTGCTAAAATTTGCTTCTATTTGAGCTAGTATTTCATGCCGTTAATACCAAGCCAATGTGGTAGATGATGCTTAAGGAGAGAATCTAAGCATAGTTACCTTTTTTCCATAACCCATACTCAAGCCAATTCATAGTTCCTTTTTACTTATAACATGAAATTCAGCCCAACTTACTTCCATATTCAATAAATGTGTAAACTTGAAAAATTGAGCAGTTTCAAGTTAGGTTCTCAAGAAAGTATTCCCACTTCTAAAAGCAAAGTCTAGCCATCCATTTCAACATTAATGTAATTCCAGAATATACCTTGTGCACGTTTCTGTTATCATATGATCAAGAGAAAATTTTTCTTTTTGAAAAATTAGTAAAAGGGCTGCTTGAATTGACAATTCTTATCACTTCATGAAGCAAAATGTCGCAAGCAGTTAGTATGTCATTGAGCATAAAAGCAAGAAATTTCCCTTAATGCACCTTACCTGCAACACCCTTGAAGTTCGAAGACTTGTCCTCCCGTTGAACATAAACACAGCCAAGGCACTTGCTGCCATAAACATGCCATAATATGTCAGGCTTGGCTATCAAATTATCTAACAGATAAATGATATAAATGCACAGTATTTCAGAGATAGAGTGCAGAATTTGCATTTGAGAAATTATAAATTCATCACAGATTGAAAACCAGCTGAGCAACCATGTCTAAAGAGCAAAAAGGAATGATGGAAGTTCCCAATGATACATATTTCAGTAAATCAATCCAAGAGAACAAATACAGAAAGCCAACACACCTGATAAGACCGACTAGAGGAAGCTTACCCACTGATCTCTTCAGCAATGAAATCCACGAATGAAATCAAAAGTTTAAAATACACGTCAGAAATAATTCAAATTCAAAATTCAACAAAAACATGAATAGGATAAATCAAAAGCATTAAGTCATTACGACCTATGAACATCACAAACCTTGGCAACAAAACTTGGGAAGGAGGAAGACGAGTGATATAAAATATCCAAGTATGACACATGATTAGATATTATTACACCAGGTGCTTCCATCTCTTCAGGCTGATTTTTGCCTTCCTTCTCACATTGAAAGAAAAAAATGAATTGAATCAAACTAAAATATATGTACACACACTGAACAGAAAATCTAGCAATAACAGAAAGGAAATAACAAGATCAAAAGCCAACTATGCAATAAAACTGCTGAAACACATTCAGTTTGTCCCTGGGTTACTAAATTAGCAGCAAAAAGAGCATCCTATAACCCAACAAGTCTCGAAAACAAGAAGAGTAACAAAAATCTTCATCCTATCGTCACGGTTCAAGCATCACATTATATAAACACTAAAATATAGGCATAATTTAGTAATTGCATTCATCAGAGGCCCCAACACCTAACCTATTGTGTCTATATATAAATAAACAGAAATCTATAGCATAACCTAAATCATTCCAACCTTTATTACATATAGGATATTAATAGGTGAAGCATATGGCCTAAAATTGATGAAACAGCAATTACACAGACATAAATAGGAGATTATGATTAATGTGAAGGCAAAATTTGTGGAAATTACGTAAATACCTCAGAGGCATGCTTGTTATCAGAATTAGGAAACCGATAAGTGACACTTATCCAATAAAATCCAAGAACAAAAAGGATTAGCCTAGAAAACACTTTTCCACTCTGAATAATCACAGACCTCCTAAATCCATCCATGTGCGAATAATCTTCCTGTTCTTCCTCCTCATTCGGAGAATAAAACATCGTGCAAATCCTACAAATCAAGTAATAGATGAACAACAAGGCGAAGCACAATATCATCCTAATCGGAACCAGCGTCACCAATGCGAGGCCAAGCAACGCCTTCTCCTTCCTCGATAACTCTCCGCGTCCCATAATTCCGTACACATCGTATCTAACAAACGCGCCGTATTTCTTCTCTAGGTCTTGGAGGTTACCGGAAGAGGATATGTGAGAAATCGGCGGCGACTTTAGAAGCGGACGGTCGTCCTTCGTAGAGGCCTCGTCGTGGCTAGGGTAGCGATCTACTACTGCGCCTTCGAGTTCAGGAGGACGCGAATTTGAATTTGGAATTGAAATTGCATTTGAATTTGAATTTAGGTCTTTGAGTTCAGTCTCCATTGGTAGAATTAATTAATGAAGCTTTGATTGTAATAGTAAGGTCGTCGTCATATCAGGAATGGAATTCGATTGAAGAATTATAGTGTTAATCTGTTGAATGCAGATCTGAGAAAAGCGCGTGTACTGGTCGTGATCGTGAAGAATATTCCTCTGTGTTTAATTTATTACTTCACGGATACACCAATCTTTTTCTTGACAGGCTTGATTTTGTGACGGTTATAGGTTTTACAGAGTTGATAATGCGTTTAAAATGTAGAGTAGCCTTCGGTATTCTTCTTGAATCTTGATCATGATAATCTTTTTTTTTTTCTGGATTAATCATAGTGATCGTGATACTCTTTTTTTTGGCTGAAAATAGTAATTGCTTGTTGGCGGTAAAGACGAACAATTGGCGCAAAATTGTGTTACGAGGCGCGAAAGAAATGCAAACGGTTTTTTCAATGTGATCTGACTTGTGTCAAACGCGCGGTCTCCGCGGTTTCTTAGAATGCTAATAATGTGAGCTAGGAAATAAGATTGTGCTTATGATTAAATGTTGCGAGCTAAGTGTAGTGGGAATGAAAATAGAGAATAAGCTAATGAAAAAAGTAAATATAGAACTTGGGATAAGTGGTTTAAGGAGGTGATTAATGCTTCTCATACTAATTATATGTAAAATTGATGTGATTCACTTGCATTCAAGTTTCAAGAATTCAAGGATGGTAGCCTCACTACATTTGGCAACCTTCCACGTTTCTAAGCCTTTCATGCTAGTCCACTATATCATCTTGCTAAAATCTCATCTCGCTTTCTTTGCATGAGTGGGTGTTATGTGTCAAGTGTCAACTTTAAAGGTGATATTCTATCTGGTCCTAAATATATGATCTATTTAGAAATTCAATATTGGTCCAAAATAAGACCTAATTACAACTTTAATTAATTTTTCCCAAATTACCTTTCTTTCATTTTCCCCATTCCCTTTACTCCACAAGCAAATAATTTTTTCCCATTCCCTTCTTTCAGGAATGTGTAATTGTCCCATGAAACTTCCATATAACTGGTACACACAAGTAGTTACACCAAAAACTGTGATAAAAGTAAGGAGGCAACACATTCTTAAATCTCAATTACTTATTTCCTCCGGTCCAATTATAAGATTACTTTAAAAAAATTGGAAATTAATAAACAAATTTTACCCACTAAATTATAATACTCCATATACTACTACATGTAATTAGAATATAAATTAGTTTATAAGTATAATAAATTAGTTTTGAAAACAAAGATAATTAATACAATCAATTTAAAGATTACATTTGTATCCTTAATTTATAAAGGAGGTGATTTATTATAATTAGGACAGGTGGACAATTTGTTTTGTTTACCTTGGTGGATTTGCTTGGACTAGCTAGCTACGAGCGAACAAGAGGAGAAAAAAACTCTCTTGCGGAATGACGTAACAGTCATTATGGAAAATTGCAGATCACCATTGACATGATTATAACTATATAAGGTTAGTGTACCCAGTGAGTGATGCGCGGGATTCAAACCGCCTGACGTTGACATGCTTCAATACCTTCACGTAAGTTCCCAATGCAACAAATTAAAACGGGAAGTAAACAATGAGGTTGACGTTTTTAATTCAGCAACTAACATTATTGTTCTGTTAATTACGTGAAGAAGTTGAAATCGTTGTTGCCGATCACACTAAAACGAAGTTAGATTTATATCAATTCGATGCGCAAGTCATTAGTCTGCACATTATAACCACCTATTGCACGCATTGTAGTGAAAGATAATAGCGCCGTTGATGCTAAATTACTCAGCCCAGAAATGCCATGCCATTTGGGAGTATTTGGTATTAATTTATAAAATTAGAAAATGAGGATGAAGACGTACGGAGGGAAAAAAGAAAGAAATAAATGTTGTCACGCTTCATGTTCTTGGTTATCAGTTGGCCTGATGGTGTCACTCAATGAAATAAGGATTAATTAGTTTATTAAGCGATTTTTATTCATATTATTGGACGAATAAACAGAGCACTGAGTTACATTCTGTCATCGGTTTATTCAAGCACAAACGCAATACCCACCCAGCCACTTCATGCATGCACTCACTAGTCTACGAATGAAGCCTTCCACTGAGCAGCCAAAGTAACAAGAGACTCATACGAAGAACCGCCATGGCATAACGATTTAGAAGCTGTATCTTTTAACTCTTTAGCCTTAAGTCTCATAACCTTCCCTTCCTCACTTTCCATTATCAACCTCACAGCCTTCTCAATCTCCTTCCGCCCAGTGACACCTCCACCAACTTCACCTGCCCTAACAGCCACACCAACTTGTTCCACAAGCATTGTTGCATTCATCCTTTGTTCCGCATAAAGAGGCCACGCGATCATTGGAACTCCATTTGCTAAACTCTCCAACGTTGAGTTCCAACCACAGTGAGACACAAACCCTCCTGTGGATTCATGATCTAAAATCTCCACCTGTGGACACCATGATGGCATCACCAATCCTCTATCTCCTATCCTCTCCTCAAATCCATCTGGCAAATACGATTTGGGGTCCTCCGCATCGCTTCCCGCGCTGAAAAATGAGCCCTCTGCCCTTGCATCGTTCGGTGTTCGAACCACCCATATGAAACGTTGCTCACTCAGTTCCAAACCCCAAGCCAGCTCAGTCATTTGTTCCCTACTCAGAGTCCCACCACTACCTACCATATAATATATATTAGTTCATATTTTAATATGCACGAGATGGGGGAAAATAAAAAAGAACATTTGTAGTCACGGGTCTGAAGTGCAAGCCCATAATAAGGTAAAGGGGAAAAATATGAAAATTGAAACAGAAAAAATAGTAAGCTGAACATACATATGTTTGCCCTCTCTAAGTCCTAATCATAGGATCAAAGTTAACTTTAGAAAGATTAAGCTTTCAAAATTAATTACTTTAAAATATTTTATTTTTCTTTCTTTTTCAGATCTAAAAACATAAGTTAGAGGTAATTAATTTGAAATCCCACTCAACACAAATAATATGGAAAAATTAAGAAATAACGAAATTACTTTGATTATCTTTAAAGTTAATAAGACAATTTTGCCTTCCTTATTATTTTTAGCCAGATATTGTGATTGATGTCCAATAACTTGTTACGAGTTATCAGAACGTTGTTATTTACAACTTAAACATTTCTTATAATAAGTTAAAATGTAATAAACTCGTGTGACTGACATCAAATAACTTGTTACAGGTAGTCAAAATATTGATATTCACCGCTCAAACACTTGTTATCTTGTTAATAACAAAAGGAGGGCAAAAATGTCAATTTGAGTTGAAAGATAATTAAAGTTAGGTCTCTTGTAACACTAATTTAATTTCGTCATTTCGTAAGACTTTTGTTATATTATGTATGTGTTTTGGATGAGAGCTCAGATTAATTACCTCTATGAGTTATTATCACCTAATTGTATAGTTGTATATATGTCACATGTTAAAATTCATTGGTCTATAGTTTTGACTTCAATTAAAAAATTAAAGGACGTAAGGAATCATGCAGAATTGGTTTATAATTCAAAGCTGCCTTACCAAGAGCCACAAGAAGAACCGTTTCAGGAGGTTGTTTGTCAAGCCAAGCCACACGATCGCTTTCAACGTCTTTGATAATCGGTCCAACCGGGTATACCGATGGGATAGGAATCTGACGATAGAATGGATGGTCTCTGAGAGCAGTGAGGTTCAATGGTTCGAGCTCAAGCCAGGTATTGAGTAAAATACCGGCCGCCATAGGAAGGCGACTGAGGTGATAGAGATACCATTTGTACTCATCAATCTTCCTATTCCTCACCTGGTCCAACAAATCTTCTGTTCGAACCGGTGCACAACCCGGGATATTAATTGGTTCAGGAAGGTCAACGAATTCTCCTTCAACATCACGGTCAAGCTTAGGTAGAAGCAAAGAGAAAGCGAGCAAGTAAGGAGAAGCTGTAAAAAACGTGAAGGCAGGAATGTTAAGAGTGTTACAGACATCAAAAGCTTGGGTGCAAAAGATATCAATGATGAGAGCTTGAGGTTTTGGAGTGAGTTGTGACAGGATTGTGTGTAAGTGGAGGAGACTTTGTTCGACGATGATACTAAGGCGGGCAAGGATGATGGTTGAGGTGGCGAAGGAGGAGACGTCGGCGGGAGGAAGGTCGATGACGTGGAGGTCGGAGGGGAGGTGAGGGGAGTGGAGGAGGTTGGTTTGGGCAGCGGAGGCTTCGGTGGTGATGTTGAGAAAGCTGACTTGGAAGTTGTGGTGGTTTACAAGGCGTAGTGATAGTTGGAGGAGGGGTGTCACGTGACCTAGGCCGGGGCTTGCTATAACGGCCACGTGAGGTTTCATGGCCTTGGTGTCGTCCGAGATATCAACCGGCGCCACCTCTATTCCCATTATGAGATGGTAATAATGAGGAAGAGATTGCGAGGAAGAGATGCGAGGGAGAAGTTAATTTAATAATGAGGAAGAGATTGTCGGGAGACGGGTTTCTCCTTTTCCCTCGTTTTCCTTTTTAACAAAATAATTTGGTATTCTCTCCATTCCTAAATATAAGATCACTTTGGTTAATTTGGGGAGATTAAAGAAGATAATAAAATTACATGATCTTCCCAAAATCCTCTCAATTACTTGACTTTAAAAGGAGGAGGGGTTTTCAATGAAAAGAGAGAGTATAAGGGTAGTTTGGGCAAAACTTGAGATAAAATAGGAAATGATCTTATATTTAGAAACTTATCCACTTCCCCAAAGTGATCTTATATTTAGGAACGGAGGGAGTATTATTTTGGCCATTGAGATTCATCTAAGAGTACATAATTTGCCACTTGTACCATTAAAAATAAAACTAAAATGTATTATAATATAAAAAAGTTTTAGCATAAAAAAATTCAACTATCTAGACCTATTTCATTTCAATATAAGGATCTATAGGAGATACAGACTAATCCAGTTAACTGTGAAGCTATTTTACAGTTAACTGAATCAGTTAATTAACTGGACTAGTCTATATCTCTTATAGATCCTTATATTGAAATGAAATAGGTCTAGATAGTTGAAATTTTTTATACCAAAAAGTGTTCAAAAATAAAAAATTAAAATTTCTTCATTTATTTTATATTATAATACATTTTCTAATTTTTAATGGTACAAGTGACAAATTATGAACTCTTAAATGAATCTTAATAGGCAAAATAATATCCAAAGAGGGATTTTAAGGGAATAGGAGGGTTCGGACTATGAGAGAATATGAACCCAGAGATTAGGAGGGAGAAGTTAGTTTATATTATATAGTTAATTATATTAAATTAATGGATAGAGAACATGAAGCTCGCTTGGAAGCAAGTGCCATATCCTGCTAGGGTATATATATAGGTCATGATCAGTTGGTCACTACCTACCAATATTAATTTGAGTTGCCCACACATCTTTATTTGTATGTAGATCCAAAGGAATTTATCGTGGTATGTTCAGATATACTCCACTACTTGTAAGGATCGGATAGAAGCCTCTCAACTGCTATTTCCATTTAACATTTACACCATTGATTGGTTTACTTTCAATGTTAGAAGTCTATCACAATGTTGAAATAGTAATATTATATAATTATTGTTTGTTGATTGTTTTTTTTATAAGAATCATCTATTTATTGTTAAATGTATAATATATTTGCATTTGTATTATTGGATATCATTTATATTGAAAGTAAATCCAATGGTATAATTGGTATAGATGTTAAATGGATATGATATATAGAATTATAGACAATAGAGAGGTTACTTACTGCTTTAGATCAAGGGCACGTTTCGTTAAATTATTGTTGCGGTAATTATATATGAACATGCCCAATTAGAAAAAATGATAGGGGTGTAGATTATATTATTATAGAGCGTCAATTAAGACAGGAATTTCTCAATAGATGATGACCTATTATTCTGCCAATGATAAAAGAACATTTTTCTGTCAGTTTTATATATTAGTGAAAGGAAATTAAAGGTTGGTGTGGATGCTTGGATTTGACTGTCTGATCTTGATTATTCTAGACGCACTATACTTTTATCACTTTAAAACGATATGCCATTGGCTTCACAGTGCGCTTCGCCATGCACCTCTCATAACAAGTAGCACAGCACAAATAGATCCATGTCAGCAGCCTTTAATTTTGACACTATACTGCCTCCACCACTCGTTAATTGAAGTTTCACTTCAATAAAAGAGATGAACAGATCTTACATGTTAAGCACCACGCGTAGTCTATCTGTTGAGCTCTGGCTAGAGAAGCAGCTCCTTTAAGCTAGCTTGGTTTGTCAAGCGCATATTGTATTGTCTAGCAATATATATGTAAATTACCTACCAATATTACGTTTCAATAGCGCGCGGTGATCTTGATATTTATACTCCTGCGCTCGGTTGTCTGTACGCTAATTTGTCTATTTCTTCGATAATAGCAAATCAAATTATTCTTACATACTAGTGACAATGCAAGCACTAAACGAACAAGATAATGGGGTATATAAAAAGCTCAGGATTAAGAATTAACTTCTCAATGCAACCCACCACACAAATTCGGGGAACATACATCTTAAATATAATGTCCTGTCAGCATCCTATTCTTCATGGAATCGCAGGGCAGACCATGAAATATATATAGAACCCATCCTTCATACTTTTTCCCACTGAATTTAATCAAAGATTATATTCTTAATTTTATTATTCCATTACAAATAGTATATCAAAACCCTCAATTATTACATAAAAATATAACCTACTCTTTTTTAGTATAATAAATCAAATCATGGTTCAGTAAAAAAAAATCAAATCATGGTCGCTAGCCCACTCTCAGTTATGTATGCAAAGTGTGTGGGAGATAACTTAAAATAATGATCACCTGTGTGTCTTAGAAGATACTCTGATCCCTCTTTCTTTAATATAACAACCCAAAATGTAGTTTTAATGTTTATGTGTTTTTTTCTCCTTGTAGTTTCATAATAAATATGGAAAATGTTGTAAAAAGGTATTAAGTTCAGACACTTGACTAACTTTTACATATTTTTGTAAGAAGCATATTTTTGACAATATTAATTGAACTCTTATATTACCTACTCGAGGAATGACATTTCAGTCTATTTTTTACAACACAATTTTTTTAACCAATACAAATGGGCTTGAAGTGGTACAATTTCTCGCCTTTTTATTATCTTAACATCACTGTCCATCACTCTCAGTTGTGTCTTGATCTTGAGCATTATTGAATTGATGAAACAGTTTTATGAGGTTCATTTTGTTGGCTTTTGTACACTGTAATAGCCGCTCCCTTCTTAGAAAATTCAAAACGGTGAGGACCCAGATAGATGCCAAAGACCGAAAAACAAGGAGGGAGGATGGATTGCCAAATATAATTTTTAAGCAACACGGATGGATTTCCTGATGAATCAATATCTTAACCGTTTACTGTCTTTATCATTGAGGAACAAGGAGTAGGTACAGTGAACATCACAAGAAAGATGGCCTTTTAAGAACAGGATTTTGATTGACATTTATAAACAGCTGTATAAAACCAACTCCAAGTGAGAATCTATGTTAAACAGATAGACCTAGAGTTGAAAATATTTGGGCTTCAACTTTGTCAGTTGAAAATATTTGGGCTTCAACTTTGTCTTCTTTCCTTCGTTTCATGGGTTTTGCCAAAATCGATACTCTAAACCTTAGTTGACCATGTATTAACATTGATGCCGCTATTTTTATGGGCTTTATGTATGTTCGGGCTTTTCCATTACCTGGTTCTAGCCTCAGTCAACGTGTTAATGGGCGGCAGCCACGATTGATGTTATGTCTGTTGTTTTTATTTTGTTTGATAACTGACTTTTTCTGCAAAGAGAAGAAAATCCAATCCAACTGGTCAATAAAAGAAAAAGAGAAGAAAAATCCCAATCATATCTTTTTGTCAGATAAAACTTCAAATAAAAAAAATATGCCTCTCGTTTGCTAGATATTTTCCTCCTTATATTTGAAACCTTCAAATTAAATCAACTGATTTAGATTTATTCACCTTCGTATTTAACAATATTAAATTTAAACCAGTCTAACTTTAATCTAATAGTGTTTGGTTTTATGTCAAAGCCATTAAAACAATCAGGCGAAACTTTCTATTCCCAGTTTATAGGCTTGGTTCGGGTAAGAGGAAAACGAGAGGAAAATAGGGACAAAAGGATACAAAGAGGAAAGCAATTGACCAATAACCACTGAACATGTGCAAAAAAGGAGTGTATGTAAGTAAATAAACGAAGCAGTTGCGGAGAAATGCAATGAAACAAGGTGAGGATGGCCATGGCCCATAAGGGAAAAAGTACGGACAAGCATCAAGAGTTATTTAATTATTAATAATTAATAACAACACTCGTGCACATGTTACGCGCGAAACATCTAACGGTGGAAATCAGTCTCATTAAGTGTTGAACGGCTCCTCTTAGTTGGCGCTGGCGGGAAATTCTCAATGGCGGGAGATGAAACTGAGAATTGAGCGCCAAATCGATACAATTCCGCAATTCGCCACTCTTCCCTTTTTCTTTTTTATATGTTATAAATAATATAAATCCTATTCCAGGATTCTATTTTTTTTTTTTATAAATTCCAGGATTCTTTTTTACTTAATTACATTATAATCTCCTAGATTGAAGGACCTTAAGTACTTACTCCTATAACATCCAAGACCATTATGATGTTGCTTAATTCTCTTATTTATCAATTTGTAATTTGTAATTCTTTACGTTGATTTTCAACCCAATGTCCTCACTTCCTCTCGAATTTCTTGTCATCTTTCTTCTCTCTTCTATTCTTTATACTTTATTTTTATAACAGAATAATAATTTTTGTGGGATGCGGCTAATGTTGATGAGGGTAGTTCGGTATTTCCACTCCAATGTTTAAAGAGGACAACACCGACGGTAGGTACAGCTCTATGTACAGGTGGGACCCTCCCTTGAATTACGAGGTGCCCGTTACGTTCACCATTCTACGTTACTTCATATTGGGAGCCTAATCTTACAAAACTGTCATTTTATTGCCATGAATAAATACCAATATTAACACCAAACTTTATTTGGTTCTATAAATAAATAAAAAATTATAATCATAATTCATAAACATTACCGATGCATCAACCAATATTAATATCAACCCCTCCGATTCAAAATTTTATTTTGAAGTATAAGACCTAGCTACAACAATTTAAATTGTTTATTATAATGACACGGATTTCACATAACATTCATAGTTTGAGCAATTGAGCGGTGTGATCAAACAAAATTGTTTAATGAAATAGATTAAAATGCCAAAATTTGGAAAATATACATACCAATAAAACAGTACGCAACTACGCATGCATAGTTCCAATGAGAACCAGACACAAGAACATAAGTTGTTGCTTGTGTCTAAAATATTAGGTGAGGTCGTTTATCCAAGGGGTAAATGGATCAATTATTCAATATACCAGAGTCACTATCCTTACATAAAACAATGACACAGAGAAACCATCGACCAATAACAAAGATATCGCTCACAACAAAAAACAATAAAAAAAAAACACATAAGCTCAACGTTCTGAATCTGATTGTCAGGAAAAGGGAAATTCAATGAAGGTAAGTCTTGAAGAGAAAGAAACATGCCTAGTGAAGGAGAAAGAAGTAAAGAAAAGAAAAAAGAAAAAAAGAGAAAAAAAAAGTTAGGTTGGGGCCTTGGGCTTGGGTTTGGGGTTACCTTACCATAGAGTCAAGAGGTGAAGTGAGTAGTACAAAGATAGAGAATCCAATGCAATACCATAATGCATGAAATGAAATATTAGTATGCTTTTGGTAAAAAAAAAATTACTAGGAAGCTAACCTCTTTAGAAGCGCATGATTCAGATTTCAGAAGGTGGACCCCACATATATCGTTGACGTGGCCCTCACCCATTCGATCTTTCTCTCTCGTCGGGATTCATACTAACTCACCAATTAACTCTCCCACTCTCTCTCTCTTTCTCTCTCTGCACAATTTCCTTATTTCTCCTCTATCTATCTATCTATCCTATATTCCTATATCGTCCTGTCTCATCAATTCTCAATTTTTCACTTTTACTGTAATGCATGATCATCTATGTAACTGTGGGTTGTGAGTTTGGAAATGGTTGAAGCAATGGAGAGTTCTGTGAATGGAGGGTTCTCACATTTGCAGAGCTATGGAGATAGCAGTGAAGAGGAGCTCTCTGTGCTGCCACGTCATACCAAGGTGGTGGTCACTGGAAATAACCGTACAAAATCGGTGCTTGTTGGTCTTCAAGGTGTGGTCAAGAAGGCCGTAGGCCTTGGTGGTTGGCATTGGCTGGTAATCAAACTTTATTCAATTTCGCTTACTATGTTGTTTCCTTTCATTATAATTTCATTAAAGTTTGTGTTTTTCGGAGGTCACTGCAAATGCTTCTCAACAATGTCGGTTATTGCATTTGCTTGATCATAAATGAATGTACTATTTGGCCATTTTTAATTGATGAAGTATTGAGAAAAACATGATCACAGATAGTTTTTTATTTTAAAAAAATGAAATGAAATCCTTTATTGGATATTTTGTGGTGTGATTTGTACAAATTTATTCATTCTTTTTATAATTTTTGCTTGCAATACTAAAGTCACTACTTTTGGATATCCATTGCATATCTCAGATGATCTGTGGATCTGATGTTTTAGCTGCTGTTTTACAATGATCAGTTGCTTTCTTGGGTCTTTTGCATGGTTTGGCTTATCGAATGTAGTTAATTGATCTATTGGGAACTTAATTATAGTGACCGACGTTGGCATTTGTTTATTTTAAGTTGGGATTACTTTCGTTTATTAATTGAGTTATTCAATCAATTGCATGTGAAATACGACATGGGAATTTTTCTTTAGGGATATTGCTTGGAATCTAATATTTTGTTTTCAATTTCAGATTTCACCCATCTAGTTTTATTCCAATTCATGTGTTGGAATGTTAAATGAATTGCATAATTCTTCATGAAAGCTTGATTCCTATTTTTGGTTGAGGAGTATGGCTGAATAGGAAGCTAATCTTTTCTCTCTTTATTGCAACTTTCCAATTTTATTACTCCTGACATGCACAAGGTCATAGATCTTTATTCTTTATCTTCATGGTTTGCCATTGCTGAATTCCTGAAACAAAAACTATATATTGTTTCTTGGGGAAGAGTGGATTTTTATTACTGTCTGTTTTTGTATTGGCGTTTTTTGATTCATTGTGGATGATTTTCTCATATCTTGCGTGATATTAATACTACAGGTTCTTACAAACGGTATTGAAGTCAAACTACAGAGAAATGCTCTGAGCGTGATAGAAGCACCTACTGGTGATGAGGAAGATGACGAACTTGAATTTGAAAATACACCGTGGAACGGATCATATATGGGTAAGTTTCATTAAAATGTGTTCTCTGTTTACTCCAAGATTTGATGTAGATTTTTCACTAATTTGCTATATTTTTAATTGTCAAATATCTGGAGCTCCTAATATTTTTTGCGTATGAAGGCTAAACGCTGTCTCACTATACGCTGACAGACTTGTTAATTTGTTTCCTCTTAGTTCTAATTGCGCAATTTATTCTAAAGGGGGTGTGGTTGATCAATAATTCTATGTGCTTTTTAAGTAGTTGTTTTCTTTGGCTTCATGTCTCTGGGTTGGGAAAGTGATTGAGGTTGGTATGTTGGATACATTGTCTCCTCCGCTTTTGCTTCTGCTAATTCTAAAAGATATGGTGTCTTACTCCTTTATCGTTCCATTGGGCCCCACCATTATGTTTGATTTTCTATGTCCTTTATATGATTTAATAGCATCGGACGACACTCAAAAGTCCCATAAATCGAGGCACAGGATGCAGAGATCATTGGGATCATCGCACAAGCATTCTAGCAGGTCCCTCTCTGGTGATTCCCAGTCTAAGGGGTCCATTTGTATGCCTCAAGGGTCCATGGTATGCTATATCAACTTTTTTTGGTTTCTTTAGCTAATTATTTTGCCATCCACTTGGTGACTATAGATTATTAATATTTCCTCTGTTCATGTTTCTCTAAATAATTGTTTTATGCAGAAGGTTGACTTGAGCAAATTGGAGATGGCTGCATTATGGAGATATTGGCGTCACTTTAATCTTGTAGGTTTAATTCTCCCTACTTTTAGACCTGTCTTTTTTGTTTATAGTCTCTGTAAAGATGCTTATGCAGTGTGATTCTGCTGGCATCTAAAAATGTATATGTAGGTGGATGCCGTTCCAAATCCATCGAAAGAGCAGCTAGTTGATGTTGTTCAAAGGCATTTCATGTCTCAGGTAGTTATTGATCCATCTATGCCTTGCCAGTCATAACAAGAAATATTGTAATCTGAAATTGAACTTTTGTTTTTGTGAAGCAAATGGACGAGTTGCAGGTGATCATGGGATTTGTCCAGGCTGCAAAGAAGCTGAAAACTGTGTGCAAATGAGATGGAGACGATTAAAATAAGGGATTTTATTGTTATATCATCTGTGCTAACAAAGAAACGGTTCACGAAATCCACTTGCCCTTGTTGGGTGTAACATAATTATCAGTGGTTTGTATGTAAGGATCCCAAAAAATAGGTTAATTATGAGTTATAGAGGCTCTTTCTTTTTTGGCAGCCTGGCTTATAGTTGTGTAGATATGTGACACTTGTGACTTATTTGGGGAAGCCACCCGGCCAGGGCGTTCATTTTCTAGCTTCGTTAATAGTAGTATTGCTGACCTGGGAAGTGAGTTTCCTCAATGTATATATATTCTATCTTCACCCTATTTTCCTCGCTGTTCTTTCCTTCATTGCTGATCCTTTTATCATGTGGGGAGTGGTGATTGACATTTTGCAGTCAGTTTTTTGAAACATGGTCATTTTCTTGAAGTATGGAGAAAATGAGGATTAATAACCAGTTTTGGTGTTTATTGAATGGAGAACCGTAGTTATTTTCTTGATAGCTGACTAAAGACTGCAAAAACGCTAGGGATATAATGCTAAAACTAAATTTTTTTTTGTCGACAGAAAAAGGCTTAAATATTTTGAAATAATGTAATTAATGAGGAGGGGCATGAGTTGAACAATGTAATTAATGATCCCATTTGTTTATATCATAAATGGACCAAATCATGTTTCGAACAATGTTAATACCATATTCCAGGCATAAAATTAAAAAAAGGCTTGGAGATATAAATTGGGTGAGACATAAAGACCTACACATACCAACCACCCTCCAAAATAAAACAGGAAGAAAAAGATGGAGAAGGCGGGGTGTAAAGTAATGGGCTAATGATAAGTTGTTATAAATGTTCAAGGGAGCCAAGCCTGATAATTGGCTGGGGAAGTATCCTATGCCAGCTTTTCTTTTCTTTTAAATTTAAATGGTGGTAGAAAAATAGGGAAGCCATTATTACATTATTTGATTTGTTAGACTTTTTACTAAACACAAGATTTGGAAAGGTGGGGATGCATGGTTTTGGTGTGGAAAATATCGAACGTATGATGATGATAATTGCAGGGTGAGTCAAAATCAAAGGATTTTAAGGATCAAAGCGGGGCCCATTAACACATTCCTCAACACCATGCACTCCTTTGGACGCATTACAGTCCCACCTCCTTCCGTATGTTATGGGCCATTTTCCTCATTCTCTATTTAATTTATTATCTATCTCCGGCCCTTCTCCGCTCTACCCTACACTTAATCCTTTTTTTATTTCAGTACGAGTATTTCTTTATTTAATTGGTAAAGTACTTGCTATAATATGGTCTGCTCTAAATTCTACTACATATAATGCTTGTTCAAAATTAATTATAGACATTTAACACGCGTAATCACGACAGGGCACTGTGGTGTGGATAACGATATAGCTGAGGGTCCCTTCACCCAATAAAGCAAAACGGCGCAGAAGCAGGCATCTTTAGCTCCTAAGTCTCTTCAAATCAAATCAAGTACCGTTTTGTTCTCTTCATTATTCCATTGAATGTGGGTTTCGTGGTAATCTTTGAAGCATTTCTGACCAAAAAAAGTGGTAATTCTGAAGCAGGAGACTTGAGCTTGAAATTGAATATATATGACATCTTCATAGTTTTGCCATCAATTATTCACAGTGGATCAATTTAGTATCTTAAATTTTGAAATTATTTTAACTAATTAAGTAGAGAGATTAACTAGTTGGATAGAGATATTTATTATTAAAAATATTATTTTTCTGAGATTTTAAAATTTATGTCATTTTTCTATCAAATTTCAATTGTTTTTATGTCATTTTTTAGGTCTTCAAGTTGGGTTGATATGATTAGTGCCTTAAAGGTGCAAGAGAATGAAAAATGTGAGTGGGTCGTTGCATTAACATTTTTTTAAAATGATGAATTAGAAGAGGGGGAGGAGGAAGATGGATTTGGTAGGTGAGTGTTGAGATTACAAAATTTCAAAACCTGCCTCCAAAGATCTGGAAACCCAAATTCAAAAGTTGGCTGAGGGTTGGTCTGCTTTCACTTGCTTTCTCAAAGTCTCTCTTCGGGCGAAGATCCACCATGCATGATAAAATTAGAAAGAAAATCTTTTAAAAAAATACCTGTGATTTTTCTTCCATGCCAAAATTAAATTAAACTCTCAAATAATACCGTCTGTTAATTAGGGAAGGCCCAAGACATGCAGAGCGATAATATAGGAGTTCTTCTTGCAAGAGGAAGTTCACCAAAATTTGACTTAAAAGACAAATTAAATAATACTCAAAAATTAAGTTAAAAGATCTCACCTATAAAAGAAACTATATAAAAGCATAAGCTATGATTGAATCAGACCACATCACCCAGACTCTAGACTATAAGTAAGAACCGAGGCACTGCACAAAGTACAAAACATTGTTTTCAAAAAGAATAGAAAATGAGAGGTATGTCTCGAATGCGAATAGGAATAGTGTTGTCTTTGTTGATGTGTTGGCACTTATGCCCTCTTACCTATTCATTGCCCCATCAACACTCTTCCCACAGATCTAAGCCGTTGCCGCCGCCGCCTCCACCCGCCGGATGCCACCACACTCCGCCGCCGCCGCCAGCATGGTTCTACTTCTACTCACCGCCACCTCCTAGTCCCATGCACCACCTTTCTCCAAATCTCCGATCCTGAGGCACCGTCGGCTACTTTGACCTAATGCCACGTTATTTGTCATTTTGTCTAATGACTACACTTATGTTAATCGTCTTTGAGCTACTCCTATGTAATCTTTGCTTCGTTTTATATCGTGTGCCTTGTTCTCTCCACCCTTATTTTGTTTCTAGATTTTGTATTATGGAGCTTAATGAGAACTTCAAAATCGTGCTCATTTAATTTCTTTTCTTTCTTTTTTCTTTTCTGATACATCCGGATTTAAATCGTGCTCATTTTAGCTGAAACAACAAACCTTACGTAAAATGTTAATGATGGGAACACATAATATTTTTGGTGTTTAAGAATTAAATCGCGCGTGTTCTTGATTCCAGTTTGTCACATCATCAACCTCAAAATCAAAAAATGGATATTCTCCACTGGCTTTTTTTTCGCCGCCTTAATTATCCATGATCCTATGCTGACTAAATTTATTTTGGCCGAACTATGATGATTGAATACTCATAGCTAGGGAGGACACACACATGAATGTGTATCCTTTTATTTCTTTTTCGTTTCTTTTCTTTTTCTGCCATTTGAAGGTGAGGCTATACATATGGACCGTGTGACAAATTGTTTGTATATAGCAGTTGATATTGAAGAATTGGTTAAGAAACTAAGGCAAGAATTTTTATGTGCACGAAGATGAAAATATAATTTGGAGGAGACAATTATTGGTTATTGGAGTGAAATTAGGGTGAAAAAAAAAATGATCGATTTGTCCCAGAGAGGTAAAAAGAGTTTAAAGATTGATAGCATGCTTGATGTGAAATCTATGCGATTTGAACCAAACAATCAACACATATGATTAAATAAATCGTTATTGCTCTTTATTAGAACTCCTTCATTATTATACGTGTTATATATCACTAAAATTTGAATTGGCTTCTCCCTATTTATAAGGTTTTACTTACTTTTGTTTCAATAATAAATGCATTTGTTCATTTTACCTTTAATTTATTACGTATACCACGATGTATATTTTTTTGGCCATATATACCACGATGTATATTATGATATTATCATTGAGATCGCTCGTATGGTTTTATGATGTCACAAACCAATAGCTTCACGGATTTGGAATATTTGCAGATTGTTTGCACTATATGATGTTATTGAAACCTTGCCATTGATTCCATAGCCTGCCATATATGTGTCTTGCAGTGAGTGCTTAAAATGTTTATATCTGCGACATTGTCATCATGATTCATCGGCATGTGTGAAGAAAGCATGGTTTGCAATACTCTTGAGAAAAAGTGGAAAGTTGGATTAGACCCAACATATATACGTGACAAAAATAAGACTTCAGACAGAACTTTTTATTTGGATTGAGTGCACACCATCATAAAGATACACCGGTGTTGATTTTTTCATGAGAGAACATAGCAAGCTATGGATCGATGAAAATAAAATAATAGATTGGTGTAGTCATTTGATGGCTAAAGATAATCCAATTATCTGATTTCAGCCTTGGTTTATAAATGTTTTGCATGAGCAGCAACAAAGCCTTATCTATCATGTATGGCTAGTTACATAGATCATACCGTGTGAGGTGTGATTGTGCTCTATCTGAGTAAATAAAAGTATGGTGTAATCATTTGATGACTGCAGATATTGACTTTGAGCGGTATGGAATGAACATATAAACTACGGAGCCGATGTCTCTGGAGTGTCTCTGGAGTCTGGCCATTTGATTGGGATGGAAGGTTGGAAGCATTAAAGCCCAAAAAATTGTAAGGGACTCACTCCAATTGGGTCATAAGTTGGGTAGTATAAAGCGAATCGGCCCTTAGATCTTAAGTCCAAATATTTGTCCTGCTGGGTCAACGTTTCTTTACTTCTGATTACTTTCTATAAGCAGTTGTTTTTATATAATACTACCTCTGGTCCTAAATATAGGACCTAATTGACTTTTTTTGGAGAGATTAAGGTTGTGAAATAGGTTATTAAATGATGACATATTTGATAGATTTTTAGATTATCCATTAGTTTATAGGTAAAATAAACTAGTTTAAGGGGAAAAAAATTAGGTAAATCAATTTATAATTAACTTATTTTGCCTTTTTAATGATTTTCCAGAAAAAGTCAAGGTCTTATATGTCGGACTGGAGGGAGTATATATGATGGGCTTCAAGAGCTGGCCCTTTGAAATCCTCAGCTCTACAGGGCCAGTCCAGTAATAAGCTTGATTCCCTTGTGAAGCCACCAAAATTAAATATACAAAAGTAATCATTTTAAATTTTCTACAATCATATTTTTTAGCAAGATTAATTTTATTTTACTTATAAAATATTTACCTAGTAGATAAATACACTTGGAATATATTTTAATGTAGCGGTCTAATTTATCTCCTTAGCCCCACGGAAAAATTATCTTATATTTAGGATAAGGAAGAGTACAAATTTCCCTTCACTACAAGAAAAGAGTAGCATAGTCACGCAAGTTATGTGGCGCATGGGGCAAGAGTGACAAAATCACCTTGTTTTGTCACGCATGAGTTGCCAAACGTGGCACAAACTGGAAAATGAATTTTTTTGTCACGTATGAGTTGAAAAAACGTGACATACACAATATATTAAATATTTTTCCATTTCTTCCATGGTTTGTCACGTACTAAAAACGCAGCAAACTAAATTCATGCGTGACACATGCATATAAACACCTTTTTAATATAAGTGTTGTACAATAGTTCATAATGATGAGACACTTAATTATACATATCTAATAATACCGTCTAATAATCCTTATCAAAGATTGAAAACCGAGCTTTCATGATCATCCAACTTATTTGCTTTTCTTCCTCAGACAAGTGCTGAAATGTAGGCCCATTTAAATAGCCATTATATGGTAACCTGTTCAAGTCAATATCATAATTATCAGAGCGTAGTGACACCTTGCCGCCTGAATGATCCCCAACTTTTTTGATGTTTGGCGTCATCGAAGCTTCTTCTGGCAGCTTGTTCAAGTCAACTGTCAGACATAAGGTCTCTCCCGGTTTTACTTTATTTTGGAGGTCCATTGCTGGCAAAATGTTGTTCTGTGGAAGTTCTTCATGCTTCTTCCCACTGGAAATTCGTTGTCGCCTAATAACAGAAGATTCTGCTATAGGCTCATACCCTTGATCTTCAGTGTCTTGGACTATCCAATGTGAATAATTGTCAGTGTCATGGTTTCCATTGTAGTGATCCATACCGGAACTGAAGCAATTTTGATGAATCAACGATTAGCCTGCTTTTATAAGTAAAAAGCAGACTGACCCTCCTCGTCGTACGAGGAGAGTTATATGACACATGGCAATGGCCATGCGTCACATAACCCACGTGGATTATGTCACGTATGGCCATGGCCATACGTTACATAACCCACCTCTCGAGGTGGGTTATGTGACGCATGGCCATTGCCATGCGTCATAACCTGTCCTCCTCGAGGAACGAGGAGGGCAGATCTTTGGGTATGCCACGTATGGGATTTCACATACGTGACAAACCTACTTTGGGACCACTATAAATACCCACTCAACTCAACTTTTGCTACCTACTCGGAAACACTTGGGACCACTGCAAATAAATTGTGTTACATGTGCGTGACAAAATTTGCTCTGTCTCTCTCTATAAATATACAGTAACATGGATTTCTTTGGTGACAACAACGAGGATCCAAACAGGCAAAGACAAGTAGTTCAAGGTGGTGGCCAGCACGAGGAGGGCGACCCTTTTGGTTTTGCAAGTTATCAATCACCATATTCTTGGCGACCGGTGGATGCAGAAAGTCAGGCAATGTATCAGGAGTATATGGAAAGGGAATGGGCCAGACAGCAAGCGGCGACCAGAGTAGTTATTAACGAACCGACAAATGATGACGTCTACCGGCCACAAGTCGAAGCTGTGTCACAAAATTATGAACAACACGGAAACGTGGGGGGGCCTGAGCAACAGGAAGATGAGGAGAGACGAGAACAAGAGGAAGATGATGAAGAAAGTGAGGAGGAAGAAGAGCCGGAGCAAAACATTCCAAAGAAGAAAGGGTCTAGTAAGATAAAATACGAGGTTGATGTAATAGGTAATTAAATATTTTAGCCTTATACATCAATTAATATGTGTAAATATTGTTTGTGGCATTATCGCTAACTTTATACCCTTTTGCAGATGTTGAGGGTAGAATGTATAAAAGGAAGCTAACGATACAAGACACATGGAATTTGGAGAGTAGGTACAGAGTAATTGCTCCATTCAATGAGAGAGGGCAACCCATTTTGCAAGGAGGTGATCTGTTGAACAAATTTTTGTCGCAAGTTGCAAAAATGTGGGTGTGGCTTCCAATTGACGCTAAGTCATGGAAGGACATTAGTAATGAAAACAAAACAGCCTTGTGGCAAGACTACGTCATGGTAAGAGTTTCACAACCCTTACAAACATTATGTTTTCGCAATATAATACAAGTAGTACATTCAATAATTTGTTCCTTGTAGTCCAAATTTCAACCAATCGGTGTAGACCCGGATGGAGCAAAGTACTACGGCCTTCAGAAGATGAACAGTGCTTGGAAGAGTAAGAAGAACCGCCTTTACGACAAAAGGGATTGTAAGGGACAAACGCCCTTTAACGAGTTGATTAGCAATGTGCCGAGCGGGGTGCCGGCAGAGTCGTGGGAAAGATTGGTTCGGTATAGAAGACGTAATGCTTGGAAAGTAAGTACTATTGAGAATGAACAAGTTAGTAATTCTGATCGTTTCATTTGTATCTGTTAAATAGAAGGTCTATTACCATTGTGTTTGTATGCTTTAGTTGTTGTCGCAGCGTTGCAAGGAAAGTCGGTCCAAACAAGATGTCAACCACACAACTGGGCGGAAATCAATGAGCGTCCGATACAGCGAGATGGTTAATTATTTCTTTAAAAGAAATTGTGCATTAATAATACTAGCATAGATATTAAAGACTATACTAAACTACCTTTTATGCAGCAAGCTGAGGCACAAGAAGAAGGCGAGGAGGCGACAATGGTGAAGCTATATGCTGTGACCCATCGGCACAGGGATGGCACTTCCATTTCTGAGAGTGCAGAGCGACAAATTGTGCGGCACTGCTTTTGTTTTTTATTTTAATTTCCATCGCAAAGTTTGTTTAAGTTAGAGGACATTAATCTTTTTTTAATTTTAATTTGCTTTCAGCAACCTATGGAGGAACTTAGCCAGCAACAGGAGTCTCAGGGTTCACAGGACCCTATTTCCGCCCTAACAGAATCTTTTGATCAGCCGAACTACCCAGGGAGGATGCGAGGGCTGGGGCTTGGCGGAGCAGAAAGGAAGAGGAGGGGGAAGCGGAGTGGGTCTGAGTCAGCAAATTCACAGTACCAATCCAGTGCTTCTTCACTGGAGACAAGGATCAGGGCGGCTGAGGAAAGGGCCAGGGTGGCTGAGGAAAGGGTTAGGGAGCAACAGGAGAGAATGACGCAACGAGAGGATGAGTTAATACAATCTCAAAACGATCTTAGGCGTATGGTGGAAGATATGAAGAGGCTTGAAGAGAACCGACAACGGAGAGAATCTCAGGGGTATAATGCTGCCATGAACCCATGGTCCCAGCAACAGAGCGGGGGTTTCATGCCTTATTATCCCCACATGCCTTCTCCTCATCAACCGTACTACCCTGCGGTGGACATGCCTCGTCCCTATGAAGGTCGCGGTTTCTCATCTTTTGCCCCTTCCTCCTCTGAAGGCCGCGGGGGTTTCCCAGCTGTTATGCATAGAAATCCTTTCTTTGCCCCCTCCCCCTCCGCAAGTCGAGCATTTGTGCCTTTCAGGGCGAGCTTGTCTCCTACTAATCCTGCCCCTTTCCCAGATTTAAATGTCAACCAACCCCGTGGCCAAGAAAGCAGCAGTGATGAAGACGATGATGCTTACTTCGCATTTGTTTTGTTTTTCTTCATGAAAGTGTGTGCAATGTAAGATATGAAACTATGAATTTTAAATATAATATTTTGTTCTAATGCATAATCCATTCATTAAAGTACAAATTTATCCACAATTGAAACTAAGGGTAGAGATGTCACAGCTTCACTCGTCCAACTCTTCATCATCCCTGAAATGCGTACGCGAAGTTGACATTAAAAATAAGGCATAACAAATTAACCCATTAGCTAGACATTAGTTGTGTTTATGTGACACACGTACCTAACCGAAGGCAGAACGACATCCCCGTCCGGCAGGAAGTTTTCAAAGCTCAATGGTTGTAAAGACTCGCTTTCATTGCAGTAACCAATGTCGTACGCTTCCCGTGGTTTGATGTGAACGACCATATGCCAATCCTTGTGTTTTTCATCTGCGACATAGTAAACTTGTCGTGCCTGAGCGGCCAGGATGTACGACTCATCGTCTGGAGATTGTCCCGTATGAACTAGTCTAGAGAAATTGACTGACGTTATCCCCAACTCATCTATTTTCAGGCCCCGTTGTGTAGCCGTGTTTGCCCATTCGCACTTGAAGAGAATAACTAGAAACCGTCCATGGTAGTCAACCTCAATTATATCAACTAATCTTCCATAATAGAGAATTCCCCCATACTGAACATAGTCATCCCTATTGTTGCTATAGCTCCGCGTACCGTACATACCAAAAACTCCAGAGTTTTGTGTGGCGTGTCGGTTGTCTCTGGCCATTGTTCGGAACTTGAAACCATTGACATTATATGCTGAGAACCTCCGAGCCCACTCACGTGGCCCTGTTGCAAGAGCAACGAAATCAGGATTGAAGTCACCACGACGAGGGTCATTTATGACTCGATTCGTAAACCAAACAGGGAATTCCCGGTGGACGTGCCTGTCAATCTCCGCAGACGAGCTACTTTGGACACGCATGTGCCGCTTCACATAGTCCCTATATTCACTGCAACACAATACCAAAAGTTATGGATCTTGAAAGATTTATTAAATTGCAGGGAACCTAAAATGGTAATATTATTAACGCCACCCACGTTATGAATGGATCAACTTGGCTGCAGTTTGTGAGAACGTGCCGATGGGCCTGCAGTGCCTCCATTTCAGTCAATCGAAACCTCTTACTTCCACCAATAACAGTTCCAGTGGGGGATGCAATTGAAGTTATATCTTCAATGCATGCTTCTGGACGAGGAGCTACACAGGGGGGTCGATCACCAAATCTCTTGGAATCATCGAAATATCGTTCCATGAAATGCATTGTTTCATCTGCCAAGTAGCATTCAGCAATGCACCCTTCCGGTCTAGCCTTATTCCGCACATATGACTTCATGGTGCCCAAATACCTACAAAAAAAGGAAATATGTGAGTGACCCACACATGACTTGATGGCAACAAGCATGACAAGTTAGTACCTCTCAATTGGATACATCCAGCAATACTGCACAGGTCCCGCCAATTTTGCCTCCTCTGCCAAGTGTACAGTAACATGAACCATGCTCGTGAAGAAAGAAGGTGGAAAGATCATCTCCATGTGGCATAGTGTGAGGATAATTTTGTCATGTAGCCGTTGTAGCTCCTCGAACGACAAAACCTTTGCACCTAACTGTTTGAAGAAGTTGCACAAGTCAACCAATACAACACACACCTCAGCTGGTAGCTTGTTCTTTATGGCAAGCGGCAAAAGTTGCTGCATTATTATATGAGAATCGTGGCTCTTCAAACCGCCTATGGTCTCATCAGTTAGGTTAACGCACCGCGCAATATTGCTTGAATATCCATCAGGAACTTTTATATTCTTCAGTGTCCTCAAGAACAAAACCTTGTTTTTCTTTGTAAGTGTGAATTTTGCAGGGAGGAATTTGTCATTCTCATCAGGCCAAGCTTCTGGCCGCATGTTCATGTCACACATATCTTTCCTAGCTAGAAGATGATCTTTAGATTTCCCGGACTTCCCCAGAATTGTGTAAAGTACGTTGTCACACACATTTTTCTCTATATGCATTGCATCAAAGCTGTGACGAAGCAAATTGTTACGCCAATACGGTAGACTCCAGAAGATACTGACCTTGCGCCATTGTTGTGAAGGCGCTGAAAACACTTTTCCAAATTGAAACTCAACATCAGAAAGTTGGTTTACGATTTCGTCCCCCGACAAGCGGAGCGGGGCAGCTCTTTTTTCTTGTTGACCGATGAAACGCTTACGTTGCCTCCGAAACTTATGTCCTGCGTCCAAAAAGCGTCGGTGACCCATAAAACACCATTTCCTGCTGTGCTTGAGGAGGACCGAATCAGTGTCAAAGTTGCACACAGGGCAAGCATGTCCTGTATATGTATTCCATCCAGACAGCGCTCCTAGTCCAAGGAAGTCACTTATAGTCCACATTAAAGCTGCACGTAAATTGAAAAAACTCTTGTCAACTGCATCGTAAGCCTCCATGCCTTCCCACAACTCTATCAGCTCAGCTACAAGTGGTTGTAAATACACATCAATGTCATTTCCCGGTGATTTTTTCCCAGGAATGATCAGTGAGACGATGAAGAAATCTGGCTTCATGCACATCCATGGAGGGAGGTTGTACGGAATCAACACAACCGGCCATATACTATGCTTAGAGTCTTGCTTGCCATAAGGATTGAATCTTTCGCTAGCAAGAGCAAGTCGAACATTTCTTGGATCAGCCGCAAAATCAGGGAAGTCACGGTCAAATGTTTTCCATGCATCACCGTCACGTGGATGTCGCAACATGTCATCCTGACTCCTGTGATCAGCATGCCACCTCATGTGCCCCGCTGTTTTGGAAGATTGGAACAAGCGCCGCAACCGAGGCTTTAAGGGAAAATATCTGAGAATTTTCGCTGGCCTTTTTATGTGTGTCTTCGGGTCCGTGGCGACGTCTCCCTCCTCCTCATTGTCTTCCGTAATGTACCTTGACTCATTACACCACTTACACGTCTCCCTATCTGCATCATCTCCAATGTACAACATGCAATCATTTGGACATGCGTCTATCTTTTGATAATCCAACCCAATTTTGCTAATTATCTTCTTTGCTTCATAAAAAGATGGTGTTATCTCCGCATATGGAAATGCATCATGCAACAGTTCAAGAATAAGAGAAGTGGCTGTATCACTGACTTTGTGTAAACACTTTATGTGATACATTTTCGTTAAAAAAGATAATTTAGAGTAATTTGTGCATCCAGGATATAGGGGCTTATCTGATTCTTCAAGTAGTTCAAAGAAGTCATGTGCTTCGCGCCCAGTGTCACATGTTGCTCCATCAACATCTCCATCGTCGGCATCCGCGTGGCCTTGAACGCCAAAAGCGTCGTGAAGCGCATCTACAAAAGGATCGTCCTCTTCTTCATGATCATCACCTGACGGCACTGCTCCTCCAGAACTCCCAGGGAACAAATCCATTGACATTTCTGGTTTCTCCCCGTGTAGATACCAAAACTTGTAATCTGTCTTAAACCCCTTTACAATCAAGTGCTCCTTAACAGTTCCTGGCAAATGCCATCTGTTTAGCTTACACTTTCGACACGGACAGATGATTTCTCCGTTGACAGCTCCATTTGTTTGTGCAAATTGTAGGAAAATCTCAACGCCATCTAAGTACACGGTAGTCGTGCGTGGAAATGTGATCCATGACTTATCCATATGAAAAGAAATTGCCCACTATCTCTCAATATTGTGATTCGCAAATGGAACTGGCCGCGTTTAAATATATATAGCAATGCGACTAACTTTCAGAATCATTTTTCATATGCGTCACTACATGTCGCGTATGGCTCATACGCGACAAACTAGTTTCCTGCGTGACATAATGTTCCATACGCGACTAACTGCATGCGCCACACATTGTTCATGCGCCACATTGTTTCATGGTCCAAATATGTTCATACGCCACATGTCTTCATGCGTGACATGTTTCATGCGTCACAAATAGTACATGCGCCACATTGTTCAATAATCAAATGTATTCATACGCCACATGTCTTCATACGTGACATGATTTCATACGCGACAAGTACTTAGAATCAAAGTTTCCCGCCACCACTTCCCCTATATAAACTCATTTCTAAAATCTCCATATTTACCTTATTTCATTTATTTCCTTTACCATCCCCATCTTTCTTCCTACCCACTATCATTATTTCTTCACTTAAGGTAATGGTCAACTTGCATTTACGCATTTTGTACAATTAATTTCATCTACTATTCTTTCACTTTCTTTACTCTACCAACTAATGTTCTTAGTCTATTATTATATGAATTATGCTAATTTTGTTCTTTCATTTTGTAGGTTGCTTTCAACATTGGCTAGCTAAATTTGGGACAAAAGACGCATTTACTATTTAGTAACACAATAAAGTGTCAAATTCCAAAACAGGACCCCTACAAAATTATACATATTACAATAAAAACATTTTACAACCAGAAAAATAAAATTAAAATTGATTTGGGTAAAAATTTAAATTTCCCGCTGGGCATAAAAAAATTTGAACTTCGCTCGCAAAATAAAATTCATTTGCGCGCCACATACAGTACATTTGCCTACTAATGTCGCGCATGAATGCTGATGTGGCGTTCTTGTATGCGCCACATACAATGGAGAACATGTTATAATTTCATATCTTATGTCACGCATGGAGTATGTCACGCATGGAGTATGTCGCGCATGGAGTATGGATCATGTCACGTTTATAACTTATGTCGCGTATGGAGTATGTGGCGTTTGGACCAGGTCATACGCGACATAAACAACTGCTTTTATATTCTCAACCTCTTCTGTCTTTGTCGCGTATGGACCTATTTGTCACGTTTATAGCATCTTGTTACGCCATGTTTTTTCGCGTCTGCTTCATACGTGACATACCTATGTTGTCACGAATTTCAACGCGACTAACTCCTAATTTTATACGCCACTAGCCTATATATTTCTTGTAGTGCTTGTACTTTTGTTAAAATTAAAGGAGCGATATTGAAGGAGTGGGGGAAGTTTCAATGAAGAGAAGATGACCAAGTACAGTGGAAAATTGGAAATTAGTGGGAGACTGGGAACTTCGTGGTCGTTTTGAACACTACATTAGCTTGAACAGTTTAATTTCACACGCATTCATCAACTTAACATGCTTTTAATGCCTATCACTGAATCAGCAATATTATCCCTCAGTGCAACCCCGTTACATGTTACTCCCTCTGGTTCTAAACATAAGACCTAATTAACTTTTTTGAAAAATCCTAAAAAAAACAAAATAAGTTAATTATAAATTGATTTACCTAATTTTTTCCCTTAAACTAGTTTATTTTACTTATAAACCAATGAATAATCTAAAAATATATCAAATATGTCATGATTTAATAGACTATTTTTCAATCTTAACATCTCCAAAAAAAAATCATCTAGTTCCTATATTTAGGACCGGAGGTAGTATATAGCAATCCTCATCCCCACGAACTTGGCTTATGATCACTTAGTTTGTAGAGATATATATAGCAAAAACATGAGTGCGTGATGCGGATCGGAAGAACTTTTTTTTTTCATGAATGCGGGGGAACTTTTAGTGCCTCGAGAATAATTGAATCTTATATAAGAGTGGCTGATTGGGTTAAGAACAATGGAATCTTATATAAGAGAGCCTGATTGGGCTAGTTTTAGCGTTTTATGTCAGCAAATTATGCGGACATGAATCTAAATAGAAATAATTATGCTATTTTATGAATTAGGTAAATCGGTTCCTCTAAACTAAATTATAATTGTTGTACGTGAGGTGACAAAGAAGACCTCCTCGTCTTATTTCTTCTATAATCCCATCATTTATGATATATATTGGTCTGCTTATGACATAGTGGCTATTCTAGTAAGATCCATAAATTATAATATGAACTTTAAATATAAAAGATTTGCGGAAGCGAGAGATAAATAGGAGGAATATTTGTTGCCGACGACCAAGCTGCGCTGGAAACAATAGGATGAATGTGGAAGCTGACTACACAATAATCCGATGAGGGAAAAGCAAAAGAAAACCAAGTTGTAGGAACGGAGTAGATTTCCACTAGGGAGGGGTATGGAATAATATAGCCTATACGATTCCCACTCCCAGATTGTTGGAATCCTTAGCCGTTCCAACTTGCTTCTTTAATTTCACACACCTTTACTTAATTTGCTTGTTTCACCACTAGTCATCTTTCTCTCTATTTTAATGTACTCCAATCATAATTATAAGTGTTATGATAAAAAAATCATAATTATAAGCGTGCGTTGACCTTTTTATGGAAAATAGGGAAACAAATTAAATCCTTAAATCTTAATTAATATGTGACATTTAATTAGAATATATGATAGTTTATATGAAAAATTAACTTATTTTTGAAGAAAAAATGAAAAATATATATAATTTTAAGTAATGTATTTTACATCGTAGCTTAATTTCTTCAAAGAGATTAATAACGATTAGGACAAAAATAGTACTATATATATGCGTTTTCTTTTAGCCTAGCTCTTCAAATTTGGCCTAAATGACGTCGTTTTTTGACGTTAATAGAAGCGGTGTCCACGATGACTTGGTGTTCTATTGATGTGAAAATTAATTCAACTAGGAGGGGCAGAGTGCATAATATTGTCAAATTAGGAATAGGAATTGCAAGCATGCATGCAACTATATGTGGTGGAAGCATGCATATATATGCACTTGTTTTTTCTATGTTCTCCCACATGCACCTGCTTTTTTGTGATGTGGAATAGGTACCTTACGACAACCACACTCACACTCCCTTCCCCTACTGCTTCATTCAAATTTAAATTTAAAGTAAATAGATAAATAAATCCCTGAACTTTTGAATGACGTAAGACAGAACTGGATTGGAGCACACTTGGACTTGGTGTTATGGAATTGAAAAAGAAACCCCAATATATATATAGCAATGCCACTTGGCCTCTCTCTTCCTCATCCTTTGGAGCTAGCTATATATACCTCCACCATGGTATTCCTTATTACCTCACTCCTCCTCACTTAAATCAATAATGGCGTTTGGCAAATCCATTGCCAAACGCCTCTTTCAATGTTCTCAATCCCTCACTCACTCACCACTTTCACAACACACGTGTATATATAGCCTTTTAAGGCCCTTGCGCCTTGCCTCACCTCCATGCATATATGTATCCTTTTACGGCCACAGGACTATATATCACCCCTCCCATCTGTCGGAGTTTCTAGATAAACTCAACGAAGACCACCTTCGTTTCCATGCTCTCCGTGAGAAAGCCAAAGTTGATGATTCTCATCTGTTGGGAATTACAGTCAATGATGCGAGGAAGATGTTAAAGCTATCACGCGTGCAGAAGCTGAAAGCTAAGCTGAGTGAAATCCCCGACGCATCCATCTCTCGCTCTCACTACATCCACCTATGCCTTCAGGCCTCCGATAATGACGAGGACGGCGCTGAGCTGGCCAAGATGTTGGATGATTCCGGCCACGTCATCGTTTTGGGAAACCTCGTCTTCCTCCGTCCCCAACAGGTAATTTTTCTTTTGAGATTTTATGAAGCAAAAACAAGCGGTCTAAATTATACGGAGTATTACTAATTTTTTCTTAACCAAAATTATATTACTAATTTAATTATATTAATGATGCAATGATGATATTACATATTTATCACAATCATTTATCTTTATTCTCACCCTCCATCTTTTAATTTTTTAATTGATATGCATTATTTGGCTTAATTTAGGAAAATTTCGGAGTAATTCAAAAAATTTCCTTTATTTATGACCAAATCTTCTCCCTAGTAGTGTCTTATATTTAGGACCGGAGGAAGAAATATATGCCACATCTAATTAAATTGTAAATTATTTTAATTTGTTAGTAAAATTAATTAGTTTTGATAAAAAAGACACATATAAACAACTAGTACTTCCTCTTGTCCCAGTCCTAGTTATAAGACTACTTTAACTTTTATTAAAAATATTTTTAAAAAAATTAAAATTGCAAAATTGATTATTATTTTAAATTTCCTCTAATTATTTTTTTCAAAACTAGTTTATTCTATTTATAAGCCAACATATATTCTAATACATGTATATATAACATATGTTATAATTTAGTGGTTTGATTTTATTGTTTAACTTTCACAAAATCTAAATCTAGGCCGCCTTATATTTATATTTAGAACAGAGTATAATTTTTATCTTGTATCCTTAGTCGCTTAGAGAAGTTAAATCAAGACTGAGTAATACATGATCCTACTTGTTCTTCGTTTGGAATTAACACTTTATTAGTCCTTTCTACTTATTTACAGGTGGCCCAAACAATGGAGGGGTTGATAGGGAAAACCATGGAGCATGGCAACGATCCGAGAAGGGAGGAACTAGAAGCAATGGAAAAGCAGAAGAGTATGATAGATGAGAAGGCTAAGGCTTTGGTGCGAGCTGAGCTTTATTGCGGGCTTGCCTTTCTTGTACTTCAAACATTGGCCTTCATGAGGCTCACCTTCTGGGAGCTCAGCTGGGACGTCATGGAACCCATTTGCTTCTTCTTTGCCTCCATCCATTTCGCCCTCGCTTACCTCTTCTTCCTTAAAACCTCCACCGAACCCTCCTTTCAGTCCTACTTCTTCCGCCGTTTTGCCACCAAGCAACGCCGCCTCATGGACACTTACCACTTTGACGCTCACCGTTATCATGAGCTTTGCACCCTCTTTCATCCTATCAATCATCACTCCTCTGTTTCTAAACCTTCTATGTTCTTTTTCTCCCCCTCCAGTCACTCACACGACAATATTCACGGTTTCACTCACAAGTGAATTTTCAAGTGCTGCGTTTATTTCTTCATACAGAAATAAAGAGTGCTAGTACTGTGTGTATATGTGGCCTAATGTCCCCGTTACATGAAAGTCTAGATCTTCACACACTCAATTCATGTACATACTAATTTAAAACGTGGCGTAAACTGCAAAGGCTGGGACGAGTGCCCGAGAGAGAACTATATTTATAAACGGAGACGATAGAAGGTGGGTATTGGCTTTCTATAAGCTTTAACTATACGTAGTCAAGGGGGACAAAAAAATAAGCCAGTGACGACTTGTTGAGATCAGCTTAGAAGAATAAACAATCATACACGAGAAGAAATCAAAGCAATAAAACGGTGCAAAAGCTCAAAAGAAAACGGAGCCGCAGCAATTGAAGGCCAAGTCCTGACGAGCAATGACTTGGCTTAAATTTATCATTTAAGCCGAATCAATTCTTGATAAAAAAAAGCCGAATCAATAAACATTACACAATGCTTGGGCCAAGTGGCATCTGAGAAAATTATAATGGCCTAATAGTCAATACTACCTCTCTCTGGTCCTAATATAGGACCTAATTAACTTTTTTTTGGAGAGATTAAGGTTGCGAAATAGGTTATTAAATGATGACATATTTGATATATTTTTAGATTATTCATTAGTTTATAGGTAAAATAAACTACTTTAAGGGAAAAAATTATGTAAATCAATTTATAATTAATAACTTATTTTGCTTTTTTAAGGATTTTCTAGAAAAAGTCAATTAGGTCTTATATTTAGGACCGGAGGGAGTATCATATTCTTAGCTAACTATGTGGTTTGCGTAGTAGTAGCCTCACTTCTCCGTTTAACCAAAGGTGTCAAATTTGAACTTTGGGAATGTTGTCTGCCGTTAGCCAACACTCTGCTCTTAATTAAGTGGAGGTTCCCGGTGTGGATCTAGATTAATCTAAGCTCGTTGAATTTCGTGACATAGGAGCTGACCAAGAATAACGGATTAAAAACTCAAAAATATCATATTCTTGGCTCCCCCTAACACTGAGGGCAAACGAGCATGATAATCAATTATATGCAATGGGGTGGGGGCACTATTGTCTAATCCACGACCTTATGTTTTTTTGGTTGTTATGTTAGCTCGTGTTTGATTTGGGCTCACCACATGCTTTACAGTTTACAGGCGCACTCCCACAGCCTCTTATCCTCTATCCTAACTCATACGGCCCATTTATCCATAACAAAGTAAAACTTCACAAGGAAACAAAATTAGGCATTTTACCGGAAGCACAGTATAAATCGCTGCCTTTCCTTATGATCTCCGCGTATAACTACTCAATAGTAAGATTTTCAAGTCTGTAAAATTAATTTACGTTGGCAACATGGCTGGCTGTCTAGTTGTGATGTTTCAAACATTGACTCCATAAACAGCACAAACGAACGTAGCTCTATGTTCTTACCTCGCCTAGGCATCACCTTTTCAATATATAAAAAAATAGGAGTAGTTCCTAATACAGATAGATGGCCCCAACCCCTATTTTCCCACTATTAATGTTATTGGAATTGGGATTTGTTTACACACACACATGCTCAGTCTTGTATTAATTAATTGAAGCCTCCTCCGGCAATAATATTTAGACAAGCCACTATTTATATTACTCTATTTTCGAAAGTGTTTTAATTTGGTAGGCCCTTTGGCCAAAAATAAAATGGTAGACCCGACATGTTTTTCCCCCATTTCGGACCACAAATTGTATAATTGCAATGCATATATGCGTCACCTCCAACATTATTAGGGTACGTTGGATGGGGGTAAGAAGTGAAGGAGAAATAAAGGGATCGGAGATAAAAATATAAAATAAGAAATAATTAACTTCTGAAATATGTAAAAAAATGATATAACTCTTTGGAGTTATCCCTCCTCATAATATCTCTTTCTTCCTAATTCTCTCCCAATCCAAGTGTATGGTTAACGTCTTATGATCTCATTCCACTCAGTTAGTCCCATTCTGAATTCTAATATAATTTATAGAAATTAGGAGCCACCAGTGCCATTTTATAATGACTAACTACGAACACCTTATATTTGAAATAAAGGAGGGCTTCAATTTGGATTATTACCCAAATACCCCGGCAAGGGGACGCCACTAGTTGCCACCTTTTCTCCTTTTGCATTGAGAAAACCATAGTGCTTATTCTCCTTTTGTCACCTGCAGCTGCCAGGATTTTGACACTTGTTTACATGAAATTGAAGACAGAATGTGATATATATAAGTGAAGTGACTCTTTATACCTTTTTTTAAAATATTTGAAATTAATATTTGGTGTTTTGATGATCATGGACCTACCTCATCGATCAGGCTCTACAGTGGCACCAAAATATCATCGGCTTAATTAAAAACTAGTTTTTTCCTCTCTTCCGAAGCTCGCCTAACTTGGCATGTGTGTTGTGTCTTTGCATAGATTCCACTATACTAGTACCAATGTTTGCTTTTCTCCTTTTGCTAAATGAGTCGAGTACACTGCTGCGCTTCCAATCATATTGTAACACTTGTTTGCCCCAGCTGGTCACTATTAAATAATCATTCTATATGAGATAGCTCGATTAAAAATGTGGTAAACACATACAAGTTTGATTGAACGGTTAATTTTAGCCAACCATTTACATGCGTTGCACGAGTCTTAAAAAGAGTTGAATAGTTAATGGCAATATTACTCAATAGCACGTGGTAGTTTTAGTTGATATTTGTGTTAACAAAAATCACCCAAGGGAATATAATAATTCAAACCATGCACGTGGATTCAAAACTTAATATTTAAGGGTGGTTGAAAAAGTAGTTTTGAGGTGCAGAGAGACATGTGATGAAAGCTCGTGTGCAATATAACGTGAAAGTGCGGTATGGCAAGTAACCTTAAAGACACCAACCCGGAAGTATGAGAAAGCAATACCAAATTAGGTTGATCTGCACTTGGACGCAGGCAAAGAGTGTGGTGGGTAAGGGTGGAAATGAGCCGAGCCGAGCCGAGCCAGACGTAAATAGGCCTGGGTCTGTAATGAAAAAAGAAATCATAGGCCTAGGCCTGGGCCTGGATGTAGGCTTTTTTCTGGAAAAAAGCCTACGCCTGCGAAAAATGTTTAAGGCCTGAAAGCCTTTTTAAAGGCCTACTTACAATGTAGGCCTTTAAAAGGCTTCAAGCCTTTTAAAAACCTACTTCGAATTTAAGCTTTCAAAAGGCCTAAAGCCTTATAAAGGCTTATATATCAAACTTAAAAGGCCATAAATAGGCTTCAAGCCTTTAAACCAAACTTAACACTTATAATTTTATTTTTAATAAAATCAAGAATGATAATTGCCATCAAAACATGACCAAGATTCAACTCAACAAATAATAATTATTAAATGGGCCAAGCCTGAAGGCTTTAAGGCCAAGCTTTATTGAATTAGGCCTGGCCTTTTTACGTAAAAAGGCTTTCCAATAAGCCTTAGCCTGACCTATTTAATAAATAGGCTAGGCCAAACTAGGCCCTAAATAGGCCGAGTCGAAGGCCGCCTGTTAAGGGCCTGGCCTGTTTCCACCCCTAGTGGTGGGCAACCTAATATAGTTAAGAGGCAAAAATGAAGGTCAAATCAAGGGTAACTAATAATGGTTGTCAGCTAATTTTAAACCAATTGGAAGTTGAACCAAAATGGCTCTAGCTGAATATTTAATACTACCTCCGGTCCTAAATATAGGACCTAGATGACTTTTTTTTGGAGAGGTTAAGGTTGCAAAATAATATATTAAATCATGACATATTCAATATATTTTTAGATTATCCATTAGTTTATAAGTAAAATAAACTAGTTTAAGGGAAAAAATTAGGTAAATCAATTTATAATTAACTTATTTTGCCTTTTTTTAGGATTTTTCAAAAAAGTCAATTAGGTCTTATATTTAGGACCGGAGGGAGTAATACAATGCCGTTCACTTTAATCATCGCTATATGGGTCGGTATGCAATGACCCCAACCCCCTCTCTTTTTCCCAATCTTTTCTTGCCTCTCCATGTAATAATTGACGCACCAAGACAAATGTCCGAGGCAACACATACTTGGATCGGATATACTATATCTGATCACCTACTATCGTCCATCTGTATATACGTAGTTAATTACACATATGTATGTATTGTGAATAACATGAAGTCTTAGGTCCCAGGATGTTATGTTTATTTTCACAAAAAATAATGAAGATTTTCGTTGTTTTGAGAATGAGGTTTCAATACCATTCTTCTAGCTAAACTTCTCTGATCTCTTGGAGGAGTGGTCGTTTGATGTTGTTGGCGCTCAAGTTGTTCGCGAGGGAATTATGGCTTACGGATTTAGTTCAACTGATCAGCTAGCTCGTGATTGTTTCAAAGCAATCCAAGCAAAAAAACATTAAACTAATTGCAACGCATATCTGCGGCGTTCATCAGAATCTTTCAAGGATTAAGTATTTTTTAAATAGGAAGAGTATATTCACAATTTAGCATACAGCACTCGTCCAATTATTTATTTATTAAGGAACTTGAGACTGGGACTTGGATTTTGGGCTGTGCCGGCTCATAATCAGCCCTCTCCTCCCTCTTCAATTTCCATCTCAGCACTGAAATTCAATTCAAAGTAGGATTAATACTCCATCCGTTGCTAATTATATATAAAATACATTGACCTAATTTGAATACATTACAGATATTATTTAAGTTAGTTAAAATCAAATGATATAACCAAAATATTATAATCATGTTTCTTAAATTCTTACACTCACTCTCTTCCATATTTATTATTGAAAAACATTAATATGGATAATTTTGAGAAAAAACTATTGCTGGCCAAGAGAATTCTAAGAAAACATTTTAATTGCTTATGGTATTAAAGTATTTTTCTTGATTAAATGGACGAGTACTAATGGCTTGAAGTTATAAACAGAATTGAATCCACAACCTATATAACCTCTGACTTAGAAGATGTGAGATGTGGCACTTCTTGGCTACAAGTCATGGGTGGTATTAAATCATACTAGTAAGTAAGAGTAATAAGTACCAACTGATGAATAAGAGTGCCACAAGTATAGATTAAAAGTTACGGCTATCACAGAACCGAATATCAAATTATGAAGTACTGTATTAAATTAAAATTTAAAACAGAGAATCTGAACATGCGTGAGACCTGATCACATAGATGACCGATTCCCTTGTATGTGTGATTATAATGATATTAATATTACCGTTTGGTGAGCATACCAATGAAATGAATGAGCTGTATCCTTATTACATTTCATTGAGGGGTAAACATACGAATTAGCTGTAGTATGAAACTTGATGACGAGTTTATTCTATGACATGCGTTAACTTTGATCAACTTGGGTAGTAGGTTGAATGGTCAAAGCCTCGTAAAACAGGAAATGCGCTAGCTTGCATAGTGGTTTAATTAATTATACCATACCTAATCCTCACCATTCTTAAACTGAGATATATGCCCCTTTTTTGGGGTCTCTTGCTTGTCAATGATGAGTTTCTATTTCCTTGCCTTAACCTAACCGGCTCAATCAAGAATTGTTCGCATCCATTTTGTTTAACTTTTAAGTTTATCTCTCTTATTTTGCCCTGTAAGAAAGAGTTTCCTTCTTTGTCGTATTTTCCTTTAATGACAAAAGTGGGAATGAAATCTTCCGCTAGTTTATCCCTAGCTATATGTATAGTATAGGATGCCATCAAAATAAGGAACCAAAATATTAAAGCCCTAGCTCACATTTCCTATTCGCTGTGCTTGTTTGAATATATTGGGCTCCAAAAGAAAAATCCCGCTTTTTCAGAATAGAGGAGGAATCAATAAAATCATGAAAAGGAAGAGTGGAAAAGAGACAATTCATGTGGGGGTATTTGTTGTGAATTTGTTGAATATACAACCAAGGATGTTGAGATGTGGCCATGTGGGGATATACCGGATAGGAATTTGAGGGGGGATTTGATTAATACGGAAGGAACAAAAATAAAATATGCTTAAGGATTACATCGAAGGTGCGTGGTGAGTAGGACCGTTAAATGGATGGAGATGGGAGAGTATGATAATTATTGCATTTATTAGCTAAAAAATGATAATTCTATAACTCTATTGTATAAAAAAATGATGATTATATGTTGCATTCAAAGGTGGGGGCCACCCCTGTTATAATAAGGCTCATCGATCCATAAATCCTTCGATCCATACAAGCATAATTAAGGTTAATATTCATTTTGACCAACAAACAATAAAATGTCTTATTTTGGTCAATGAACAAAAAATATAGATCTCATTCTGGCCAATGGACAATTGGAAAATACTAAGATGTCCTTTATAAAATAAAAAAATATTCCTTAGCCATTGGGCAAAATAAATGGTATATTAGTATTTTCCAACCGTCAATTGACTAAAATAGAATATATTTTTTGTTTATTGGCAAAAAAAATATCTTTTATTGTTTGCAGGCCAAATTCAAATTATCTTTTGACTAGAATGAATATTAACCCAACATTAATTTTGTTTATTTTTACTAAAACACTTCTTATACTCTCACAGTTCACATCATCTCCCTGTTCACTTTTATGCTTTATAAGACATCCTTGTATGTTGCCTTGTGTTCTTTAAGACTTTCATTTTGTTTTTAAAAAACAAATCGTTCATAATAATCTCAAATATCATATAGGAATGATATTTACATAATTATAATTGGATAACACATTGAATATCAATTAATATACTCATTGATCTTGAAAATCAAAATACTTTCATCTTATGATGGTATAAGATATCTCATAAAAAAATGCATGTGTAGTCCACTAGTTAATATTATAGGGCAAAGGTGCACCCAGTAGCATGGTAAATTCAAAATGGTGCATCTAGTAGCATACTAAATTTGAGGGTGCAAATTTAGCAGTTATAACATGAAATGGGGCAAATTTAGCAGTTATAACATAAAATGGAGCAAATTTAGCATCCCGTTAAAAATGACAAACCACTGTTACTGAGAGGTGGGTCCAACAAGTTTTTAATTGACATGGCATACAGGTGGCATGACAATGTGACAATAGTTTGCATTTTGAATAAAAAGAAAAATGGAAATTTGAAGAAAGCTTAAATTTGAAGACACTTGCATATGAAATTTGCAAAACTAGCAGTAGCATGCATAAAGAAACACAGCATAAAGAACTAGCAGCAACATTAGAAAAGCTCGAAAAATAAAAATTGGTGGTGATAATTAATGAAGATGCACCTCTCAGTAACAGTGGTTTATCATTTTTAACGGGATGTTAAATTTGTCCCATTTTATGTTATAACTGCTAAATTTGCTCCATTTTATGTTATAACTGCTAAATTTGCACCCTCAAATTTAGTATGCTACTAGATGCACCATTTTGAATTTAACATGCTACTGGGTGCACCTTTGCCCAATATTATATGACATCTTTTCAATTCCTATCATTTTTTGACTATCTTATTGACGCTTCTAATTGATATAAGCAAATAAGAGAATGACGGTGCTAACAAATATATGCGATCAAGGTTTTGTTATATCATTTGATTTTAATAAACTTAATTAACTTCTTTAATTCAATCAAATTAAATGGTTAGATCTTATACTATTATGTACGGACTAATTTGCATGACACCAGAAATGTAAGCAAAGGGCTGACCTTTAAGTTGAAGATTTAAGTAATAAAGGATATTTGGCGCGCGAGCTGGTGTGCAATTGGAAGATTTGCATTTTGGGCAAAAAGGCCTTTTAATTGTTACACTGTCTATGAGTTCTCTTTTTAGGATACTTTTTGATTTATGGGTGATATGTTATTTTCTTATCCAACAATGTCTGTTGGGCAATTCTTCCTTTGATTGAGAAAACACACCATTTTAAATTTAATCAACATTAATTTTATGAAAATGCCGCGTTTTTTTGCTCATTGGAGTGGATTATTGCACTCCATTGTTCAACGCAGATACGCGTAGTTTTTTGTCACGTAGTTCAGTATATTTATTCCCCCACCCCCTCACTTGGCCCTGGAAAATAGGTGAAAAATTAAGAAGAATTCGCCCCAATGTAAAGCAATAATTCACATACAAAAATATCACAACTGCACCCTTTTCTTTTTTAAAAATAACAAAAAACTAAAGTATAAACCCATGGTTTCCCTCAAAATCTATATTTAAACCCATACATGGTAAAAATTTAATTAATTCATAAAAAAGTAAAAAATTTACTTCCAGGCTAAGATAAAAATGTGCAATGCTCCAATGGCCCCAGTAGCCTTATTTATTAATCAAATTAAATATGAGCAAAACAAACATTATTAAACGGCAGATTATTTATGTATTTCTTTATTCTCAAGTTGAAACAGAGAGAAAGATTAAAAAAGTGATCTTCGCCACCCACTCCACCCAATCCACACTCATATTTCTCTTTTATTTCTTCTTCTCAATCTCAATAATACCTTCTCTCTTCTTCTCCATATACTGTCAGTCTCTTAACTTCTCTTTTCACAGAGATCGGGAACTGCAAACTGTTGAAAAATCTCCCATGTTCCCATCTCTCCAATTAATTTCAAAGCTCATCTCCCATAAAAAAAAAATTCACTTTTCCTCTTCAACATTGTTCACTCCTTTTCTGATTAAATCCACTGGCGGCCCAAAGGCCCAAACTTTAATTACTTGTTCTTCGTATAAGGCTCTCCAAAATGCACGAACGCCTGCAGATCGAAAAATCGCCGCCCAATTGATGGAATCAACATTGTGGGTTTCACTGTTTTTGTTATTCCATGGAGGTAGTGATTCGGTGTGGTCACTGTAGTCGGTCCAGATTTGATTCTACGCTTCGATTTGCTGTCGTTGTGTTCGAGGTTAGCTCTTTTACTGAATCAAGTTTTACTTTTTTTGGTAAAAATTAGTTCTTTTAGTTAGGCGTTGTTCAAGTTTAGGGTTTGAGCATTTTAAGATTTTGGTGGCGTTAATTGAGGTCAAAGGAGAAGAACAATTTACTATTTTCCCCTAATTCTTTTAATGGAAGGTTTAGAGGAAAATGTTTTTATTTTTTTTACATATATTTTCCGGAAAGTTAGGTTTTTTTTTCTGGGATCAATGTTTTATTTGGAAAGTGGTGGGCTTGACATTGTTGTTATTTAATTTCGAAGATCTTGCCACTTCTGATCCCCAGCTTGTTAATTCTCACTCGGTACTTTCCAGATTTACATGAAACTATTTAGTGGACTCTAGCATCTGATTCAGTATTCAGTCCCAAAAAAAAGCATCTGATTTAGTATATCATGCTTTATGACCTATTATTTGGTTTTCTTTTGGTTTAACTAGCTTTGTTTTGTACCTTATTACTAAATTTGGGGGAGCTTGCATTGTTTTAAAGTTTCCATTTTGAAGTTGCAATATTGATTGGCATTAGATCTACCATTTACTGCAAGCTGGAAATGATATTTTTCTTTCTGAATTTTCAATAAATACATTGTGGTTAAGTATTTATATTTTTTTTTATTTGCTCAACTTTTTTAACATATATTTGTGTCCTTTGTTTTACTGCTTCAGATTCTATGGATACTGTCGTCAGCGGAGGCTGCTAATGCAATACCTCAAGAGCACCAACTTCAACAGGGAGATGTGGAAAGAAGAAGTGAGAACATTGCATCGCATTCCTGCATCCATGATCAGATACTTGAACAGAGAAGGCGACCTGGCCATAAGGTGTATTCAGTTACTCCACAAGTTTATGATCCTGGTCTTCCAAAAGCCCTTCAGAAGAAAGGCAGGTCATTACTTGGAGTGTCAACATCATCAGGGACTCAAAATGATGCAAAGCAACCTATTAGAATATATCTAAATTATGATGCTGTAGGCCATTCTCCTGAGAGAGATTGTCGAAAAGTTGGTGATATTGTCAAAGTGAGTGTTTGATATGATTTTCTTGAGTCATCTGCTTTGCATGTTACTATCTTTTTTGTCATTAGTTTTATTATATTTGATCTTTGTTTCTCTATTTACAGCTTGGAGAGCCTTCAATGACAGCCCCTCCTGGTTCCCCTACTTGTAATTCCCACGGTGATCCTCCAGTTTTGGGGGATTGTTGGTACAACTGCACACTAGAAGATATTTCAGGAGAGGACAAAAAACACCGCCTTCGCAAGGTTAATTGCTTTTCTCATTTGTTTTTTGCTTGGATGATAACACTAGGGAAACAGTACAATGCTTTTTTTCTTTGTGGTAGTTAACATAAGATTAGGGCACACAACATGGTTTAGTCTTTTTACACTTGTTTGCAATTGATTGCAGGCTTTGGGTCAGACAGCCAATTGGTTTAGGAGAGCATTAGCTGTTGAGCCTGTCAAGGGAAACTTGCGATTAAGTGGATATTCTGCTTGTGGACAAGATGGGGGTGTGCAACTTCCTCGTGAATATGTTGAGGGTATAACACAGTTGTTGCACTTCATCTGTGAATATAGTAGTTTCTTTATTGTAATTCCTGTCACATTTGTACCTGTGAATTTGTGAAATGTAAGGAGTGATCTCTCTTTTCACTGTCCTCAGAGGGTGTATCTGATGCTGACTTGGTTCTTTTGGTGACAACAAGACCCACAACTGGGAATACACTTGCTTGGGCAGTGGCATGTGAAAGGGATCAATGGGGCCGTGCCATAGCTGGTAGGTTATCATTGGATGGCATGCTTGTTTGGATGCATCTTTATCTTTTCTTCTAGAGGCTTAAGGTCTGATAATATATCTATTTTTCCAGGACATGTTAATGTTGCTCCTCGCCATTTGACAGCTGAGGCTGAGACTTTACTGTCAGCTACTCTGATACATGAGGTTGGTTTGGTTTATGCATGATATTGAAATTTTGGAAACATGGGAGTTACTTTGCAGTGGGTTTCACCATATTTGATCTTTTCCAGGTTATGCATGTTCTTGGTTTTGACCCACATGCCTTTGCTCATTTTAGAGATGAGAGGAAGAAACGTCGAAGTCAGGTACATACTGCCCCGTGTGCTGTAAAATGTTGTATTTTCTGTAAATTTGAATTGTTATTGCTTTTGCATAATTTTCTATTTAATGGGTTTTATTCTTTGTCATAACTTTGTGCTAGCCAAGCAAAATATGTTGTAAATCTCACTTATCACATGCTGATTCCATGACGGAACTTATTTGATCTGTATTTGCAATTTGTTCTGGATTTGTATTTAGTCATGATTTTCCAGCGGCTTATTTTTGTGTCAGTGTATGTGTTGTCTGTGTTAAATTTAGAACAATTGTTCTCCAGTTGATACATGTATTGATTTTTCCCTGTTGCATTGTTATTGTATCTGAGCATTTGATTTGAAATATTTTAGACTTTTTTGCCAGCGATTTGACATATTGTAGATGCTCATCATTATTTGGTTACTTTCCAGGTTACTGAACAAGTCGCAGATGAAAGACTTGGTAGGACGGTGACCCGTGTGGTTCTTCCACGGGTTGTCATGCATTCACGACATCATTATGGGGTATGTGCTTGGGAACCTATACCTGTTTGTATAATTCTTAAGTTTTGCTCTGTCATGTTGTGGCGTTTTAATGTTTCGACAAGAGATTAATAATAGTTTTGATGGCAGGCATTTTCAGAAAATTTTACTGGTTTAGAGCTGGAAGATGGGGGAGGACGTGGTACATCAGGTTTTTCTCTTTTCTCTTTTCTTTTTCTATAAGAAATTAATCAATGCAATAGTGGTAATGTAAGTTAAGTTATTGACTTACAGGATCTCACTGGGAGAAAAGGCTCTTGATGAATGAGATTATGACTGGTTCTGTGGATACAAGATCTGTAGTTTCAAAAATGACTCTTGCTCTCTTGGAAGATAGTGGATGGTATAAAGCCAATTATAGCATGGCAGATAATCTTGATTGGGGTCGCAACCAAGGTACTGAGTTTGTTACCTCCCCTTGCAATCTCTGGAAGGGGGCCTATCATTGCAACACAACACAGTTGTCTGGTTGTACATATAATAGGGAGGCTGAAGGATACTGCCCTATTGTCACCTATAGTGGAGAACTCCCTCAATGGGCTAGATATTTTCCGCAAGCTAACAAAGGTGTGTTCTATGCTTTCATCATGATCAGTTTATTCCCAATATTTGAATTTTAACATTTTGTGCCAGTTTCTTGTATTGATATTGGTTGTCAACCAACTGTTATTTAGACCTTGTAGACTTGCATTCAATTGATATACAGCTACAAGTTTTAATGTTCTCACATAATCTTTCTTGGCATTGATGGAAATTGTTACTTGTAACTTATATTGAGAAATTCATGGTTTTCATGCTTAATATGAATTATCAAACAATATAATCTCTTGGCTGTAGTAGTGTTTTGTTGATGTATGTACTTGTTTGTTGCAGGTGGACAGTCCTCATTGGCTGATTACTGCACTTATTTTGTTGCATACTCTGATGGATCATGTACAGACACCAATAGTGCAAGGGCACCTGATAGAATGCTGGGGGAAGTCCGAGGGAGTAATTCTAGGTCAGATTTGAGTCTACTAATTTTTGACTCTGGCATTGATTTGTCATTTGTGCATCTCTTATGGTTTGCTTTTAAGTTTGAGACTCAATTTTTACATTCTTGTAATGTAGGTGTATGGCCTCGTCATTAGTAAGAACAGGTTTTGTACGAGGATCCATGACCCAGGGAAATGGTTGCTATCAGCACAGGTGCATCGATAATTCTTTAGAGGTATGCAGTATGTTTTACAGTGTTGAACTGTCAAGAAAGGTTCCTGTGTGACTGATGCTCTTTTTCGGTTTTGATGAAATTATCGTTGATTGGAGTTCAATATTACTAACAGGTTGCTGTAGATGGCACCTGGAAATTATGTCCTCAAGCTGGTGGACCCATTCAGTTCCCTGGATTTAATGGTAATGAAACACTAATTTATTGATGTATTTGTTTATGGAAGATGCACGTTGATTAATATTTTGTCAATTAATCCTTTTATTAAATAGGTGAATTGATCTGCCCTGCATATCACGAGCTCTGTGCCACAAACCCTGTTGAGGTAACTGGGAAATGTCCTAGTTCGTGTAATTTCAATGGAGATTGTATTGATGGAAGGTGCCATTGCTTTCTAGGATTTCATGGTCATGATTGCAGTAGGCGTGAGTTCTCATTTCCCAATTTTTGATTACCTTTCATTATTTGTGTGTTCAACTTCTATGCTACCTACCTTCTGTTTGGCAGAAGATTTTAGTTTTGGCCAATTTTGATTTGTTGTCATAAATTTTTTCCAGGAACCTGTCCCAGAAATTGCAATAGTAATGGCAAGTGCCTCTCCAATGGAATTTGTGAATGTAAAGATGGCTATACTGGCATTGACTGTTCCACTGGTATATACTCAAGTTACCCGGCCTTTTGACCATCCTGTGTAACCTTTCCATTATACTCCCTCCGGTCCCTAATGTAAGAGCTAGCCGTCAAAAAAACGCTTCTTAAGAAAACATGTGAATGTTAGTTGGGTGTCTGGAGTTAATGCTTCTTTTCCAAAATTGCCCATATTTATTATGGTATTTTTAAGAGAGAGAAATACATAAGCATTAATAAATATGAAAGAGGGTTGGGGGTAAAGTAGGAAAAAATGCATTTAATGAGGAGAGAATATGGGTTGAGCTCTTACATTAGGGACCAAAACCATTCAAATTTTGGGCTCTTACATTAGGGACCGGAGGGAGTATTTATTAACGTATTTTCACCCAAATTATTTTTGTAAGAACTATTCAGTTAGGTGTTTTGACTTTGAAGTGTCTGAATATGTTGTCTGAAAATAGATTCCTGATATATACTTGAGTTTTTGTAGTTTTAGTAATTCTGTTGAATTATTTTGGCTTACAAGGAGATACAAATTTAAGATTTGGATTGATTTGGTTTTGCTTCGTTCTTACAGTAGGAAACACATTTAAGTAATTTTCTTGGAACAGTGAGATTATTGACTTGTCTCTCGTATGAAATGCAGCTGTTTGTGATGAGCAATGCAGCCTCCATGGTGGGGTCTGTGATAATGGAGTTTGTGAATTTCGTTGTTCTGACTATGCGGGATATACATGCCAGAACAGCTCCACACTTCTCTCCAGCTTGTCGGTTTGTAAAAATGTGCTGGGAAAGGACGTGTCTGGACAGCATTGTGCACCTAGTGAATCAAGTATCCTGCAACAGTTAGAAGAAGTAGTTGTCATGCCTAACTATCACAGATTATTTCCTGGTGGTGCTAGGAAATTGTTCAACATATTTGGCGGCACTTATTGTGATGAGGCTGCTAAACAGCTAGCCTGCTGGGTATGTAATCTCTTCAAATTCTGTTACTTTGTTTCCTAATCATGAGCCAGTTTGTTGAAGCTAAAAAATTTGTTATATTTTAGATTTATTTGGAAGAAGTTCAAAATAAACTTTCAAGATAATCACAATATTTTTGAATAATATTTAAAATGCTTCAACAAACGTTCTAAAAATTTCTGTAAATTGACGATTTTTTTATAAAGGACAGGCAAACGTTCCGACTTGCAATTTGACAAATTTCCTTGGCAATGTAGCTTGCTGCTCGCATAAAAACTATTGAATGAACTGAATATGATACTCCTGAAAGATGTAAAATAATCATGGTTGTAGGTGGCATGATCATTCTATTTCTTTCATTATACGGATTCTGTTTAAAGATGCATATTTTGAAAATGCTACAAAAAGGAAGTTCTTATTTCATATAAAATTTGTCAAATTCAACTGTATGTGTGAATAACTTAGTGGCTTTTCTTGATCTTCAGATCTCAATCCAAAAGTGCGATAAGGACGGTGACAACCGGCTCAGGGTATGCCATTCAGCATGCCAGTCATATAATCTAGCTTGTGGAGCATCACTTGACTGTTCTGACCAAACCTTATTTAGCAGTGAAGGAGAAGGTAAGGGCCAGTGCACGGGCTCTGGTGAGATGAAAATGTCTTGGATTAATCGACTGCGAACTACATTTTCTTTGAGGAACAGTTCCTTGAAAGGAACTGCTGTAAAATATAGGCAACTATAACATCAGTTCATTTTTCTCTCTTGGGGATTTTGGCTTGTAATTTTTGGAGGGTGGTTGTAGGGGAAAGGTGGCATGTAACTCCTTTAGATTTAGTGGGTGCTTCCTCATCCAAAATTGTTTAGGTAAAACTGGATGAGGAGGATACAGTTTGGGCTTTCGAAGAGGAGAGCCTTTTGTAGAGAAAATTGGAAATGTATGAAAAGAGAGTAGCAGAGAGGAACAACTATATATATATCGAGTTGGTTGTCAAAAATTTGGCCGAAGGCCTCAAAAAGTCTGATGTTTCATCTCTTGTATATATTATTTGACCCATGTCTCTTGATTCTCTGTCCCTGTCTGTGTGAGTTATGGATGTAACTCCTATGTTAAATGTTGCGTTTCAAAAATAATTTTAGACACAGTAATGAGGAACGCAGCTGCGTGACAAACCATCAATTATATTAGGTGCTCATTACCATAATCATCGCGGGGATATACACAAGCTCCTGTATTGTACTACATGCACGGGTTTACTGTTAGATTGATAGATGTTTTTTTATCAAATAATTGAAGTATCTTCCCACCAAACAAGTGGGAAACTTATCCCTTGCTTATTTTTATACACTTCAAAGGGTGGGATATTGGCATGAGAGATTTAATTTCTTTATATTCAACATTAAGGATTGAACCATCGACAATCAGTTAAAGGTGAATGAATTCTGACACTCAATCATGTTGGTTTGATAGATACTTTTTTAGACATAGATGAACAAGTTTATTGGGTTTTTGAGCTAAGTATAAAATTAAAGTGATTTTTAACCATTGAGTTGTAGGTTGAGGTGATAAATGTCTCACCACGAGAAAGTTCTTTGTGATTAAGACTAATTTTAAATGCTCCAAGCCTTAATCTTATGTTCAAACTCCAAGGTGATTTTTGGGTACTATTGGCGTTGACATGGGAAAAAAAGGAAATAAATGGATTCATAAGGTGTCGAAGAAAAGGCATGCACGGAATTGTGCAGTGATGACAGATGTAGTTGAGAAAATGGAAGAGTTAGAAGTTAGGATAATAAGAATAGGAACGAAATGATGAGGTGTTTACGTAAGAGAAGTAGGATAATAGAAGATTAATCTCCGTGGTTGAAGCACTAATATTATTGTTAATAATGTTTGGTTATGCGAGCATGAAAGCGAAATGGCGGGGGCAATGAGAGAAGCCAAGTACGTACGTCTAGCTTTCCTTTGGGATCAACATCTTGTCGTTCTCCACTACTCAATTCAAAACTTCACCCAAACGACATTTCTACACTTTTTGCTTCACGTCAGAACTTTCCAACTAAACTTATTGAGTATTAGCATGATATAATTATCTATTCCATCAACTTTATCTCCCTTCCTTATCATCTATCTAGACAAAAATTAATATCGCCTCTGTTTTCATGAAAGTAAGTAGAAGACTTGTACACTTCAATGTTTGGTTGGACTTATTTTGCCAAAATAAGCTACTTATTTTGAAAATGTATTTTACTTTTAAGAGATTATATTTTTGGAATGTTTGTTTTGATTTATTTTTTGAAATGGCTTATTTGAAATAAGTAGAAGTAGCTTATTTTCAGCTTATAGGTAGCTTATTATATAAAACCCACAAATTCTAACTTATTTTATACATTTAACCACTAACCACAACTAATCCACAGTTACAAGTTATTTTTTCTTAGTTAATCCAAACATAAATGTCATTACACATTCTATTTATTTTCAAATTAATTCAAATTAACTTGAAAATAAGTCAATATGAAAAAAAATTGTTTTTCCATAATTCCAACCAACACACAAAATCGATTAAAGCCACGTTTATAAGCTGAAAACAGTTTAAATCTTTAGGGTTAAGGGTGAATGAGTCCTTGTCACTCAACCACACACCCCAGGTTAACTAGATCTTATATTTAGGACCGGAGGAGTAACTTTTATCTAACCATTCCTTTTCAAACATAAATGTGAAAGAAGAAGGATTATGGGAAAGAGAATGAGAGGGTGGGTTATACGATGATTCTCTTCTAGTCTATTATACTATCATTTTCTATGTTATTAAGTCCTTTTAATATATTTCCCTTACAAATCTGCTTATCAAGTCAACCATCTATACATGTTTTCATAAATTAAATTGAAATAAGTCAACTTTAGTGCCCTCACTCTAAGCAATAAGCATAAATGTGATAAACAAAAGTCACTTTAGCTCAAACTAAAATCATAAATCACATAGAAAGCGATCACTTTTATGATCTCCAGTCTAAACACATACAATCAGCAAGGGGACACAAAACGTGAACTTTTGTGCCTACTTTAATAAAATAATCTCTAAAATTCTATTAATTATACCCATTAATTATAATTATAGCGTGGAAACTTTGAATACTTTCTTATAATATGAAATAAATTACTTTTTATTCTTAGCATGAAATAGAAAGTTCTGAACAAAACTATATTCTCACAAATATTATGGCGAGAGAAACCAGAGTCCCCTTTAAAAGAGTAACTTAGCTTTGTCAATCTGGAGGGAAATTAACGCATGATATATTCATAACAAAAAAAGTTGTAAGAATTACGATACAGCATTGTTTGGGAGAAAAACTCATTCCTAAAATAATAACATCGATCAGACCATATTTCACGGCTTGTACATGGTAAAAGTAATTAAATTCTTAAGCCTATTATTCTCCAAGTTAAACCACCTCTCATCTAGAGAAAAAGGAAACTGTGCCTGCCTTTGTTAACTCTCCTTCAACAATTTTCCCCGCATATAAAATTTACCAATTGTATAAAAAAATTACTAAATCACCCATCTTCCGTGGGTTCAGTGGCAAAGGATTGAACAATGAACGTCGGGTTGACTACCACGTCGCGGGTTCGATCCTGGGGAGTGACACTTTATTGTGTCTCCATTGCGGCGCTTGGGGAGACATCTCCGTAGCTAAGTGAAGCTGGGAGTAACCTACCTGTGTGGACAGAAAAAGGGCTTGCTGGTTATGCTCCAGAGCCCACAGGGACAGACCCCAATGGATCATGAGTTAGATGTCTTACCCTTGGATTGAGTTGAGCTCAAACCCCTTCCTAAAATTTTATCATAAAAAAAATACTAAATCAATAAGCGAACAACTACAATAATAATTAGGAGAAAAGAAAATTAGATTAAAATCCCCAATTTAAAAGTTGACTAATGGAAAATATTCTTCACACCAACATAATTTCCAATAACAGACTTTATTTAAAAACAAAGGAAACTGAGTATTACAATAACAATATAAGAAAGGAAATACTCCAATAGTCCAATATATAATTTTGCGCGGGATCTAAAAGCGCCATCAATCAATCAATCAAATCCCATTTGACCTTCCTAAACTACCCAATACAATGCCATCACAATTAAAAACACACCACTAACTAACGTGCTAAAACTGTAAACCGAAATCATTGGGATGGGCAAAACGTGATCAAGTAATCAGATCCAGAACACGTGCAAGTACTAGAAGCATCATCATAGGCATAACTGTAAGCGGTTGGACACGCACGTTTGAACATCTGTGAGTACAACGTGGGCCCACACGTTGCAGGCGTAGCATGCTCCCCCGTGCAGCAAAACTCCGCCACATTAAACGCCATACAAGCACTCTTACACGCCACAACATTACCACCGTTATCCTTAACCTGCAACTGGCTAGGGCAGTTACTATTTAAATCCGCAACACATCCCGCCCTTTGGCAGTCACCGGTCCCACCGGTTGCCCGTACACTCATCTCCACATTGTAACCATCGACGAGGCTGACGTCATAGAAGTCTTTGTTATTGCCTGGAGTTCCGAGCGTGAATTCTGCTAGGGTTGCCGGAGGGGCCCCGCCGGCGGTGCATTGGAGGCGGCCGCCGCAGTCTCCGGTGGCGCATTGGCCGGCGCCGGTGGGGTCGAAGTTGCAGGCGGTTCTGCCCCAGAACCGGCCGGACCAACCCGGCGGTGCGGTTATTTGGCGGGAGGATCCAGGTGGCAAGGTGAACCCGCCGTCGCCGATCGGTACGCCGTTGCCGGTGAGTGTCGCCGGCCACACTGTGTAGCTGCATCGGTTTTCGACGATGAACACCGTGGATAAGCCTATGTTACATCCTGCAAATAATAATTCATCCATATAATAAGAACACTAAATTCATATCAATTGTAAAATACGTTTTGATTATTGAAAGATTAATCGCATCGTATTAGTATTTAACGATAGGATATGAGGCACGTGTATATATGTACATACATGTGAATTTTAGAGGTGATCGAAGAAGTGAATTATATTGAGTGTGAGATGTGGAGTTATATGTGTTACCTGAGAGAAAAAGGAGGAAGATGAAGATGAGATGAGAAGGAAGAGCCATGGCGAGAATTATAAAAGGTTGAGAAGAAGTTGAAAGTGAGGAGGGTGTATTTATAGTGTTTTGAGTGTTTTTTAATTTTTGTTGTTGTTATTTTTATTATCCTGATTTATTTATGATACGGCACAGGCTGAAATTTCCTATTAATGGCGTGTAATTAGAATTTATCACGCTTTCTTAAAATCTAGATTTTTTTGTGTTTGTCTGTTTGGTTGTATTGATATTTTGAAAATGTAGCTTAATTTAAGTGGAAGTGTTTTTGGTATGTTTGATTGCATTTATTTTTTAAATGAACTTATTTGAATTTTGAAATAAGTAACTTATTTTACAAGTAGAAAAAAGTGACTTATTTTTTAGTTAAGTTATGATGTGGGCTTAGCAAATTCTAACTCATTTTACACATAAGTAACAACTAATACACCAGTTCAAAAAAAATTAATAACTACAAACATACAACAATCAGACTTATGGAAAATAACTCATTTATAAATAAATTTTTCCTCAATTAATTCAAACATAAATCTCATTATATAATATGACTTATTTTTAAACTGACTTAAAAATGAGTCAACTTAAAATGAAGTCAATTTTCTATAAGACCAGCCAAACACATATTTTTTTTACCAAAGCCCAAAGACATATGATTATTTTATTTTATTGTGAAATATTGTTATAGCCCTTATAGATGACGAAAAATAGTGCAAATACATCACGTTAAAACACTAAAATCGGGCACGTCAAAATAAGAAGGATTGGGCCCTTAAGAAGTGAGAACGCATGACTCCACAATCCTCAATGTCATCCGTACTTAACAATTTGTTGTATCTTGAACTCTTGGCAATACCTGTGACAAGCAAAAAAAAAAAAGAAGCACTTTTCCAATTTTTTTTAAAAAAGAAATGTGAGAAAAATACGGTTGGAGGAAGTAGAAATTAAAGTGGGAAACTGGAAATCATGATTTGAAAATAATATGGGAGAAGTGTTTCCGTGAAGAAAGGATGGAAAAGGGTAAAGGCAACTTCCCCACCTGCTAATAGCTATACATCACAATCGCCACCATGATCCCTCAAACCCTATACGACTATACTCAACTTAATGAGGAAGGTATATACTAATATCATCCAAAGTCGGGCTGCTCCCAAGGTTTAAACCATTTCCATTCGCCAAATGCAATAGAGATACAAAATACAGATGAGGAGAAATGTCATCAGCTTTGCAATCGTCAGAAAAGTTGGCCAATATTTCCCTTAAACATATCACGTCCCTCTGATCCTTTGGAAGGAAGAAGGGGCCAAAAACAAAGCAAGCCAAAAATTAGGATTAATCTTCAAACAATGAGAATTAATTAATACTATCTAGGATGTGTCTGAGACCAAAAAATAAAGATGAGAAAAAAAAGAAAGTAATCAGAATAAAAATGGTATCAGATGTCTTGAAATTTACACGTATTTTCATGAATATATACACATTAAAAAACAATGGTCTTGATAAACAATTCTAAGACCTAATTCATCATTAACAAAAAATGTTATTGCATTTATTGCGATCATCATGCACTCTTATGTGAGTGACATTGGTTTAAATTTGAAACATGTAGCAAAAGCAAGATACATAACTCTGATACAATTTTTATTCTCATAAAAGATACATAAAATATTACGATATTAGTCAAAATTTAATAAATTTCACTGAAATTTATTTTTCATAGAAAATCATTTTTTATGATAACAAAATAGAGATTTGGTAGTAAAGAGAATGAGAAAGGTTCTCAAGATATATCTCCATTCTCCATTAATTATTCTTAATACCACTTTTAAGTGGATATATATGAATATATAGGAAGGAAATCAAATTAAAGAGCATGTGCATCCACAAGTCCTTCATATATATGCGAATAGGAAGGAAATCAAATTAAAGAGCATGTGCATCCACAAGTCCTTCGTATATATGCGATTGCTAAACTTAATTATCAGGTCATGAAGATGTATAAAAGTAAAAATGTATCAACATTCTCATTTTACATTACATTAACCTTGTAAATAGAGCAGATATTGAAGATATAGAAGCCACCCGCACAAAATGAGGACTTGCTGGTGACTACATATTTGAATATGTGGCAAGAAATTAAAAACATATCATCATGAAATTCGATTTAAATGTAAGATAAAAGTCCAGAACATGGTCAATAACATTATACCGTGTGTTGTGAGAGGCTATTGATTCTGCAAATTGACATGAAGCGCTTATATATACGTACAAGCTCTTCCTTTGAAAAGATGTGTATATTCTTAGCTAATAACCATTTTCTTGTTCATATATGAATCAACGTTTCACATTTGAATCTAAATGAGTGCAAGTAATTAAATAAATTATTTCTAACAAAGGCATACATTCCAAATTAAACTACATAATTTAATTTTGCGTACTATGGGGCGCATAGTAGATAATTAGATATGACAATTGTGGTCCACTTATCCTATAGGCTTGTGGATATCGATAAGTTGGAATACATTAGCTCAAGGGTTGGAGGAAAAAAAGAGAGGAAGTAAGCAATTAATTGCGGGAACAAATTAAAAAACACGGGAAAATGTCATTTAAATCCCTCCGAATATACAAAAGGACAATTCAAGAACTCAAACTTCCAAAAGGACCATGAAGGAACTAGGACCTAGTTGACATTTTAAAATTGTGTGAAAAGACAAAATTGTCCTAATCATAAAACAAAAATTACTAACCACCCTATTGAAAATGGTGGGTGTAAGGATGGTTAGTAATTTCTGTTTTATGATTAGGGCAATTTTGTCTTTTCACACAATTTTAAAATGTCAACTAGGTCCTAGTTCCTTCATGGTCCTTTTGGAAGTTTGAGTTCCTGAATTGTCATTTTGTATATTCGGAGGGATTTAAATGACATTTTCCCAAAAACAAAGGCTGGAAAAGAAAATTGACACGCACAAATAGAGTAACAAATTGTACATGTATGCCGGAATACAACACCGATACGTTGGTTCGCTCTAGCCAAATCTTGCCCGTTTTGAACCTAATCAATTACGGACTATTATTAACATCTAGTAATACGTTGGTTCGTCTGATTGTCTATTTTGCGTCTAAGGTTGATCTCATTCTGTACCACGTTGGTGTTTTTTGTTTACCACGCGGCTACACACACACACAATTGTAATGCTGCAAGTAATTATTAATAACCATACTAGGCGGTGAGTTGTTCAAACCCAATCTGTGTAACAATGTTAGAAATTCATCTTATGCGGTAAGTGATGCGACCTAATTTGAACGCAATTATGCATACGCTGATAGAACTCTATTTCCTCCAAACTTGAGCCCATTCCCTACGGGAGCTCTTCCGCTTGATCCCATCTATTGTATTATATGTTGCCACGAACCAAAGATGATAAAGGAAAGGAATTCAGGAATTAAGAATCCTAATCCTAATCCTTATTCCTTATTAAATAAATAATACTTCCAAATTTTCAACCCGATATATAATATAAGGGAAAATGACAAAAAAATGACACTTGAATTTGAGTTAGACAAAATGGGGTCTCCAATTCCAACTTGGACAAATAAGGGATAGCCCCCAATTTGTCCTAAATGAAGTTTGTGACTTTGTGTCAAAAAAGTAGTTAATAACGATACTTGGGTAGTGAATTGCGATACATGAGTAGTTAATCGTTAACTACTCATGTATCGCAATTCACTACCCAAGTATCGCTATTAACTACCCTTCTCATTAACTACTCAAGTATCGCAATTCACTACCCATGTATCGCTATTAACTACTTTTTAGACATAAAGTCACAAACTTCATTTAGGAAAAATTGGGGACTATCCCTTATTTGTCCAAGTTGGAATTGAAGACCCCATTTTGTCCAACTCAAATTTAAGTGTCATTTTTTTGTCATTTCCCCTATATATAAGCCCGCTTTGTTAATGTTTGTGCTTTTACTCCAGGTGTTATATCCATTTAAATGTATTTTCACGATTATATACACATTAAAAAACAATGTTCTTCATAAACAATTCTAAGACTTGTTTCATCATTACCAACAAATGTTATTGCAATTATTGTGATCATCATGCACTCTTTTGTTTCTTGCTGTCAAAGAGTGTGTTAACATAATATGTGAGTGGCATTAGTTTAAATTTGAAACATGTTGCGAAAGCAAGATATACACAAGAAAGGACTACGTACACCCTGAACCAAATGAGAGAAAAAAATGTAAGGTAAGTGAACGCGGCAGTCAAAGAAACTACCACAGCAAAAGTAGCCAGGCACTTGAACGTAGAAAGCTGCTTTTCATTTAGTTGGTTTGGGAATTGGCCTTTAATGTAGAAGTCAGAAAGCAACTGGTCTTTTATCTGGAACGTATTCATTAGCCAAGAAGCAGCTTTGGTTTCAGAAGCTGGAATGTCATCAATAGGGATTCGCCGAACATGTATGTGCACTTCTGAAGGATCGATCCCGAAGACATTGTCCACAAAAGAAGGGCGTGGATTATTCTTGTACGCAATGCTCACATCATATACTGCAATAATTATTTGAAGTTTATCAGACATAAAGATGATTCAGATGACAAGCGCGAAAGAAAAAAGGCAAAGCAAGGCCACAATGGGCCAGTCAACTGCTTTACAGGTATCACTCTCATGTTGGAACTTGGAAGACAATCAAACATTATGAGGGGTAAATGCAGGCATGTGAGCTGGCATCACATTTTCCATGGGAATGATAATATTTATACTTGCCAAATCATACTTTTCAATTTCAGTTATATTATCGTCTCAGAAAAATAGCTAGGAAGGTTTAGCATATTTATTTAAATAATTACTTTCATCAATTGACAAACTGTCACTGGGAACTCTCCTCTCTTTTTTTTAGCAAAGTCATTGGAAATTCAGGAGAAGAAAAATATAAGAAAAACCTGCATCCAGTGAGTCCCGTAGAATTTCCAAGCAAGCATAAAAACCTTTAGTTTTTGGAAGTAGCACGTTTTTTAGCACTGGAAGTCCAACTTCAGCAGCATAACTTTGGCTCTTCCTGCTCTTCTCTTCGCTGCATAAAAAGCAAAAGCACATGGTTTCATTAATTGAGTAATGTATTTATGAAATATAAAATTGAAGCCTACATTTTAGCATTGCGTGCTAATAGCTAGTCAAATTATAACTTGACACCATATATTCCAAAAAAAAGAAGGCCATCTTGAACAATATTAGAGGTCAAAATACAGTGAAAGGCACTTAGAAGTGAATGAGGCAGTACGTATAATCAGTCCCTTCCGGAAAAATTGCCAGCCACAAAGGATCGTGAGGGCTCTTTAGTGTGGAAAGCGTACTGACCAATATTGGCTCATCAAGCTCCCACTTTCTTTCCACAGCAATAAACTCCAGAATGTGAAATCCCCAACCGAATATAGGCAGCTTCATCAAACTGCTTTTAAGAATGTACTTTATGTCGCCCAGACTTCCCTTTCTGAGTGCAAGATTCCACAAGTACATCCAATCAACCTCAGTTCTGTGATTTGCAATGAGTAAAACACGTTCCTTCATAGGAACACTATCTCCAGAAAAGACCACTTTAGTTCCATTTATCTTTTCAAATAAAGAAGGCCATAGAGCTAGCCAAAGTCCAAAGATGATTGAAACGACCTTCCTACTATAACGCATACTGAAGAGCCGCACGAACAAGGCTACCGCAGGTGTAAAATAAGCTAAAAACATAAAAGCTGTGGAAATAAACACCACTAAACATAGCAAACCCCTTAATATCCTAATAGGGGTCAGAGAACGGTGCTTTAGTCTAGGATCAGATTTCAGAGGTCTGGGAGCTTCCATCTTCTTCAAGGAACTGTTGGAAAACCTCCCTTCTGCAATAACGGGCTTTAATGTTATTTAAGACTACCCAGACTTTTGGAAAGAGAGGCAAGCATAAAAACAATAGCATGAACGATAAACAATATTTATATGCAATTTAATAAAGGGAATTATATCATTTATGGGGTGACAGGCTTCTCCATTTCGCCTACATTTAAATAAAAATGACTCTATTTGGCCTCCATTTTAATCAACAATTTTCCGCAAAAATAGGATGATATTAAATAGATATTTATCATAAAATCGTTGGATCAAAGTGGAAAATAGAATATACTATGTAGTCTTACTGTTTTGAACTCACAATCTTAGACTCCCCAGCAAATGAGCTCACTGTTGAGCAAAGTTGGGCCCGGAGAAAAGCAGTAATAAGAGCATTTCCCTTACCCTTATATAGTTCTGCCAATCTGTTTAATGAGCGAGTTCATCTAATCACACAATAGCTGATAAATTAAGAAAATGAAAGGGAAAAGAAATATAGTCCTGCCACTCCAGCAAACTCAAGTTATGGTTTTTGATGTTTTCGCCTTGTGGAACAAGATTTTGATTGGTTTCAGTTATGCAAGTACATTTGAGCTGAAATAGATAGTTACAGTCCAATGAGAAACCCACGTGGTTACGGCACACAGCACAAAAAATTGTTCTTGGAACGTGGAGTTAATATTTTGGGATCACTCAATTCAATGTTCCTTCTGTAAATTACATTTTCACCTCTACTTCTTTGACAACAGAGACACGTCCCTGATATGTCAGCCTATGTCAGCCTCAAACTTAGGAAATGATAACACAACAAATTTACTTTACAGAGGTCAATTATTTAGGAACACCAATAATCAAATCAGTGCTACAAAACAACATCTCTGTCTGGTAGAATCTAGTATACTGTTAAATCCGCAACAATAAATCCAACCTATATTTAGGAATAGAGAGACAAATAACTATTCCCTTCCAGAGCATGTCAAGTTCAAAGTTTGATACAAAAATCACTAGCTATTGCAGAAATCTATGTTTCTGATACAACATGGCAAAGAAAAATGTTTAAAAAAACATAGAGACCAATTACGAAGAAAGGCAACGTTGAAAATAATAAATTAGGATTGTAACAGGTAACAAGATTATCAAATAATTCCTTTTGGCCGTAGACAATTAATGGAATCCTGAATTTTATCCCCTGAGGTGAAAGTAGTCATCCGAATTTAATAAAGTTTTGAAATTCTAAATTCTAATTCCTTTCTTCCCAGTCAGATTTTTAATCTAAGCCATCCCTTCCACATAAAGAAGGAAAATCTTTGTAAATCTTGTTCTTTGAAATATGCAGTTTCCAGTGTCAACATGGAGCGGCAAATACAGGGGAGTGATAAATTCAGAACAAACCCAAAGAACGAAAGGAAATCAAGAATTGAGAAACAAAAGCATGAAATTTGACCAAATTCAGCGAAAGAATGGAAAGGAAAGCAGAGTAAATATGGAAATTAATGAGAGGAGAGAAATAAAGAATATGAGAGAATTTACCTGAGGTGAAAAATGAAGAAAAGGCTTTCTTTCCTTGGTCGTTGATAGTAAACTTGGGGAGGAGAGAGAAGATGGATGAAACAGTATGAAATATGAAATCTGAATCTGAAGAATTAAGAAGAAGAGGTAAGCGTGAGGGAACCGCACATCGTGATTGGTGAAGCTCACGCCGATTTTGGATTTTGTTTTGTTTTGTTTTGTTTTGTACTCTTTTGTTGGAACCCAATGAATGAATGAATGAATGAATGAATGAATGAATGGATTTTTCAATTGGGCCCCGCCATGGAGATAGTATTAGCCGCCGCCGCTTCTTCCCGCTTTTAATCACCTGTTAATTATGTACTGGAGTACTATATTACTCACTTTTCCCAATATTGTTTTTTAATACTCAGTTTTCCTAATTTGTTACATGAACCATTTTAATACTCAGAATCCTGTTCTTAAACAATGTACTCGTAACCATAACTGAGATTACAATCTCAAACGATGATGTGTATGTGTAAGTTGTAACCTTTCTTTTATGATTTTTTAATTTAGCTTTTTGAATAATGTTAATAAATAAATGTGATTGGCTTTTGTGGAATGAAAAGATTCGGATAAGGAGGAAACAATATAATCACGCATTCTATTTTATTCCATATTACGTATATTCAATTCATCAGGTGACAAGGTGAGATGCACTTAATTATGTGGGAAACTTTTTTATGGCCATTTAGGAGATTTTTCAAAAAATATTTACCAAATTTTTACGATGATATTCGATTTTTATTTTTAATTTTTTATACAAACAAAAAGTCGAGGCTAACAAAAGTTTTGACACCTCCGGACTCTGACTAATGATGTAAATGAATGAATGAATGAATGAGAGTGAATGAATGTTTGGCGTGCGATTTTGGAATGCTTTGTTTTTGAGCAGCTTTTGTGCATTATTGCATATAAATCATGGTCGACTCGTTTTGTAGCCTTCACGTTTGATAAAAGGGCCCATCAATCATTTTCTCAATAATTGCCCGAAAATGGTACCAATACCTTTTCTTTTCTTACTTTCAACTCTGGCAAACACTCAACCCACACTTGCTTCCATTTTTCGCTAATAATTAAAATTGCTTTCATGTTGGATGCATGAAAGCTAGTATTTTATTAACTGCCATTTGCCTTTCTCTCTTTCTTCTCTTCTTTTTGTTTGTGCCAATTTGGTTGCATGAATTTAGTGTGATAAAATGGAAAGGAAAGAAAATGGGTGGAATGGAGTGGATAGAAAATGAAATGAAAGTTAACCCATTTTCCGCACATAAAAGGAATTGATGGAAAATAATTTTTTAGAGATATATGATAACAAAATAGATTATTTTAAAATATGATAAAATATATTTAAGTTAATGAAAATATAAAAATATTATACATTTTGAGAATACCAACCCCATTTTCAATAACCTTGTGTGTGTATTACACACATAATTGAATATGATGGCAATTCTATTTAAGATAAAACGAAAATTGAAGTCACCCAACCTTAGTTGGAGAACTAGACGTAGGCCAAGTTTGGGTTGAATCACTCTAAAACATTTTTTGTGTTATATTTGTTGAAGTTTTTGAAAAACACAATTCACCCCCTCTTGTGCCGGCACAAATGGAATCAAATAGGTTCATTTAATTTAATGATGGTAAACCATTTGCTTCTCTGTTGGTTTGTTTTATTCATTAGCTTTCATAGCCCTTTTCTTTTTAGTTGTATTCATCAAATGAGTTCCGAAGAAAATGGAAACAGATGATAGCTAATAGGTTTACAAGGAATTAGTGATGAACATTCTCCATGTCGATGCACTATGTTTTTGAAACTTTTAGTCTTTTGTTAGATACTCTTTGTATTTTAATATTAGTGTTGGTGTGTTGCTATTAATTATTAAAGTTTTCTAATTATTTTACTGTTATTTTAATATGGCCGATTGAATCACTGCTTGACCCTTGATTGAATCTCTGATCCTTTAACCATTTACTTTAGTCAGGTTTACCCCTGGTCCAGGTTTTCAAACCTTAACTGTGAGAAATAAGCTTTCAAATGTAGAATTGCATACATATTATATGCCCTAACAATGTTTTTTGGTACCGCAAAAAAAAGTTAACAAGGTTTTTTGGATTGGTCTATGTGGTTTGGGTCACATAGTTGTGGATTTGTAGACTCATTATGTCTGCGCTGTTTGGGCTTTTCAGCAAGTCTAAATGATATTGTATAATTGTAATGCTTTTTAGTTATTTTTAGAAATTAATTATCTTATCCTTATACTTTCACTGAATAAAACTTGGTCTACGTTTCCGAGCTTGGTTTATGATGTTATGGTCAACAAAAAAACTAAAGTATACTTAGCTAAACATTAAAAAAATATCATCTAGGTCTGCCTAATTCAAGTCTCTGTAAGTGTTATGTTCGATTGATATTATATTAATAATATATTTATAATAAATAATTTAAAAAGTTCTGGCAAAAAAATACATTAAAAAGAAATATCATGCTCGAGCCAAATAATGTATTGTGATAATTTCACTTAATCGTGAGAAAAAAAAGCTTTGAAACATATAATTATGGACATATTTCATGTCATTTCAAAGCTTTGAAATATATAATTGTAGACATAACTTCAACAACTAAGCCGTGACTAAGTTACAAATTCGGTAAAACTATAGGGATAAAATAATTAATTTTTCTTTATTTTTTAATATTTATTTGAGTGAAAGTGTTAATTTTTGGGAGATAGTAAAACCCTTTACACTAAGCAGTATACACTTCCATTGATATTAGTCTCATTCTTAAATGGCTCGAGGATACCTTTTATTTTTAAAAAAAAAAAAACAAGTTATTACTCTTTCAATTAAGAAAGGCAAAGTTTTCCCCATAGGCCCATAACATCTCTCATTCGGCCCTGACTTGCTAGCACCATGCCATTAGTTTTGCTCCGAACCTTTTTTCTATCAAACTGTTTTAATCACTTTAATCCTAAATATTTAACTATAATTTTAGCGTCTAGTTTAACTTGATATTGGTCTTGATTTCTTAAGCTTTAAATAAGATACTTTAATCACAAAATGATATGTATTTTTTGATTGAATAGAAAAATATTTTAAAGAAAATAAAATTGGGAGATCCAAATCTCAAACTTTATAGTTTATACTTAAAAGGCAAAAATTACATCAAGGATAAATAAATATTTTATTAATTAACCATTTCTCTGTCAAATCTAATATTCACTGCCATGAGGTAGATCTCTTTTTTATCCATTTTTCTTCAATATAAGATCTACACACACACACACACACACTCTTTTTCATCAAATAAAAACTATTAATTATCTAGTTTAAGTATCAACTAAAATATCAACCCTCCTTCTATTGCATATTTATTAGTATTTAGGAATATCAACTAGAATAATTTCAAAATACAGTGAAAACAAATAAAGATGTCTTGTAAAATATCTCACAACAATTTTAACTCCCACTATAATCCTACATCCTAGGACTGAAGAAGCAACATGTTTCTATAACATCATTGTCTTGGATTTAAAAAAGAAGAAGAAGCAACATTTTTTTTATTTTTATGTACTTCTTCATTTTTTTCTCTAATATCATTGTCAAAAAAGATCATTTAACCAAACAATTAATTTATGTAAGTAGCAATGATACTTTTTAATTGTTGTGTTGTTAGGCAATTTAAGCCATTTAATTTAACGGAAGAAGAAGGAAGATTCCATTTCCGCGTGCTTTCTTCTACACCAAATTGTGCATAGCTCATCATGCCTTCTACTTTTTGATATTCACTCATTCTTTCTGCACATCGGTAACTTTCTGTCTCTCAATCTCTCGATCTATTACTCTGAAACAAGATCTAAGGCTGTGCATATTGAATTCGAGAGGCTTTTTTCTTTCTCTTTTCACGTGGTAGCTAGTTTTATTGAAATAAATCAAGGCCCTGTTTCCTGATATTATCAAATATTGAAACTGAAATGCTTTCTGGTATCCCATGATGTAACGAAATTATAAATATCATATCCACCTTTGTGTTTCATGAATTGTGCCGATTGTGAAATGAGATCTTGTGCTATTTAATTTGATAGTTTTATTGAATCCCCTTTTTGTGAGGTCAGTAAAGATTAGTTCTTTGGAAAATTTTAGATTGAGGCTTATTATTATTACCTAGGATTTCTTGAACAAGTTGGGTTTTTGCCACCAAATTATGTGTCTATGGATTGCTGTATGTGATGGGTTAGATGGGGTTTTTGCAGGTATTTGAAGGTTGGGACCCAAATAAATGGCTAGCAGTTTTGGGGGATCAACAAGCAGATCACCTCCTAGCCCTTCATACTCTAATAACAATAGTAATAGTGATGCAGGCAATTTTGAATGCAACATATGTTTTGACTTAGCACAAGACCCTATCATTACTTTGTGTGGCCATCTTTTCTGTTGGCCTTGTCTTTACAAATGGCTTCACTTTCACTCGCAGTTGCGAGAATGCCCGGTGTGTAAGGCCCTCATTGAGGAGGAGAAATTGATCCCCTTGTATGGGAGGGGTAAGTCCTCATCTGACCCAAGGTCAAGGTCTGTTCCTGGTATGAATATACCGCATCGTCCAACAGGTCAGCGGCCTGAAACTGCCCCGCCGCCTGAATCGAATCACTTTCCTCAGCATGGATTTGGATTCATGGGTGGGTTGGGAGGCTTTGCTCCAATGGCAACAACAAGATTTGGGAATTTTACATTCTCTACCGGGTTTGGCGGTTTTATCCCGTCTTTGTTTAACTTTCAGCTGCATGGATTTCATGACGGAGCTATGTATGGTAATCCAACTGGTTTTCACTATGGATTTCCTAATTCATTCCATGGTGGCCATGCTCATGGCTATTACCCTCGCCATCCAGGTCAAAGGCAACAAGATTTTTATCTAAAGATGATTCTTATGCTTGTTGTTTTTTGTGTTGTCCTTGCTCTAGTTTGGCAATAGATTGGATAAAGCTGAAGCTGCTGAGGAAATTGATGTTTTTGCCAAACATAAAATCACTGTAGATGTTCTTGTGTACTCTGTAACCAAGGGAATTGTTCATATGTTGCTGTATCAGTACTATTGTAGCCATCTCTATGATTGACTTCTGCTGATTGATTTTCATATTTGTCATATGCTACATCTCATCTACAGAGAAAGCTAGAGATTTAGGTTGTTAATTATCATGGTTTTGTCCGCCAATGTGAGGTAACACGAATGGAGTTATTTGCCTTTTCTTGCCATTATTTATCTGTGGCCTTGAAATCTGTGGTTTTTAGTGTTCACTGTTGGAGAAGATGTTGATATCTGTGCATTTGGTGATCACTGATATGTCTTTTGGACTGACTAGGTTCATGCATTGATAATCTTGAACTTGTCGGAAAAATCAGTGGCACTATCTTTCCATGATAGGTGTTTTTTCTTTTATTTTTTTAATTTTGTAGGCATATATCGGGTATATTCTCTGGTTTAGCTGTCTTGTAGACTCTTCCATGTATATAACCTTGATGCCCTCGCTTGAGTGACAACCAAGCTTCACATAACTTGGCTATTCTAGGCGAATTTCCGTGGACAACTGCATATATAACTTAGTTTTCTTTGGTGAAATGCATATATAACTTGTTATTTGAAGGTTTCTGCATGTTTATAGTATCATCAATGTTGGATGATGGAATAGTCATTGGTGAGATGTAATTCATAGCCTAATGGGATTTGTATTTGATGATATGTTTTTAGTTTTCTTAATTTGTATTCTCATTTCATCTGTATACATAGCCTAATGGGATTAAAATTATAACAATCAATTAACAATTAATGCATATATACATTTCTTTAAGTCAATCATCTTCCCTGTAACTTTTAATTGTCTTTTAACACTGTAATGAAAGACTAAGACTCAAGAAAATAATGTAACCAATTAATTGGGACAATGATTATCATTTCATTTTATTTTCACACCATTTTGAATTTGATGATGTGATTTTAATTCCCTTAATTTGTATTCTCATTTCATCTGTATACATACTTTAATGGGATTAAAATTATAACAACCAATCAACAATTAATGCATATATACATTTCTTTAAGTCAACCATATTCCCTGTAACTTTTAATGATCTTTTAACACTGTAATGATACTAAGACACTCAAAATTCACCTGCCACACCAGCCACGCAGAGATGCCTTGAATCATATCACCCACCTAATTACAATGAGATCATCTTAATCTATCATAATTACTACTCACATCCAATTGAAATTTTACTGTGCTGACTCAATTACCAAATAAGTGAAATATCAAACCACTAACCAATCAAAATTTAAGCTTCACTTTTCATTTTATTTTCAAAATTTAATTAATAATGAATTTTTAATTATAACTTACTACTTTCTCTTTTCTTATTCACATTAATGTTTTAGTATCCAACATATTTAAAAAAAAGTGAAGTAAAATATACCAAAAATATTGTACTCCTTTTATTTGACACAAAATACATTATTAAGTTCTTCATTAATTATACAAAAGATTCACTAAAATATTTTCACATAAAATTACTCTGCAATAAAATCAGACTATTTTTTAAAAAAATTAATTTAATTATTTTTAACAATATTCTTTGTAACAACATAAATAGTAACATAAATATCACATTGCTACATAACAATTGTTGGATGTCATGTTAAATATCTTATATAAGACTTCCATACAATTAAAATATAAAAAAACTTTTACATTAAAGCGGTATATGATAGTTAATCAAAAATAAAAAAGAACACATGCATCACATAGGATAAGTCATTCTTTAAAAATCACATGTATTTACATAACCATTATTTGATAACTCATCACATATAATTAAATATATTCATTGACTATATGATAGTGTTTTATTAAAAATAAAAAAACTGTGCATCGCACGGCTAGGATACTTGTTTAAAATAAAAAACCGGGTGAAGTATAATTTCCAAGATTATTTTAAAAAAATATTTTTGGTATCAAAGTTGAAGCCCAATAGGAGTGACTTGTTTTTGGTATCAAAGTTGCATATTGCAACACAAATAACAAAATATGCTTATAGATTATAAATGTAATTAACGTTAAGTCATTCTGTCGCTTACATGGATGCCACATAATAAAAGTACCTTTTTTCAACGGTTAGTCAATGAGTTTCCCTTCTATTAATCAGGAACCATGGAAGCCTCATCTAACAGAACCTAAAACGTTATTGCTCCAAACATTAACGGTTAGTCAATGAAAGGATTTCTCCACCTATAAATGTAGCAGATATGTTTGACAAGGTAGTCAAAAAATCAATTTTTAAGCATAAAAGTGTCATGTGAAATAACTTGAGTTTTTCCAACAAATCCAAAATTATATTAAAGTAACCATTTTTTGGTTTTGTAGTTATCTATAAATTCTGAACATGCACATAACAACACAATTCCACAAAACACAAAAACAAACACATTTAATCTCCACACAGAGGTTGGTTTATTTCTATCCATTTCTATTAGAGGGAAATGTAAGGAAGAGAGGGTGGAGTGGAAGTGAGGGTTTTTTTTACACAAATGCTACGGTACAATAAAAAATTTACCAATATACTATAAGAAAAAAATATTTACGTATATACTACATTTATCGGAAGTCGTTCTTGGCGTGAACGACTTCTAAAGTCGTTCATTGCACATATTCTGATGCGCATAAATTAGAAATATTACTTCCTCTAATTCTAAATATAAGACGTAGTTGACTTTTTTAACCTTAGAACTATATGAAGTATCATTTAACCTCAAACTATCTCATTATATTAATGTAGCTTAATTAGAATTAAGCATATTAAACACATATCTCCTTTAAATTTCTCCATTTTTGTTACTATCTTTAGAAAAATTAATGTCATATAAAACAAAAATAATGACACATAAATTTAATAAAGTGCATATTAACTTAAATTTAAAGAGCACATAAATAAAAACTAATAACTAAATTTATAAAAAATAAATTAGTGTACCCTATAAAATAGTAACTTTTAGATTTAAGAACTCAAATAATTCATATGTCTAGACTTGAGGTTTTAAGCATCGAAAAGATAGTGAAGTGAATGGAATTTTCTTAGTTTTGGAAAATGGAAATGTATACTAAAATTAAAAGAACAAATTTCAAAATGTTTTTGACCAAAATATATTGAACATAGTTAGTCACAATAAATATGGAAATTAATTTCTTATTGTTTAGAAGCATATATTCACTTCAACAATATTAATTTTGAATGCGTGTATCTATACTCCTTCAACAAAGACTTATTGGTATAATGAGAAATTTAAAGTCAATGTGTAAGTGATTATTTTCCACAATTTGATTTTGAGGAAGATGTAGCTTTTGAAGGAGTATAAATACACATATTCAAAATTAATATTATTGAAGTGACGATATGCTTCTCCATTAACCACTTCATAACAAACTTTCAAACTGCAAAGAAACAATCTTAAATAATACTCCCTTCATTCCTCCTTAGATCACTTTCAAATTTTAAGTTATTCCTAAATAGTATGAGACACTTAATAATTTTCCCAACTTTTTTGAAATTAACTCTAGTGATACTTACCTATATAATAAACAAGTAAGAAAAGGAGTTAGGATAAAGGTACTTCTATATGATTAGAATAGATCGATAATATAATGTATTAATAGTTAACTTAATTAACATATTTAATATAATCAAAATTTTAAAAAATAATCAATATTTAGGAATGGAGAGGTAAATGTGAGCATGAGAATATATCACTTCGAGAATTTAAATATTTGTCTACTGTGGGTTATTTCCTCTCATTAGACCCAACCATGGTTTACTTCTTGTGTTTTTTGCCATTGTTGATTATATAAAGGCAAAAATTTAAATACGTTGTTTACCTCAACATAATTTTTTTCCTCTCGTATGAAAAGCTTGCCGTACCTTTGGAACCAATCCGCACTCAGCACGGTCTCAATCTGTCCTCATTCTGGCCCACCAATGGGGATATGGGCTTCAGATAGCCTTCTTTTTCAGATACCATAAATATAATATGCATTTCACATTCACGGCCATAAAATAAACTATGCTGACGAAAATTCGAAGAAATGAAGCGTAAATTAGCCTTAACTTGTTTGAAAGGGCAAGGACTTACTAATTTCTCCACATTAAACAAAGTCAAGTCCTCTGCAATTTACATTGGAGATGAAAGTTTCCAGTCTTCCCCGTAATTTCCTTCCACTTCACCTTCCATTGCTCTAATTCTCTCTATGTCTCCATGTACAATGTGCATGTGTATAAATAAATATAAAATCAGGATTATTATGAATATCCCCGTGCTACCAAAACCACCCTCTGGTCCGTTCAACTTCACTAGTCACATTCAAGCCATGGCAATCTCCATTGTTACCAAGTCCTCAAAGATGTTGTTCCTTAAAAAAACCTTCAAACTTGTCACCTTCCCTAGATTCCTTCGTCTATCTCCCAAGTCATCAAAAGCCATCCCCAAAGAAACAACACGTGCACCTTCCATCACCACAACAAAAATGGAAGACAACAACATTATACTAAATCAGAATATGAAGGAGGAGACAACTATGAGGCATGTTTTCAATCACTTTGACTTCAACAAGGACGGCAAGATTTCATGCGAGGAGCTCATGCAGTATTTAGAATCTGCGGGGGAATCGGTGAGTGTGAATGGAGCTAAGAGAGTGATACGTGACTTTGATTCTGATGGTGATGATTTATTGTAGTATGGTGATTTTTTGAGGTTGTTGGAAGGGAAGGAGAAGGATGAAACGGAGGAAGATGTTATGAGGAGTGCGTTTGAGAAGTTTGAGGTGAAGAAAGGGTGTGGATATATTACACCTAAGAGTTTGCAGGAAATGTTGCGTCAACTAGGAGATATGATATCTCATGAGGAGTGTGCTGAAATGATTCGAGTGTTTGATCTTGATGGCAATGGATCCCTTGATTTCCATGAATTCCAGCAAATGATGATGACGTCTTCACCTTCTTAGTTCGAGTCTGATCTTTTATTCCGATGTCATTTTCTTTGTTGTATGTGTACGTTACCATTTATGTACACTAACCTTTCAGGCGGCTATACAGTGAAGGCTATTTTCTTTTGAATGTAAAGACAATGAATGAACACAAAATGTTAAAAGAAATAAAATGGAATGTGGCAGGTATTAATTTGGTGGCTGTAGAAGTCATTGTATAGCCACGAGGGGCGTCGCCGGCTTCTGTCTTGTTCAAAGCAACGCATGAATATCTGGTCTCAAATATATGACGCATACGCGGTAATTTGCTCAACTAAGCTTGATGATATACAATTCCTTAATTAGTAACTATACTTGAACCTGTATGTTTTACAGTTTATATTTTATTTATCATTCTCATATATATATATATATATATATATATATATATATATAATATAAATATAAAAAAAAAGAAAAAAGCTAAGCTGGCTTGGGTCTGGACTCTGGAGGTTTACTAAGTCGCGGTAGACCTCCAAAATTAACAACAAACTTACAAAAATGTTTACAAATTACACTTCAAATAAGATTTGAACTCACAACTTTATAATACTAAAGAGGTAATCACTTTATCAATTGTGGAAACCTGTGAGGAAAAATTTATTGGCGAGTTGTATGCTTTATTACACATAGTTTGCTTTTTTCTTTTTTTAAAAAATCAATGTATGAATAATCTCCTCTGCTCAATAACAGTGACGTGTAGTGATGCGCGTTAAAAGTATGAAATTCCGTGCGCCCAATCCTAAAAAATTCCTCAGTTGTGTTGTGTGGAAACGTAAAACTTACAAGCTGGGTCAAGACAGAAAGCATATTTGAGTTTATCTGGCTTTTGGTTCCACTCACCCGACAAAGATACGCTAAACTGTGGTCTGTAGCCCCCACATTTTCGTAAAAATCACGTCTAGCTTCGTCACAGCTACACTTAAATTGCAATGCAATGCTCCTCCCCTAGGAAGCTTCTTAGGAGGTGGAATATGCAACGCAATTGATCATTCAAGAAGAAAAGCGCGTTTTGATTTCCTCGTCCTATGCAAACCGTGTGCGTTGCATTCATTAGAGCATGCCCAAATGCCACGCAAGATATAAATTTATGGCAAACGTGAATCGTGTATCGAAAGTAATTAAACGTGCTCAAGAAGAATCATTCTAATCTTAATAAAGTTCTAAGGTTACTACTGCCACGTTATGAATTCTTAAACAAAATAACCTCAAATGTAGTGGGAAATAGGAGTTAAAACATAGGAAGGTTGCTTTTCATTTTTCTTCTCCCAGGGTGTGTGATGAAGCTTTATTAGATCAGATAAACAAACAAATCATATGTATTTAATCAAATTATATCCCCCATCAGCATCTACTAATTACAGCTACAAGTTCAAAAAATTCAATTACCCTATCCAAGCTATGCCTCATAGCTTTAGCCTCAACTTCTAATATCAAAAGGCCAAGCTTTATCTCTCTAATGAATGAGAATTCGTGTGTAACCAAGCGTTTATAGAGGGAAATTCCCAGTCATCCAAATGTGATGAAGGGTATTTTCGAGACCATACTTGCGAACCGCCATCTGGCCGGCCCTGAATCCATCACCATAAACGGGAGAAATGTCTGATTCAATCTGATGCTTGAAAAATTCCCCAAGCTTCCTCTCAAATTGAGGTCTTTTGGCTTTCCTGGATGCATAGGATGAAGATGAGGATGGGGCTGATGATGCAGATGAAAGTTCATACTCCAACCACATATGTGCCACTACCTGACAGATACCTTCTTCAACATCTTGTCTGAGAGTCCGATAACCTTCATATATACATTTACAGCAAATGGCAACCATATTAGAAGAGGTTAAAGACAATCATTTAAAAAAAATAAGTCTGCTATTTTCAGTGAGCAGAGTACTGTTAATAATACCTTTAAGTCGAAGCCATGCATGCATCATTTCATGAGCAAGGATTGATCCAGTAAGCAACCTGGGAGGAAAACAGAACAGCGATCATGCATAAAATAATTAGTCAAACCAACACAAGACCTGAAAAAGTTGTTCTCTTCCTAAAAGTGAACTAATGTACTCCCTCCATTCCTAATTATAAGACCACTTTCAAAATTTAATTTGTTCCCAAATATAAGGTCACTTTCTAATTTTTCCCAACTTTCTCCCAAATTAACCCCAACAATGCTTATAAAGGTATATATGGTTAGGGTGAATTTGTAATATCATGTGATAATAACTAACTTAACTAACATCTTTAATTTAATAAAATTAAATAAAATGGTCTTATTTATGATCGGAAGGAGTATCATAAAACTGAGGGCAAATAAACAAACATGAGTATTCAATTTGCAAAAGGTCTTTTTTGTCATACAGAAACATAAACATGCATATTCCTCACAGATGCCAATGAGGTGAGAAAATGGAAGTTACTTTCCATTTTGGATTTGTTACTTTCCATTTATTTATCTGGTCATGGGCGATGCAACTTATATGGATCTAACAGCAATGAATCATACCTGGGTAGGCCATACAAAATGAGAATTGCTGTCACATCACAGCGTCGAGTAAGTTTGTAGGGTTGTGTTCTCATGTCTACTGCCCTATTGCCTGTTCCAATCCTTGGTCGCCTCAAGACCTGGTCACAGCGTCGGGTAAGTTAGAAACTTAGAATGCAATATACAACAAATATTCAGTCAATTAAGGTTCTTAAAAAATTTATTCATATTCGAAAAAATGGGCCCAAATAAAGCATAGCAGCCAGGAATTTACAGTGGTGATATTCTGTTCTTCAGAAAGGCAGAGTCCCCTGGTCTCAGGCATGTGATAGTGGCCCTGGATAAGATAAACAAACTATAAGTGACAGACAAGTAACTTTATTTCTAATTTTCTGTTTTAGTTGTGAGGATATCGCCAGACACCATGACACAAGCTTCTTGTATGTCCAACAGCTGAATGTCATTATGATAATATCAGGTAATGTTTTTACCGCAACTTGGTAAAAATGCATTTTCACTTACATTCTTTTCCCCCTCTCTTGCTTCATTCAATGCCTGTCTCTCAACCAAGAGCAATGGAACTTGCTGCTCCAGTCTCATTTGAAGACCTTCATAAAATTTTTGTATGTCTGAATAAAGGGGTTGGCACTCGCTAGTATCCATGATGGCAGAATCCAAGCATTCCAGGCATAGCTTTCGACCATCATTTAGAGCAATGTATCCTGTCTCTCGAGGCTGCACATGTTAAAGGAACTTTTTTAGCCGCATCACAGGGTCATCCACCATAATTAGTCCAGCAAATAAATATTTTGTCAGATTAACATATTGCATTCAGACTGACCTCCATACGCTCGCAACTGCAACAGCGTGGAGTGCCATCATGTTCGTGAGAAGGGCAATATTTCTGGATCCAAAAAGGATGTGCTCTATATTCAATAAGACCAGCAGGGTTTGTCGGAATCTATCAAAAGATGCACATTTTCAAATGTTAACAACAGACAGAAATATATGGCAGAATTCAAGAGATAAGCAAAATAGCATGTTACAATTACAACATATCAGCATTTGTAGAAACATAGTCATCAATTACAAAGCTTACTGATATAATGCATCTGTTTACCATGGCAGCAGGAATTAAAGCACAAGCAAGGCAAAGGTGAAAGAAACATAAAATATTACACACACAAATCCCCAGAAAAAAAAATAAAAGTCCACACACTTTCATGTTTTATCCGAAAATAGTGAAAGTCCAACCATTCAAGGTCAAGAAAAGCTAAAAAATACACAAACACTAACTCTCTGGTAAATAATAACTCCAATAATATTTAGCATAGACATAAGATGCATAATTTCAGAGTCTGTTAAGCTTAAAGTCTAAATAAATAATTTTACTTTGTCCATAATAGCATAATAATTGTAGAGCCAAAGCATTTTGAGCAAATCAAATAAAAATAGCATATAAAGTCAAGGAAAATTACTTACAAAGTGCTTGCAGACATCACATTTTGGATGGTAGTTTTCTTTGTAGCATGTCTTATGGTAAGGGTAATTCCCAGACGTGGAAAACTACAAAAGTAAGGATTGATGTAAGTACTTATGAAACAAGAATAACAAATAAGGGAAAGATTTGCCAGGCAACGTCACATACCTCATAATCAGAGATTGGGAGGTTGCAGGATCGGCAACGGAAGCATTCAGGATGCCAGAATGCATTCAAGCAATTTAGATATCGTCCATAACCAATCTCAGAATTACAACCAGCACATATCCTATTAACAAATAAACAGATTTAGTTATGTTTGCACCACATGTATTAATTGATTATATAACTTCACATATGAGATAAATGATCTCTAAACAAAGTTAATCCCTTTAAAGCTGTAAATGAATACAGGATTATATCCCATGTCCCCCACTATTGCTTCCCTACTTATCTACTTTTACAATGTAAAAAATCACATTTCAGCATGAAACAAGCGCATAAGCAGACATAGCTCCTAGAATGTTAACAGTAGCACAATTCAGAAAACCATGGCCAATTGAAATAACATACATCAAAAATAGATTATTCCAAGGAATAAGCAGTAGCATAACATGTGCCAAGAAAAAGGCTCTCATACCTGGACCCCATGGGGAAATACACAGGCATCGGTTGGTACATATTTCCATTTCCATTTACGTATCTAGGAGGATACATGTTTCCATTTCCATTTCCATATCTGGGAGGAGACTCAACATTTAGACTTTCTTGTATTGCTCTAGCAAGTTGTTCGTCTTCTTCTAATAGTGACTTGTGGTCTACATAGGAAAACTTCTAGTCAATATAACTATTTATACATTCAATGTTCAGAAATACACAATTCAGAGCCTATAAAGCCAAAAAAAAAAACACAAAACTAAAAACTTGTGCAGGTGATGATTGATTAACGTTTAATGCTTCTCAAGGACATAGCATGTACTCATTAGTAGATAAACAGTCACAAAATAATCACACAAGAGAAAGCCAAATGACGGAAGCAGATTATACATCAGAAAACCCTTAAATGTAGCATCTATTGTGCATTATTGAGAGACAATATGAACCAACAGAAATTTTGAACCTAGAAATCCAGATAGAGTAACAATTCAAGAAGGAAAAAAAGTGATTTTTGGAACTGATTCCATGGAGAAAACTACAGTTTCAAATAAGCAGCCACCAAGCTGATTGGTAAAATCAATATTAAAGAAACTTTGAGCATCATTGTACATAAGTGCAGAACAGAAACATCTAAGTAATTCAGTAAAACTAACCCACAGAATATTAAATTTTGGAAATCATAGAAGAACTTCAACATATTTAGAGAAAGTAAAGGCACCATCCTAGTGTAAAATCCAACAACCAATTACTAGTTCCTGGAGGTGCCAGATTCTGGTGAAGAGTTTGCACTATATTCGTCAAAAGTTTCCCCAACAGGTCATTAATATTTACATGACTACGCATTATTAAGTTAGTTTCGCCTGAAATTCATGCAATTCTATTTAAAAGTTATACCACTCACCATTTAGGTTCTTTCTTTGCTGATTTTCCTCTACAAGTGATAGTGCAATAGCACGATCTATATCTTCATTCTCATTCTCTGACCAGACATCCTGCATTCATAATCCAGTTAAAAAAATCCATATAACTTGCCTAAAGGATAAAATGGGGCTCTTAGACAAATGCAATACAGAGTAAAATTTGAGGCAGTTCTCAGTTCTTCCAATAACTATTTAACATTTTAAATGAATTCGGCAAAATGGAACAGGAAGAAAAGGGAAGTAAAGGGAAGTAAAGAGAAGTTAGCAAATTGCATTACCCCTGAAGTTGATGGTAAGTAATAATCTGTATCCCCCCTATAACTTGCATTATAATGCCCTTCCCGAACTTTATGATCAGAGCCTTTAAAAATTTTGCTAAGCCAACCCATTCAGCAATTTCTATATGTTCATGGTATGATTAATTTCTACCTGCAAATAAGACAACAACATAATCCAACACAGTCATAAAAAATTCCCACCATTGACTCCAGGGCAACAAAAGAAAACAAACGCCAACAATCATCAATCTGATAGACACAACCATTTCATGCACCAAAATCAAGTGAAACTACAGCCATATAAACTACAACAATATCATCATTAGGTATCAAAACAACCCAGAAAAACAACAAACACAACTGAATGCAAACCTCAATAAAAAATCAAAACTTTTGAGCATCAGACGGTCAGTAAAAGCTATGGGTGCATCATATATATATAAAAAAAAGTCATGGGAGAAATATTGATAAGCACAGATTCTTATTCTTCCAGCTCAATGTACCCATTAACTTAATGACATGTGACATTAAATTAACGGACTTGGAATAAACAAAGGAAAAGTTAGTAGAAAAGTAACTTACTTCTTAATAAACGAAGAATCCTGAAAGACCCCAAGAGATTATTCGACCAAAAAAAGAAACAATCACTGGGAAAAGATGTTATCTTGCAAAGCAATTTTTCCCGTGTCTTCTCTATAAGTTTATGATCTAATTCACAAGTAAAAAAAACGACTTTAACCTTAATTTTGAGCGTGTCTGCAAAAGAATCTATGAAAAATCAAGTATGTGGAGAAACAAAGGGGAAAGGAAAGAACTTTAGATCATTGACATCATCATCAGGGATTACAAAACAAGAGGGGGAATATATGACATGTGTATGTATGTATGTATGTATGTATGTATGTATGTATGTATGTATGTATGTATGTATGTATGTATGTATGTATGTATGTATGTATGTATGTGTGTGTGTGTGTGTGTGTGAACAGAGGAAATGGCGAAAAGCGCACGCGATTTGGAAAGTCAAAATAGAAGAAATGAAATTGTCATAACCCCAAAGGGGTTTGACGAAAGATCATGGAATGGAATGGAATGGAATGCAATGCAGTTTGATTTTGAGAAATGAATTTGTACGAGTTGAGTTGGAGGGATTAGAGGGCATGTGGGGCCCTCTCTAAACTCTACCTTAAGGACACCTCAGTGGCCAAAGTTTCCTTTACGAAAGCTATAAACATAAACAACCAACAATACTATACAACTATTAACTATACAAGCGTACCTCTTTGCTTTTATTTTGTTTTTATTTTTTGTTTTGGTTTGTGGCGGAAGCGAACATACATACGCGGTTTGGCTGTGTTTGATTTGTTCAGAACTCCGAATTTTATAAAGGAGAATATAACATGATAAAGGTAAAGGGCCAAGTAATGTAGCATAACAAGACTGGTTATGCTTTCTCAGGTTGTTAGAAAAATCTTTTCGCCCGCCATGGTTTCAGGGATTTTGGTTAGTTATTTTAATGAGAAGAATAAGCGAGAATGAGGGAATTAGTGTATATGTAATATGGGGGAATTAGACATGGGATAATAATTAATAATTTCGTTCCTTTTTTATATACAAATAATTACGTTCCTTTTCCTTTTATCATATGGGAATTAGTTTTCATACTATGTAGAGTTTAATAAGGAGGATTAATTTTATCTACACTCTCCAAACGAAATTCATTGAAAAGGTTAAGATTTGATTGTTTTTTTAAAAAATATTGTTTAAGATAGAAAATTAGTATTTTTGAGAAGTGATCGTTTATATATTGGATTTATTTTATATTTTATAGTATTTTAAAAAATGCAAAATTTTATAAAATCAAATTCAGACCGCACGTATTAAGTTTTAGAGTCAATTTTATTAGCTCTCCTTACTCCTTAGCTTTGTGTTTACTGTTTAGTAAAAAGAATTGTTCCTATCATATATGGGCTGCGTTTTGCTTGTTTATTGTTTCCGGATTTACCGTAATTCTTGTGGTCTTGCTACCAAAACACTCTTTTATAATGTTTCTCGTCTCCTCTAAGAATGTGATATGATTAGGTGAAAACGGGCTTTAAAAATAAAACTTTAATTTATACATTTCTCCATTTATTCACCAGAACCACTAGCTACTCGGAGTCAAGTCAATACATTAGAGAGAAGCTAAACTGTTTCCTGATGACATGTATAACAGAAAAAAAAACACTCCCTCCATTAGTTTTTTTATCAGCATTACAATAATAATGAGTTGATTTGCTTAAATAATATGGTAAATATTTCGGCCAGAAAAAATATGGGAAATAAATTATTTATAAATGAATTAACTTAATTACTTGAATTCTTTCAATGAATTGGTTTATTTGACCTGTAACTAACATATAATAATTCTTGAGAAAAAAGTAACTAACATATAATTTAATAAATACACAAACACATGACTAAATGTTTTTTTTTGTCAAATTAAGTGACTTAGTTAGCTTTCTTATTAAGTTAAAGAAATATCAATTATAACTTATATTAAGGAAAAATTTTCTATGGACGTGTCCCTCCTTCCTCCAAATAAGTCAACCGATTTCTAGTGGCTGTAATATAATCTAACAAGATTATTTGTTTAAACTCCCCCCCCCCCCCAAGAATGCAAACTATATATGATTTTTTTATCCTAGCATATTAGAATTGCATTGTAATTTTGGATGTAGGATCCCCCAGAGATTACATTGGTGCCCATTTCAGCAGTAACCCATGGAAAAGGTTAGAAGACCCTTCGCTCGAATTTGGAATTCAGTTTCAATAAAATGTGAATGTAATCCGGAGGAATGTATTTGAGGAATCAGCATAAAGTAGCCAAGAAGAAGAAAAGATGCAATTCTTTCTTTGAGGGCAAAGCCTAGACTAGGAGATTCATTTTTATGATCGTTGGTTTCTATTTCCAAATTATTATAAATCGTCTACCAGTATAATGAGTAATGGCTAATGATCCAGTTTTCTTAAAGTGCATTTTGCAATTATTTTTGTTTATATTAAAAAATGTACGTGTTGAAATCGGCAAATGGAATAAATAATATACTTGGGGAATTGATGATGATGTCAACATTGGTGGCTATATAGTTGAAACTAATTCAATGTAATTGGCCAACCATTCCGAACGAAATGCGAAGAATTACTAGACATAACTAACAACGAGAGAAGGAAGTCATAAGAACATTAAATACTGCACATTACTTTTTTAATTTGAATCTATGGTTTGCCAACTCCAGCCACAAACAAACAAATGAACACTTTTTTGGCTCTTCTATTAAGTGTCAACTATCATGCACTCTTTACCCTTTAAGGATTATTATACGTTCAACAATTTAGGGAGGAGAGCGACACATACACACAATTATAATCAAAGAAGAAGAAGAAGAATTAGATAAGTGAGATGGCGGAGATATAAACTAGCTAGGCTTGACGAAGTCTCAAGCACAGTCGAGCCTTGACTGGCTTATGATCAGAACCGTTTATTCCATCCATTGATTCATATGAGTGCAAGACTGCTTCCGTGTTATCCTCGTCTTCCACCTTGAACAATATACGATCTTCCAAGCTGGTACCCTCACCTGTATGTATATGTAATTTAAATCCAGTCATAATCAACACAAATCTAATTTATGTACATAATGGCAAATGGCATTGCTATGATCAGATCACACATACCTTATAACTCGTATCATAGTTGCTACTTCCCACATTATACTTATAAGTTGGTCTGAATGTCAATGTGCCCTCACAATACCCATTAAAGATCTGCCCTCGTCCAGCCTCTTGTAAGAGCTGATCTTTCCCATGCAGCTGCTGATGAATAATCAAATGAAAATATAATGAATATAATGAAGAAAGCTTGTTAGGTATACGAAGTGGTACTGTACGTAGAGCCTGAGTCTAAAATACTCCGTACTTTTAATAGTTGTCATTGTTTCCCATTAAGTTAACCTATTAATGCGCTAATCAAGTAATAAGATAGAATGTGAGGGAATCAAGAAAGATAATTCAAGTGTCCATGTTTTAGAAAAATGTATCATATTGACTAACATCCTTACTATAGTCAGTAAATATATCATATATTCAAAAACGGTATTACTAACATTGTGTAGGTCACTATGGGTGAGATCTCTAACGGGGTAGGTATCAATGCCTTGGAGCCGGTAGTTGAGATCTCCCATCCAAACGGTGCTGGTCTTGCATATGGGTTCCATTTCTTAGAGAAGAGGGAGTGTGATATGTGCCTGCATTTCTGAATTCCTCTCCTCTACCCTCCTCGCATGAGCTGCCCAACCAAACAAATCATCATGTAATTAACAATATCTTCTTAAATTAGTATCAATCTTGTGTGATTGTGAGTAAAATGAAAATTAACAAGATTTTTATACGTAAAAACTCATGTAGCACGCCATGCATGCTGTTAAGATTTTTGTCGTGTTCCATTGTTCCTTGTAATTGGATTTGCTTTAGATCATTCTCATATCATCACTTGTATACATAAGCACTTGTTCTCTTCCTTTTACTCTAATCTTAGTAACAGCACAAAGTAGGTCTGAACTGAAGTTTGCCTGTTTTTGATATATGAATGTAAACTAGCCATTAACCTCCCGCGCTATGCGCGGTTAGACAAGCAATAGGAACAAAAATACATCGATCTGCCTGAGTCGAGAATGCAATGACGAACTCTGTACAAATAAATGTCCCAGCAGAGATGAAATATGAATATAACAATTGCACAAAGTTTTGGGAAAAGAAGATCAAAAAAAATTTGGGCGATACTAATGAAAATCTAAGGAAAAAGTTAACTTTAGATTAAATATTGGCACTTGTCAACATGGTATTAAAAAAAGCCCCACATCTAACTGTATAAAGAAAAAATTTATTGTACAGACTGGTGGAGATTACATTGATAATTTGGAAAACTGAACAAAATATGAAACAATCATATGATATATAATCCTTGGAGCAATGTTACACTTGAAGAAAACATAATTCGCATCCACACGTATGAGACCTTAAGAGTGGGCCCCATTTATGCCTTAGAACGTTGGCGTCTCACCTAGGAGATTCAATACCCTTGAGATTTCTAAAACCAGAAAAGATCATCGTTGTTTAGGTACAAGAGTACATTGACGTAATACAACCTCAACATTGCAACATGGATATTGTAAACAAAAAAGGAAGAGGGTCAGCTGGTGGTTTACCCATGAAAAAGCTACGAGCCTAATTTGGGCTTAGCGTGTGGCCTGCAAGCGAGCCTACATTACATCCAATACAGGTAGATGCCAGCATAACAGAGGGCTATTATTTATTGACTGATATCTAAAGTACAGAGTCGTTTGGAAGACAAAACGACTTTTTATCTATATTACATAAAAGATGAAAATTTCTGGAAGACAAAACGTTTAAGATATCAAGAAGAGGTAGTTTTATGTAGCTTCTACAAAGTGGGAAGAGGAGATTGGTTGTGAGTTATGTGGGGGGCAACGAAAGAGTTTTTATAGAGGAATTTATGAGGTTTGAATTTTGAAACTTGAAAACGACAAAATAGTTGGCGGGCCCTATAGAAGTGAGAAAACTAAAAACTTCAATACAGCTGGTATTAATCATATTAAAAGATTTTTTTGGAAATATAAAAGGGCCCACGAGTGTAGCAGATTGTACATTGGCTCGTCGGCGGAGGCTGCTGCGTTCTCAGATCTGGCTGAGAGGATTCGCGAGAAAGGCCGATGGTGGCTGTTTGATGCTCTAGGTCGGAGGTTTAAAAGAAAGGAAGAGACAGATCTGGGTTTACGACTTGGATGCCCAGAGAAGGAGGAGAACAAGGTTGGCAGGGAGGCTGATGAGAAGATGAAGATAGCTGCTGGAGGTTTCAAGTTTATGAAGTCTCAGATCTTGAAGATCTTGGAGAAGGAAGAACAGAATAAAGGGAGGGGGTTGTTTGCTAGTTTGTTTGAGTGGGTTTTGTGGGGGTTTTGGGCTGTGAAAGTTGGTGGCTGGACTCCAGCCGCCAATCTGCCATGAAGCTTAAGATTAGGCACTGCCTGGGTGTAAGGGGACCTTTGGTAGTGCATTTTGAGTCTAGGTCACCCTTGTTAGCTAGTAGTAGTATATGCCTTCTTGTGTGGGTTAATTTTGAGTGTGATGGACTCTTGCTAAACAATCTCATGATCTTTATCCCTTTGAAGTTTGTTCACAAGCTTCATAGGTTTCTTCACCTCTTAGGAGGTGATTGTGGAGCTGCATTTTGCAGCAGTTGCATCAAGGGGGTGAGCTTGGGAGAGCTCGTCCTTGGACAACCTGTAACACCCCAAATTTCTATGACAATAAATAAGGCAATATTTGGAATCTTGGGTATTATTTAGTATATAGAAAATTTTAGAAATAAATTTGGGAACTAAAACATACCTAGATAAATCATATTAGGACTCAAAATACCTTTACAAATTCATCTTCACCCTCTTCAAATCTCATCCATTCAATCTTTCTAAAATATCTTCTCTCTTTTAATTCATATTTATCTCCCATAATTAATCACACCCACTAATTTTTATATATATATATACTCCTTCCTGTCCTTATCCTCATCACTCTCACCATCTCATAACTCACTCTCAAACTCTTCCTTTCCCATTTCGATCATCATCACCTATTCATCACTCACCATCTTCATCACTTTTACTCACTTCATCTTCACTCTCTAACCTCTACTATCTTCACTTTCTTTTCTCTAATTTCTCCATCACTCTCCCAAATCTCTCTCGGTTTGACACCCCTCCTTCCTTATATCATTTTCGTTTTACTCCCTCCTCTTACACTCTGTTTTTCTCTTCCTCGTCAAAGACAGGGAGGAAGGCTCGTTTGGTATATGCAAGACCATAACCCAGTTTAGGTGACTTTTCTCTTATTCCTTTCTATTTTCTGCAATTTGGGCGAGTGTAGAGGGGGAGGCCGAAGAGGGTGTTGATTAAAACAAAATTATATGGATTTCACACCCATTAAAATGAAGTTTGAGCTTTGATTTTGATGTTGTTGAAGAAGGTTTTAGAGTTGATTGTAGGTTTGACTTATTTTGTTTGAAAACTCCCAAGTTTTGTCATTGTGTATGATGCTGCTTGTATGTTGTACTGGCATATGATTCTCTTGACATAATTTTGTTGGTCAGCCTTTCAAAGAAAAGTAATGAAGTTATTTGTTCAATTTGAGTCTTTATCTGATTGGTCTATGCTTTGAAAAATATGTGTTCTTTTGTTTCTTGTGTTGCCATATTTTGTTTGATATAGGTACTGCAGAATAAGAATCTGTTGGTGTTCAACTATGTGATAGAAGTTCTTTTTGAGAATATAAAATAAGTAGTATGATGATTAGAAGTGTAGTTTGAAGTTGGAACATAATTTGCATAATTTTGGGTTAGAGTTTTACAATTTGTTGGTGATGTAGAAATTAGGATACTGGGGTTTGTATGGTCAACTAATCATATGATTTTGGAGTAAACATAAAAGATAAAAAAAATAATTGTTTAAGTATCACTATGGTAGTTGAATTATTTAGGAAATGATATATAACTTGAGGTTTGTTAAAGTTATAGTGAGAACTCATGTGAAAACTGCTGTTTGGATATATGATTTGGGACTATAGGGCTGTTTTGTTCAGTCTTTCAGATTGGGAAGCTTTTGATAGTAGGATAATGTGAATAATAGTTGCTTAGTGTGATGTTGGGAGTTAGCACGATGAATTTGCTGATTAGAATTGAAAGTATGGATGTAAGGAAGTTTAGTTGAGAAGTTAGAAATGAAATTGCTGGTGGAAGGATGCTATTGTTAAGATTAGGATTAAGTTGAGACATGAGGTAAATTTTGAGAAAGGGAGTTGAAAGTATCTATTGTAGAAGAAAGTGTGTACAACTTTTGGTTAGTTGATTAAGTTCTCAAGTTGGAAACTTAATATTAGATTGAGGTTTGATTGTCGAATATGAGAAGTGTTGGCTATGATTGCTTTTCAATTCGGTCTTACTATTGCTTAGTATTCTAATTCTTTGTTTTGCCAATTATGTGCTAGGATTATTTAGAAATTCTGTTTGTTTGAACCATTTAGATGGTGTCTTGAAGAAATGGCTGTATGAGTTATAATAATAGCTTTAAGTGACAGAATGTGAAAGCTAACACTTTAGTATTCCTATAAGGTAATTGTAATGGTTTAATCTTCTGATTAGTATTTAAGTGTAATGTTTAATATGTAAGAATGTTTATTGAATTTATTATAATTCGGGGTTTAGACTTGAGAAACTAAGTTGGAAGCTTTTGAAATAATTAGTTACATTATGGTTCATGTAAGTTCAAATCTTTGCATATCTTGAAAACAAGCTTGGAACATATAGAATGGACTTTCGTTTCTTTTCCCTGTTTTGGCAGAATGAATAATATGGTAATCGGGATGATTTTAGTTCACTTCTTGATTAATGAATGTGATGTTTGATATCAATTTAGAATGATAATTTAGATTGTTGTGAATAAAATATGGGTATTGAAGAACTTGTGTATTGGGAGTACATGCATGAGTGTGTTTTGTGAAGTTTACAAGTGTTAAAAAGTCATTGAGGGTAGTGTAGAAGATGCTTTCTTTTAATCATTTCCTTGTTTTGGTTTCTGCTTTGATTTCTGTCTAATGATGAAGTGAAATTATAATCCTTAAGGGCATGTATATGTGAATGGAGATTTAATTGGATGAAACTTTGATGTTATGAATGTTACATAAGTATTTGCTATTTATTTAAGGTTGTTTGTGAATTGTGGACTTTCAAATTGACAATTTCTTTTAGTTGGTTTATTATGGGTGATTATGTACTAAATGTCTTAAAAATCTTAAGAGGTCTTAGGTCTTAAGGTAGACAAACTTTGAGAATCAGAAAAGATTAAGTAAAAGAGCTTAATTAGTGAATGACGAAGTTGTACTCTAGAAAGAAAATTGGGTAGTAATATAGGTTCGGGATAGACGTTGGTTATTATATAGAATAGTCGTTTATTTCTAATACATTATGCAATAATAGGAGAAAATGTTGGAGCAGCAGACAGACACGGAGAAGGAGTAACAGTAATGTGCAAAGTGTTGAGGTAGCAGTTTACTTCATATATATATTGATTAAAGTTCTTAGATTTGCATGAAAATTATTTATTTTATGATCATGATGATGTTTAATCCTTTGAGGAATATTGAGCAATATTTGAGTATTATTGAGGAACAATGAGGAATCTTGAGAATTGTTGATGAATGTTTGAGGAATTATTGAGTGGAGTACTCCAAGGTATAGGTGGGTAGCTCCCCCTATACCAGAGCTTATGTTAAATCCTGCAGGTAAAGGTGCCTCCACTATTTAGCAGGTATCTCGTTATTAGTGGTAGGTAGTTGAGGCCCCAGCATTGGCTGGAGGGATTATCGTTATCATTTTCGTGAAAAAGGATATATTTATGTTTATTATTATTATTATATGCATGTATATGAAGTAAACTGGTTTAACTGCTGTTTTTCAGAGGCTCTTGGTGCTGGTGAGATGGAGGATATAAGGTGGGCTATTTTTTTGGAGTGCACATGTGGGATAACAAGAAGCCAATCATCCATAGTTATTCTGATGTCTGTATATATTTGAGAAATATTTTTGGTGAAAATAGGCGAACTATAGCAAGCATGAGCTTGCATAGCAATTGTATTATTATTATGTAAATGCTTAAACTTAGAAATAGAAAGCATCCCTAATAGAGGGATTGTCGTTTGCGATAACCAATACTTTGATTTGAGCGTATAATAATAATAATAAAAATAAATATAATAATAGTAACATGATAGATAATAAAAAGGGTAGATATGTGGAGAATATGGAGAATCTTTATAAAGTATAAAATTAACTAACCTCTAGATTTGCAATTTGATTTAACTGAAAAACCTATTTTGAGAAATGAAATGTTAGGAAAATATTTTGAAAAGAAAAGTTTTAAGTTATTAGTATTTTTGGGATTTCTACAATAAGAAAAATATTTGAAAATCTATTAAAATGATATAGTATAGTAGCAAAAAGATTAGGTGTTACACAACCACCCCCTATTGCGTTATCCTGATCATGTTGGATTGGAAGCTTAGCCATCTCACTATCAACCTGTATAAGCTAGGTGTCGGCATTATTTTAATTTTGATGCATGTCATCTCTTCGTTCTAGTTTGTTAGTTGGTTGAAGTATCATGGCTAATGCTTGAAGTCTCATGTGTTGGTCTGTGCTTATGTCCTCTGTTATGCTATGTAAGTTTATGTTTCTTGTTCCTGTTTTGAGAGTGTGTACTCTGTAATAGTCTTTGTTATTTATGAAGATGAATATTCTGGCAAAAAAAAAAAAAGAAGGTTGTTTGTCATAAAGCACGACAACCCATTAGTGAGGACACTCCCGTGTTGAATAATGAAGCCCACATATAGCGTAAACTGGTGCAAAGTACTGAGAAGCAATGGATAAAACCCTGGTGTGAATAGTGTTTTGTGAGACAAAAAATTGCTTGTGGTGGAGTAGATTTAACTTGATAAGTTGATGAAGGAGCAAGACAACCTAGTTATATGTGAATAATTATTGTTTAGGCATTTTCATTTCAATATGCTTAATATTTACACGGAATCTGATTTTTGAATACCCATGTAGTATGCTTTTATGCCTTACTAATTGTGCGTATGAGAAAATAACCAATGAATTAAATTTGTTTTGTTACTTTTATAGCAGCATATTATTTTCACTAAGCCTGCTATAGTGTGCCTAATCTTTTTTATTTTAATTCACGTAAATGTTGCAAACTAATTTTCAATCCCTCTTTTGGTTCCGCAGTGCTTACAGGTCACATCTGAAAAGAAAATTAGATTTAGAATTTTAGTATCCAGAATGAATATTCTAGTACCGGAGCCATTAGGCTGAGCTGTTGTATGGCCTTCTCATATATGTTTCTCATTTTGGCCATTAAAATAGTATTTTTAAAACAATGCCAAAAAATATTTGGCCAGTAAACAATGCAAAATTTTATAAAACCAAATTAAGATCAAACGTATCAAATTTTAGAGTCAAAATTTTATTAGCTCTCCCTAGCTTTGTGTTTAATGTTTAGTAAAAAAAATTGTTCCTATCGTATATGGGCCTGCGTTTTGCTTGTTTGTTGTTTCCAGATTTACCGTAATTGTTGGGGTTCTGCTACTAAAACACTCTTTTATAATCTTTTATAATGTTTCTCGTCTCCTCTAAGATGTGATATGATTAGGTGAAAACGGACTTTAAAAGTAAAGCTTTAATATATACCTTTTTCCATTTATTCACCAGAACCACTACTCCAATTCAAGTCAACACATTTGAGAGAAGCCAAACTGTTTCTTGATGACATGTATAACAGAAAAAAACACTCCCTCTATCACTTTTTTTATCGGCAATACAATAATGAGTTGATTTGTTAAAAAAATATGGTAAATAAATTCTTTATAAATTAACTCACTTGAATTCTTTCAATGAATTGGTTTATTTGACCTGTAACTAACATATAATTCTTGGGAAAAAAAGTAACTAACATATAATTTAATAAGTACACAAATACAAGACTAAATGGTTTTCTTGTCAAATTAAGTGACTTAGTTAGCTTTCTTATTAAGTTAAAAAAATATCAATTATATTTTATATTAAGGCGGAAAAGTTTTCTAAGAATGTGTCCCTCCTTCCTCCAAATAACGCATAACCGATTTCTAGTGGCTGTAATATAATCTAACAAGATTATTTGTTTAAAGCCCCCCCCCCCTAGAATACAACTATATATATGCTTTTTTATCCTAGCATATGAGAATTACATAGTAATTTTGGATGTAGGATCCCCCAGAGATTACATTGGTGCCCATTTCAGCAGTAACCCATGGAAAAGGTTAGAAGATCCTTCGCTCGAATTTGGAATTCAGTTTCAATAAAATGTGAATGTAATCCGAAGGAATGAATTTAAGGAATCAGCATAAAGTAGCCAAGAAGAAGAAGAAAAGATGCAATTCTTTCTTTAAGGGCAGAGACAAGACTAGGAGATTCGTTTTTATGATCGTTGGTTTCTATTTCCCAAATTATTAAATCATCTACCAGTAATGAGTAATGGCAAATGATCCAGCTTTCATTCGGAATTGGCTTGGCGCCACTATTGCAATTTCTTAACGTGCAAGTTGCAATAATTTTTATTTATATTAAAAATGTACGTGTTGAAACCAGCAAATGGAAGAAATAATACTTGGGGAATTGATGATGTCAACATTGGTGGCTTTAGTTGAATATAATTCATGGTAATTGGCCAACTGAAGGACACCGATTTTACGGTCGGTGTAGTGTGCCTTAGGCCTAGTCCTTCAAGAAATTTTAGAACCTTAAGGTAAGTGGAAGTTACCTCGGGTATCGATCTCAGAGGAGCCTTGTTTAATATAATTAACCTAGTAAATTAAATGCAATGCAAGATTAAATTTGGATAAAGAAAATATATTTTTGTTGATTTTTAAAGATGAGAATGAAGGGTGCAAAACAAATAAATATTTTTGGTATTTTCAATAAAAGGGTGTAATGAAAGTGAATTGCTCTTAGAAATTAATTTCAATGGTCATCATAGCTTTCTAAGGATTTTTTGGGAGTTTAATGCACTAATTTCCTTATTTATTAAACCCCATGGACCCATGAGTCCAATACCTAAATGTTGAGACCTCATCCAATTAGTCATTGTTAAGCTCTTTAGTGCTTGTGAACCTATTGTTTGCAAGGAACTATTGATCCTACGACCGGGACCTCGAATCGCCACTTAATTAATCCTAAGATTTTAATTCACTATTGGAACCCCACATAATAAAATAAAATCTAAGGATTGAAGTCCAATGTTACTCAAGCAATTAATAGGTTCACTTTGAGTTTCTCTAAGTTTCCTAAAATACCAAACTTCACCAACCGGCAAGTCTAACACTTAATCTCATGAACCCATTTGATTAAGCATTATTAATTACCTTAGAGTGCGATTAGTGACTTGCAATCATTAAGTTCAATTATAATTCAATTCAACAAACTATCTACCAATACCATGAGTAAATAGAGATATCTAATGAATTATAAAGAACATATGTATCACCATACATATTGTTGAGTCCAAATCCCTCATTACAAATCAAAACCACAAATAAACTCAATAACAACCAAATCCAATCCAATCTCAAAACATAAATGTTAAACCTAAACCTAAGCAATCAAAAATATAAAGAGAAAGGAAAAGAAGTAGGACTCCCCTTTGAAGAACCAAAGCTCAAGCTATTTTCAAATCATTTCCAAGAGCAAGGAGGGTGTTTTAGTAACTCATAAAGAAAAGCTTAGAAACCCTAAGCTCTAATTTATGAGCACACATGATAGGTGGATGGAGGAATTTGAGAAGAAAATAGTGAGGAAATAAAGATCAAAAGAGACAAAATTAGCATGGGAGAGGGAGAAGTGAAACACCACAGTTCGGCGCCACCCTCCCTCCAAACACTGTTCGCCTCTTCACTCCTCACGGGATTGCATTCCGGGCTCATCTCAAATATTTCTCATCCTTCTCATCCTACAAAATGGTGATTAAAACACACACACTTGGCCATAAAAAAACGCAACACACACATATAAGAGAAGGGTTGGTGGGAGGAGGTGGCGAGTGGGTGGTATGGGGTATTATTTTGCCCATTGAGATTCACGTAAGAGCTCATAATTTGTCACTTGTACCATTAAAAATAAAACTAAAATGTATTATAATATAAAAAAAATTTTAGCATAAAAAATTTTAACTATCTAGACCTATTTCATTTCAATATCAGGATATATAAGAGATACAGACTTGTCAGTTAACTGTACAATTATTTTACCAGGTCTATATCTCTTATAGATCCTTATATTGAAATAAAATAGGTCTAGACAGTTGAAATTTTTTATCACAAAAAGTGTTCAAAAATAAATTTTTATTTTATTTTTTTATGTGTGTGCTGGGTATTTTTTTATGGCCAAGTGTGTGTGTTTTAATCACCGTTTTGTAGGGATGAGAAAGATGAGAAATATTTGAGATGAGCCCGGAATGCAATCCCACTCCTCACGCGTGGCACTTTCTCTCAGCTCTCTTCTTTCTCTTTTCTTGCGTGGCCCCCGCTGCTCACTCCTCTCCTTTCCTTTTAATTCAATCCCCATTCATTCAACTTGCTTCAGCCCACTTTGCTTCAGCCCACTCTCTTCTTCAATTAATTCAGCAGCCCACGTGGAGTCCTCCTCACAATGCCATTTGTTCACCTTGCAAATAATGGGCTGTGGGTCCATTCTTCATCATTAAATCAAAACCCATATGTTTTAATTAGGGTAAAGTTGCAAAAATATGACTAAATTTTACCCTAAGTTGCATTTCTATGACTAAAGTTTCGCAAGGTGCAAAAATACCACCAAACTTGGGATCGAGGTGTAAAACTATGATTTCTGTCAACTATGACGGTGTTGACCGTTAGTCTTCGACTTGTAGGATGCTAAGTGTACAATAATGACCATGTGGCATGCTGAATAGACTCTTTATTGGTGTTATGTGGAATAAGGGGTAAATGTATTTAAAGTAAATGTACTTTGAGTGCAAATATGAGTTTGTTGTTAGAATAAAATAATCATATTTTTTGCATTATTTTAAATACATTTACCCCTTATTCCACATAACATCAATAAAGAGTCTATTCAGTATGCCACATGGTCATTATTGCACACTCAGCATCCTACAAGTCGAAAACTAACGGTCAACACCGTCATAATTGACGGAAATCATAGTTTTGCACCTAGATTCCAAGTTTAGTGGTATTTTTGCTCCTTGCGAAACTTTAGTCATAGAAATGCAACTTAGGGTAAAGTTTAGTCATATTTTTGCACCTTTGCCCTTTTAATTAACTCAAATGGTGCTGGTTTTGATAATTAGAGGCGCAAAATACAAATCCAAGGATTTGTCACCAACCATTCCAGCGAAATGCGAAGAATTTCTAGACATAACTAACAACGAGAGAAGGAAGTCATAAGAACATTATATACTGTACTTTTTTGCCAACTCCAGCCACAAACAAACAAATGAACACTTTTTTTTTGGCTCTTCTGTCAACTATCATACACTCATTACTATTTTCAGGATTATACATTGAACAATTGAACAATTTAGGGAGGAGAGCGACACAAACACAACACAATTATAATCCATGAAGAAGAAGAAGAAGAATTAGAAAAGTGAGATGGTGGAGATATAATCTAGCTAGGTTTGACGAAGTCTCAAGCATAATCGAGCCTTGACTGGCTTATGATCAGAACCGTTTATTCTATCCATCGATTCATATGAGTGCAAGACTGCTTCCGTGTTATCCTCGTCTTCCACCTTGAACAATATACGATCTGTCCAAGCTGGTACCCTCACCTGTATGTATATTTAATTTAAATCCAATCATAATTAACACAAATCTATTTTTTATACATATGATGTATGGCAAATGGCATAGCTGATCAGATCACACATACTTTATAACTCGTATCATAGTTGCTACTTCCCACGTTATACTTATAAGTTGGCCTGAATGTCAATGTGCCCTCACAATAGCCACTAAAGATCTGCCCTCGTCCAGCCTCTTGTAAGAGCTGATCTTTCCCATGCAGCTGCTGATGAATAATCAATTGAAAATATAATGAAGAAAACTTGTTAGATATATGAAGTGGTACTGTGTAGAGCCTAAGTCTAAAATATGTAGGACATAGTTTTAATAGTTGTCACTTTTTCCCGTTAAGTTAACCTATTAATGCGCTAATCAAGTAAGATAGAATGTGAGGGAATCAGGAAAGATAATTCAAGTGTCCATGTTTTAGAAAAATGTATCATATTGACTAACATCCTTATTACTATATCAGTAAATATATCATATATTCAAAAACGGTATCACTAACATTGTGTAGGTCACTATGGATGAGATCTCTAGCGGGGTAGGTATCAATGCCTTGGAGCCGGTAGTTGAGATCTCCCATCCAAATGGTGACGTGTGCTGGTCTTGCATATGGGTTCCAGTTCTTAGAGAAGAGGGAGTGTGATATGTGCCTGCATTCTGAATTCCTCTCCTCTACCCTCCTCGCATGAGCTGCCCAACCAAACAAATCATCATGTAATTAATAACCTTTTCTTAACTTCATTATTGTGTGATTGTGAGTTAAATGCAAATTATCAAGATTTATATCAATATATATACCGGAGAGATGGCAACAAACGAAAACCATTCTTATGGCTTTGTAGTTAATCCAGATTGCCACTGCCCCTTTCTTCCTTCCAATGATTCCTCCGCACCCACCTACTGATTGCTTGTCTACCTTCAATTCTGCATGTTTATATGTAACATACAATTAACGATGATCATTTATGTAAGAGTCTAGTAAAAGTACTATAAGCGGTGCATCAATAGGTGAGGAAGAATTAGGGTAACATATCACACCTCCAATTAATGATCTAGCATTCTTGGGCCCGAACAGGTACAGCTGCAAAGACTGCATGATAACTTTGCCTATCAGGCTTCATTTCAGGCAGAAGAAAAAAGAGGAGATTTTAATGAGTTTACAGAAGCAGGAAGCAGAAATTTAATACCCAACTGTACGTAAAGACAGAATTTTGAAGCGTATACTTGTTCATTTATTTGTTTTTTTTTTTTTGCATATAGGAGGACTTTTAATTTATTATGTACTATACTAAGCTGACAGTGAATCCAACATTAGTAGAATATATACGAGATATTTTGTCATCATCCAGTGAATCAGATAACTTGTTAAATGTAATTATCTCAAAAGTCTACAATTGACAGCGTTAAGCATTCAATCAGTCGAGTCCCCGAAATGACATTCGGGTGGAGAATGCATAAACTCGTTTTGTGCAGGGAAGCCAAAGAGAAAGATTAAATCTACTTTGAAAATGACACTTTAATTTTTTTGACCAGTGGTACTTTAATTTGCTAGGTTATTTTAATTATAATAAAATATTAATCCGATCATGTAGCTATCTTTTTTTGGACTGAAAAATTATGTAGTTATTAGAAGATAACATGAAAAGGAATATGATGTATCAGGAAAATAAGTCATGATTAGATAAGGATTAGACATTTTCAACAAAGAAACTGAGAATATGTGAAACGAAGAAAGTGATGGAAACAGAAACAGAGATGAGGTCAAGCAAATTACATGTGAGTATCAAGAAGAGCAGCCTTCAGAAGCTTTGAAACTTTGCTGCGTGGAGCCTCCTGCAACCCAATCACTAGAAGATCATGCTCACAATTGTCCCCCACCATTTCTGCTAGATCCTCAGAGGTAACCTTCACGTGCAAGAAAATGAACATTATTATATCACAAACTAGGTGTTCAATTATTAGAGGGATTTAGTAACTGTAATTATATATAACTTAATTTAAGTAACCTTGCCGTTCATATTCCATGTGACAATAGAGATGCAGATATCTGAAACAGATGATGAGCTACAAGCATTGTTCACGTCCACCGTTCTTATTCCTACGTGAGAAGGGGAAGCTTGGTGATGAATGAAACCCATTGGCTCTCTCCTCTTCCTCCTTTTCACTCCGAAAAATCTGACAAAAAAAATAATTAGCAAAAAGTTAACAAATTTATTTAACTCAATCTTCCATATTCATGTACGTCCATACCCTTTACCAGGTTGATTCCCCATAATTCTGCTTGTTGAAATATTGCGATTAAATGTCCTATACGTAGCAAACGAAAACTCTGATATGATAAGTGTGAGGAGAAGGAGATAACTTGTAAGCGAGAAAGGTCATTAAAGAGGAGGGGGTATGGTGATTTAAAAAATGTTGACTTTGAAGGCTCATGATTACAAGGATATATACAAGGGCTGGGTGTATATATGGCGGTGTTACAAGGGAATAGAAGTCAAACGTCTAAACGCTTCGAATGTGTGGAACTCATATTTTTCTTGAGGTGTTAGGTTGAGGCTGGTTGAAAAATGGCACACACGAAGGAAGTGAAGACAAAGTTGACAATGACCATTTATTATCCAGATCCACACACTCCATGCAGCTTACGTTAAGCAACTCTCCATATATCTAGCCAGCTAGCTGCCTTTTCGAATCGCACGGGTGTAAAAGCAACGAGTTTTATTATTAATCAAATTCTATTGAGTCATCTTATTTATAAGCTAAGTCTTAAATGTTAGGACTACTCATCATCAAATTATGTGATGTCCCAAAAAAAAATCTGCTTAGGTATCTGATGCTACCAAAATTTTGATAAAAACTCCGCAAGTGTACGGATCGTAAATTTAGTAAAGTGGTAGTTCAAGGTCGATCCCACAGAGACTCAGACAATTAATAACTAGGCATTAGATCTCCTATTTTCATTCAAGTTGAGTAAACAAAAGAAAATTGATTTTAATTACCTAATAGCTAAGAAAATAAAATAAGACAAATATTCACACAAAAGAAATTCACGAGTCAAAAGAACAACCTAGAGCCACTAATCCCTTATCTGCTTCCTAGATTTTATTCCCCACTAAATTAATTATGAATTAATTCAACTAGCTAATCTAGAGTACTAGTGTCTATAAATGCCTTTCGGTTTTCATCTATATCCTTGCCTAGCTTAATTACACAATGTCTTGCACTAATTTACTAAGCCAATTAATACCGGTACCGCTCTAATGTGACTATGTAGGGCTTCTAGGTATATGTCTATCCTAGTCGCAAATCAGATTAACAATCCAATCCTACACTATTTAATCCCATGGTCTATTTAAAATTCCCTCTTTCGAGTCCAATTCTAAATTCCCTAAACATGTCTAATGGTGATCAAGCACTAAACAAGTTAATCAATAATAGCAAGATTAAATAAACTAAATCAAATTAATCATGACTAAATAGTGGGAAATAAAATACTAAGTTACAAACAAGTTCATAGTACTCTAAGTTGTAAAAGAAATTAGCCACACATAAGTTCCAAATTCATCAGAGAAGTTAAATCAAAATCCATATCCAAATCCATTCAAAGAATAAAAGGAGATACTGAACTAAGTGAATCCCTTGCTTGCTTCAATTTCTCTTCGTGCGTGTGCGTACAGGATTGGAAGAATTTCCTTTTTGTGTGCTGATGAATAATGATGCTCCAGAAACGTGCCACCTCAAGCTTCCATCCTCTTCCTTTATGCGTTGATGTGTACGTGTATATGTTAGGAAGAAACTGAAAAACCCAAGGATCCTTGCTCCTGCGCCGCTACCTCCTCTCTTTTCTGCGTGAATTCCTCTAGGCTTTAGGAAATTGGAAGAATTAAGACCAGCCTCCCCTTTTTCTCAATTGCATGTGTATATTTATAATAAAATAGCTCAACACCATATTGTCTTTCCCTTGCATGTTAAGTTTCTTTTCTTTCCTTTTCTTGCACATAATCAAATCCTCTCCTTCTCTTTATTTCCTTTTTTATTAAATCTGCATTCATGAAGAGAAGGAAATAGGAAATAATCACAATAACTCAATCACATAATCTCATTAATAGGAAACTTCTCATCAAAATATTTCTTTTAATATATTAAGTTTCCTATTTCAATTAAATTTCAGATTTTCCAAAAGAATCACTCATATAATCTCAAATTACTTTCTTTCCAATTCACATCAAAATCACTTAATTTTTTAATTCATGACTCCCCAAATACAACAAAATATTTCCTAAAAACCACTAAATATGGGGAGTCATCACACCCCCACACTTGCATTAAATCTTGTCCTCAAGATTTCAAATTGTTAACACATTAGCACAAAAATGAAATCAAGATTTTATCATCACAAAGTTGGAATCAATTCAAATTCTCAACAAATGAATCCTCTTAAAAATCTCTCTCACCATCCCCAAATGCAAGTAATCAGGCAATCAATTTGATAGAGATAAATCACAAAAGCATGTCCCTCACTGGTCAAGTGTTTACACTCTACTCTCAAAGTATATAGGGGATGTGTTTCACTCAATTCCATCTATGTAATCCAGCTACCATAGGCTTGTTTATCATCTCGATATCCACTCTTATATCTCAATGCACACACCAATCAAAAGGACTTTTAAGGGTTGTAATGAAAAAGGTAGGATAATGAAATGAAAATGAGATGGAGGTATATTTGAAAAGTGCTAAACCATTATAGTAAGGAATGAAGGAATCACTTAACTTGATAAGCACATAGGGGTTGACTCTTTTGAACTCCACAATTCTTCAATTCTTTCGATTTTCATCTTCTTCTTTCTTTTTTTTCTTTTCTTTCTTCTTTTTTTTTTCACACTTTGTGTGATTTTTTTTTCCTTTTTCACCTTCACTTTTTTTTTATTTTTTTTCTTTTCTCCTTTCTTCAACACTTATATTTCCCCTTTTTCTTTTCTAATTCCTTCACCCCTTTCCATATGAATATAGTATAACACTTTTCAAAGCGTAAATGGAAGAAATAGATAAGAGATGAAAAATTGCATCAAAAGAATTCAAAGGCTAAAATATGCAATCTTTCTTTTTAAAAGAGAAGCAGGCTCAAAGGGGTTAAGCAATGGAAATAATGTAAAAAGGATGGCTTTTTGGCTAAATTGGCTATGAAACGAAGGCCTTAATCATTTTTGTGCATGCAAGAGATTTAAGCGTCAAAAGAGATTCAAGACAAGTTCTAGAGGGGAAGTTACAATAGATGTACTCACTCATGAAAGAATAAAATTAAGGCTCAAATTCCTCACAGGGCTTTTTGACATACTAGAGTAATTTATCTAAAGCAAAGAGCTTGCCTTTTCACTTACATTCAAAGAAGATGAAATCAAAGTCTAATCAAATCCAATTGTTTCAAGTCCAAATCAATTCCAAAATTGGCAAAAAGTTTTTTTTTTTCAAGAAAATTTTACAAAATAAAAGCTTGAGGACAATCTTTAGAGAACAATGATACCCTCATACCCCCACACTTAAATGTCACATTGTCCCCAATGTGAACATGTAACACAAGTAATGGAATTACAAAAATATCCATAACAAGTGTAAAGATGACAAATATTTCAACTTTCATATCAACCAAGCATAGTACTCAAGAGGCACACAGTCAAGACTAATCATCATACAAGCACATATCAATAAGCACCATCACTCATTACCAAAATAATTCTCAGTCAAATAATATCAAGAAAAAGTTAGAAAAATACTCCCCTTCCTCTTCTCGATTTCCACCTTTAGCTCCTAGTCCATCAAGATCAAGTTGAAGCATCCTTTAGGGTCACCAAAAAAAAAATCCTACAAACTCAAAACAAAACATCAAATACCAAAACCTTGGGTTGCCTCCCAAGAAGCGCTAAGTTTAAAGTCTTCAGCCAGACTTTCCAAACAAATCCTTAGTCATAAGTATCAAAAACCATAATCACCTCATCTTCATTCCTTTTCAAACAGTATAAGTGATCAATCAAACCAATTACTTGTGCCTTTTCAATCATAGACAATTTCAAAGAACAAGCAATCACCGATTTCAAAGGAATTAGAATATGCTCATACAAACAATTACATGTATATCTTTCTAAGAATAATGAGCATGCAATAAAATCAATTTGACTCTCATCAGTAAGAGTCACAACAGTAATAGGAGAATAATTCAAAGTAGGAACACTCACATCAACATGTATATCAGAATCACAAGCATTTGAATTTACATCTTGAACATCAATTAGACACCCATCAATTTCTTCTAAACAAGTTTCAGTTTTAAGCTCTAAGACAACCTCTAAATCTTCTTCAACTTCAAAGTCATCCCTATCCTTAACTTCATCATATTCAATCTCATTATATAACAAAGGGGAACTATGATTAAAGGAGGAATTTTGTTTTAATTCTTCAAGGTCTCTGCACATTTGACTTACCTGTACTACAATATTTTGTATGCCTGATTCAAACTTAGTATCAATTGATTCTAACCTTTTGAAACAATCCTCTTGCAATTTCAAACACATATCGGCTAATCTTTCTAATCTGTCAAATCTTTCTTCTCTACGAGATATTTCACTATCCTCAAAATTGTTTCCTTGAACATGTGAATAAGATATGAAGGGTGGGTCTATTGCATGTGAATAAGAATCTACATGTGGGTTCCAACACTCATCTTGCTCAAAATTCCAACTAGGCCAAGAAAAATTATCAACATAAGTTTGTTGCCTAGTGAAATCATCTCCTATATAATTTATGGTAGGCAAAAATGGACAATTTCCTGGTACATGATTATTTCCACAGTGATAACATCGATACCAATTATAATTAGCCTCTGAATAGTCCATCTTTCTATTTTCTCCAAAAGAAAAAAAAAAAACTCAAGCTAAAACTACTACAGAATTTCTAATTCTAATTACTAATTGTCTTGAGTCCCCGGCAACGGCGCCAAAAACTTGATGCTACCAAAATTTTGATAAAAACTCCGCAAGTGTACGGATCGTAAATTTAGTAAAGTGGTAGTTCAAGGTCGATCCCACAGAGACTCAGACAATTAATAACTAGGCATTAGATCTCCTATTTTCATTCAAGTTGAGTAAACAAAAGAAAATTGATTTTAATTACCTAATAGCTAAGAAAATAAAATAAGACAAATATTCACACAAAAGAAATTCACGAGTCAAAAGAACAACCTAGAGCCACTAATCCCTTATCTGCTTCCTAGATTTTATTCCCCACTAAATTAATTATGAATTAATTCAACTAGCTAATCTAGAGTACTAGTGTCTATAAATGCCTTTCGGTTTTCATCTATATCCTTGCCTAGCTTAATTACACAATGTCTTGCACTAATTTACTAAGCCAATTAATACCGGTACCGCTCTAATGTGACTATGTAGGGCTTCTAGGTATATGTCTATCCTAGTCGCAAATCAGATTAACAATCCAATCCTACACTATTTAATCCCATGGTCTATTTAAAATTCCCTCTTTCGAGTCCAATTCTAAATTCCCTAAACATGTCTAATGGTGATCAAGCACTAAACAAGTTAATCAATAATAGCAAGATTAAATAAACTAAATCAAATTAATCATGACTAAATAGTGGGAAATAAAATACTAAGTTACAAACAAGTTCATAGTACTCTAAGTTGTAAAAGAAATTAGCCACACATAAGTTCTAAATTCATCAGAGAAGTTAAATCAAAATCCATATCCAAATCCATTCAAAGAATAAAAGGAGATACTGAACTAAGTGAATCCCTTGCTTGCTTCAATTTCTCTTCGTGCGTGTGCGTACAGGATTGGAAGAATTTCCTTTTTGTGTGCTGATGAATAATGATGCTCCAGAAACGTGCCACCTCAAGCTTCCATCCTCTTCCTTTATGCGTTGATGTGTACGTGTATATGTTAGGAAGAAACTGAAAAACCCAAGGATCCTTGCTCCTGCGCCGCTACCTCCTCTCTTTTCTGCGTGAATTCCTCTAGGCTTTAGGAAATTGGAAGAATTAAGACCAGCCTCCCCTTTTTCTCAATTGCATGTGTATATTTATAATAAAATAGCTCAACACCATATTGTCTTTCCCTTGCATGTTAAGTTTCTTTTCTTTCCTTTTCTTGCACATAATCAAATCCTCTCCTTCTCTTTATTTCCTTTTTTATTAAATCTGCATTCATGAAGAGAAGGAAATAGGAAATAATCACAATAACTCAATCACATAATCTCATTAATAGGAAACTTCTCATCAAAATATTTCTTTTAATATATTAAGTTTCCTATTTCAATTAAATTTCAGATTTTCCAAAAGAATCACTCATATAATCTCAAATTACTTTCTTTCCAATTCACATCAAAATCACTTAATTTTTTAATTCATGACTCCCCAAATACAACAAAATATTTCCTAAAAACCACTAAATATGGGGAGTCATCAGTATCTATTGGCTGTGGTGTCAGCTGCCCCTCATTTTGAGGCCCTTCTCAAAAATTTATTTTGCATATCTTTATATCACTAAATTCTACGTTAAAAGAGTTACATTTAGGTATATTATACGCATAAAAAACAGTTAAAAGTTTAGTATGTTGTGATTTTCAAAGATTAAATACTCTAAAAGAAAAAACAATGTATAATTTTGAACTCATAATATTTAATCTTTGAGAAATCATAATAAATTGAAATTATAACTGGTTTTAGCCTATAATATTAAAATTTCACTGTTACAAAGTAGAATCTTATGATATAAAATATAAAAAAATATATATATGAGAAGTGCTATAAATTGATGGGAGAGCTAAGAGCAGTTGGAGCACTCGACACCCCTCTCCTGTATATATATAGCTAAAATTTATTTAAATTTGCATCAATGAAAATTGAAATCCATTCTTTCTAAACACCTCACAAATACCATAGATGGTGAAATGACCATGATTTGAAGAGAATGAGATTTAAATGCAAGCGATGAATACCTCCTGATGTACTAAAGCGGTAAATAAATTAAAGGGACCAAGTTCCTTGACATTTAGATTAGTTTATAGAAAATAACTTCTAAAAAAAATTTTCTAGAGAATTTATTACGAGGTATAGTTTCTAAAGTGTGGAAAAAGTGTATAGAAAATAAAAGAACATAGATTTTCTAACTCAGACATGGGCTTTATAATAAAAAAACTAAGCTATTGTGACTTAACATAAACTTAGGTTTTGAGAGAATAATTAGTCATCTTGAAAGAAAAAGATGAAGGTGTTTATTTGTTTTAATTTTAAAATGTATATTTTTGCCCAAATTTAGTTTTTAGAAGTGTAACCGAATATGCTCTTACTATCTTCCATCTCGGGTGTAAAACATTACTCCCTCCGTTCCTAAACATAAGATTACTTTAGTGAAAAAAGCTTGTTCTTAAATATAAGATCATTTTCTAATTTGACTCAAGTTTTCTCCAAATTACCTTTATACTCCCTTCACCCAAAAAATAATGGTTTGGAGGTGAGATGATATTTTGAAAACTTAGGTGAGGGATATTTTAGAAATTTCATGTAATCCTAACTCATTTGAATGACTTCCTTAATCTCTCCAAATTTGCTAAAGTGATCTTATAATTAGGAACAGAGGTACTATTAGGTTACCATGATTCATGCGCAATACATCCAGATTCAATTCTTCGAGTTGAATTCTAGTGTGCATTAACTTTTTACTGAACTCACGTAATTCACATGTTATCATTAGAATAGAATAATATATAATGGCCCTGCATGATATGTGTAAATCCATAATGGCCCTGCATGATATGTGTAAGTCATCATGAAATTATGAATTGACTTTATTTATAAAAAAAAATCAGGGCAAATAGTCAAATACAAAAACAGAGAAACTGATTTTGGATAAAAAGAGTTTCTGATAAAAAAAAAAAGAGTTGCGGAAGCATGGAACACATTGGATTTTCCACATCGATATAACTTTTTTTAAATTGAAGATATGGATACAAACACAACCTCATAATAAGGAATATAGGTGCATATTAATTATTAGGCATTAAATTTGGGCAAAAATTGGGTTTTAAAATCAGTGTATAAACAATCGCCATCACCAATTTTAGAATAGTTTTTTATTGTCAAAATTAAGGTTTAGATAAATCTGACAAACATGGCTAACTAACATCTTTGCTTAAAAAAACATATTTTATTCAAAGCTATTTTTTCTCTATTCTCAAGAATTATTCTTTGGAAGGATTTTTTTAACTTATTTTTTTCTGAAATTAATCTCCATTAACTAATCTAATCATTTTTTAGATAATAATAAATGTTAGAAGATGTGTTATCATCATTTTTGTCAAGGTAAAAAGGTACTAAAACAGTAAAACAGGCCAATAGTATTAAACCTTTTGGCAAGCCATTTTGTGGACTTCACCCGTTAACAGTTAACACTCTTAATTAGACACTTTTTTTTGGACTGCTCTAATTAGACACTTCACGTAATAAAATGTAGGAGTATTTTATTTCCGTTGTTTCTTTTGTCCAGAAAAAGAAAGCGCACAAACAGCACTTCTGGCATGACCGCATGATTAACATGACTATCCTGTCAAACTCCTAACCAATATCAATAATTCGTCACTGCTCCTGACGTGGAACTCAGTGAACAACTTGTCTCAATCTAAATATTACTATATTAGATAAGTTTATGATTTTTGTTACATTTTTAATTACCTTTATTGGTATTACTTAATAATAACAATCAAGTAAAAGATGAACAATGCAAAAGAGATGATTTTGGTGTTTTTAAAAATATGCCATATACACTAACTTGATCGATATCAACATCATTGATGCAGTCAAATTGGATAGAAAGTCATGCATTTACCGTCAAAATGAAATAGTACATGTTCATTCCACAATAAATGTGTGTGTTTAAAACTGATGATGCATCAAGATTACTTACAGAAAAAATTAATTGTTAAAAGTAAACACCAAATCGTGAATCATAGTTGAATGTTTAAATATAAAATATAGTTGGCATTTTTGGGAAGATTTAACTAAACTAGATAATTTTTGTTCTAACATTTTACCAAACATACTTACATAGAAGGTTTTTAATTTGTATATTAGTTTATAAATTATTTTGGAAAATAATTCATATAAATCAATTTATAGTTATTCAATTTTCATGGAATTAAAAAAAAAACAGACCAAGTTTTCACCTATAGTTTGTTATTCAAGCAGCGAAATAGTTGAAAATTTGATCATCTTTACGAGTTTTCAATTTCTTAAGCTTGCTTGAATTTGCTTTTTTAGAAATTATTGAGAAAATATCTTTTGAGAATACTTTTGATTGAGAAAATGTTTTTCTTAGAATGCATCTCGAAAGAATGGCTTCTGATAGGTTTCATTAGAATGACTTTTTGATGTGCAAATTACTAAAGAGGACATAACTACGAATGATGCTCTAACAAAAATAAGAGGATAGAAATAGAATGGAGAAATCATACTTCAGTAATTAAAAATATCAAGCTAACATTGAGGGTCAACGAACCCAAAATGAGGAAAAAAAGTAGCTTGTCCAAAAAAAAAGCCAGTTTGTTTATCTTAAAAAAAAATTAAATAACACTACCTCCGTTCCTAAATTGGCGGTAATTAGACAGACGCGCGTTAGTTAAAATGGCGGTAATTAGAGAGACGCGCGTTTGTTAAAATGGCGGTAGGAAAGGGAGGGAGAATTTTGGTGGTAGGTTGCCGTGGGTTCGGTTCGCGCTTTCTGGAAACACTACACTGTCTTCGATAAACCCTAATTGGCTGCTCACAGTACACCTTTAATTCCAAATCTCATCGCATCTAACTTTCTCAATTACTCTCTGAGACACCACTCTCTTAATCTTCTCAACTGTTTAATTGCTCTCACAAGCTAATTTCTTCACCTCCATTTACTTAGCCGCCAATTCCATGGTAAATGCTCAACCTAGTATTATTGCATTTCAAATGTTAGCTTATAACATTCATTATTTTAATAGTACTGTCATCATCGTTAATGATTCAGTAGTAATATGTCTGTTTAACTTCAAATGTGCTGGTTCACTATTTTCCAGCGTGTTTGATTACGATTAGAGGAATGATCTTTCTGGCCTGTGATGCTGTTGTGTATGTTGTTTGATGAAAAGATGGTTAGGTCAAGCACAGGGCTGTTAATTAACCTGTTGTTTATTCTTGGCTTCAAAGCATTTGTATCAATTTTTCATCAAAAAATCAGAACTGGTTTAAACTTATAATGATAAGGTTGATATTGGGATTTTGAAGGTGGAGAAATAATGTCATGGATTATAGAGAGTAGATACACACCTTTCCACTTTTGATTTTATTTACCAAAAGAAGTTATAGCAGCACGCAGGCTGTGACACTTCCTTCCCCTCTTTTTTTAAATAACATTTTTTGTTTTTATTTTTAAGGGTGTTAATGGACCCAAGCCTCACTGTGATTACCCTTAAACAGAAAAATCTCAAATTCTCTCCCATATCATTGCCTTCTTAATGTAATAATGCCCGAATAAATATAGTTTGTTCTCTGATTCTTTGTAATCTATGTTTTCTGTATACCAGAAGCGGAGAGATCAACCACTGCCTCCTTGTCTAACGGATGTGGAGTCAGATAGATTAAGTTGCTTACCGGGTCATGTTATAGACCACATTTTGTCACATTTGTCGATTCTGGAAGCAGTGAGGACAAGTGTGTTATCCAGCAAATGGAGGTACAAATGGTCTACTCTACCAAATCTTGTGTTTGATGGCCAGTGCTTCCCCGTTCCTTCTCAAGACCATTCAGTTATCAAGAACAAGCTTGTGAGAATTATTGATCATGTACTTTTGCTTCATTCTGGTGCAATAAACAAGTTCAAGCTCTCCCATCGTGATCTGATTGGTGTGACTGATATTGATCGTTGGACTCTTCATCTAACCAGAAGGTCCATCAAAGAGCTTGTGCTGGAAATCTGGAAAGGGCATCGCTACAAGATACCCTCATGTCTATTTACTTGCCAAAGTTTGACTCATTTGGAATTATTTAACTGCTGGCTTAAGCCTCCTTCAACATTTACAGGCTTCAGGAACTTGAAGAGTCTTGATCTACAGCATGTTACTATGGATCAAGATGTGTTTGAAAAATTGATATCTAACTGCCCACTGCTTGAACGTCTAACATTGATGAACTTTGATGGCTTCGCTCATCTCAACATTGATTCACCGAATCTTCAGTTTTTTGATATTGGAGGCAAATTTGAGGATGTTAGATTTGAGAACACTTTTCATTTAGCTGTTGTTTCCATTGGTTTATATTTGAACCTTGAAAATGAGAAAAATAGATGGCAAGGAAATTCTAGCAATTTGCTCAAGTTCTTTGGTCATCTACCCCATGTTAGAAGGTTGGAGATTCAAAGCTATTTTTTAAAGGTATGATTTTCGTAACATCTAGTACAGCATTGTCAAACTGAACCTGTTTTTCTAATTCTGACGAGCGAAGAGAAAATGTTGTTTTTCTTGAGAATTAACGTTGAGTGAAAAACTAGATTGTCAAAATTATAATCTAAGTAATTAGATGTAATTATAATAAATTAATGAGAACTAGTTAGGGTGCTAGTAAGGGTGGTTTTACTGCAGATGCTGTTGGCATTAATCTATAAAGGGAATGGAGAAGTCATTTGTAGGAGGGTTTGACAGCTGATAAATTCAAATTCTTTCTCCCGATTGTTCTGTTTCCCGCTCTGTCCCCACCTCTATCAACAGATATCTATCATGCCACGATTTATGTCTGCAATTCTCTCAGTGTAATTAATGGTTGTTTCACAGATGACACACTCAAGAACACAGCATTTGCATGTAGTATATGATTTGTGTATCATACTGATATTCATTGATCTGTCTCGTCCTCCAGTATTTGGCGGTAGGAGTTGTGCCACTAAAGCTTTCGAGACCATGCCTTGATTTAACTTATCTTTCCATACGCATCAATTTCCATGATTCCAAGGAAATTTTAGCTGCTTTGTGCCTCCTAAGGAGTTCTCCGAATCTTCAAGAACTGGAGGTGTTGGTAAGTTTTTTCTACAAATTATGATTTAGTGCCATTTGGTTCTGTTAACTGATAATAATTTGCATATGTAGGTTAGGTTATATTATTCATCACATTGATTAATTTGGCAAAATAGTCATCTTTAAGCGTTTTATTTCCCTTGCTGATTAAGTACTTGGCTTGAATTTCCTTGATTTTAACACTTGGACTACGCATAGGATCGCACTGAGGAGCAACAGAGTACTGTGGGACTACAGGCATACTGTTGGGATGATGAGTATTGGAATTGCCCGGTGTTGCAACTACAATATGTTAGGATAGACGGTATTGCTGGCATCAAATCTGAACTAGATTTTATCAGCCTCCTGCTTTCATATTCTCCAGTTCTGGAACGGATGACTGTAAAACCTGCTTTATTAGTTGGAGAAGTGCAGTTAATGAAAGAATTATTGCGGTTCAGGAGAGCGTCAGGACAAGCTGAAATCATATTCCTGGATCATTGATGCTAGATTTATGTGTACACAATTCTTTCTTTCTGTTTTGCTGTTTGGCCAGGCTTGTGAGCCGCCTGGTGGATACCCCATGGATTCTAACACTACTATCTCGCCTGGTAGATTTATCTTCTTTGACGACTGTAAATAATTATCGAGTAACTACTGTACCAAGTATGGCTAGTTTGTTTTTTTCTTGTTCATATGAATTGGGATTAGGCGATAGTGATGAATATCATCAAAATAATGGGTAGTTCGCTTTATTAGGCATTTGATTATATATAAGTGCTATTTTTTTGCCAATTATACATAGATACTGATTAATTAGGAAAAGCAAACGACTTTGGAAATAATATATCTTAGTCTCTGGAAAAAAAATAAACCTACTCTTGTATTAATTAATAACCTTGCATATTAGATAACATATCTTCCTACAATAATACTCATAAATGTGTTTAGTATAGGTAATGGTTTTGTATCTTAAAATAAGAAAATAATTTCTAAGAAAATTTTTTAAATGTGAACAAGTTTTATTATTGTAACTTTTGGGTGGCATTTTATAAACAAATGAGAAATGACGCATGTGTACTGGTATCTGTGTCTTTAACAAACTTCAACATTATTGACTAGCACACTATAGTTGCTATATAGACACACACACACACACATTTGAAAATGAATTGCACAGAATTTGTCATCTAATCTTATTCAAATGAACATGGATTCTCCAACAACAAAGAAAGTATGAAGGAAAATTTATAAACCATCCACTCCGCTCACACTAATCACTAGTTAGTATTTTCCATCCAAGTGGATATTCTAAAATGAATTGAAAGTTTCACACAAATAACTACCATTGGTAGATCAGAATCAATCTTAAACATGATTTCTTTTACAATTTAATGTAATGACTTTCGATGCCCTCAAATCGAAATGGACATTTTTAAAAAGAACTTTTCATAAGCTATAACATGTAACAACCTCAATTAGAATAACATGTAACAACCTCAATTAGAAGCTCCCTTCGAGCTAGAATTTCTTTGAGAGTGACTAAAAGAATGAGTATTTTTTAAAAATATTCAGTTGGTCAATTAGTTGGTCCCCCCAAGCAAAGATACTCCCTTCCTGCTATTTTACTAAAACCTGTGAAATCTTATCGTTACCAAACCCAACTGGCATTAAATAACAATATTTTTGGCTTCATGCGATTCTTACTTGCCAAACATATATACTTGGTTACAGCGGTTGGTCTACAAGTCAACGGTCAAACAAACAAACCCGCCTTTCAAACCTCTTTCCTCATCTTAAGGCCATGACCATCCTTTCAAACTGTACGTACCTTAAACTACAGCTACCACCTCCCTTTAATAAAGCCCCTTCCCCACTCAACTAGTTAGACATACACTAGCTATCTACAAATCTCCTTTTCACTTGCGCATCATTTCAAACGAACCATACCAACTAGTTGTCCCATCCTTAAAAAAAAGAGTGGTCTTGACTTTATTATCACCCACGTAGCCATGGCCGTGGACACCCCACTTCTTCATGGCAACGGCAACGGCAACGGCAACGGCAACGGCGGTAATGAAGTTCATCATGAGGATATTCCTGTTGGGTTTTGCCGGAGATTCTCATTCGAGTCAAGGAAGCTGTGGCATCTCGCTGGCCCTGCCATTTTCACCTCACTCTGTCAGTACTCCCTTGGTGCTCTCACTCAGACTTTTGCTGGTCATGTTAGTGAGCTCGACCTCGCCGCCGTTTCCGTCGAAAACTCCGTCATCGCTGGCCTTGCCTTTGGCGTCATGGTACATATATATATATATATGCTACCTTTCACTTTTTTTCTTACTTCCTTACTTTCCTAGCTCCTTCTGAAGAATATGATGGACTAGTGTTTTTATTAAGATAAGTCCTACACGGAATAATTAATGAGATGTAAGTGTATATAATGTGAAGATGGATACGTCACATGCTACCAGCACTGCTTGTGTTGCAGTGGTATGCATGACAACCAGTGATGCACCTGTAAGCAATATGCTTGCCAAGATGGAAAAACAAACGTATACACACACACTGACACACACCAAATGAATTCATAATTCATATATATTTCAACTGTTTTATTATTTTCAATTTTATGGACTACTTTGAAGATGTCTCGTTTTCTCTTTATATGGCTCTGACTTTTTTTGTTGACATGAAATTGGGGGGAACAGTTGGGAATGGGGAGTGCATTGGAGACGCTGTGTGGGCAAGCATATGGTGCGGGGCAGTACAGGATGTTAGGTGTGTACATGCAGAGATCATGGGTCATATTGTTGACTACGGCCACCATTTTGGTACCTGTTTATGTTTGGTCGCCTCCTATTTTGGAGCTCATTGGAGAGACTACTGAGATCTCTGAAGCTGCTGGTCAGTTTTATTTTTTTCACTTCAATTATTCACGAAAGTGGGGCCTAACTCGAATCTATTCTACCACTCTGCGGGGCCAGCTCCAAGTTTTGAAAGAATAAGATAAGATGTATCAAAATATTCAGGGGTAATAACGACAGGGATTTTGATGGGATGTCACACAAGTTAGTAATATAGGATTGACTTTATCTTGCTCATAAATATGCAACCTGTCTAATTCTTGTCAATTATTTTACCCATGAGGGGTAAGGGAATTGAAGAAGATGGTCCTGTCATATTAACTAAATTAATTAACATTTTTAATATAATCAAAATAGGTAAGTATTTTATTTAGTTTTTCATAGACATGGATCACATGACTAACTATTGAGAAACTGTTTTTTTTATTACATAGTCTGACGTCTGTTTTGAGAAGATCATCAGAAGTCTTCTTATCATTCATGACTTCTTGTACTTTGTTGATGTAGGGAAGTTTGCTCTGTGGATGCTCCCACAGTTGTATGCCTACGCTATGAATTTTCCAATTCAAAAATTCTTACAGTCACAGAGGAAAGTGTTTGTAATGGCATGGATATCGGCAGTTGTGTTGGTGTTGCACACATTTTTCAGTTGGCTGCTCATATTGAAGTTAGGATGGGGCCTAACTGGAGCCGCAATTGTTCTCAACACATCCTGGTGGCTCATTGTCATTGCCCAATTATTGTACATTTTCATCACAACATCTGACGGTGCTTGGAGTGGATTCACCTGGCTAGCTTTTGCTGACTTGTTTGGCTTTGTCAAACTTTCTCTGGCTTCAGCGGTTATGCTATGGTATTTTCTTTCACCACTTCATACTCCAATCTTGTATTTGTGTTCAATTTCTTGGGATTATGATCACTAAGGAGGTTGTGCAAATGGGATGGCAGCTTGGAGTTTTGGTACTTGATGATACTAGTGGTCATTGTTGGGCGTTTGAAGAACCCTATTGTGCCTGTTGATGCCATATCTATCTGGTAATTAATTAATCACTCTCCTCCATTATGTTTGCTATTAAAACAAACTTAATAAACCATTGCTCTGCTCATATGTGATCACTAATAGCTCTCCCTCATCATGACTGCAGCATGAATTTGAATGGTTGGGATGCTATGATTGCTATTGGGTTCAATGCTGCAATAAGGTGATCTTTTGTCTGTATGTTCCTTTATTTCTGGGTACAAGCTAATTATGCCTAATCACTTCATAAGTTCAAATCAGATGCTTTGTTACAAAATTTTCTTGTGCATTTATTTCATGTTATGATCATGACATTCTAAATTTGCTAACTTATAATTGATTTCTTTAACATACAGTGTGAGGGTTTCAAATGAACTTGGAGCTGGTAATTTCCAAACTGCCAAATTTGCAGTGACTGTGGTTTCCATCACATCTGTGTCCATAGGAGTTGTTGTCATGGCTGTTGTGCTTGCAACGAGGGATTACTTTCCATACCTGTTTACAAACAGTGTTGCTGTTGCTAAGGAAACAACAAAGCTTGCCAGCTTACTTGGCATCACAGTACTTCTTAACAGTCTTCAACCTGTCTTATCTGGTTTGCCCCAGACAAAAACATTGAACTCTTTCATGTTGCTCATAACATTTATTTTAATGAGTATAGTTTACCCACTCTTGTTTCTGTTCTTATTTGTTAGGTGTTGCTGTTGGAGCTGGCTGGCAAGCTATCGTGGCATACATCAATATTGGATGCTATTACCTTGTTGGATTACCAGCAGGAATAGTGTTGGGATTTGTTTTCAGTTTCGGAGCCGAGGTGAGATACTATTACTATTTCAATTGTATGCACTTGATATGATTAGAATAAGTGCCGCATGGAAGAGGTTCTGTAATCAGTAATGTTAATCTAGTTTTGCAATATACTCTCTCCCCTCTTAATTGTAAAATCCCTTTAACTTTTTAGAATGAAAAGAAGCGAAATTATATTAATTTTAAAATGTTTATAATTATTATATTTCTTCAAAACTAATTTATTTTACTCATAAACTAAGCTATAATGTAACTACATGTGTCATGTGTTATAATTCACCGATCTAATTTAGTTTCTTAAATTACACAAAAAAAATTCAAAGGGTCTAATATTTTGAACAAGAGGGAGTAGTGAGTACTATGAGCGTCTGGTTTAAGGCTTAGTCTCTTACTCATGATGTCTACAATCCTTGGTACAGGGTATTTGGTCGGGAATGATAGGAGGCATTGTGCTGCAGACATTGATCCTTGTGGTTCTCACTTCAGTAACCAACTGGAGAAGAGAAGTAAGTGTCATTTTTATATCTTTTCTAGTCAATGAATTCATTGTGTGATTTTAAATTTGTTACTTGTGAATTATACAGGCTGAAGAAGCTGAGACCCGAGTGAAGAAATGGGGTGGATCAATTGCATCTGAGTTTCGGGTCGATTAATGAGAACTCTATGAGGACTGTAAAATGAATTGCAGTTATTGAGATTTTAAAAATATCAATAATCTTATTGCTCTGAGGTAGCTCAACAATTTTAGGAAAAGCAGTTTAAATTATATCCTAGAAACTCTTAGGATGTGTACTAATTTGGTTCAGATATGTTGGGAGATTGGAGGTGTTAGGAGGTTTTGTTTTCACATTTTTTGAAAGTTAAATAATTGTCGAACTAATCGATCCATGTGCGACATCGGATGCATCTTCAAAAATACCATTTCATTCAAAAGCTGAATTTATTGACCGTATTGGCCAGCCTTTGATATGCCTTGCTTGAAAAAGATTATTAGATAGTTGTCTTCGGCCGGATTGGTTGCCACAAGGGCCTTTCTTAGGACAATTACCGAGTTTTGTTTTTGGATGTAAAATTCTACAAATTGAAGTTTTGATTAGATACACAAAGTAGAAATAAAGCCCTTTTCATGCAAGTCATTTATACACGTGTTTAATAAAGAGCGGTGAAGCATAAATATGGGAGGAACTTCCCCGAGTGGTTTGTCAGGGGTTGGCTTGAGAGAATAGACTTTATTTAGAGTAACTAACGATCGGTTGCTCCAAAAAAAGAGCAACTAACGATCGTTGGACATCATATGCTACTTTGTTCGATATTTTGTGTCTCTCTTCTACTTTTAAAAAAGAATTAATAATGCTTCATTGTATTGAAAAAACTATCTTTGATGTGTTTTATTTTTTAATTTGGTATTTTGTCATTTTTTTTCTTTTCTAGTAAATTCTTTCATTTTACCATGATAATACAATTAATTTCTATATGAAGGGTAACAATATTAAAATAGCATAGTTATGGACTTCTAGGGAATAGTGAAGCTAAAAGAGTTATTTGATAGAGTAAAGAAACGCTTAAATACATAAAATTAAAGAAAACTACAATTACCTCAAGAATGGATTTCCCTATTGTACTTATAGCATATGCCATATTAGCATCATCAAACTCATGTGACCGTTTCTTCAAGACTTGACTATATTTAATTTTAAGAGTCAAATGTTAAACAATCAAGTTACAATGGTTGTTTTCTTAGTTTGAATGGCGTAGCATTTTAAATAAGTTGTTGGATCAAATTTCAATATATATTGAGGATATGTTATGTCTTTAGATTTGATGATCTTTTAGCTACAAATAGAATGTAATATGAGAGTCTAAACCTCCTTTTAATATTAGATATTTTATGTCCCTAAATTACAAATAGGAGTATCATATAAGGTTATGATACTTTCTTGTGACTTAACATTAAACCAAATTTGAAATGAAAAGAGGATAAACTATCGTGAGTAAAAAAGTAACAATAATGTGCAAACATGAAGAAGCCACATTTTGCACTTAAAGGGCCAAGTGTGTATATATAAATTTTGAAAAGACAAAAAAATAATTTCTGAGTTTTACAATCTCAAATAGGAAATTTGAACCACTTAAATATGAATATTAATAGTTGAATATACACATTAACAATAACAAATGAGTACCTATTTGATATTTTTGTCTTTTTTAAAATTTGAGTTACTTAACTATCTTTTGAAAGTTTGGAGGTGCTTATTGGTCATTTTCCCATTATTCCCGCTGAGATTGCGCGTTATCTCTTCCCGCTGCCTCCTTCTCCTCCTTGTTTATCCAAAATTCTGAGTTAGCGCACTGAAGTGAAGAAGTAGTTTTCAATGGCACTTTCCATATCTTCCCTTTCAGCTTCCTTCTCTTCTCTCTCCTTCTCCTCCCACATCTCTCAGAAGCCCCAAACCCTCTCTCTTGCAAAACCCCAATCCACCTCATTCTGCCACGTGTCCCGCATCTCCGCCTCCGCCTCCGCCGTGGAATCGGAAACCGCAGACCTGAAGAAGTACGTGAAGTCTCGCCTTCCCGGTGGCTTCGCTGCTCAGACAATCATCGGCACTGGCCGCCGGAAAAGCGCAATTGCCAGGGTCGTTCTCCAGGAAGGATCTGGCAAATTCATTATCAATTTCCGTGACGCCAAGGTATAATCTCTTGTATTACTATTTATGCTATATGCTCATTTAATTTTCGTTTTCTTGGTTTATATGCGTTTCTTGTTTTGTTTCAAGGGCTGCCTTGTTCAGCTATGTGAATGGTTTTATGCTCAAGTAATAGAATGAATGAAAGTTTAAGCCAAAAAAAAATTGATATTTTCCCATGTATACGGGTGTTTGAGTAAGTAAAGAATAGATTTTTAGTACTTTGCCAGACATTTTTTTTTTTTTGCAATGTAGCTACAGATATTTTATTTTTTTGGGGAAGTCACTGATAGTAATAATAACAGTAGTGCCTGGGCTTTAAGAAACGTTTGGGCATTGAAGATGCTTAGGTTAAGCTTTTACTAGAGGACTTTGTGGCAAGTATGAGGTAGAACTGGTGGGAATAGGGAAGTAGGAATGTGATCTACATGCTTATTGTTCTAGAGAATTTCCGAAAATTTGCTGCCATACATCTTATAATCAATGGTTGATATCTGTTTCAATCCAGAGTGTTGAACAGGTAGTTTTATTGTATTGAGTTAGAGGTGATATAAGTCTTCGTCTTTCTGTCATTTAATGGAGACTTGAGATATAGAGATTGTGAGAGGATGAATGAGAACCAATTCATTGAAATTTCCCTGGACAAAAGTTTGTGAGTGAAAGAAAGGTTATCACTAACTAGGGGATAGATTTCTGTAATCGCACGGTAAAAACTTCTCATATCACCTTTCTTGAGCATGAAGATAAACAATGCTTGAGTTGGAATTAGAAAAGGATACAGACATGTGCGACCTGACAAGGACATTGTATTACTTTTTTGTTCTGCTTGTTGGTTTTGTGCTCATCTTCTTGTCAAATTTGTATGTTTCTCTTTAGGACTTCTCATGTGGTTTGTTGAATTTTCTTTGCTCAGGAATACCTTCAGGGAAATCCATTGTGGCTTCAATACATTAGGGTCCCATTGATAACTTTGGGGTATGAAAATAGTTATGATGTATTTGTCAAAGCTGAGGGGGGTGGCCTCTCTGGTCAGGCTCAAGCTATCTCCCTTGGCATTGCTCGGGCATTGCTAAAGGTGAGTGAAGATCATAGATCACCTCTGAGACAGGAAGGGCTGTTGACTAGAGATTCAAGAGTGGTAGAGAGGAAGAAACCTGGTCTGAAGAAAGCTCGTAAAGCTCCCCAGTTTTCAAAACGTTAATGTCTGGAGTTTACCTTGTATAGTTTGTTTTGTCTCCCATGTTCTGGAGTTTGCCTGTATTTGAAAGTATCAATTGGCTTTCCCATGTAGGCATCATTTTAGAAAGGGTATGAGACAGGGATGGAGGAAAACTGAGTAAGTGTTATGATTTGAATTGTGATCCAAGGTTGAATGTGTTTTCATTTATTCTGCCAAATTTGAACATTGGCTTGCCAAATCATTTCGCCTTTCATTTTCTTAGTCCCATTGGTTCCTTATAAAAGAATCAATGCTTTATTAGAGAACTAAACATTTTTCCATGATATAAGCTTATATGTTTTGATTTGTCCTAGGATTGGTCATTGTTTTTCCTTTTGTGGTTATAATTGTAATTTGTAGGTTGGAACCTACCTTCAGTTTCTCTTATGTAATTAGAATAGGGTAAAGGAGCAAATCTGGTCCCCAAGTAACCACCAAGGAGCGCTGAGTACCCTAAATTAACCACAGGCCCGGATATGTATCCCAAGTAACCAAGATGTTAAAAAAATACCCCGGTTGGACGGTCAACTACGTTTGACACCGGTTTTTGCCACTTGGCGCCGCGTCATCGCCACGTATGATAAGTTAATGTGGGTCCCACATTTAATAAAAAAATTCTCCCCCCTCTTCATCACCAACATCCGTCCTCGCCCACCCCCCCCCACTCATCTCCCTCCCCAGCCCCCCCAGCCCCAACACCCACAGCCCCGCCGCCACGCCCCCCAGCCCCAACACCCACAGCCCCGTCGCCACGCCCCCCCCACCACCACGCCTCTTCATCACCAAAATCCGTCCGCCCCCACCCCCCTCCACCAACTCACCTCCCTCCCCAGCCTCCCATCCCCACCACCACAGCTCCGCCGCCACGCCCCCCCACCACCACGCCCCCGCTGCCCCAGATCTGGTGTTGGCCGATGCAGCCTGCGCCCCCGAGGTGGGGGGCTTTGGGTACACCTCCATGTACCCACTTCTCTTCTTCTTCTTCTTCTCTTTCTTTAAACTGGTGTGGAGGGTGGCGGAGCTGTGGAGGTGGGGGGCGGGGTGGCGGACGTGGTGTTGGGGTGTTGGTGGTGTTGGGGGTGTGGCGGGCGTGGTGTGGGGTTACTGTGGTGGGGGGAGGTAAAGGGAGGGAGGGAGGTGGGGCGTGTGGTGGGGGAAGGTGAATGGGAGGGAGGGCGGTGAAGGGGGTGGGGCGGGTGGTGAAGGGAGAGAGGGAGGTGAAGGGGGTGGGGGTTGGGGGGGGGTCGGCGGGTTTTGTTGAAGAAGAGGGAGGGAACTTTTTGTTTATTCAATGTGGGACCCACACACTTATCCTACGCGGCGCCAAGTGGCAAAAAGCGGTCTCACGTGGCGGCCACGTAGGCATAGTAACGGTCAAACGTAGTTGACCGTCCAACCGGGGTATTTTTTTAACATCTTTGTTACTTAGGGTACAGATCCGGGCCTGTGGTTAGTTTAGGGTACTCAGCGCTCCTTGGTGGTTACTTGGGGGCCAGATTTGCTCCGTTACCCATTAGAATATGTATAGGTATCTGTATAAAAAAAAAGAATATGTATAAGTATGTCACAAATGCCACATCGAGAAGGTTTCCTCACAAGGGAGACCTTATGGGTCTGTTTGGTTTGAGGGAAGGGAAGGGAAGGGGAGGGAAAATGAGCCCCTCCCCTTGCATGGTTTGAAAAATTGGAGGGAGGGAGCCCAAAATATTCCCTCATCTTCCCTTCCCTTCCCTTCCCTTATTTTGGACCCCTCCAAATTGGGGGGATTTGGAGGGAAGTAACAATTAAGACTAACTTATCTCAAAAGTGCCCATACTCAACCAATGTATAAATAAAATTAAACATTTCCATCATGATAAAGACTCATGTTTCTTAGCTATATTACTTCATAAAGTTATCTTTTTTTTAAAAAAAACTCTTTGTGTATTATCTCCCCAAGCTACCAATTTTTTTTACCAAAAGTTACCAAGTCTTCATTATTGTCACTGCGCAGAGAAAACGAAAGCATATTTAGCAGCATCAATAATTAACAAACAGCTTTACTTGAAAAAAAAATTCATGGGAATTAAAAAATCAATTACTCGTATTTTTAAAGGTTTACATGACTTTCAATAATTGTTTCTTTCTTTGTTTCTTTTTTCATTTTTGTGTTGTTGGTAAAAATTATTCTGCATCTCACAACAATGAGCTTATTAAAAGGAGAAATTTCCTTTACACCACTTTGTAGGAGTGAAGGTTTACTTGTTAGGTCTGTAAAATGCACATATATAAAATATATTTTTTTATCGAAAACATATATAAAATATATTGCTTCCATCATAAAAAAAGCTGCATTGTTCTAAGTCATATGTAATAAAAGCTGCATTGTTCTAACTCATATGGGGATAAAAAAAAATATTGTTCTAAGTTTTAATATAATTCAAAATGTAAATTATTTTATTTTAATATAATTCAAAATGTAAATTATTTTATATGGCAAACAATTATGAATTAACATATAAGGATAAAATGGTAAATTAATCATTATCACCCTCCACTTCCCTTCTTAACCAAACAAATAATCATTAAACTCTCCCCTCCCTTCCATTCCCTTCCCTCATTCTTATTAGACCAAACAAAGAAATATTAAACTCCCACTCTCCCTTCCGTACCTTTCCCTCCCTCCCCTTCCCTCCCCTTCTCTCAAACCAAACAGGCCCTATAAGTTCTTGACTCCCCAACCTCAATAGCTAGCTTTTGGGGTGTGATTCTCCCAGTTAAAAAATCGAAATAAGTCATATTTTTAAGTACCGACTCTATATACTTTTCATATTTTTATTATTTTAAATAAAAATTAAAGTAAAAAATGTTTTTTTATCAGAAAAATAAAAAATGTTGGAGAATGGCTTATTAAAATGGCATATACGGCCTACGGGTCTGATAAAAGAAAGGCATATACGGTTATAAGTGATCTATCTTATATATAAAGGGAGGGATAAAAACATGAATTCTAAGAAGCCACGTAAGCACTTTCTCTCTCCATCTATTTACATTCAATTAACCATACACTCACTCCATCTATTTTAAAAAAAAAACTGCACATAACCACATTCTCTATCTATCTATTATTAACAAAAACAAAATGACATAATTCTTTATTAAATCTTTTTCTGATTTCTCTCTAAATTATAATAATCTCCTTAATTATCTCCCATAAATTCTTTTACAAAAAATATGCATATAAGCACATTCTCTCTCCATATATTTTAAGATAAAAAAACTGAAATTTGATTCTTTAATGTGTTGTTAAGATTTCTCCCTAATTTATAATCTCTCCTTAAATATCTCCTATAAATTCTCTCCTTTTTTTCCTTAAAAATTATCAAAATTAATCTTTTTTTTCATGACCTTTTAAATTATTTTTCTATATTACTTCTCATTATTTTCCTTATTTATTTTTAATTATAAAATATTTGAATAACCTACTATTTCTCCTATTATTCCTACTTTTAACACCAACTAAACGTAACTTATGAAACTACCCACCACACACCCACTAACACTTTTACTTTGCCCAAAAATAACTACCACTAAGAAATTGATTTTCAATTTTTTTATCATGAAAAATTGATTTCTATGAAAAAAAATTAGTGAAATTTATTAAATTTTGACTAATATTATTATATTTTATGTATATTTTTTATAAAAATAAAAATAGTATCAGAGTTATGTAGTTATGTATAATATACTCCGCCTATCGCGTGGGTTGATACTAGTTTATATGAATTATAGTAATAAAATTTAACATAAACATTTTGTTGTGGTCCGAAAAGTAATCCCACGTGGTAAGATCTAACGGAGACCGTTTTGTTGCATGCCTAGTCTCTGACCTTGTGCGTAATTCTAGTTCTAGTAATATAATAGAATTGTAACAATTAACGTAAGGCTTTGAGATCTATCTTAAAAGAATGGCGAAATCAAGTGCGGACGATGTTGAGCTGCGTCGAGCCTGCCAGGCGGAGGTTGCTTCCGACAAACATAAGGTTGTGATGTGCATTCGTTGTTATAAGAGCCCAGGCTCTCGTGGTAAACCTTCAGCCCGTCAGGCCATGGCCAAGCCCCGCATTCTTGCTATCTGCAGTACGTCTTTTTCACTTCTATATTCACCTTCTTCCATCATCCATCATGGCATTGGCAGCAACTTCACTTTTTACCTTCATTCTTCCTTTATGCATCATCCATCAACATGCATGCATGCATGCTTATTCTTCACATTTTTATACATAGGTGCATTGTCATATTTTCATATATATGTATATGTTCTATGCGCTTAAGTATTATATTCTGGAGGTATCAGATGATGATTTTACTATATTCTCTTCTGCCTTTGAAGTTATGTTGTTATTGACATCATGCAATCATGCATGCATGCATGCAGTCAAAGAGAAAGCGCAGAGGACAAAAGCTTTTCTTCGAGTAATGAAAGAAAAAGAAAGTGGAGGTGGTGTTGAGGTAACTTTAATTTCTCCTACCCAACCACTTCATAGAGACTTCATCATCGCAGCATAGTGGCACACCAAGCAATCATTATTCAAACATTAATATACGTCATTGAGGACAAAGAACTTTATATTTGATTGTGTCTTTCACTATATTTCTCTGTCCAATTATTCCTTCCTTAGCTTGCACATATGTGTGCGTATGTTGTGTGAATCTTAGAGCTACGAAACTTTGTTATAGACATACTACACACCTCCCCCTACCATTCTCAATTTAAAATGATCAATAAATTTGGAAAATGTGAACTTTCCTTCCATAATACAAGGAACAGATAAAATGAAATTAAATTATTTGATGTTTGACAGTACTGAAGATGAGAAGATTTGAAAGATGATCCTATCATACTTTCCATCTAAGTATATTTTGTGGTTGTAGGCTGCAAAGACGTACAAGTTGAAACACCTCTCAAAGATGGAAGTTTTGTCATCTGACACAACTGGATTGACATTCACACTGGTAATTGTCTGTTCTTTCATACTATGAGCTGGATAGCAACTTGGCAATAGATCCGTGTTTGTTCTATGTACACTGTTCTCAGCTGTGGCCTAGACCAAAATGAGAAGCAAGCTTAACCTGTTTTGAAGTTTTCTCTTATGTGTTTTTCACCATATATTTATTTAGATGATGAATTTGCATCTTGTAGGTGTTTGTTGACAGAAAGTCTACTGGGCTTCCCCCTCATTGGACAGTGCGCAATATTGATGACAGGTTTTATCATTGAAAGAAAAGTGGAATCTTAAAAATTCAAAATCTTTGTGAACTTTTATGTTCGGACAAAAAAATCTTAACATGTTCATTACTTTTCTAATTATAGGAACCGCATCCTAGTGCAAATCTTAAATATAAGCAAAGATGTATTGAATCGCCTTCCTAAGGTTAAGGGTATAGATGTTGTGGAGATGGCTCTCTGGGCTAAGGTGTGAATTATGGTGTTATATGGTTACATTCAAGTGAAAATTATTCCTTACTTGTACATTTCTGTTAACTTGTCCTGGTTTATGGCTTTGTGCATTGACTGTGCCTTATTTCATTTGGTCAATTGGTCCAAACTCAGAAATTTTTTTAATTATTATTGCTGCATCTGCAAGTGCATTAGAGTTTCTTTTTCCAAATCTTATGGCAACGATGACTGTTATAGACCACTAATTTTATTATCTTTACCTTTTCTTTTGATACAAATGTGAAATAGGACAACACACCAGCAGTTACTGCTCATGTTGCTCAAGCAGACCCACAAGATGGTGTTCCTGTTGAATCTCCTGTGATTGAGACAGAACTGAAAGTCGATGTAGAGAAGGAACTTGTTTCCCAGGAGGAAGAAGAAGTGGACATGGAGGCTCTTCTCGGAACGTAGGTGCTATTCCTCTCGATCTTTAATGGCATTCATAAAATGGGACATTAAATATATGTGATGATTTTGAGTTTGAGTATACTTTTGAGTTATGAATTCTGTAATACACAGTTTTCAGGTTTTTTTCTTATAAGAAATGAAAAAATGTGGAGGGCTTTATTTTAGTGTTGCATGGCATGTCTATTTATCTCTTACCTTATGGATACTGTCTCATGGAACTGCATATTAACCTGCCCACTGATTTTTCTTGTTGTGTGATGTCAATATCTGAATGAGCAGTTATGTCATGGGTATTGGTGAAGCAGAGGTGTTTTCTGAAAGGCTGAAGAGAGAGCTTCAGGCTCTGGAAGCAGCGAATGTGCATGCCATCTTAGAAATTGAACCTCTGGTAGATGAGGTACGTATAAGTATGAGGATCTCCTTCTGTTATTACCATCTCGTTTTGACTGTTAAGGAGAGAAGTGGGTCTTTCCTTTGTTTATTCCATATAACAATCATTTTAAACGGTATATATAAGGAAGTTTTGTATAAGGTCAACCTTTTCATGTAATTTAACCTGTTTATTGAAGCTGTGAAGCATTTAACTCAAATTGAAATTCTAAACTTTTAGTGCATATCATCAATGTCATTTTTCTTCAACCATAATATTCGGCTTCCTTCACCAACTTTTTTTCTCTCAATTTTAGTTCATTTTATACCAGGAGGTTTAATATTTTTCCTTGCAGGTTTTGTTGGGGCTTGATGCAGCAGCACATTGTGTGGACGACATGGATGAATGTTTGAGCATTTTCAATATAAAATTAAGGCACATGAGAGAGGATCTTGAATCAGTAGGGACTTTTACATTTCATGTTTGGAGCTTAATTTTCTTAGCATTGATTAATGGTGTTATAGAAATGCCTACTACAATCATGGAGAATAACACTAGTTATTGTGCATACTCTAAAACAAGGGTAGATGTATATTACTTTTCTTAGTATAAGAGTGAAAATTTTAAATATTGAAAGAAAAAATAGAACAGCATTCTACTCCTTCCGGTCTAAAAAATAAGACCTATTTGGGGGATGAATTTGGTCCTAAACATAAGTATTTTGATGATAAGTGCTTCAACTTTTTAGAGTAACTCTGTCATTTCTAAATATTTTATTTATTTAATGAGTATGATGTATATTAAGCTAATATATCACTTGTCACCCATTAATTATTTTATTGTTTTTCATTTTTTTGGGCCATATGCATAAATTTATATCAGAATGTTCAGGGTGTCAAGGATGCTTTCCTTCACCTCTGCTCCAGTAGGCTGTTATCACTGCCCTTGCCTTGATTCAACCTGTATTAGTTTTTCTTCCTGTCATGCTATAAACTGAAAAATGCAATGGCATAAATCATCATGATGTAATATATATTATAATTGGCCACACATTACCACCACTTTTTAAAAAATCCAGTTTCTTAATTTAAGACCAAGATAGATGTGGTTATAAATGGAAATTACAAGCTGCAGAAAAATAAGTTTATGTAGGCATAAATGTTTTTTACTTTGAAAATTCAAATCATGACTGGAAACCAAATAGGTGACCAATATTGCTCTACAGGACTTCCTTTCTACTTGATCAAGACTTTTATATGTCATTTCTCCAAGTCTTGTAGTCAATATAACTCCAATAAATTTCTTAATCTCTATTTGTACAGATAGAAACTCGCAATAACAAGTTGGAAATGCAATCAATAAATGGCAAAGCTCTATTGGAGGAGGTTGATAAGCTTCTTGAGCAGCTGCGTATCCCTTCTGAGGTATGCCATTATTGAGAAGTTCGAATTTCACAAATATCCTTAGTATTTATTTCAATATTTCACTGGGTTCAGCTTGCAGCATGTCTGACAATAGGCTCACTTGATGAGGCACGTGTATTTCGGATTGTGGAAGCATGTGAGTGGCTGGAAGGTGTCATGCCTACACTCGAAGTGCCTAATATAGACCCTGCATTTGTAAATATGAGAGCTGTATGTTCTCTGCTTTGCTTGTTTGACTTTCAAGAATCATATTCTAACTTATTTATGACACATGGAAGCTTTGTTTTTGCTATTTAGGAAAGCATTTAAAGAAATTTAGTTGGTTGGTGATGCTACCAAAATTTTGATAAAAACTCCGCAAGTGTACGGATCGTAAATTTAGTAAAGTGGTAGTTCAAGGTCGATCCCACAGAGACTCAGACAATTAATAACTAGGCATTAGACCTCCTATTTTCATTCAAGTTGAGTAAATAAAAGAAAATTGATTTTAATTACCTAATATCTAAGAAAATAAAATAAAACAAATATTCACACAGATGAAATTCACGAGTCAAAAGAACAACCTAGAGCCACCAATCCCTTATCTGCTTCTTAGATTTTATTCCCCACTAAATTAATTATGAATTAATCTAACTAGCTAATCTAGAGTACTAGTGTCTATAAATGCCTTTCGGTTTCCACCTATATCCTTGCCTAGCTTAATTACACAATGTCTTGCACTAATTTACTAAGCCAATTAATACCGGTACCGCTCTAATGTGACTATGTAGGGCTTCTAGGTATATGTCTATCCTAGTCGCAAATCAGATTAAAAATCCAATCCTACACTATTTAATCTTATGGTCTATTTAAAATTCCCTCTTTCGAGTCCAATTCTAAATTCCCTAAACATGTCTAATGGTGATCAAGCACTAAACAAGTTAATCAATAATAGCAAGATTAAATAAACTAAATCAAATTAACCATGACTAAATAGTGAGAAATAAAATACTAAGTTACAAACAAGTTCATAGTACTCTAGGTTGTAAAAGAAATTAGCCACACATAATTTTGATCGTCATAACAATTGGCTTAAAATCCAAAGGAATGCTAAATGTTCAAGAAGAAGTAATAACTAAATAATACAAGATTGAAGAATAGTGCCGTGACTCCTCTCTCTCGTCTCTTTGTGCATTAATCTCCTTCCCCTGCGTGCGTGGATATAACAAAGACACCAATGAACAGTGCTTGCCACCTCTTGCTTCCTTTTCCTTTTGCTGCGTGAATGTGAATGTGAATGTGTATAGGCTTATGAAAATAGGAAGAATTATAACCAGCCTCCTTTCTTTTCAATTGCATGTGTATATTTATAATAAAATAGCTCCACACCATATTGTCTTTGCCTTGCATGTTAAGTTTCTTTTCTTTCCTTTTCTTGTATGTCTCTTTCTCTTTATTTCCTTTTTTTAAAATCTGCATTCATGAAGAGAAAGAAATAGGAAATAATCACAATGACTCAATCACATAATCTCATTAATAGGAAACTTCTCATCAAAATATTTCTTTTAATATATTAAGTTTCCTATTTCAATTAAATTTCATATTTTCCAAAAGAATCACTCATATACTCTCAAATTACTTTCTTTCCAATTCACATCAAAATCACTTAATTATTTAATTCATGACTCCCCAAATACAATAAAATAATTCCTAAAAACCACTAAATATGGGGAGTCATCAGTTGGATAGGTGATGTCTGAGAGTTCCACTGTGAATCAGAATTCGCAATGTGTATATTAATACAGTTGTCTTTGTTATCAATGCTGCATATAGGAATGAGAAGTTAGTTGCTTTAGTGGTAGTTCCTGCTTGTCCTGCAAGCAAAGGGAGCGTGTTTTCCTTTCCTTCTTTTTTGTTGTGTGGTGTTTGGACGGCTAGGGAAAGTTTGTTGTTCGTTATTAGAAGAGTATTGTATACAATTTTTTAAAAATATTAAAGGGCTTCCACTATTGGCTTGAAGTTACAAGCGGATCGAGCCTACAACCTCTCACTTAAAGGGAAGTGTCTATATAATTTGATGTCTAAGGTGGCAATTATGAATTCGGTGCCCATTATGCGCACACTTATGTAGGTTTATATGGGGCCAGAAAGTTTTTGTTTTTTTTTTTTTTAACAAAAGGTTATTTATTTTAACCTTGGTTTAGGCTATCCATGCAGGTTAAAGACAAGCGTGCTGAACTAGTAAACTTAAAAACTACTTTTGTCAGGAGAGCTTCTGAGTACTTAACAATTTATTTTGACAGTTTGGTGGCCATAATGGAGGATAAAAATTACTTTTCCCAGGTATTTTCTGTTCAGGTCCTTAAGGGAGTTATGAACTTTGAAGAACCTCGGAATTCTAACCATAACTCTCTGTTCTTGCTTTAAACAGAAAGGACAGTTGAAAAGGCCTGACCATACTGACCTACGGAACAAATGCAAGATATATGCAAACATTCTGCAGCATTTGAAGGTTAAATTATGGAAGGCTTGAAAATTTCTTTTCTGAAGTTTTCTTTTGCGCACTTATAATTGGTGCTTCATTATCTGGTTCATCCCCACATTATTCTTATTTTCACTTGCAGGTTCTTGATCAAGATTGCTTAGGTACAGCGAGAGAAGCTTATTGCAATTCTCTCAACCCGATTTTCAAAAAGGAGGTCTGAGATCACAAATTTTAAATACCCAATATTAGTGCTATTTGTTCATTAATCTTCTGATATTTGGATATCTCTGGGAAAAACTCTATCTTAATAAGAACTGAGAAGTCACTCTTATATTGTTGACACATGAGGAGGAGGCGGGGGGGGGGGGGGGGCAGTTTTATATTGGCTAAAATGTCTTTTGGTTCTCCAAGAGTGCATCAAGCAGTTTGATTCTGATGGACCTGGGCCTACTTAGGCCTATTATAAAGGGGGGGGGGGCAGTTTTATATTGGCTAAAATGTCTTTTGTTTCTCCAAGAGTGCATCAAGCAGTTTGATTCTGATGGACCTGGGCCTACTTAGGCCTATTATAAAAGGAGGCCCAATGGTGAGAGTAGAAATGTTTAGGATGGAGCTGAAGGGAAACAGAAACAGAAGGGGACATTTGTAACAGATCAGCAAGTTGGTTAGGGACTTTGTTAGAGTGTGCGTGGGGGGATTGTATAAATAGGAGTAACGAGAGATGGAGAGGTATTCTTGTATTTTGTGAAGAGTGGATAGGAGAATCTGTGCCTCTAGAACTGCGCATTAGGCCCTGTAATTGTTTCTGTGATCCTCTTTTGAGGTGATACTTTTATTCATGATTAATACTTGATATATATATTTCCACCAGATTCCTAAAGCTTTAAAAATGTACTTTTTGTTTTTTATTCTGAACATTGTTACTTTCATTTCACGGAATGTTGACGTCACAAATGTAGATGGCGATTCTACAATTAAATCAAGTAATTTACATTCTTATTTATTTCTAGTTAGCAGTTTCCTGACTATTCAAGGAGACAGAATGTAGATTGAACGTATATGGGGATGGTCAACCTTTCCCAAAATCATGTTAATTCAAATCATGCAGGTTGCATCTCATCAGTAGTATAATACTTGGTTGTCTTGTCATAAAATACAAGGCTGTTTTTAACTTACTTGTATTTAACGTTGTTACACACCTTCCTTTGGAGACATGTTGGTCTAAATTATTGAAGTAGACACTTTATCTCTTTCTAAAAAAAACAAGATATTTTATGACCTGTCCATTTATATTTGTAACCTCAGCAACTTTTGGTTGCAATTTGGTATTGACTAAAAGATTCGTGGCATGCTTATTGTTTTAATTTTATGACCTGTCCATTTATATGCTGATATTGCCTTGAGAAAGTGCGCATTTGGAGTCTTAAGTTTCTTGCCTCATGCAGGCCCATGAATTTGCGGATGAACTTCGTGCTAGCACTATGGCACCTAGAAATCCAACAGGTTGGCTTGAAGGTTCCGTTGGTTCTGGTCAGAATGCAAACATTGCTGACACTTCAGTTGCTGATTCTTATACACTGATACTCACACTTTTTGTCCCACTTCTGGTGGATGAGGTGAAATTCGTTCATATTTGTTAACTTCTGATGTTGCTCAAATTGGTTAAATTAGATACTAAAATTCTTCATGACTTAAATTGCAGTGCACTTTTTTTGCTCACTTCATGTGTTTCAACATTCCCCCAGTGGCCCCTTCAGTTGGTGATGAAGATCAGGATGATGACAATGATGATAGGAAATCTGGTGCTTGTTTTCCAACAGTAACCTTTCTTTTGGCACCATCAAGTTATCTAGTATTTCACAATTTGCTTATTTTTATAGTTTTAATTCTGCAGAGCTTGCATCTTTAAATAAGTTCCTTCAGGTTTTGCTAGATGGAATCCAGGTATGTGTATACATTTCTCTGCAATCAATTTCATTCCAAGTATGGAGTAATCCTTTTAAAGGCAGCCTGTAAAGCTATGTGTACACATTTATCAGGAAGACTTCATTTCTCTGGTAGATTGGGCATACAAAGCTGATCCTTTGAGCTGCATATCAATGCACGGAATAACAAAGCGCTTTCTCACTAATCAGAAAGCTGAAGCAGCAGCATTTGTTAGCCTTTTGCTGGGTGAACTAGAGTCTCACATATCCTCTCAGTTCATGCAAGTATGTGATTCATACTGCTACAAATTTCCTTGTGCTAAATACATTTTGAACACAAGGTTGCTTGACCATTTGTTTTAACTCAACATCTTATTGTAGTTTGTAGAAGATGCTTGTGATCAGATTGAAAAATATGAGCGCAATGTGCGCCAAACAGGAGTTTTGCCTTACATTCCCAGGTGAAATGGATCCTCATTCTCTATTTCTTCCCCTTCATCCTTCTTTTGAAAGAAATGACATAGTTCAAAAGGTTGCTCAAAAATCACGTAGTAGTTAATGTTATGAGTCTTCAGATTACTAAAAGGTTGCTCAAACACTACACAGTTCACGTTTGCCTTCTATAGTTTGTGATTCCCCATAACTCCGTTTCATGGTTGGCCCAAGTTGATTTTTTTACTGTTAAATTATGATATTTGTAGGGAAAAATATTTCCTGTCTTAAAGATACGAAGCCATTATATATCACTGTTTTCGGTTTATACGTTGCATGATTTTATATCTCAAGATTTTGTTCATGATGGCCATCAATTGTTTTCTTGCTCTTTCACAGATTCGCAACCCTTGCAACGCGGATGGAGCAATACATCCAAGGACAGACGAGGGATTTGGTTGACCTAGCATATATGAAATTTGTGAGTACTTTTCATCATCATACAACAGTGGAGTTGACAGCAATTTTTTATTTTAGATATGCATTAGCACATGATGTGATTTAATATGCTCTACAAACAACAGATAATAATGCCTTTAGCTCTGTTTCTCCTTACAAATTGTAACAGCTTTTGCTATATTGTTTGTTTGATGATTGGATGGGTGCTTGACAGGTTACCACAATGTTTATGACGTTAGAAAAAGTATCACTAACAGACCAAACACATCCTGATATTTTTCTATTAGAAAACTATGCTGCATTTCAAAATAGGTAGGTGTTTGTCTTGTGTTAAGCCAGATTTATAAAAAAAGTTTTTCACTTGTTAATTCTCTTTTTGTTGATTTTTCTCAGCTTGTATGACCTCGCTAATGTCGTTCCCACTCTGGCAAAGTTCTACCATCAGGCCAGTGAAAACTATGAAAAAGCTTGCTTACACCATATTAACATGGTCATTTATTATGTAAGACAAACTCTATCTCTCATTCTTTTATCACAAGCATAATGTGTTGAACTTGACTAACCATCATTCTTTTTCCATGGGAAGCAATTTGAACGTCTTTTCCAGTTTGCTAAAAAAATCGAGGACTCGATGTTAAATATTTCATCTGAAGAGGTGAGCGTGTTGATTTCTTTGCAAAATATGATACTCTATGTATGTATATTTTCGTTATTTGATTCCTCCACTGGTCTACATTTCTTTGCTGATTACATTGCTGTTCTCATTGAAATCTCTAATTAATCTATGTGGATACAATTGGAGTGTATGTCAACCTCTTACTAATGTCAGAGTTTCAATCATGGAATTGTGTAAGATTGATTTATTGACTGTTGTAAGTTTGATGAACACCAGTGCTAATTATAGGATTTAATCTCCTAGACTCATGGACATCTGTATATTTCTTATAAACAGATCACATGCTATCTCACAAGCTCAAATGATTGCCCCTACTTGTGAATGTCTTGGAGCTTTTATTACTGCGTGTGTGAGATGAACATATGTATTTGTTCATTCCACATAAAATTTCATGTATATATATTCATTAAAGGTCTATTGTTCTGCATGAATTTCAGATTCCTTTCCAGATCGGGTTGTCAAAAGCGGATCTGAGGAAGGCTTTGAAGTCCAGTTTATCAGGGGTAGGGTGATGCATATTTTTTAGATTGATGAATATATGTCTTCTCGAAATTTCTCAACTTACATTGTCTGTCATGTTTTAGATTGATAGATCTTTTGTTGCAATGCATAAGAAACTTCAAAAGAACTTGAATTCAGAGGAACTGTTACCTTCCTTGTGGGAAAAATGCAAGGTACGTATGTAGCATGACCTCCTATTTTAAGAAAATAAAGAAGGAAATGATGAGAATATAAATTATGGAAAATTATTGTAATTGAAGAAGTAAGTTTGATCTAGACATAGTGCTGCTGCCTAGCAAATGTAATGAAGAAAGCTTATGCTTCTATCTGATTAATTGTTTTATAACATTTTATTTGTTTGTTTTGTTCAGAAGGAGTTTCTCGATAAGTATGGAAGTTTTGTCCAGATTGTCAACAAGACTTACCCTCAAGAGAAGATACCATCTGTAAAAGACATCAGAGACATTTTAGAAGGCATTTGAAAATTCATTTTTGATATATTCCTTTAGTTTGCTAATACATAAGGCCATTCTTTTTCAATCGCCCTATGTAATTTGATTCATTTCATTCTTGGAAGAGCATGTATTGTGTACGTTCAAGTTTTTGAAAATTTCATTGTAGCTTGTAAGTTATAGCTTAGCATTTGTTCCATGGTTTTTTTTTTGGACGGATGTTCCATGGTTTCATTCATTATTTAAATTGGATCGAGCTATAAAAGTTCTGGAAGTCAAGATAATAAATATGTATCAAAATTTCCTGAGCAAAAAAAAATGTATCAAAATGTCACATATTAATACGTATGACATATACAAATCCAACCAATGAATTGGGTAATTCAAGATTCATTCAGAAATACTGAAATACCTCATGCCCTGAGAGAGGCAGGGAAATAAGAGAGAAACTAACTACTAGCTAAAATATACATATGCAATCAATGAATTAAGTACCTATGTTTTCCCTCTTTGATCGTATGATACTATGAATGAATTGGATCTCATTGAATAACACTAACCATATTCTTCTTTTGTGGAAGAAAAGTAAATTCTTTTGCAATGAAAAGGCTGGCACCATAGGTCGAACCCCATCTATTTTTGGTGAAATTTCATTAACGAAGTTTGGAGAGGAGAAAAATGCAAGCTGAAGAAGTGAATACTGCAGCTGCTAAGCAGGCAAGATCGAACCCCGTGACCAAAGGAATGTCTTTCAACTTATCAAGTACTCCAACTTGAAGAATCAACATCACTGCATGCCCAATTTTCGACTTTGCCTGTCCAATTGATTCTATTCCAGCCCATCTTGGCGTTTTCTGAATTAAAAAAAACAAAAACAAAAAAAGAACTCCATGCATTAGCCGTTCACGTCAGTTTTAAAATTTTACGCAACAGATATAGCTTATTACAGTTGAAATGGTAAGTGGATTAGCTGAAGATTGAGTTTATTAGAAAAAAAATGAGTATGTGCATGTTGTTGCACTTACCTTAAAGTACTGTCCAGGAGGCCATGGCTGGTCTTCAGTTTTGGAACCGACAAACATGTTGTATATACCAACGCCAAAAATAAGCATGCCAGTTCCTACAAGGAACATATCTGCCCAAAATTATGAAAACAAGAAAGTTGTTATGCTATACTTTGAGGGTGTGCAAGAGAAGGAAGATGAAGAGGGATGGTATTATGCAAACTTACCTATGGCTTCGATTAGTAGTCTGGCGATATGTCCTTGATCCAACCTGTGTGACCAGATATGGAAACACTGTGCGTATGATTGTATAACAAGGCAACAACCCTGCATTTTGGCGGCATAGAAAAAAAGATTGGCATTATTGCATGCATGCCATGCGCAAGCGCATATATTATAGATTAGTAAAAATGAGAATGACAGGACAGTAATTTGAAAAGACTCAGAAAATGAATAATATTATCACCTCAAAAAAACATAAAAGGGAAGCGAGTAAAGATCCAAACACGGCAAATAATGTGAAAAATCGGCAATCAATGATGGCCTGCATGTGTGGTGCTACAAATGATCAGGATCTGAAAATATATATATCTCTTTGAGTAGAAGTCAATGGATGTATACAAATTATAGGTTGCATGCACAGAGACATGTACCTTTTGGATGAGCATTTGTGGGTTGAGATTGGAAGTATGAGTTTTGAGGGAAGAAAAAAGAGTAGTGAGAAGAGATCTAAAAGTTGGTGACAAAGTGGGAGATAAAGAAGTGAATGGTGACACAGGAAGTAGAGGTATTAGCTGAGGTTGGGAAGGAGTGGTGAGTGATGATGAATGCTTGCTAGTGGCGTCCACCTTGTGGCAATGGAATCCACGACTTGAAGAAGAAGAAGAAAGGAGGTATATAGAGAGGGTTGGTGGGCGAAGCATTCTGGTGGTAATTGCCATTGTAGGTAGGTGTTGAAATTTGATGCAGATGATGGGGTGTTATATATTAAATTATAGTAGTATCTATGTTAAGAGTATTAATGAACAATAGTATGAACGAGGGTATTGTGCTTTTTATGGCGGGAATAAGCAGGAATATGAGTCATTTGGCCACGTGTTAGAATACAAGCTGACCATATTTGTGGACGTTAACAAAAGTGTTGAAAAGTCTAAAGCGTGTGGGCCTAATTAACTTGTAAACCAACACCAACATTTTAGGCCGTCAATTTGCAGACTTGCACCACTCTCTCACGCTCTTCAATATGGATCGCTCCTTCATTCCTCAGGTACATTCAACTTTCTAATTAACAGACAAATATCTGCTCTCTCCCGTTGCTGCCTACAATTCCAAGTTCTAACCCCCTGGCCTTCTTCCTTGTAATTTCCAACATTTGACCCTCCCTAGCTGGCCTTCATATTATTCTTGTCCTCCAATATATATGCACAAGTATATTCCTTGTTTTTCTTGGCTCACAAGTCACATCATACATATCTAGTTCCCAATTCGCATTTTGCATTCCCTACCCTAGATACTCCCCCCGCATTTTATACTGACGTCCATCCTTTACTCTCTTATCTTCCCCTCACTTCTCAAAACATGTGACATCAGCCTGTTCACTTCTCAAAATATCGTGGGATGTGATGAGGAGGATGAAAATTAAAGGGTGATAAAAATGGATGAGGAAATAATAATCCAAATTCTCCCAAGTTTAGTTGCCTTCATTGTAATGCATGGAAATAAATCCGGTTAATAGTCAAAATTGAATCCAAATTTTCTATTGTAAACAGTTTTTAAATTTTTTTGCCGGTAAGAAAAGTCACATATTTATTTACAGTGGTTTTGACGATATTCTTATTCTAATATAACAATTAGCGTCGTTTATATATGCATGTACGTTCTAGACAATGAAAATTAGAAATCATGTAACTTTCTATCTTAAAAACTCCATACTATTCATTGAGTCTACAGTCATAAATTTAAGAAATAATATTTTTTAGTTCAAAGTATAAGAGAGGTAACATGCAAATATCAAAGTAAGAAATGCATGCTTTTTATTTAACTTATACCCTTTTATTAGTAAATGCAAGGAGATGGAGAAAGTGTGGACTGTGTATAATTATAATAAATGAGTTATGTTATAACATGTTTTATTGTTGGATGTGTAAAAATATAGAATACCTCTACATAGATAATATTGCATGTTCCTGGTCTTTTTTAAGAAATGATATGTATGTGTGTGTCTATATATATATATATATATATATATATATATATATATATATATATATAATATTTCTTTTTATATGGTTTATTTGACTTGATTTAAGTAATAAATGTATTTTTCTTCATTTTACCTATACACTAGTTCTCCCATGCATTCTTTTTTATCTTTTTCATTATTACTTTTGCTCTTATTTATTCATTAATAAGGGTAATTTTTTAGAATTTAGAAAATTACCCTTATTGTTTAGAATGGTTGGTATATCTTCGTAGTAATTACGTATTTATTGTTTTCAATTTATCTTTTAGAAAACCATAATTTTGATTGAGACATCCATCGACCTAATGGACATAAGTTCCACATCTTAAGGGGCACAGCAAGACCGCGCGTTATTACGACAAGAGGCGCACATGTTTCACAACTATTACTGTCTTTTGTCGTTGTTATTAATGCAATATTATGATCAAAGAAAAAAATATGGAAGGGAAGACTATCCAGAAAATCTTTATGTAATGTGCAGATTGATTTGGAGTGTTTGATTGTCAAACCAGTTGATGAAGTAATTTACTTGTAACATGGTCAAAAGTAGCAACCCAATATATTACTCGTGGTCAAGTTTCTAGTCTTCATCCTCATGCACTTGTTGAGAAGATGTTGTATATTATTTATGTGTCTTTAATATAATTATAATCGGCCAATATTTTTTTTGAACATGTTACTTTAACCATCTGTTATATAATTAAATGGATTTGATTCGAGCCAAAAATTTTATTTATCAAAAATAATACATATTAAACATTTATTGTTAATATCATGTAAAGGCTGACTGATGATCGTGATTTATATAGTAAAGTGTATTTCTCATACTCCTCATGTCCACGATACAAAAAGTGAATATGTTATAAGACACTTCAACTTTTTTTTTTGAAAAAATTAATCACTTTGAACTAATTTATTCTACTTCTAAATTAATTTATAT